>OY735146.1:5637169-6862774 GCA_963457615.1 Nicrophorus investigator
AATTTACCAAGGTAACAATCGACTCCAATTATTTGCACCAACAAAACAATATATACCTACCTACATGCAACATATTCGGCTTTCCAATTAAATTTTACTGTACTGCCACCGAAATAACAATACCGCAATTTTGATATGAGTATATAAAAATGTACAGTTACAGTATTTCAACAATTTTTTTTACTAAAACAAAAAATTCCTAAATTTATTTTATAATTTTTTTTATAGTGTAATCTAATATTTCATAATATTATTGGTACAAAATAAATAAATCTACTTAGTAAATAAATATAAAATATTGTGTACAGTAAATTATAATATAAACTTATCGGAACTTACTTTCTGGATAAAAAATATGCTACAATTAATGATCTAATTAGTAATTATCTAATTACTTACCGATTATTGTCTATTACTGATCCGAATTAGGAAAGAAAAGTACTTGACTGGTTATATTTTGATACCTGCGCATTCTAATCTTAGCCTTAAGTGGAAAGCTTATAATTCTCTGTAATCTAAATGTATTCTCATAAAGCAAGCGTATTTATTTGGTGTTACGTAATATATCAGTAGGTATTACATAAATATTATCTCAATTGGATTTTTCTATTTAAACCAGTGTTTCTAAATAATAATTACAAGTATAAAATTTAAAATAAAAAAATTATTTGATTTCTTAATAGTAATGAAATTTCCGCATAATTTTTATTATATAGGATAAAATTTTAATATACACAAGAAAATTTATTTGTTTAGTTAATAAATGCAGCTGCAGTGTGTGAAAATTAAAATAATCAGTAAGCAGTTAAAATAGAACAATGGAACAAAGAAATGATAATTACCAAGGAAAAAATTAATTTAAAAACGTATATAAATCTTGTTTATAGATTTACTGTTGATATGAGAAAAAAATATGAAATATGTAAATTGCACACGTGTATTTTTCTTCGATTTACTCAAACTGTTGTTTCTTCAAGTGAAGAAAAAAATATGTGAAGGTAATTGAATGTTTTTTTTTGTGATGTTTTTATGGAGCCACGTGAAAGTAAAATTATCAATTGTGGTTACTGCACATTAGGCAGGCGGCACTCGTGACGGAAATAATTATGGGTCTCAATTAATTAATAACATGAATGAAATAGAGATCGCAATGCGTAATAATAAATAAGTCAAAAAAACAAAATTGTTAAAGTCTACTTTAAATCAATATAAAAAATTTGATGTTATATTTGAAATTTCTACATACATTTATTTTATGATTAAATTATTTTATTTGATTTACATTTAATATTTATTAAGTTACAAATAAAATTTTAAAAATATATTAGATTTCGTTTATTTTTATAAAATATAAGAAGTCTGCAAAAAAATAATTGTTAAAGGTAACTTTTAAATTTTCTTAACTATCAAAAAGTAGTTAATTATTACTTAGTAAAATATGAAGATAATTTGTAGCTACTTCAATGTTGTTGAACATATTAATCAGATTATGTGAATTATTACTTTATAATTACTTTTAACGATACCTGTAATTAATCTCAATCTTTCAGTGCTGGAAATGATCATTTAATTTTTAGCTAATTATAGACTTTTTTTTTCTACTCATTTTTTGTACATAACATATATTAATTTTCTAAAAATATTGTATAACAAAATTTTACTCATTTACTATTGAAATATACAAACAACTTAATTTTGATCAGTAAATGTTCATTCTGTAACTTTGAATACTAATTTTTGTTGTAAATATAAGAAAATGTATGTATTTTAAATTATGGAATATAGACGGTATTCCCCAAGGCTCTTTTTTATTATATAATGAGTTTTGTTTTGAGACCTACAACTTTTATTCAAAATTTCCTTACTTTTGTGTAAGTCCTGATGTCTCATAGAACCATATATACCCTTACATTTTACCCCTAGCATTACATATCTTTCCTCCCCTCGTCCTACATTAAAAAATCATACACAAAAGCAGGGGATGTATTTTAGGGGAAAATATACTGACTTTTTGGATAGAACAAAGCTAAAATATTTATTAAAAAAGAAACTAATTTAAAAATCTATAAATCTGTATATTTTTTTTAAATATTTAAGCTTATAGTTTGTATTCAGATGCTAAAAAAATAAAACGCATTTTAGTCAATTGTGACGGAAATAATTATGGTTTTTAATTAACCAATAACATGAACAAAAAATAGATCGCAATGCGTAAAACAAGTCAAAAACAAAGTTGTTAAAGTATACTTTAAATCAATAAAAATATTATAATTTTGTAATTAAAAATATTGCTTTATTCCAATAATTACTCATTTCTATCTCATAATTTTATTATGCAATACTATTTATTAATATATAATTAATATATCTTATATACAGCTGTGATGTAACTACGATTAATGCTGTAGGTCATGGTAGGCCTATATATACACAATAATTAATCATTTTCAATGTTAACCTTGGATTTATAGATTAGATAATTTGCGATATTTTTCGATTATAATTCGCAAACTTACATAATCTACTTTCTTAGTGGTTTTATTTATTGCCATATTTTTTATTTATAAATTTACGTTTCATAAAAATACTATAAATGTTTTTTTATAAATATTTTATGAAAATAATAAATTTAAAATAGATTTTATTTTAAAGTGCAACAATTTTAATAAATATATAGTTACAAATTCTTGTTTTTTTTTAACAAATTTGTTTAGTCATTATGGTAATAAAAAGTATGTTGTGATTAAAAAATAAACATGTCATTGTTAATTTAATGTTTTCTGTAAATAGTAGTTTTATTGTTATATTGACTGCTTTTATAATATGTAAATATTTATCCTAAATCCATATATTATTTTGTGCAATGAATAATGTATTGACTTTTCGGTAGTCAATGAATTCCGAATGAACTTTATTATATCTTGGATTATCGGAAAAGCAGTATAGAAATTGGTGGAATTCTTCGCAGGAAAAGCTCGTGGCATCGGCTGATCGTGCGATGAAAACTGGATGTAATGAGTGATCGTGCCGATCGCGATTGGTGGCATTCCTCTGGGAAAATCTTAATAGAATCTATTAATTATGTGACAGTCGCGGGTCTCGCGCTGAATCACAATGAGGCATCCGAGGTCCCTTAATGACATGCAAGAATCTCGGATGGCAGAACTGGAATAGGCCGGACCCGAAGTGGAAAGAAGGACGAGTAAAGGAATAAAAAAAGAAGAACGAGAAAAAGAGAAGAAAACAAGAACTCTATATAGAAGAACGGGTATACGTAATGGACATCGATTAAAAAAATAAAATAAAAATTGGATGCACAAAACGGTGCGGACGGAGGTAATAAAAATATTTGAGATGCCGGAGCCCGGGCTTATGCAACAGCATTTCCGATCTGCAGCAGTCCTGGAAGACTATGGTAAGAATACTGATTCGGATATTGGAGATGGATGATTGAAGCGGTTTTCATAATGTTTCAATTTTATTTAAAACTTTTATTTATAGATAAAAGCCTTCTGCGGTTATTCTCAGTTACATCTTTTATCTTCTTAGTGTTTTTTTTTATCTAACAGAGATAATAATAACTTAACTATCAAAAAGTCTTATACTATTGCACAGTAATAATAATAATAATACGGACAGAAACTACAAACTACGCCAGTCGTATACCATGTAAGGCTATAGAGGCCCGGAACGTTTCTTTTGAAGTAATACATTGTTTCGGGCCGTCCATGTCACGAAGATTAAAAAATAACTATTGCTTCGAATAAGTTTGGGCATCACAGCCGACGGTGTCCGCTGCCGCTATCCGCTCAGAGCTAAAATAATGAGAAATAAAACAAAAAAGAATAATAAAAAATGAAATTAAATCAAATATGTAATTTAAAATATAATAAATTAAAGTGGAACGGCGGAAGAGGCGGCGCGGAATCGGTCGGAATGATTGCGAAGTGTTGATGGCGTCTTCTTAGTTCACATCACTTGTAGGATCTGGCTAGCCTCGAAGGCGGTGCCGGGCAAGAGGATCACCGGACTGGAGACGTGGCCTGCCTCTACACAGACCATGTTCGGATACTCGTCGTCTCCGAAGTCGGACATGTCTTTGGCGTGGTCCATCCACGGATTCCAGACGACGGTGTCCGGGAAGTTGTACTTCTGGATCCTCATCTTCCTCCCGGATACCACATTAGTTATAATGTGCTCGTGCGGGGTATTCTGATAAATCCTATCAGTCCACTCGCCAATAGTCACAACGTCTCTAGCCTCATGGTAGATAGCACCGTCTCTAGTCTTATCAACGAAGGTGCAACCGTGTAGTCCTGTGATCTGGCACCTTCTCACGTCCGGTACTTTAAAATATGTGTGCAACAGCATATTAAAGCTAAAAGTCAAATCCTTGCTAGGATTATAGATGGCAATGTTAAAATGCAACTCCTTCTCACGAAGGATCAGTCTGTAAGTCAAACGGAAACTGCAAACAATCGGCATTAGTATCATTTCGCATTATACCACAACGACGGGTCTTACTCATAGCTCCACATGGATCTGGTGAAGTCCGAATCCATAAGCGAGAAGATCGCCTCGACATCGCCGCTGGGCAGACGCTCCGGCGCTTTCTCGATGTTCCAGCGGACAATCCTGGCGAAACCATGTTGAGGTCCATACGGCCATGGCCCGAATTGCGCTGCAACAAAAGTTCAAGTTACCATACAATATGTTCATCAACCATGGCGGGACTTACGAAAAACGAAAGGAATGCCTCCTCTGATCGCCTTCTTCCCATCGAACTGGGCTTGTTTGCTCACAAAAAGCTGCTCTTGATTGTTGACCCGCCAAGAGACGACGGTCGCACCTGCAAAGAATTACATTATACCATACGTAAACAAAAAAACAATGAGGTTATGGATGCTCAAGTATATTTTTTTCTAGGTACATCTTAATCGAGCTTTTTTTTTCTTCGTGCGGTCGATTCAAAGTGAAGCGGAGGGAAAAAAGGTTTGCGGACCCGATTGACCCCGGACTACCGCGGACCCGGGTCATCATTACCGTGCAAATTGATAGTGCAAGTGGTATTATTTCCTCTGTCGAGAACCACAACACTGGTGGCCGCCATGGCTTTGATCCAGGCAGATGCGCAGCAATCTTTTTCAAAACACTTGTTTAGCACCTTAGCACTTTTACTACCTGCGCGTACGCTCGACAGGTGCCAAGTCCCTCTATCGGAGATAAAAAAGATATCGGTTCGCTATTTTGCAAATGCTACAGCAATGGATGATCACGGTTTAAGGCTTGTGGATGCGGATACCCGACGCCAACGATTTTCACCAGCAGACTCAAGACAACGGATGCGAACAACTAGTTTTTCATACCTAGTCCCCAGCAAAAAACAGCCTTCCAGCGGACGAGCAAAAACTCCTAAACGCCATCGCCATCTGCGACGTTCGCTCTGGACTATATCTACAGATCAATAGACCAGTCCTAGTCAGCGGAGCCCTCTGTACCATGTATCTACAACCTCCTATACTCATGAAGCTGCCGATTCCAAGGTGGAGCAACCATCAGCAAATTTGGTAATTTCATTTCGAACGCATTAGCAACAACTTTCGCAAGTGTTGCCAACCGACCGTTTGAAATTGTCTGATAATACGCTTCTTATCATACATTATCAGTTTCCACAATACTACAGGCTTTTTGATTCTGTAGAACTTATTTCTTTATTCTATCCATGTACGAAAAAATATACATGCAGCAACTACATGTTTATTTAAAAACAACTTTGAGTCAAATTCACAATAACAATTATAATAATAAATATTATTTACTGATACATAGAAATGTAAATTACGATTAAAAATTATACTTATTAATACTAAACTGTAAAAACTATTAATCAGTATAATTAAATAGTTGAAATTAGTACTCGTGAACAATTTAATGCTTTCTAATTATTTTTCAGTTTCATAAAAGTTTGCTATTGATTTGCGCAGAGTTTATAACATCATTTGCAGATTGATTAGAGATGGAATTGGGACAGGAATATATGGTTCTAAACATTGAATCGTCCTAACCACTAATTACACTAGTGTAGAATCCTAGCATTGAAATGGAATCAGAACGTGCTTCGACTGAATAACATCAGCATGCACGAAAATACTAGATCAAATTTACCGAATCAAATTTGGTTTGATAATGTTTCAACTAATATAAATTGCAATACCCAAGGTAATTAAACAATATAAATAAAATGATGCAATGAATTTCTTAATTTATGTCTTATATAATCAAAAAATAAGTTAGTACATTTTGTCAACATTTTTCAACAAATATTAATATATGTGAAAATAATAAATATTATCTAACATATTGCATAAATATGTATTGGGAATGTTGTATCGGATTTGTGTATGATTTTGAATGAGTTAACAAGGTGGAATTAATTGAGCTATTGCATTCCATATGCGTTTCTTGTTAAACGAATTTCGAAGCTCGTGCTGTTACAATATTATCGAAATGGATAAATAACTCTACGGTATTATTTATGTTGCGCTAAATATATAACCCGAACTGTTACATCATCGCTCCTGGCAAATTCATGGCACATACATCTAAAAGTGGACAGAAGTGATGCAAAAGCGTCGAAATTGCCGAAAGGAGAAAAAAATATATTAAAGTAAAAATGTAGGAAAGTGCATATGAGCCAAGATCGTTTAACGTCGCCTTCGCCTTGGGTGCATTAAATTTGATATGGAGCTTGTGAGCTGCGAAAGTGATCGCTAATAGATATTGGAAAAGCCTTTCGGTAAAATGATCCGCGTAACGGAGGTATAACGTAAACAATCTAATTTTTGAGCGGCGAAAGAGCGCCGAGGCCAAATTATAAATTTTCATTGACAATTACGTAAAACGGGGCAATGTAATCGAGCTGCGAGGATGTCGGAGGTCGGCGCTTCGATCGCTAATAGACTTCAAGAGAAACGCTTCGGAAAATTAACTGGAAATTAAGTACACGCTCTGCAGTTTAGCCTTAGATCGACAAAGGGAGAACTTAACGAGAATACATTACTGAGACCTTTAAAGACACAAAAGAAAATTCAATGGATGAGTGCAAAATAAAATTATATATCAAAGGGCAATTAGAAATATCATTTATTGTTTGTAAAAGAATAGAAAGTGTCTGGAATGAAAAAAAAAATCCAATACAAACTAAAACTAAGCTAAAATTGTGTACCCTATTCTGATACAAGGTTGTAAGTCGAGTTTCATAAAAAAATCGTATTTCTTATACATAGCAAACAGAGGATTCCCTATACAAGGTGTTAAGAGCGAACAGTCGTAAGTTGAATGTTCGTAAGTGAAGGAATACCTATAAATATTTCATAAATTGGTCTGTCTTAGTGCCTAAGTTCACGAAAATATTTTGGACCTACAAAAAATGTTAAGGTGCATACAAAAAGTATTGATGATGCAAGGCAGTAGTAGGTATATTGCCTAGGATCTAACAAACTTCAAACTTGTTATTATTAAAGTAGAATTTTTATTCGCTACTTAGGCTTAACAATCAATTTGTATCAATATTGACAAAGTTAATAGTTATTTGCAATTTATAATTATGTAATCATCATAGTGGGATTGTTATCCTCGAATTAGGTTTAGCAATCAAGAAGTGCGAATATTGAGATTCCAGTATAAATATTTAAGAAAGTTTGTATATCTTGACAGAAATAAAGAAGAAAATGTTTCAAATAACAAAATTATGTTTAACGTCCTTTTATTTCTGTTTATATTAAATTTTACGTGAAAAAAAAACTTAAAATATGAAAGAAAATTTGGATGAAGTAAAATCTAATATTGTTTTTATTAATAACTCTTGTGTTTTATAATTATGTTAGAAGTAGGGTGTAGTAGTTTTGCGTTTATTTTATGTGGTAGGAGTAAAGTGCAGCGTTTTATGATGTAATTAAATTAAAGTTGGAAGTGCTTCAAGTCTATTACTATAATTAAATCGTTTTCTGTTTGTTCTAGTAGTTCTAAATATTGATTAAAATTGGACGTCGTAGCAATTCATGGAGAGTTTATTTTCTTAATAAAATTCAATAAAAAATTATTGGATACCAATAAAAAAAACATTTTTGCCTCTTGTTTTTTAGATCTGAGTAGTAGAATAAAGATTCTACTACTTCATTAGTTTTTTTTTATCAATAATAATAAAAAAAATAAATACATTGCGTCAGGACTAAACTAGCTCACAAAACAAAGCACTTAACACTTATATGAAGAATTAAATAATTGTCCACTGGAGCATTAAGGACTAAATAAGGATTAAAAATACTTTACATATAGAAAACTTGGCTACATAAACTATTTCTTATCTGCTTAAAGGACCAACCAAAAAGATTGAAACAAAAAAGGATAAGTAATTTGCATGAATGCAAATATAGTTTAAATAATGTATTTTCTTTTAATTAAAAAGTAGCACTGCACGTAGTTGCGGTGGTTCACATCCAGAATTAAGGAGGTAGAAAAAAGGGTCTTCCACTTATTTATGACGAGTTTTTCTTGTTTCTCCAGTTTCTTTTTTTTATAGTCTCTCTCGTCCTCGTGAGAGAGCGTGTGTATCAGCTCGTCCTTATCTCGTAGAAGCACGTACACCCGTTCGAGGTGGTTATATTCCTTTTTGCGATCCTGGAAAGGACCCCAGGCCCGAACGTTTCGCAAAATTTATTTTCTGATGAACTTTTCGATTTATCGAGCCCTTTATTTTATTGACCCAGTTTCTCTCGAGAACGCTTCCCTTGCATATATGATACATTTTGTGTACAGGCGTTGGTGTATATACATATATCCTTTTTTTATTCGCCCTTGCCCGCCCCTCATCAAAAGAAAAATCAATTACCCATAACAACAACAACAACAAACAACGCGAGAATGTACACATGCGGTAATCCCATTCCCGATGGAAGCCCTTCGCTCGATAAGCCAACAACACCACCCCTACAATGCAGACTGCTGATGCAATTCGGGTCTGTTTGTAGTTTCCTTTGTGCGTCCTTTTGCGTACGCTCAAAGCAAGGGAATCATTAAAAGTACATTCTTTGTTTATCCGATTTCACTGTTGATATTTACAAAATTTGAAAAGACATGCGACAGTATACTAAAATACTCTGCGTGTTTAAGCTGTCATTACTAATCGATGATATTAAAACTTAACTGCAATTACATAATAGTTTTTATTTATAATTTTAGTAATAATTATATATTTGATTACAAACCTATTATCAATATATTATAATAAATTCTAGTAATGATTAAATATTTTTTATTGTGACTATTTATTTATGAAATCATTTTCTGAATATTTTTGTTACATGAAGCGAAGCATATTGAAAGCAAAAATATCAATACTGAAGTATTAAACGGTTCGAGGTTTCTTTCTATGAACGATAAAAAAGCAATACAAAATTTCTTCATATTTTTGTTCCATGAACCGAAGCATATTCGAACTAAAAATATCAGAGGTTTCTCTTTGTAAACGACAATAAACGAATAGAAAAAAAATCAAAATAAAAGTTCAATCTGAACCGGATTCGTTCCTCTCGTACAGTTGAGTGCATTTAATCCAGCCACGTCTTTCTCAACCATCTCTTTTCACATCCCAGCGCTTCTCCGCAATACTAGGTACAAATACATCGTCTACCCAAAGCAATTACATTAACTTAATATCTAGCAAAACCATCTGACACCCTTCCTTCGCCGAGGGCGTAGCGCTGCACTCAGCACGAAATTGTTACACAACCGACAGCACCTGCAATCTTCCTGTCAAAACCGAAGGGTTTTAAGGGTGAACAATAAAAACGAATATATAATTAATTGGGCCACGACAGGGAGATGCCAGTATATTTATTATATTCCCTGTTGAAATATTCATGCGTATAAAGTTTTTTGTTTATTTAGTTGGAGTAAAAAAAGGATAGAACTTGAACCGAACGCCAACATATTTACTTAATCCTTCATGCAATATTAATGTGCAGGTTCGTTTTCAGGATCACAAAAAAGTTTTACGCGTAAATCAATGAACGACAAGGATATGCCAATACATCAATTTTATACCCTATACGTCAAGATTATATTTCCATATTGATATCCCCGAATATATAGGGATTTATAATAGTTTGATAAAAAAAAATTTTTTTTTTTAGTTTATTTCAATATTTTTATTAAATTTTAAAACTTACCTTCAACTAATAATTAAAATCACTTTACAATGCAAATTATTAGTAATATTTTACATTTTTTTAGTAAATTCAAAATTTTAAAGACTTAGAAAACTAAATAATCTTTTACACCAATGTTTCCCAACCTTTTTGCCATAGGACCCAACATAATTCTTTGTAGTTGTATTACACCCAATTGATTAGAGTTCGCTTTGATACAGCTGTCATTTTGTGACAAATACAACGATGAAAGTTATTTTATTTTCATATAAACTACTATTAGAGAATCGTATAAATCAGCGTTTCTCAACATTTTTACGCAAGACCCAACATAACTGTTTGTAGTTATACTGTGATCTAATTGCTAAGAGTTCTTCACATTGATATAAGATGACAGCTGTCATTTTTCAACACAGTTTGAGAAACATTGATATACGACAATGGTATTTGGGAAGTTACTCTAGATTTTTATATCGCGGGACACGACATAATTGTTTTTAGTTAAAATGCAAATTATTTTATAAGAGTTTTCATTTTGACACAAGATGACAACGACCTACATGTTGAGAAACTCTGGTATATAAGAATGGTATTTCAAAAGTTATATAAATACAAAAAAATGCTGGTTAAAAAATTTTCGAAAAAAGTGATATAAATATTATTTAATTAAATATGGAACGAAATAGGTTTGGAAATTAATCAAATTTTCTGAGTGATTTCTTCTATAAGAAAAAAAATATATGTATTTGTATTTTTTTTTCTATATAAAACACATGTATTATTTTATTCTATAAGATAATTGACTTATTTTATAGGTTCCTCGCTTTGACAGAATTTGACAGCTGTCATTTCGCGACCCACAGGTTGATAAACTTTGGTATATAAAAATGTTATTTCGGAAGTTGCTGGTTTTTTCAATAATGCTGTAATTTTGGAAAAAAAATAATTATGCTTTAATTAGGTTATTAAATTGTATTGTTTTATAAAATTCTTTAAATTGTAAATTTCGTTTCGAATAAAAATAGTGTTGAAATAATTATTACGTAATGTGGAAATCCAGGGTGAATGTCAAATCGATATTGTGTAGGTAGGATGCAGTGACATTTAATTGTAATAATTGCAATTAAAAGTGAAGTTCATGTAAGCGTGCACAAAACGTAATGTAGGTTTCATTGCCAAAGCGAGAATAGTTATAAAATAAAATCTCATTTACAGTTCACATTTGTAACATTGACATTGGCACTGAAAACGCGACGAAGCGTGTACTAAATGTGAGAAAGTTTGTAGAATTAAAAACTAAATTTAACTTTTTTACTAAAATGAACTAAAAGAAATTGCAAACTTTATATATCGGTGATCCTTGATACAGGACATTCGATGAAAAGTTAGACAATAATTTCCCAGAGCGACGAAGTGAAAAGAAAAAGCACTGCACTTACCTCAGCTTAGAACGTGAACGTTGACAGATGTACCAGTTTATTTTCAACGATTCCGACTGAAGGAGGAGAGGTAAATCGAAAAAAACAAACAAACACAATCGAGTTACAGATTTAAGAAAGAGAAGTTTTTATTGCAAATAGAAAGAACGTAACAGGGTTTCTATGTGGGGGAGGATTAAATCTCTTGGTGTTATTCATTTTTTTAATGTATTTTTTTCTGTCGGTGACACAAAGGAAACAAGTCGACTGCTATACATAATATAATTCATCGATTTATTCTTAATATTTTTTTCTTGACTTTAATCCTTATAATTTTTTTTTGGTGCTCTTCGCTTTTCTTGCATTTTTATATATATTTTTCTTCTCCATTGAACACATCGTCATATAATAAAGAGTTAAAAACAGATTGCGCCATTAACAAACTATTGATCACAAGTGAGTAAAGGGTGAACGGATAAAGAAACGTCTAGGTTGGGCAGGGAAATCAAATATGGGTAATTGGATGGTTCTGAATAGTCCAGATGATGTCTTTATTATAATTATATAATTTCATGTAAGAGCAATCGCCGCAAAATGGCAAAGCCACGTGGGCAGACCGCAGCGGGATTAAAAGGGCACCAACAGCTATAAGTGGTTGATGTATAATGGCGTAATCCGATGTGAAATCACTAAACTTACTGACATTGATGTAATTACATTACCATCATCATTATTATTATTATTATTTGTGGAATTATCATTATTATTAATATTATTATTTTTTTTTTAAGTTTTTTTTTTCTTCTTCATTAATAAATAGGATTTAATATTTCAAGGTACCTTTAAGGCTAGATGAGATCACTAGTGTACATACTATCTTCTAAGCATAGGCCCGTCAGATGTATCCTAAAACATAGTTACTCAATTTTATGGACATCGTTATTTTTTGTTGCAATTTTATGCTGTTTTTTTTTTTAAATTTTTTGTTGATTGATATCGTTTTTGGTGTTTTCAGTTTTGGAACAAAACGTAAAGTAAAATAAACAAATAACGCCGTCGGATGAAAAATCGTTCAGACCGGACCTAACGCTATTTCCTAGTAAAAGATTGTACATGAATATCCCTATCACGTTATAATATTATATAATTTGACATTCATTAATATAACTTTACTTTAATATTGCTCAATTATGTTATATATCAGTTGTTCATGTGTGTATATTTTTATGTATGTATATATACTTATATGTAAAATAACGAACTTTCTATAGAAATATGGAGTTTACTGATTGAACAGAACTACTATGAACAGATATTTTTTTATTATTGTATATAACAATTCGCTAATCTAAAATTTAAAAAAATTGTATATAAGTACACAACTGCATACATACATATATAAACATATACATATGCATGTATGTACATCTATACTATGTTAATTTCCCTACATAACACTGCATGCACTTATTCGGTCCAGGCAAGATGTAAGAAAAGTGAGCAGAGTTACCTTATATAAAGTTTTTTTTTTTTGCCTTATGCTTCCTTTGCTAATATCCTTTCATTTAACCAATTTTTGATTTGACACAATGTTAATGTTATTTTAATATTAGTTACAAAGGGTAGAATCACGTGGGTTGTGGGAGGATCGCGGAAGGATTATCGGGCGACGAGCAAGCAGGACGCCCGGGCCTTCCCTCCGCTGTCGCCCTCGGAGCCCTATCTTCTTACATAATTATTAATATTATTATTATTTTCATAGTATTAATTTTCTCTTTCTTTCTTTGTTGGTTTCTCATATATATGTGTATAAACTATGACATTAAGAAGAATAAATAAGTATCCTTTGGTATGATCACTATCCGATAGGCGACATAACCTACTTTAGTTATTTATTTAATAAAATTGTTGTAGTATTTTCAACCAGTCAAACCCGAAAAATGGGTCTGACAAACGTAACTAATCCACACTTTATGAATAAATGGTGATGACTTCTTGGCCACCGCCGCGGACCATGAGCACTCGTTCCAATCCCTCAGTGAGCACTTCCAAGAACTCCATGTCTGCAAAACAACAAGAGCAAAAGAAAAAGTTGAGCGAGCGAGTGGAAAGAGAGAAGACGTGGAATGTGTATCGTACAGTTTGATTCCCGTTCCATTTTAGTGTCCTTAGGTGGTCCTGGCAGGTTCAGGATGACTAGTTGAGCATCGTGCGAGCGACTCACAATCGCCTCGTTCAATTTAACAGCAGTGTGCATTCTACGCACGTTCCCTTCGTCGCTGTAATTACCATCGTGAAATTAGAAATGCCCAAGGCTTGTCTATCAAGGAATGGATGAGAGAATCAAGGTGTATATATTTACGGAGTTATTGTGGCAGGATTTTTTTCGTCCTCTCCCTCGCTCTCCTTGCCGTCCGTTAGCGGCTCCTTCTCCGACGCGTCCTCCTTCTCTCTTATTGAATTCTCGCAATCACCGTTCACATCCACCGTTGGTACCTAAAAAGGTGACCAGGGACAGTTGTATTAATTCAATCAGGGATGCAGAAGTGCTGGAGATGTTACCTCGTTCGAAGGTTCGTCGTTCGGTTTCTTGTTGTCCGCAGCATCGGCCGCGCCCTCTGAGCCAGGCTCTTGGAAGCGCACTTTCGTTGTTTTGGCATCATTTTGATGATGTTGGTCTACAATGGACTGAACCTACACGCAAATATAGATGACGTTTATAAAGGTGTTCTTTCGAAATCGCGATGACCATGAAACATCTAGATGGAGGGTGATTAGGTGACACATGAACAAAACCGAATAGGTATTACGTATCAACAGATTTAGTCCCACCTATTTAGCTTTACGATAAGTCGAGTGATTCTAAGATGATTGATAAAAAGTAAAAAAGTAAAACGGTTGCTATAGCTTCTATCGCTTAGAAGTTGGAGTGTTATTAGCATTGTTTGTTTGTTTTATTTTTGTAGTTGGTTTTTGTATATAAATTAAAAGGAAAAACTCTAGAAAGAAAAGAATAATAATAAATAAGAGGTTTGCCATTCGGATGTTCAACTCAATAAAACCATGCACAAAGTAATATACCATGAAATAGCTCTAGCGTAACACTGTTGGTGCGTTACCAGAGGCAGTTTTTCTTCCGCCGATACTTCATTGAAATCCACCAAAGTCTGTACCTTGCATGTTAGAATTCATATTAAAAGATCACATCAAGACAATAGAGCCGAGGCCATTAAATACACATAGTAAAATAGACGTTTATATTAAGAATGTTGAGTATATCACTCAAAAAAAGAATATAAAGACTTACCACTCCCAAACTTTCTTTTTTGTTGAGCCGTAGTTCTCGCAGCATCTGGTTGCGCTGCTCCATCATCAAGGTCCTCTCGTACGTGTAAGCCGAAATATCACTATCCAACTGAAACGAAATCCAATAAAACTTTGCAATTGTTTCCATTTACTGCTGAATATACCATCTCCACAACTTCAACTTCTGCCTCAATACGTAAATGATACAAAAACATTTTCAAATCCTTCTTCATCTGTATAGAGTTGTCTTCCATCTGCGCCACGGTGAAGATGCGCATCTTGCAATTCTTCCAAGTTCGATGTTGTTTCAAAAGGAAAGGTAATAACATCAGTAGTCCACCATCGTGTACAATCCACCAAACGTCAATGTTTCCAACCACTTTCTCCGATGAATCGGGGAAGAAGTTAATACCTTTCGGTACAAGCAATGCCATACGGGCAGAAGTCACGTTACGGACGGTCTGTAGGAAGACCTGCCATGTCCTGTTATTATCCTTTGATTGGCGCCAACCGTAAGGCCAGCCCAGTATTATCGTGTTCGGTTTCATACCACCAAGTCCGCTCGTTTGAATCCTAAACACCAACAAAGATCAAACATGTAGGGCGTGTTTTGTTCGCTTAAACAAGCACTTACAGATGTGATAGTCCATCGGTGACATTGCGTGCAACTAAAATATCGACAAACCCTTTGACGCGTTCCTCATCTACAGTTCTCCTCAGGTTCTGTTTTGCAGCCATGGCTTCGCCGCATGCTCTAGTGTAGTCACCGTTAATAACAGATGCACATACCGTAAGACCTTTGCCTGCTTTCAACTGTGAAGCGAACGCAAATAGCTTGCGATACTTTGGAACAAGATCGGAGGTTAATTTAACTAAAATAAGGATCTGCGGTCTCCAATTCTTGGTGTGAGGAGGACCTTCCTCGAGGCGCAGCAAAGAGAACCTTGCTGCCGATAAGGCCAAACCTCGGATTCCATCACCCCATTCTTTCTCCGCACTGAAACCCATCAAATACATTGAAGTATTTCCGTTTGCGTTTATCGACTTATGTAACATACCCTCGGTATTCGATGTATTTATAGATTAAACCAGCCATACCCATAGCAATTAAGGCGTAATACCAGGACGTCATAAACATAATGGCAATACAAAGAGCCAGCCCGATAAAGGACAGTGACCAATGGTAATACTTGAATCGAGGTCTCCAGTTGGGTGTCCTGAGAAGAGTTTGTAGAGCGCAAGCCAGGTTAACAAATCCATAGCACATGAGGAAGAACATCGAAAGAAGTGGTGCTAAATAGTCGACATTTCCGAGTAAGATACCGCACTGGCAAATGAGAATGGTTAGAACCAGTGCTCTGGTAGGTTCACCTCTGCTGGAGGATACAGCAAACGGTGCTAGGAATGGAATAATTCCGTCCTTGGCTATAGCTTGCAAGAGTCGCGGTGCACCAGTTAATGACTGAAGCCCAGCACCCAGAGTGGACAGGAATGAACCGATTAAAATTACCCACTGATTTGGCCAAGCTATGTTCGCTACAACCAACTTTCCGCCGATTGATACGCCGAACCTGCAATGTAAACATGAGAGGATAGACTAGTTGGATTATGTGAGCTGCGTCTCGAGCACGTACTTGTCCCTGAGGAGCAGATTGTCAACGGTGCCGGCGAACAGAATCACGGTGGACAGATAAACAATTGATGTCGTTAAAATTGCACAAATTGTTCCAATGGGAATGGACTTCTGGGCATCAGCCAAGTCGCCGGAGCGATTTGAACCTGCCATGATTCCGGTTACAGATGGGAAGAAAATTCCGATCAAGATCGTGAACGTAGCCGTGATATCAGCGGACACTTGATTGAACTCTTCGCGTCCTAGGTTTTCAATATCTTCAAGGTTTTTGCCCTGCGATATAAATTGTCCCAGTTCGAGGAAGCTGTCTTTGATGTTGTCTGAAATGGAAGAAAGGAGAAAAGAAAACTAGAGTGTAAGTGGACTCTCAAATTATCCGATGTTCTATAGTACCAAGGAGTACGCCAGACGATAAGCCCTTGATGCCTTGTACAATGGATACATTGTGAGATTCGTAATAAGGATCACAAGTGGTCGTATTACAGAATACTCTATGCAAAGCACCACCTTCCGTTTTGTTGCACTCATTCAAGGATATGTCCTTAAGGAGACGCCTGCCAAGAACGCACATGCTGTGTAAAAAATAAAAATTAATTGCTTGTAATTTTTTATCGATCCAGTGTCATATTATGACAAATAGACTTAAAAAAATACTAACTGCAGCTTATCGTTGCCGTTGATATTAACGAAGATACCGACGTATACGGCGATGATGGAGAATATAACGCAAGCCAAAGCAAGGGTGGCGAATTTGTTGACGAATTTGACACCGATAAAGACTATGGTACCCATCACAACAAGAAGGCCTGTCCCGTACACTCTGAAATTGTTATACATAGCGCTCGCATCTTTGGTGAAGTCTCCGAATATCGAAAGGCTAGGTGCCATATACGTCTAAACAAAGAAAATAACAATCATTGTATGTCACAGGATCAAAATAGACTTGATCACGTACTAGGACAATCTCGACAGCGCCCACAATGTACATGGCTGCTGCCAGCGTAGTCCCCGTGTAGAATAGCATCCCCACGGCTCCTCCGAACTCTGGGCCTAAAGATCTGGATATCATGAAATAGCTCCCGCCGCCAGGCACAACTCCATTAGTAGCAATGGCCGACATAGAAATAGCAGTTAACATGGTTACACAACAACAGCACAATACAATCAGGAATCCTTGAACAGCGCCAGCAGTACCAACGACCCAAGTCAAACGAATAAAAAGAATCACGCCAAAGATGTTCTGGATGCACGGTAGGTAAACCCCGATGAGGGTGCCCATCCGAGCACCGCCACCTGCTGGTCTAGCATCTGGATCAGCAGATGCTGGTGGGATGGTGTTCGAATAGTTTGCCAACGAGCTGATGAGCGTCGAGATCCGTGGCCTATCCTCCATTTCCTCCTGCACAGAACACATATTTTAGTGATATTTCTCAAAGGCCAATCAGAACCATGTATTACCGAATAGAGGTATAGGTTCGTCTCATAGCCAGAGACCTTCTCGGAGACGAATGTCTGCTCGTCGGTGCCATCTCCTGGAACAGAAAAAAACAAAATCGAAATAGTAAAATAATCCATTTGCTGCAATTACATGACCACTGACAAAGTGCTATCTGTATCTATTTATTTGGTTGGTATTGATTTGGAAGTGAGGAGTGAGTAGAATAACAACTTTAAGAGGTTTTATATGTAGCCGAATGGGTAAACAAGAACATTAGGTATTTTCAAGTGAGAAGAAGAAAATAGAAATTTCTTCTGTGATCTCAAGGAAAGCACTTTCAATATTTGTACGACACGAGGGAAAATATGACCCCGGTGAGTTTTAAGTAGACGGAAAAGAGCAAACATCTTCGAGCCCGCAGGGTGTGCTCGGCGTCACTCCCACTGATAGCACACCAAACAACCTCTGGAGCGGACATCGTTTTGATATGGTTTGCGGTAGATAAGATCGGCTGCTAAGTTTCGAATCAATACTGTGACTTGTATTTTCCTACGATGTGCATCTGCGTGGGCGTGTTTGTAAGGAATTCGGATTCGCTGCAGCCACAATATTAATGACTTACAAGCAGATTGGGAAAGTTTAAATTAATGGTAAATTGGCCGAAACTTAATCAGGACTACGGCCTTCCTGGCAGGAGATTAGGGCCGAATTCGTCTCGCGCCACGACCAGCCACAAAGGTGGCAAATTGGCACCCTGGCCATCTCTGGTTGGGTGTGACTGGCCTCTAACAACCTTCCATTCAAATAGTAATTTGAAGTCGTAGCTAATTCCGATACAAGATTACCTTATACCTAATTTCCTCAAATCTTTATAATCAGCATTTCAATCAAATATTCAGCATACAAAAAATTCATGAAAAAAAAGTATTCGAATTTAGACACACATTAAAATTTGGTAATAATTTTAAAACTTTATCTTCCAATTATTGAAATATTTATGATTTGAGAACTGCTTCAACTTTCAAGACAAACCAAAGATAAACCAAACAAGTCAATGATGTAATCTCAAACCTATAAAAGCAAAAACGGTTGCTCTTTACTTTTATTGTTATTATTATATGGATACGGGAAGCAGAAAAAAAATAGGATACGCCAAAATGGTCCAAGGTCGAAATCAATTTCGATACTTTCGAGAGTCAACCGTTTCAATAGGGCGTGAAATTGATTTCGCCCTGGGAGCCAAATACACTTGAGATGCGAATCGTGTGAGAGAAAAAAGAGCCGATACGATCTTACATAATTGAAGGGCTTTCTATGTCATTGATTCCTATTATATTTTAGCTATGGAAGGATTTCAGCAAAAGGCCGAATCAAGAAAAACACTTTAAACATGCAGGTAATACAGTTTTCATATTTTCTTAATATTTAACCGAAGGATATAATTTAACTGGAACTAAAAAAAATGAGCTTTAAAAAATTGATTAGTTTTAATAGTTTTCAGGTTAAATTTGGATATTGAAATAAGTCAAAATCAAATAGATGAGTGATAAAAACTAGATTTACTAAATTGTACCAATAAGTTAAAGATATATTTTAGCCAAATAATATAGGTACTAATTCTAACTATTAATATTATAGAAAGGTTTAATTAAACCAATTAGTTGAAATTAGTCGAAAATATACAATAACCAAATATTTGATAATTAGTATAATTTAACTATTAACTATAGTTTTTGGTAAGTTTTATTATTTTAATCAATTTTATGAAATATACTTGAAGATGTGTTTAAAGTGTTTACTTAGGAAAATAAATTGATTTGAAGATGTAAACTGAGTTACATCATCGTTAACTGAGTTGTTGTTGTTGTTTAAAAGAAAAGTATTGAGGATGAGACCGAGGTCGAGTGGGAATCGAAGAAGAGCCTCTCTTTTATATTATATTATTCACCATCTCAAAGTTGAAGTGTTCGTTACGCAAACCCATAAAACTTAAGGGCTGTCCAGAGGAATAAAGATGATCCCATCGTAAAATCCCTTTTGCTCCTCTCGCACTTCGCCGTCGCCGACGACGACAAACTTAAACACTGAAAATCCACAAATCACGCCCCTAACCGAACGAGAGTCAAAACAGATGCTCTCAGGGGTATCAGATTTAGCTAGCCAGGGTTTTACTGGTGTCGCAAACAAAGCGTTAATTAGTTGCAATCAAACAGTGCTGCTCCCATCGAACCGTATGCAAATAAACCATTTTGTAGAACAACGTTTCAGGACAAATCCGAAACATCAGAATAGCAATTAGGATCGTTTTAATTAGAGTGTAATTACGGAAACAAAAGCGACTGTCATTCCGGAACAAGAGGGATATCAAAAACGAGGGGTGGCAATGAAAAATATACATATACACCCATTAATGTGCATTCATGTTTAATTAAATGAATGAGCATTCATTGAATAATCCGCACGTTTGTGAATGATGAAATAAAACTCGATTTTCCAACATTAAATTCCTCCCGTAGGATTCATTGTTCACGTAATACTCAGTTTGCATTTATTTTAAATCACATGCCATTCACGTGGGATAAAAACGTTCTCAATTCTACAATTCTATATGTTTGGAAGCGATTTCTTCTAATTGGCTCACCTTCATTTCAGATCAAAAATTACTGAAAGATTTTTTTTATAATGGATAAAATCCATTTCTCTCATTATAAAATAATCCCTTTGTTATCTGAAAAATTCTGTGACAATAATGATTTTAAATCATTTTAGTTCTTCGAATTACGTAATTTGTTGTTATAATAATATTATAAAAGCTATATACTAAATATAATTGAATTAGTATTAATAATACAATTTAATTATGTAATTATAGATGTGCCACGTATACAATAATAAATTTAAGTAAAATATCATGTTTTTAATCATAAAAAATATTATTGTCGTAACTTTAACATCATCTATTAGTGTCTATATATATAAAACTGAAATATGTCAGGACAAAAGCAATTTGTTTTGTTTGTTTTATAATAATAATTCTTTATAGAAACTCATAAAATATAAAACTCGTAGTTTCTGGATCAGTCACCGACATTTTACGACATTCTCAATATGAGCTTATGTAACAAAACAAAATCAATACTTCCACATTTGTCGACGCCCTGACATTAAATTAAGTATATAACATTAGATTTAACAATATATTTTTTTTATAAATTTAGTAAGACTGAGATTAAAAATGTCTTATTAGCCTTTTCTTAAATATTTTACAAAAAAAATCTGTGATCTATACTAAATGATTTCTAAGGTACTAGAAGCTCTAGACAACTAGAGTATCATTATAATCGTACTCACGAAATCGTAGAAGAATTTCCTGGCTGATAACCTATCTGAAGAAAAGGCTCCTAACAAATAAAGATCAAATAAAAATTTAATATTTTATACACAAAGTTTAAACTTGATGTTTTTTCTTATGTAATATTAGTTCAGATTCTTATTAAACATAAGGATACACATTACAAAATATTTACGTAACTAATCAATAATTGAGAAGTAGATTATAAGGATTTGCTTGAAATTACTTTTGTTCTGAAAAAAGAGAAATACTTAACGATGTTTGTCAATATTTAAAGAAGTATACAAGACATATTTCATCAAGTATTTAATTATTTCATACGTACATTTCTTATATAAGTTATATAATATGTATCTTATAGTGTGCAGCAATCTTTATACAAAAAAAAACAAAATCTCTATTGCAAGTCTACAAGTACTTGTACAAGTTAATAGTTATATCTTTTAAAATATTTACCATTTGATGTATAACCTATAAATTTTATAGAAGTGAACAACATTTTAATGACAAGTTTCTTTATCAAGTACTTGTACAAGTTAATAGATATATATTATAAATAATTTACCAATTGGTACATGAACAAAATTTTAATGACAAGTTTTTTTTATCAAGTACTGGTATAAGTTAAAAAGTACATTTACTTGACAAGTTTTTATTACGTATAGTGTGTATCTATTTATACATATTAATTGAAAAGGAATAGATTAATGATAACAAGTCTACAAGTACTTTTATAAGTTAAAAGATTCATTTACATGTAACGTAACATGAAGTATAAATGTGTAAAGTCAAGTCTACAAGTACTTGTACAAGTTAATAGATATATCTTTTAAAGTATTTACTAACTTTGCATAACTTTAAATATAAATTTATAAGAGTGAACAAAATTTTAATGACAAGTTTTTTTATCAAGTACTGGTATAAGTTAAAAAGTACATTTACTTGACAAGTTGTTATTACGTACCGTATACACATTAATTCAAAAGGAATAAAATATTGATAACAAGTCTACATTTACTTGACAAGTTTTTTGTAATGTAACATAATGTGTAAAGTGAAGTCTACAAGTACTTGTAGAAGTTAATAGATATATCTTTTAAAGTATTTACCATTTGGTGCACCTATAAATATAAATGTATAAAAGTGAACGAAATTTTAATGACAAATTTCTTTATCAAGTACTTGTATAAGTTAAAAGTACATTTACTTGACAAGTTTTTATTATGTATCGTATAGTGTGTATCTATTTATACACATTAATTCAAAACGAATAGCAAGTCTACTAGTACTTGTATAAGTTAAAAGATACATTTACTTGACAAGTTCTTTGTAACGTAACATAAAGTGTAAAGTTAGATGCATTAGACATTAACTAAAAACGACAAGTACTTGTACAAGTTAATAAATACATGTCCTAAATAAAAAGTTAGTAGGTTGATTTTTTAATATGGCAGATGCGAGATGTAACTAATGTAGAGATCCTTAGGGGCTTGGCGACTTTTATCCTTAGGGTTCTCAATTTGCGCACGTGTTAGGTATAGGAAAACGATATGTGGATAGGGTGTACGAGAATAGGGTGTAGCGGGATTAAGCAGGAATTACCGTCAACATGATTATAATCAAGCCGGTAAGAAGATTGGTAATTATACCAGCCGCAATGTGGGAATTAAAAATAATGGCTTCAGATTATTCACAGAACAACGATTATCGTACCATGCGCGTTTATATTCCATACAGATTATTACAATCCCGCAGCAAATCATTACCGATTAATTTGAGGGCGGAGGAATCTGCATTGTTCCCCATTGCAGACTATTGGGAATGCTTCATGGGTCCATTGACTTTGTAGGTTGCGCAACGTGCCATTAGAGAACGACTGGAGAGCTTCGAAGAGAGATCACACCATTCATCAGCCATCCAACCGTTTTGCACAGAACCAGCTCTGCTCTGGTATTTTCGCGTTTAACGGAGCGATTTCTTTATATATTTATTTTTATATATTTTTTTGCTCTGCTCCTATTTCGTTGCCTACTCTTCTCGTTGTTGCATCAGCAAACCTCAGAAGGGAGTAAATATTTTCCCATTAACGTAACGCGCCGCTGGGAAAAAAAAGAGAAGAAAAAAGGGTATTGCGGAGTTGGAGATTAATTATGTCGGGACTTTAGATGGCGACGGTTGCCGTCACTTCTTTAATTGTCATTAATCATTTGACAAATGGGCTTCGCGAAATTGCAATACTCCCGAGTCTAACATCAACCCCGAAGATTGCCTTACACCCACTACCAAAACCGATTCACGTAACCCAAATTTATTTTATTATGTACCCAGACACATCTCCGATTGGCTATCGATCATTCTGCATTTAATTTTAAGGTGTGCCCCACCCAAATTCTATTTCTCATATAAAGATACTTTTCTTACTTTATACTTAGTTATAAATTTTACAAATCATATATTTTAGGGCACCAAAAACACTCATACCTAATAGATCTGATAGCCCTAAGAACTGTGCCTAATAAATCAGATTCAGACCTATTTGATAGGTTGTAAGTGTAGTTATTTGAATAAATTTCAGTTTGTTTCAGTAAAAAAAATCTGAAATTATAACTGAAATATAATTCCCTTATATTACATTTTCAATGTGGGGGATATGAGAAATGCGACCAGCATAAATTGAATTGAATTTCAGAGTAGGTGCGGAAAGCATGCTTCGCACGTGAGATGACATACAGGAGTGCCTGGGGCCACGCGGATCCCGGTCCAAAGTTGTAGAGACATGTGAGTGCAATGCCTGTGGATCGATAGTGTGTATGCAGGTAGTTGTAAATAGTCCTGATGTTATCCTGGTACGTAAATTTCTTTGTTTGATTGATCAGTAGTGCGCATCCGTTAAGTACCGCCCAGCGAAAGGCGTTTTGTTAATAAAGGTGGGCGTTTTGTTGATACACAGGGCGTATTTTTTGAAACAATTGTAGGTGTGTCCTGCAAAAATTGTCCTTTTGTACAATTTCAAATACATGCGCATATAAATGTAGAAGCCATGTGACTTCAAATTTTGTTTTATTTACCTACAACTTTTAACTATTTATATAAAATATTTATAACATAATACTTTCATTTTGAAATCGTTATATTGAATAATGGTGGAAAGCAATATAATTATATTTTCAAACTTCGAAGGGCCTTTATAAGTACATTTATGCAAAGCATATTTGTCATATATACCATTAACGTCAGATTTGTGTTATTAATTCTAAATTTTCTTACAGTAAATTAACATTTCTTATTTTCAGTAAAATAGTAATAATAGACAAAATTTATTGCAGGGTTTCAGTGAAATATTTTTTATTTCTTTATACCAAAACATTAATGTTTATGTTATCTACAATGCCATTATATTTGCAATTAATCTTCCACTATGAGTTAAAAGTCTTGTACTTTTGCCAAATAAAAGTTATAAATCTTCCTCTCATATTTAGCCATGCTTTTATTGCTCTGTTATCGCATTCAAAATAAATTTATTACAAGTCGCACCCCGATTTAGTGTATACATTTTTTACTGTATACAATTTCAAAACAGTTATATAATATTTTTAATACAATTAATTAAGACTTGGATGATGTAAGATAATGTCTTAACGCTTTTTTGGATGTTTCCCAATTTTTTTGTTCAAAACATAAAGAAATGCATTGTATTTATAAAATCCGTACATGATATTTCTATCAATTAATAAAAATATACTTGGCAGAAATAATTTAATAAAATTTACTTGGTTTCAAAAATTTTAAATATATATAAAATGAAATTTTTCTTAAAGTTAAAAAGAATTAATTAAATGTTATAAATGATATTGCAATTATTTCAGTCGCGGTTAAATTAATGAAATTAGGGTTAAAGTTATAAAAACTTTTGTTTTGTTGTGAATTTTACATTTCTAGCGATTTGTAGTCCGTTATGTAATTAGGGCTGTCGTGCGCATACATAATTTGTCGGTTTGTGTAACGAAATTTGAAGTAATTAGTAATTTGGAGAAGAGTTGAGCATATTTCAAATATTCTCAACAGAAAACCGACAAAATATTCTTATAATTTGAATTAAATTTAATAATTTAATTTTAATTACAGACAGTTTTGTAACTAAAATATTATATGTTTTTTATATTAGTAATTAGTATTAGTTGTCTTTTATTTGAAAAAATATTGTCGGTTTATATCCGATATTTGTCGAAAGATATCCGACATTTGTCGGAAGATATTCGACAATTACAAGTAAAAATTTGTTCAATGAAAACTAAAACTATTTCCATTTTATTTTAATATAGATTTTGTATATAAGTTATTTAATATATAATGGAAAAATACTGTCTGTTGTCATAGTAAAAGTTGTGCATGTCTTTATTTGATTTATAGAAAAAGTAAGAAAAGCGTATCATGCAAACTATAAATAAAGAAAATGAACAAAAAGAAAAAACTGCTGAAGTTATCAAAAACAGGAAGGATGTAGAAAGCGGATGTGGAGGAAAATCAATTAATAATTCTCGTTCGTCCAGTGTGAGGGATTTGCAAAAATCGAAACACCACGAAATTGGATTGAACCAATTATATAATATGAGTTATTGGATCACGGTGCAGTTGAAACCGGGATGAAATTGATTGAAATGTTGAATTAATTAATTAACTGACCATCGCTCGGTTTGGGGCTTAACGTTAATAGGATTTGTATTTTTTCTGTAAATTTCACAGTCCGATTAGTTTTAATCTATAATTAGACTAGTTTATTATTTTTACGACGCTTTTATAATTGGATTTGTGTTTATACATAATTTTTCGGTTACATTTGAAGATTTTAAATTGAAGAAAAGTTTTGAAATACGCGGAAATTGCCAAGTAATACGTGAGCTTCTCGGAATTTACCAAGTAACTTGAACTAAAATATAATCCATTTTTTTAAACTTGGTACTTGTCAAGTTCCGAGTAAATAATATTTACATTTTTGTCTTCACTATTGACAATTGGCAAATAACTAAATCTATTAATAACTCTTCGAGAAAATGGATTTATAAATAAAATAGTAATTGGTTTCAAAAACTTATAGTTAAAAAAATAAATTTAAATTTTAAATTTGTTTATTATAAAGTAAATTGCAGAGAAATTAAAATGATTTATTCTGGACAAAGCGAGACATTTCTGTATAGAAGTTTTTTTTTTAATTAAAAAATTTAAAATTTAATTTATTATAAACTAGATTGCAGTGAAATGAAAATAATTGAATCCGGACAAAGCGAGATATTTCTGTATAAAAGTTTTTTTTATATGAAAAAAGTAATAGATGCAACGATGCAGGAAATTATTCTGATTACATTTCGGACACAATGAAAAAATGTAATCCGACGGTGCTAAAAATAGAATTAGGTTACATGTTTACAATTCGTAATCATGGAAGTAGAAGAAGAAAAAAAATGGTAGTCAGTTTTATAAATGTTTGCTTACCAAGCGGTTAATCCAAATCGAAGCCATGATTATCGTTTCTTTCTGTTTTTTCTCTCTATTTTTATAGCTCTGTTTGACCATTTGTTTTGCGAAAGTATCGCGTTTTATGTGCTCTGATCAATAATCAATGGGAGGACAGATCTCGCAAAAGCAAAGGTTTAGGTTGGCAAACAAGGCGAAATTTATTGTAATTTCAAAAGCAGGATTGGTGGAATTCGTCCTGCCCCATTTCTGCGCCGCAGTCCCGCTCGACGTGTTTGTTCTTCAACGAAAAGTCGTAAATCAACAAGGTTTACTGCGCTTCAACTGGAATATGCAGAAAACTAATACTGCTGCTATCGACTTTCCGCTCCGCCAACAACCATAAAGCTATAGACATAACAGAGTAAAATTTCTCATTTCTCCAACAATGGTTCTCAGAATTTAATTGTTTGTAATTTAAGCTCTACTTGAGATTAAGGTTTATATTTTGTTGCAGTCCAATATTAGCTGACGTGGCTGAAAATTTCTACTAAATAGTCATATTGGCTTGAATTTTACAACTTTTCTCGATGCTATATCATCCATCAACATTACGGACTTATGTAGATGCGACGTTTGGGTGAATTATGGATATCAGATTGTACAGGCTTCGCCTACAGCCACGTCCTTTGCATTGAAATGGATTGTCCAGGATAAATGTTTCATCAGCATGAAAGCAGTGATATACAGGAAACTTAGTGTCCGCGAGGATGCGACATTTGAATGATAACAAAGAGGCGAAATTCGTCTGCGGCGCCTCCGCAATTGCGATCTGATCAATATATTTTCATAACCTCAACAGTCAGGGTACGTTCCCCCCTTTCCTTTGATCTTGGTAGCATAAAAATATAAAGAAAAAGTAAGAAAAATAAAGAAGCGTAATGCGATTGTTCCTTCCAAGTTGAAAAATTATGTCGCCTTCACAGATTTTTTTTTGCAATTTCTGGACACGCCTTTATAATCGATACCGAAACCATATGGAATTACTTTCAAATATTATTTAAAGAAATATTTTTAATTTACATTTTACAGAAACTTTGATAAATTAAAACCGACATAATTTATATTTATATATAAATATACTTGAAAACATTCTAAAAAGTAAAATTTTATAATCATAAATAAATAATTGATTTTGTTTGAAATATTTAAAAATGCATATGAATATCATTGATTTTATGTAACCCAGCTTTTCTCAACCTAAAATGTATAATGGGCGAAATGACAGCTGTCATAAAATGTATCGCGAATTGACAGCTGTCACCTTGCACTGCGTGTACTATTATATAAGTATAAGTTTTAATAATATATTTAATATTTTAAGAAAATAATATCTGAAATATTTTAAAAATATAATCCAATATTGGAATTAAAATTAAAACTAAATTGCTTCAAACATATATAAAATAAATTTAGTATATTAATTGTTTGGATAATCCAGAGAAAATATTATTTCGTTTGAAAATGTCATCGCTGAAATTGAATTAAGTATATGTTATTCTTAGACAAAAATGTATGAAAGAAATCTTTTTACGTTCGTCCGACAAAACTGCGTGATTTCAAGGATGTTGCTTGTCTAAATATTATGAATGATTTTCACTGAAAGCAAACAAAAATAAAGTAACATTTCGAGTTTGAGCCTCAGGAGATTTGATTGATATAGTAGCGGTTTAATGCGCTTTGAAAGGCTGTCACAATTTCACGGAATGCAACTATAGGCGAAGTGATTTATGGACAACGAAATTGTTCGAAGTGCGTAAGCCGACGATTTATGTAGATTTTAATTTATAAATTTTCAAACTTCAAATTCTGCGATGCACGCGAGATTTATGTTGCTGTAAAATCATCTTTCCTAAATCCAGGATCAAAGGACACGTCCAAATTCTATTAGTAATCTGTTTTCAAAATGAAAACTCTATTTCCCAACTATCTCAATAAAATTTGGTATTCCATAAAAAAATTTAATTGTACATTTTTCAACTTCAGATCCTGAAATATACGAGAGATTTATGTTGCTGTAAACTGAAGCAAATTTAGTACAGGCATGTCCGAAATACAGGATGACCAAAAGGATCAAAGATTTTGTTTTCGAATTTAAGATTTTTTTAAATAAATTATATTTTTTTTTTCATTTTGTCAAAAGTTCAACATTCTATAGAATACCTAAAACTATTAAGAGTAGTTAAATAAAACGTGATGACAAAATCGGAAAACCGCCTTACATGAGTAATAGAAGACGGATAGAATAATCTTAAATAATTTTAAAATTTATGATACAAATTGGAAAGATTTTTACACAAAACTGAAAATAAGTATTATTTTGACTGTGCTTATTTGATTATATATATAATTTGTTATATTATAATTTGTGTTTTTTATGTATATATAAAACTTAATGGAAATTACCCCTCTAACCTGCTGATCACATCTAATTTTTTTTGTAAATAACCCCTCATCCATAAAAAAAATCATCTCCATCATCATAAAATTAAAGCGGGGTAATTTCGAAGTAAATGAATATATTAAAAAGATAATTATTTTGTGAGGTTATTAAGTCATTAAAAAAAAAACGTGACATGACGTGACGTGACGTGACAACGTTGTATAGTTTACAGAGATCTTTGTAGTGAATTTTGTTCTATGCAAATGTAATTCGGGTGTGTCCATCGTTCATGCAGGACGAGGAACAGGATCAAAGGACACGTTCAAATGGCATTAGTAATCTGCTTTAGAATCGAACGCAGTCTGAGTGAACGGATTAATGCGTATTATCAAGCAATTCCATTGATTGTAAATGATATATTAATACACGGATAATTCGTTCCGATGTTGAGCACAAACAAAACGCAATTAATTTCCGTATTTCGGTTATCTGCATTGAAGACTATCTATATGTGTATTCAGGCTATGGATTCTATAGATATTCTCAGACATTATAGAGGAATGCTTCGTTTTTAGTAGTAAACGATGTCTGTTGAAGACTTGGTCCTCAATCGAATCCAATTTCATTTAATGCATCAAAAGGATAGACGATGAAGTATCTTTTGTGAGGACGACTACATAAAGAGTTCAAAACGCTTTCAATACAAGACCGCAATTTGCCTGGAAATGGTTCTATCACTCACTATTCCATTTCGATGCGAAAGTAATCTACTCCAGAATTGTAAAAGTAGCATTAATGCAATGAGTAATACCTCAGAACACTGTTAAGCGTTAACCGCTTTTCATAGGAGACGGATAACTGGTGTAATCCTCTTAAAATTTCAGCGAAAATTGAATAAAGAGCACCTCAAAGGAAAGAGATTTTTTTATAGTTATTTTGCATGCCATATTTATTGATTAAATTTAATACCAATATTGTAATATTGCAAACACACTATAATTGATGGTGGTTGTACCAACTTAATGATAAATAATATTGAAACTAAATTCGCAACTGAAAATTTATGTTCTATCAAATTATTCACTCATAAATAAATATTATATATTAAGTAAGGTGAATCAATATTGCCGCTCCAGAATATTCGTATATAGATTGTGATTTTATTTGTAAAAAGCAGATGACTGTCGCAATCAAGTTCGATGTCAAGGGTTAAATTGATTAAATATTGATTTACATTTTCCTACTATTTCCAACCCTTTGATGTCGACTTCGCCCGTTTATATTTACTCTCCTACACGCTTCCGCCATTGTCGATATTTAATTAAATATAAATAAACTGCGCAATCAAGGTCTATGTCAAACGTTTCAATTGAATCGAGTTCAAAATAAACTTTATTGATTTTGTATTTCATTGAACATTTATATAAAAAAAATCATACATAGAAATTCACTCGGAATATATATATATATATATTTAAATATGAACTTGACATATTATTTATAAAATATTGATTTATAAATTTTCATTTGTTACACATTCGTTTGGTTTAAAATAAATACATAATGCAGATAAATTCAATACACATTTTTAATTTATTTAATATACAATAATATTTTAAGCGTAAAAACACTATAGCGCCCATGAGGTGTGCGAAGCACACCTTCATTAAAATCTTACTAATATTTGTAATTTAATTTATATTTAAACTATCAATAATGATAGTAAAAATGCAGAGTTGTATTTCTTAAAACATTATATTTATCATCTTAAGATGACGTTTCCTGTTTAGATAATGATTGTATGTTGAATTCGTTAAGTTATACGCGTAAAAATCGTATAGCGCCCTCAAGGTGTGCAAATAACACCTTCGTAATAAATGTGGGGGCGGCGTAGAATTTTGTTTGGTAAGTGCTATTCTATTTAAAGAAAATAAATAACAATTGCATTTAACTAATTGTTTGTCCAAATGATGAGCACTTACCGATAGATCTATGTCTGTAGTCACGATACATTTAAACTTCCAGCAAATATATCTATATATAATTTCTTAGCCAGCGGCTTTACGTTGATCTCTCGTCGACAACAAAAGCAAAACTAAATATTACAACTTATTTGCTTCCATTTGGAAGTATGCTGGGAGGAAGGAAGAACAACGCCCGCCCATTTCTCTCTTCAATATCGCTGATATTATCGCATATATATTTTATGTAAACATCGACTCAGACAAAGCACGATAAATTTCACTTTAATGAAACTTTAACGATTCTAACACAATTAGCCTGTGTGCAAACGCCGCTGCCGGGGCTTTATCATCAGACATTTTTCAACATATTCACACATCAGGCGCGAAACAGCGTGAAAACAAAGAGCTGAAAATGGTATATATATATATATATACTCTCGCCGCGTAAATTCTCATTAAGATCCAACTTTTTTTTTACATTTCATTTGAAACGAAACGACATCAAAAACAATACGCATCGCGTTTGTCAGATCCACGATAATCATCAGGACCATTCCTATGCACGGCTCTTCAGATATTACTATGCAAATGGTTTCCCATCCAGCGCGGTTCACCCAACGCCTTTTTAATTATACGTTTCACGCTGAAATGATGAATACGATACCCTGTGAAAGCAAATACAAAACTTTGCAAAAAGCACAAAATAAAAATAAATCAGTAAAGCTTCATATATGATGACCATCAACTTACAGACATTTCACAGTGCAACTATTGAATATTTAAGTCTAAAATCTATTTACTTTTATAAATAGACTTTCAAATATTAATTTTAACAGTGAACGGTAATTAAAGTAAAGAATATCTTGTTGTCGTGCAATGCACACGTGTTACAAATTGATTGTCAAAAATTAACACATTACTAGCTTAGCTTTGAAAACAAACAATTTAAAAAGGGGTATTTGGAATTTGGCGGATATATCCGCCCTATAATTTATACAGGAAATTACGCTTATGCAAAATTGTAAGTAAGGCTGCTGTGATAGCGAATTTTGGTTCAATCATGTTTGTTGGTGAAACTGTATATAGTTTTGATTTATTCTATTTAGAGACATAATACTTAAGATGTATAAATGTATGGAAGTTGTATAGATTACTTTGTTAATTAATTAAATTATTATTTGGGTACACATTTATTATCTAGGTACACATTTCTAGCTTAGTTTTGAAAACAATAAATTTAAAAGGAATATTCATAATTTGGCGGATATATCCGCCTTATAATTTATACAGGATACTACGCTTAAGCAAAATTGTAAGACTGAAATGTATATATGTATGGAAGTTGTATAGATTACTTTAATTAAATTATTATTTGGTATATTGTGTATAGAACCTAGGTAACTTGCGATGAAATCAAGTTCAGTGCCAAATCAATTAAATTGATTAAATACCGATTCGCTTCTGATTTCATTGGAAGCGCATGCACTTTTGCCTGCGAAGCACATTTTATTTGTCAATTGGATCGTTGTTTACAGAAACCGGGAATCTCGAATTCTAAATGCGCACTAGTTCAATGCCAGAATTAATTAAATATCGATTCACCTTAACCTTCACACTATTTCTCTAGTTTAGACCCAAAACTTATAAACCCAATAGATTTTAAAAGTTCATTTATTAAAATCTCTTTAATTTTATGAAACATTTTTAATAAAGAAAAACAGAAACAATAGTGAATATTGCACGTGACGTGGCATGACGTGACAAAACGTGACGATGAAAAAAGCTTATAATTTTCATAGTTAATAATGCAGCATGATACAATGAAACGTGACTAATTAAAATAAAAATCTCATTTTTTTACCACTGTACTTCCAATGCAATATATTCTTTACAAAAATTGTTTTTTTAATAAAATTAACTAATTGGTGCAAAAAATTTTATTATAATTTTTTCGAATAATGAAATTTTACTGTTGAATTAATTTCAGTTTAAACTTTCAAAAAATCCACCCTTATTTATTAAACACCCCTAACGATTTCGCATCAGTTTGCACTCATTGATTAAGTTATAAATAGGTGAACATTTTGTATTGCTTACCTTGTGGAATAACAATGTGTACTTATGAAGTGTTCGGCCGTGGGATTATGTGATGAATTTAAGGGTAGCGGATAGTGGATACTGGAAATAAATCAATTTGGTGGGACGTAAAGCGACGTGTAATTGCGGTGTGCAATGCACACGTTGCTCACTGCTGCCAGCAGGGCTGAATGTTACGTAGTTTAGAAATGGGGTCACCCAATCCATTAAGTTTCAAGGTGAAATAAATATTATATCTGTATTGGCTTCAGTATTTTGATTGAAACAAAACCGGAACAAATGACAATAATTGGGGGGTGAGGTTATATGTTTCGATGACAAAGCTTTTCATGAAACGAAGGAAAATAAGTGACAGGTTGTAGAAACGATTCCCTTGATCTTCGATTGTGAATGGAAATGTGAATTCGAGTCCATTTAGCAGCAAAACGGGCATCATAAGATGCCAACTGAGAAGCGCGTGTCGTCCCTTTTCAGCTCCGTTCAAGCGACTCACCTGAAATAAAAAAGAAACAAGAATGAAAATCAATTCACCTTTGAATATTCCTACTGTAATGGTATTTCTGCTTGGAAAAGCGGAATACAATAATTGTCTACAAGAGAAGAGCAATCTTATTTACAATAAAAGCATGAAAGGAAACGAAACTTGATAGAACCTGATGCCGTATAAAAATATGTTTTAATCCTTCTCACTTGCCGCTGACGACCGTAATCAGCTTGAAAAGATATATATTTTTAAGTCTTCCTTTCAAATACTCCTTTTTATTTCCTTTCGCTCGTCGTCCTTTTTTATTCATTCATCTTTTTCCTCTCTCTTTTTTTGTAGTAGCTTGGGCAAACATTCGTACCGACGGCAAGTATAAATATTTTTCATCTTAGGGACGTTTCAAAGAGAGCACACGATAAATTCGTCATCACTTCGCAAACAGCACGATGTTCATAAATAGCAATGGTAAACAAAATTTTTCCGGTTTTTCGATTCGCATCAGAAATTTCCATTGAACTCCACTTCGCAAACAACAACGACCCACTATGCAGTTGCATAACGTTTTCAATTTGTGTTACGAAATGTACATAGCCATAACATTTCAGTCAGTAATTTAATTAATTGAATCATATAGCCCTACACAGACTGTCCAATATACAGATTTTCAGAATCAATTTTCATAGACACATATCATACATTATCTAATCTACCATAAACGTTGTGTTTTTGTCATTATAACATTTAATAAAATTTATAATTTTTGTATCAAATAATTATAATTTCTTAAATAAAACTCTCCAATAATCGCTCGTTTTTCTGTCACATATTTATAATATAATTAATTTTAACATTACATAATTTTTTGATACTTCAAACTTGTTCACGCTTTGTCTATTATAATTTTTTGTTGTTGTTATAATTAAAACTTACATTGTTATATAATTATGTGATCTTATATATTAAATTATATAACATCATAGAATGTTTAATACATGCACTTGTAATTAAAGCGTTTACATACGTTTGAATATTAATGGTTTTAGGTTGAAATGTATATAGAACTTAGCAGTAGCGCAAAGTTTAACGAACGTGTTTGTCGTTCTACCGTTCGCATATGTTAAGAGTAGTAGTTAATACAAAAGGTATAGCTAAGTCTTACGTAAATCTGTTGAGATAGTTAATGGAACAATGAAAGGTAAAATTTACATAAAGCTTAGTGGTAAATGTGCTTGAATATATTAATTCTTAATTGAACATCCTAATGTTTTCATATTGCGTAATATAATTTAATTAATACAAGTAGTTGCAAAGTTACAAATTGTAGTTATAATCATTTCAATATATGAGTTTTATTGAAAAAGAGTTCATGTATGTTCTTTACCTTATTGGATTTTCAAACATCCTAGATGGGAATTTCAAGGTTTCAAAGGGCAGGGATTTTTACAGAGGAATATATTTTTCAGAGAAATTCCTGAATATATATGTCAAAGGTATCGTGCAGTAAATATAATAGTATTTGAAAAGATCAAATAAATTCTATAAAGCAAAAATACTTTCTGCAGCAGCGATGCGTTCATTCATAAGAAAGCATTTCAAGAGATATACTACAACTAGTTACATAATTTGAGTATTTGTGTATATTGCGATGCATAAATCATAATACGTTTCTGGAGTACAGTACGTAATAATAGTTAGTTACTAAATAGTAAGAGTATCCTCGAAAACGACAGCTGTTAACACCATCCACCTGTTTAATTTCTGCTATATTCCGTACATAGGTATAACATACAATATTAACAACTCATCATTAATGGGCTAAATCTGTGCAACAAGCGTTACGCTAAAATTCAGCAACTATTTACATAACTTCGCTAAATCAGTATGAAAATTTGATACTGCGCAGCCGCGTAAAAGTTTTTGTTTCAAAACACCTATAAATTTATTGTTTGTAAGGCTTTTATAAAATCGTTTTCCCATTGATAGATAAATAGATTAAGAAAATTTTACATATATTTGAAAATTTTAGTTTCTATTTCAGGAAGAAGTTTCAATGCGTTTATATTTAGAATTTAACGTGTGCGGTAATATAATACAGATGCAACAGGTGATGAAAGTTTTAGTAAACAAACGCGGCTTTTCCACAACGACAACTTTAATAAAAGGACGTTACTTACAATTTTCTTATCTTACTTCATGGAAGTATGAACCAACCTTTCGTTAAACAACAAACTACACTTTAAACCCCAATAATAATATTCGTATAATATTTACATATTAAAAGTTTTTGTAAAGTTTATGTTGGATTATGAATCTCAAGCAAGATTATTAAAGTTAATATTATTACAGAAAAGAAAATTGTTATAATTTTACATTCTAATATAATAAAATTTTGAAAATCATTTAAAATTTTTAGACATATTAAATATTTTCATTAATAAAAAAATTTAATAATTGAAAATTTTGTACTTGCTTTGGCGTTCAGAAATCGTGACTTGCGTACAGAAATCAATAATGAACTTATTAACGCAATTAGTGAAGGAATAGGATGAAATGCGGATGAGAAATGGGGCAGCGCTATTCAATCGGAATATTCCATTGTGCCTGATGGCGAGTTATTTTCAATTTTCCCTTTAATTTGCTGAAAATGCACGTTTGAATTGGTACGACCAAGTTGTATTCACGTGGGAAATCAATAATCGGAGGAATATTTACCAGTGAATGGGATCTCACTTTTTTTTTGTTTGATTTCGCCGTTAGAATTCCCTACAGAATGGCGGGGGCTGCAGATCCAACACAACTTTTCTCAGCTAAAAAATGCTTATGTAAATGCAGTTTTTCATATGCATTTCATATACTCATATTATTTGTCCATTTCATAATAAGAAAATAGATTTCATAATAATTAAAATTCACGCATCCGAAATTTTTGTCAATGAAGTTTTTCAGATGTGTCTAAACGTGAATGATTTATATATAATAAACATAAACTTATATAATAATAAATTTACATACATAACGTAAATCTTATATATAATACGCGCTCGTATACAATGCGCATGTGCGGTTAGTATTGGAAATTCTTATATAATTCTTCTTAATGGAAATTCTTATATAATACGCACCCTAAATTTTAAATATTTTGTTTGAAATAGCAATATAACCTTTAAACATTATGACACAGTATTGCTTCGACAGTACTGTGTCGACGGACATATTAACCGACAACTTGACCGACAAGCGGTTTTACTGCTCTTTTTCCTTCCTAAATCCGATTTAATATTTCCTCGAAAGAAGCCACTTCAATTAAGAGCATTTATTTTCACCATCTTTTCCGGCTCGTAATTCTTTTTCTACAATCTCGCGTAGAGATCACTTCAGACTACTCAATTTTATTGTTATCCACGTTATTTATTCTTTTTAGTTCCTTCTCGCGTCTCTACCATTTTATTTCCTCCTCAGATGGATTTATTTTATCGAACGACAAGTGTAATTGAATTACGTAATTATCTTCTTTCGCTTTTTCCTCCGGTTCCGTTCCGTTTACTCCTTACAACTCGACATCTCGAGATGAAACGATTCCATTTGTTAACGGCAGTACTCCAGTCTCACTTCGCAATCCAAGTGTTTCAAATAGCATTTTTATTACTCTCGTTTGGATAATCGAAAACAGAGCCATGGTTTAACCCATTCAAATTTTTAAAATCCTTTTTATGTGTATTTTATTTTATTTCATAGCTTGATTTTTCAATAGGTCGTTAATTTGAAACAAAGAACAATTTTGTATTCGATTTTTATCCTCGTTACTATTTTTTAACTATTGAAATATGCATTGTCCAGAATCATCAACCAAAAATAACTACCACATTTCATAAAACGTAAAAAAATCGATGTTAATAAAATACATTTTGTCTTATAGTCCGAAAATATAATAATAAACACTTACCGACAATTTATCGACATTTGTCAAACTATAACTATACTTTGTCGGTAATTAAATTTTGAACTTTCATATAAATTATTTTGGGGTTTCTTGTACAAAGAAAACAAGTCCAGTTATTTTCGCAGATGGATTCATTAATTTTCCAGTTCGGTTCGGTTTCATCAATTGTACTTGATTAATTAATTCGCATCAATTCTGAAAACAAACTAATTAGCCAGATAACTTGGTTGTTTTGCGGGGTTAGCGAACATCAATTGGGACAACTACTCAAGAACCATTTCAAACTCGAAGGAAGTTTGATCCGAATTTCATACAACAAATATATTGAACTTTAGAGTTCTAGTTTTAATTGGATTAATTTTACATTATTTTATCAATTTAAGAATTGTTTGAAATTGAAGTTACTTTGTTTTTTTGGAAGAATTTATTATGAAAAGTAGAAATTGGAAACGAACAAATTCCTATACAATAAACTGTATGATATTTCATAAGTTTTTTTTTTCATAAATATAAGAAATGATTTAATAAACGAATAACAAAATAATATATTTTAAAAATTGTAGTTGAAAAATTTAATAGAAATTTTGTGATTCGTGTCCAAAATCGTTTAGGTAGTAATAATATTTTTGCAAGAAATACTTGGATCTCATTTTGTAGTAAATTAGTGTTGAAATAAGCTTTTGTTTTTATTTCATCTATTATGGAATATTGCGAAATGTGTTGGAAGAGCAAATAAGAGAAATTTCCGACTTAATGGAAATGATGTGCCAAGAATTCCCAGTAAATGAGTCACCCTGTATATTTGCAGTGTTATTTATAGTATAGCTTAATGTCTGAACGTAATAGAGTCATTGCGAAAATAAATACGACGGAGGACGTTAATGAAATGAAATTAGACTGAGGAATCCCATTAACGAAATATTAAACAATCGAGCGAAATCTGCGGAAGTGAATCGCCGTGGAAAGTTTGCCTTCCCCATTAAAATCCTAATAAAATAAGAGGATGGATGCACAGCTGTGTTTGTTCTGCGGCATACCGCGACCACGTAATACGCAGATACGAGTCGCCGATATCGCGCTAATGGAACAATGTAATGGATAATGGATAAATTAATGGAAACGCCATCCAATCTCTGGCAGCGGTATTCCCATCTATACGTCGGAGAGCAGTCCGAGTGTTTGATAACAACAGCATGTAGTTTTTAGTACGATCCGGTTCGGAGCCATTCAGCATCGGATTTTGCACGTACTATTTACGAGATGGCCTGGTTCGAATCCATTCGTATACGGAACAAATTCAATATTTTCTATAGCAAAACTTCCAACGCGATTCATAACATTTATATTCATAACTGTCTGTTACGTAAGTTGATATATTGACGGGATTAATGAAATTTTAATCTTGATGTACCATTTGACAGATTAACCTGATTTAATCTAGGATATAAATAGTTACTAGGTAGAAATTGTTAGGTTATTTTAAACGATATCCTATCTTAGTAGTTGAATACTAGAACTAATTCTTGAACAACTTGAAGAAATTCCTAGGTGTAATTATAGATGATATTTCTGAAAACTTTAAGGATAATTGAAATTTTGTTTTTTTTTTTTAATAAATGTTGATGATGCTCAGCTATAGCAGGCAGATTTGATTAAGTTTCATAAATTCAGAGCACGAGGTGCTTCAACTCCACTGCTCTCCCCTTTTTAAAATGGCGCTATTTCAATATGAAAGCAGCGGAGATGAGTCTACCAAGTACACAGGAGGCAACTTCCGACCGCCGAGTTTCCAAATATATTCATTCCAATCGTGAACCTAATGCAGTCATCTTAATAATCTAATATGTATGAAGTTTCCAGTTTCTGTTTGCATATAGATGGTTATCCGGAGGCGAAGCTAGGTCATCATGCGAACGCACATAAAGTTCGAAGTACTAACTTCGTTTAAAACCAATTTACGCTCGTAATAATCATTTAAAGTTAATCATGGATGGGGACCACTTCAGTATTTTTTTTTTGTTAATTTTCCGTTTTGTGAATGCGTATGCTTTAAACGTTTGCGTGATGAAGTTTGACAAGCTTTTAACATTGATCAAAAGCAATTTGGTGGATAGTCGGAATTGCTAAATAGTCGGATAATGTTTATACTTTAAAGCCGGATTTCGTTTCGTTCCCACGGGACTTCGAAGAGAATATTAATTGATTTACGCACGAATCTGCTATAAGCCTAAGTACCTTAAGGAACGACTCAATAAAAATTCCAATCCGCGTCTCGCATTATAAAGCCATCAATAAACATCAGTGAGTGCATGCAATTGTGGATGTGGAGAAAGAGATGCACGTGTCGTTTTGATAATTCTGCTCACAATACAGAGGTCGGCAAGATTTAGGGAGCAAAGAGCCATTTTTAAGATATTATCTGTCACAAAATGTCAATAGAGCCGCAACCCCTATACTAAACCTAGGGAAGATATACATCAAAATAAAAACAAAGTTAAGATAGGTTTGGAAAATATTATTTTTATGTTAAAAAAAATGTATCTCATACCAGTTAATTCCAGTTTATATTTTATTTTTGTGTATTTTCGTTCACTTTGCTCCATTTCAGCATTTACAAACGTTCGAATTCAATTCAATTCCGCTCTATTTGTTTCAGTTTGCAATTATTCCATGAAACCTAATAGAACGTGCACTTTATTGAATAATAACAAAAAAAAACGTATTTCAAACGAAACCTCGTTTTTATTTATTTTTTATTCGTTTTTCCCTCTTGGTTGTTGCTGTTTTACGTAACGGCGTCTTCTAGCATAGCCATCAATAAACTAAACAGAAATACGACTTCAAAAACTTTTTCTTGAGCAACGATATTGTGGGGGTTGCGAATAAATTGCGTTTTCCGCTCTCGGAATTGATATTTTATATAAGCAATAAATTTTCCTAGTCCACTGCATTCCTCTGGGGAAATAAATTACTTGTAATATGGCATGTTCTATTCGCCCCAGGATTCTGCTATTCCTTTAAGCTTTCAGGTCGGCTCCAACCAAGTCCACGCGATTTCGCGTTTCACTTGTTCCTTCATGATTATTTATGGATTTCAATCCACGAATTTACTTCTTCCGTGAAATATTTCCATTAATAACCAATATAATCCATACACAATTTTAACTCTTCATGTAACTTTGCATGTCAGATTCAATATTAGTTATTTTATTACAAATTATATAATCAAAATTATTACTCGTAATTCATCGAAAAATGAAACATTTGATTGTTTCTGTATCTGACAGATTGGTTTCAACTAATGATAAGTCCTATTTCTTAATATTATGTCAAAATACAATATTAATTATTTAATAATCAATTTATCAATAAACGTAAATCATTATGGTCTGTTAATTGAATATTGAAATATGAATCTTGGCTTTCATTGTTTTGATTAGAAGAATTAATTTCAATTATTGTAGTCTAATGGTTCGTCCACACTACTCTTTAATGTAATGCGTGCGCACATCATTTAAGTGAGACTGCGCATGGTTTATTTATGCACTAAGATTCTACATAAATTAATAGTTTTAATTTAGTTTTCATATAAGAAAGTGTTTTTATTTTCTACTTGTATCTATACTCAAAAGATTTATAAAAAGCGTAAGTTGAGCTATATATAATATTAAAAGGATTTTTCGTACAATATGAAAGTACCCCTATCGATAAGATGCGGGCTGAAAGATGACAAAGAATAGAGTGAGATTGAAACAGAAATGTGAATGTTTTATTCATTAACATCTGAAAGCAATATCGCATTTCGTCTGACGTAAAGGAAAAATCAATTAAACGTCTTTTATTCATTGAACGGTAAAAGCTATAACAGATTTTAATAACGACCACTAAAAAAAGGAAAAAAAAATAAAAAGGGAGTTTAATGTGATATTAAAAAATGAATTTACTCGCTTTTGATATTAACGTTGAAAATTACATTTTTCCTCCCGTGAACTTATTTAAACGATATTTACAATTAAGGATCAAATTTCCTGCAATATTATGAGCATAAACGATTTTCAATATCAATTTACTTTAACTTAATATTTAAACATGACATTTTATTTTTATCTCATTGAAAGCTTTATGGATAAAAATAGTTTTATATTAATTTTGTATAATATAAACTTTTCATATCTTCACTATTCGAAAGTATAAGTAAGGTTAGAAATAAGTTTTGGAACTACTGGTGTAGTTTGCAAAAAATAAGATCATGCGGATGAACTCGGAACAAAGTTCTTGGATTTTTAAGGTTAAGATATCTAAGAATGCGTTAACAGCAGGATTCGCGGAATTTCCGGTTCCGGTTTCGATCGCGACATTCAGATATAAAGCCTTGGTCGCGTGACGATCTATTTAAATGGCCATTAACTATGTGAATTTGTTTCAAGTTCAGTGGGTCAAAATGACCTACAGCAATTAATCTGTATTACGAATTGTAAACAGTAGAGCACGGAATGAAAATGTTTTGATGCAGAAACTCGCATCCAATGTCACTCGTCGTCGGGCTAAATTGGAATGACCCAGATTTTAGGAGTTTTCAGTTGTGTTTGGTATATATGATAATGGCCAAATAGTGTGATTTTTTTAGTTTAATGATTTTGTTTTTGAAATAATCCGAGGGTTGTAATACCCGGGAGGACAGTTTAATCTCATGAGTTGGGGGATGGATGGATGCCGTAGATGATCACGTTTTATTTTACCCACATGAGTCTTATAACGATTCTACGCCGATTTATGTTTCGATTAAGGTACCTAACTGCAATTAAGGAAAGTTTAGTCCTAGTTCGTTTCCGGACTTCTCCACCGGGATTTTGGCTCGATTAAATTAATCGTCCAATTAGCGGCAATTGTTTGTGTATGTTTGTATGTAACTAAATGTGTGTGTTCATTAGGGACAGGCGATTCGGAATCCCTAATTCGTGGAAAATCGATGGTAGCGTGAAGGGTGAGGGGTTGCGCATCCGCGAGGTCATTGCAGATGGTATCCTCGACCCGCGGAATACCTACACAATCCAGGTCGAATTTGCAATCCTTTGATGCAAGCCGTAAACCGAATCTGACCTCAACCCGCTGCTAACATTCACATGGGAATGATACACATCTAATTAGACAATTGCGTTAATTAGCTGCGGAATGCAACACACACGTGGCGCATTACGTAACAACATTCGGACTCAATGTCATCGGGGGCCGAGGACTATCGATTGGCGCCCGTGAAGTTCACAAATATCCTGTTTACATTTAGCCGCATCCCGTCCGACGGAGAAATGCAAATTACCAAAACATTCAAATTCTTCCTCATATTCATATTATACATATTTTACCCTAAATTACATAATTGTTACTTCATAGAATATCTATTATTTCATGAAATACTTAGATATTACATATAATATAGTTTTTTTTCTTCTTGCACATTTCTCCTAAATCCTTCATTCGTTTTGAGATTTGAGTAAAGCGTTGTGTGGTCGTAATCCAAGGAGGCTTAATGAATCCAACTCGAGTTATCCACGTGATCCAACCCATATCGATTCAGCTTCTTCTAGTAATTACTCATCCCTTCATTTAGGTCGCTCGGATGATTATTATTATCATCATCGTCATCAATGCTCCTCTCAAGGGGAAAGTCACAGCTCTTAAACTATTAAATTCTCGGTAAATTTCCATTGGACGCCGCCGGCCATCCCCGAGCTGTACTAACCGCAAATGGAAATTTTAATTCTGCATCTTCTCCGATGAGATTTTAATTAAACATTTCCTCATCCCTTTAAACCCTTCATTCCACCCATCCTTATTGCACTTCAATATAAACTTTGCTACATTTTAGATGTATCGAGTTTTTCTTTCTATCTCTCTTTATTGTTTAAGAAAGAAAAGTTTTAATGAATTGCAGATACGGATGGATCCGGCGCATAAGAGTTTCTTTATTGAGGGGATGGGATAGCACTTCAAACTAAAACTACAGTTTGACTCTAAAATCTGCTGCATGCGAGCGGCGATCCAGAAGTTTCCGGAATGCGAGGCGCCGAGAGGATATATTTTTTTCCCCTTGGCCTACTTTTTCTCTGCTTAGTTTATGTTCAAAAGTCTTCCATCGATATCGTCTTCAGCTTTGTAAACCCTCTGCAGATTATAGCAAAAAATTTGAAATATATTTTATTTTGATATCTTTTAGACAATTTTTCTTGTATTCTTAAAATTTTAAGTAACTGACTAAATTAAAATTGAAATACATACATAATTTGTGTAAGTATTATGTACGTTAACTGAACATGATGTGTACGTATGTTGGAGAAAATGTATAAATGAATAATATTTTAAATTTCAGCTGCTTTTATTGTAACTTTTGTTTTGTTGTAAATTTTAGGTAGACACGGTTTTATAATTTACTCAATAGTTCATTATAAAAATCTATTAATTAAAATGATTGATGAATTAATCAGTTTGGAACGGTGACAAAGCAAAGAAATATTGGAAAAGTTTTCAGACAGTTATAATTAAAACTCGGTGCCGTCGACCTGCGAAACCTGAAAATTGAATGAAAGAAAAGAAAAATAAATATTTCCTCTGAAGATCAAAAAGCATCGACGGCTGAAAAACAAACAAAATAAAAGTAATGTCTGCAGGTTATGGAACTTAATAAATTTACTGACGACACAAAGCGAGTGCACGAACTCACTGAAAATCTGAACCAGAATTCCGCGTCGTTATGAAGCCGCCTTTCCCATTCATATAATTCCTCGTCTCATGCATTCCTCGTCCTTTTTTTATCGTCCTAGATTTTAAGTTCACAGAGAGCCGAGTTTTTTTTGTGATTTGTCCTGTGACATTAACATCCGCCCTACACCACAAGCAGCCTACGCTAGAGAGCATTAATCCCTCGAGGTATTCAATCCTTTTCACGCTTTACCATACCCAAACCCTTGTACCATTAGTAAACATTTGAAGTTTATGGTATTCCGCACACAACTCATATTTAGAAGAGAGATTGCAATGAACCTCAACATAGATTCTTATGAAATGATGCTAAATTTATATCTCTACCATTTCTTGTTCTACAAGAATCGAGTTTCTATCCTATAAATACACAACGAATAAACTTATTATTAAAATTCTCACTTATCAAATTATTATCAAATTAAATTTAAAATAAACTTGTTTTAAGTAATTATTATTGAGAAAAGTTAAGTAACGTTTGTAACGGAAAATACTTGGATGGACATTCTTTAAGTATTAAACCCTACTTAACTACACAAGAATAATCACTTATCAATTCAAAGGGAAACTTCATAAAAAATGTGAATGTTACTTTTATTATAAACATATATTTCCAACAACTTTCGGACTAATCGAAACCGCACTATGCGAGGTTTAAAATATTATAGAAATACTTGACAGATAAACATATTGGACCCATTAATAATTAAATAGGTACAAATATCATTTCAAGTGAAAATAGTCCCTTTGCAGATGACACTAAAATCTGATGACAAGATATCATTAGAAAGCTTTGATTTAATACAAAAATGGGTAAAAAGGTGAAAAATAGAAAAACAAGATTTCTGAAGAAATAGTTTTTTGAAAAAAAAATTTGAATTATCGAATTTTTTACTAAAATTTTTAAACTAAATTATTTACCGGTAAATTTTGTATTTCTATTTTTAAAGTAAGCAAATGCTTTCTAGTCCGTTCGCAAAGAAATTTGCATGGATGTCATTACAAAACTGTGATAAAAAAACGATTTTTCCGTTGTAAAAGAAAATGCTGGAATACGCAATTATTTGAAAAGCTCAAAGCCACTTGCACAAGTTGCGCGTTTTAATTAAACTGATATTGTGCGACGGTATGTGACGCCTCTTTTCATATATTTTTTTATTCATTTAATATATTTTGCTGTGCGCCGATGCATTCCAGCCCCGCGAATGAGGTTTTTAGCATTCAGCAATTTATTTTTGAAATAACAAGCAAAATGGAGATCCAATTATACGAGATTCTATATTTAGAAGTGTATCTGTTTGTTTGGCTTTTACATATATTAAAGAAAAATGATGTAATTAAATTGCGTTCACACTTCAACTTTTTCGCTGAATGGAGATAATTATCGCGACGACAAGAGGGGCGGAATGTATCTTGAGGCGTTTTCTCCAAACAGCGAAACAATAAATCACAATGATCGTCACATTTTTTGTCCTCCCCTCGAGATATTTATAAAAAAACAAATTAATAATTATTAGATACTTATCGACCGGATGATATTATCTTTAGTGAATTTTCTGGCTTTTATGAAACTTTTAGTGATTTTTAACTTTAGCTTAAAGCAATATTAACTTAGTATGAAATTACAAGAGGAGTCCTTGAACTAATGAGGGTTGCTCTGAAAGTACGTAAACTAGGGAGCAAAGTTCTCCATTAATATTAGCTTAATGCAATTTTAAATCTTATAGTTAATAGGATTAAATTACTTAAAGTCCTTTAACATACAAGTATGATTAAAAACGTATACTACATTTATAGGTATAATAAATCCATTATTATTGCACATTTCGGAACAATTATCTGCGCCATGTTGCGCATAAGTGACTTTTCTTAGTTGCGCACTAAAATAAATATTCAATTATCAGCTAAATTAATAGACAATTTTAAGTCGATTTAGCTATAACTTTATTTGTTGTAGGTATATGAACACCTGAAGATAATTTCATGAAAAAATAATTAATCTTAATATCAAATATCAGAATACGGATTCTATTAGAGAGAGGCTCATTATTACACTGAATCACTCAAAGTGCTTTCGTGTGCAGATGGAATCTATTTTCGTACGTAAGATAGGAATATACCTGGCGGTGAATCATTTATACGACATCATCAGCCATTCGCAAAATCCTGACGCAAGCAGTTTTATGGTTGTGGAGTGGAAGCTCACGTTAAGGATCTATCTATTCCTGCATAATACAAGTATTATAATATTAATATGGTAATATTAAATTTGCTTTTATCCCATAAAATTTTCTGCGCGCTTTATTAGATTTCAGGACTACTTCCACGTTACGTTTGTCCAGTAGTATAATATCTGAGATTCTATTCACAAAGTACACAATCCCGTAGTTGTAAGTGTACTACTTTTATATATAGAGATTACATGAAAACGTAAAATTCTGCAAGGAATCTCGAAGACTTACCGTATTTTGTAGTTTATGACGACAAGTGCATCTTATTTACAGAAAATATTAAATTACATCAAAATATTATGTAAATATTCTGTTGGGTACATTTTACATATCTTATGGTAAAAAATAGAAATTGAATACATTTAGTTTAAATTATAAAGTATTGATTAAGTAAGATGTTGAATGGTAATTACTGTTATGTAATCAAAAATAAAAAACGAATCTAATTCTTTCTTAAGATGTGTTAGATGTTGTCTTGAAATATTCGCAGTGTTTACATAGTATTTTTATGTAATAGAAAACATTGATATATATTAATTAGTTGTCGGTTCCAGATGAGGTAATCAAAATGAAGCTTTGAGCAGGTATTGTGTAAAATGTCAGGTGGTGGTCTATTTAATGGATTCGAGGTATTGTTCGAAGCCTGCGGATGACAGATCGGGCGTCTTGGATTGAAGTCTTAAACGGCTGATATCGAGTAACCGCGAAAACTAATTAACAAGCACCCCCGATGAGAGCTTTGGTAAACAAGGTGCAATTATTTTAATATCGGTTTTAACATTGTTCGCTTTTATTGTCATCACGATGGATTTTACATATTAATGGTTTAATTAAAACTCGTTGACGTTGGGATAATTACTAGCGGAGGCGGTGAATTTATTTATACTGCCCCCAGTCGACGGCCAGACGGTATCAATTATAATCACCTTTCATTGTTCACACCACTAAATTGATTTGCAACTCTAATTGCTGCTTTTGTCAAATTTTTAAATAGAAATTGACCAGAGAATCAGACCAATAATTTTACAAAATTTCAGTCAACTTTTTTTTTCATGAAACTAGATCAAAACTAAATGGTATTTATCATTTAAATGGAGAAGTAGTCATAAACAATTGTTCCTAGAAGTATTGAGAAGAAAGATAATGGCAGAGGTGTTAATTAAAGGCAAGATTTTCATTGGATTTTGTCGCGGATGGAAGATGCAATATTAAAGATTTAATTAAAACGCGAAGCAGCATCTCATTGTTCGACAAATTTAATTAAAGCCTGCAGGTCACCAACTTAAGATAGGCTACAGTTTTAATTTTTCTTTCAGGATGAAACGGCTGCAAAGTTATAAGTTATACATCAGGTTAAGTATACAAGCTGTTAGTTCTGGGATTATCGACGATGTCTGAAATGAAATACATCGCACGCATAAGATTCGACCGAACTTTGGACGCCAAAAGTAATGTATACCTGAAAGTTTGCTAACATTATAGTAGGTCAAACTTTTAACGTTCACTTACAGATTAGTTTGGTCCTTGAATTATGGATGGCTTTTAAAGCAGGAAACAAAATAATGTACGTTAAATTATATAGTCGGATTATGGTCTAAAATTAACTACCCTTCATATTAAGATGATTTAATTAAGGGTAGTTTCTGAAGTTTGAGAAGAGATAATATATCGTAAAAAGTGTTTTCTGAAAACAATTTGCTGAAATTTAAAACATTACAACCAATTAGTTTCAAATACGACTTCGGATTGAGCTTGGTGAAACAATTGGAGTGAAATAAAAAAAAATAGGAATCAAATTAAAAAGTTAAGCAAGATTGACGACAGTTCGGTGATTGCGAGTGGTTCAATTCGAGTAATGTCGTCGTTTCAACTTCCATCCCCCCAACTAGGGAGGAGTGACTGTTTATTACATAACACGTGCGGCACATGTCGGCTTTAATTGATTATCGAACGGCGCTCGACGAGAGATTCAGTTCAATTCAAATTTTGCAAATTTGCATCACGCTTTTCGTCCGAAACAATTTTGCGATTGCATAATTTGTATGGACGACCGGATGAGTTCGGGAAAATCGGGGAGAACAGCAGTTACGTGACACATCTGCTCGTGCATTGCAGGCGAAGCGAAAAGTTTTCAGGAGTCGTTCAATTTGAAATAAAAAAAAAACATCATTTCAGTTATTTAATAAGAGAAAGAGAACAATGAGGTTTGGGAATAAAAGTTTGGAAATATGCAAACGATTTTAATTTAAAATATTCTTCAATTTGCATTTTTTTCCATTGAGTAAATGAATCGATTATTTATATTGAATCTCAACTATTATAAGTTTTTAATTAAAAATTATTTCAACTTGGTACTGAAATAAACAGAACTCATTGATTTGGATTTCAGAAAGTTTCAGCAAATAAATTAGTTTAGTTATCATGCAACTTCTATAAAATATACTGATTATTTTCATTATATATAAAATTTATTTTTTGTTACAAAATTACAATTATAAAAGTTAAAAATTCATAAATATATTGCAATAAATATTTACACGTATATTTTAATTAAACTTTTTTAATTAAAAAAAAAAAACGAAGCATATATGAATACAAAATGAAACAGCAGGAATTTATGAAAGCATGGACAAAACGAGGAACGTAATCCGTGCCGCAAACAATTTAATGAAACGAGCCCGAATTAAAACGTCAAATGCAATCCATAATAAATAAGCCTACAGTGAAATTGTTTTGTTCCGTTTCTCTCCGTTATTTTCATAAATAATATCGCTGAAACTATTTACCGCGATCACATTGATTGATCGTTGTTATTGTGTTTATCGGAACAAAACATAAAAGCATTAAATCACTTGTTATTTTCATTTGGAAATTAATGGATTAAATTTGAATTATGTTTTTTAAAGTAATTAAAAATTTCATTTTATTATAAATCAAAATATCCAGCTTGAAGAAAAATAATATATATATTTTGTAATATAAAAAAATGGTCTATTTTTTAGACCATTTATATTATTGTAATGAATACATGTACTTTTAATTATTATTTATATAATTAGTTCTATTAGATTACTTAATGTAAATGTTTATATTTAGTCTTCCTTTCTATTGCTTATAAGATTTTTTTCCAATCCAATAAATTTGATAGAATTAAGATTATCATTTGTCTTAATTCGAGTTAATTAATTATGCTATGTAATCTATTTAATAATCGCAATAAAATTGAAAAAAAAATCTGAACTTCCGTCAGAAAAATATTTTATTTTACGTTTATTACTCTTAATTTTCAGTTCAAAATTATTTAGAATTGTAAAATATTTCTTATAAAAGCGTTATTATATTAATTTACGTAAGAATGTATTTAATAAACGTTACATAATAAAACTGAAAAAAAATGAAACAGTTTTCTGAAAAAGTATTTTAATTTATTACTCTCAATTTTCAGTTCAAAATTATTTAGATTTGTAAACTTTTTCTTAAAGATCTGTTTTTATATTAATTTACGTTATTTAATAAACGTTATAAGATAAAATTGAAAAAATGAAAGTTTTCTGAACTTCCGTCAGAAAAAAGTATTTTTATTTACTTTTACTACTTTCAATTTTCAGTTCAAAATTATTTAGAAATGTAAACTTTTTCTTATAGAAGCATTATTATATTAATTTACGTAAGCATTTATATAATAAATGTTATAAGATAAAATTGAATAAAATGAAAGTTTTCAGAAATTCCGTCAGAATAAGAATTTTTATTTACTTTTAATTCCCTCAACTTTCAGTTCAAAATTATTTACAATTGTAAACTATTACTTATGTTGTTATATTCATTTACGTAAGCATTTATTTAATAAACGTTATGATAAACTTGAAAAAAAAAATTGCTAAACTTTTATTTAATAAAATTACATAATAAAATGGAAAAAAAAGAAAGTTTTCATAACTTCCGCCAGAAAGTTTTTTATTTACTTTTATTACTATCAATTTTCAGTTCAAATTTATTTAGAATTGTAAACTATTTCTTATAGATGCGTTGTTATATTCATTTCGTAAGCATTTATTTAATAAACGTTAACTTAAAAAAATGAGATGGAAGAATAATATCGTAACTTCTGAAAAAAAAAATACTTTCTTGCTATTAATTTGCATTAATAAAGCAAGATATTTCAAGCTGTAAAATTTATAATATGTGAATAGTTAAGAATAAAGAAGAAATTTGTGAATTGTTAATTCAGGAATAGGTTGTTTATATGATGTGAAACGCGCGCTGAAATTCTAGCTGAAAGTACGTAGAGTGTATTCGAAAGCGAGCGTTGTTGGAAGAAAGTGAAAGTGTTTAAACATTGATTCGAAATACGTTAGGTCGAGGCGAATTGAATAGTGAGGTGAACAAAAGAGGGTGCGGCACGCCCTAAATTTGGGGTGTACTTAATTAGGTGATCAATGGGCGAGAAAGATAAAAAAGTTTAAAAAATATATCTAAGGAAAAATTAAGAAGAATGAAGAATGGAAGAGACTGTGATAATTGCAGTTGTGAATAGGCATAGAACGGGTAACAGCAGTTGGTGTAATTATAGACGATGCTGCTGTGTTGACGGAGTAGTAAGAGTAGTAGTAGTAGGCGTGTAGGATAGGACAGCGCGGCGCGACTTGTTGTGGTACTATCGATGCGGCAGGAGAAGTCCGCACAGCCGCAATGGAACATAGATCTAGGAACGTAGAATGAGAGGCGCCAGGTGAGATGCGATAATGGATGGCAGATCGATATGTAAGCGAAGTGAAACACAGTAAAAAAACAAAGGATAGAAGAAGAAAAAGCCTCTGGATCAGGATAGTCGGGTGCGAGGGGTGGTCCGGGGGTGTAATGGGTGGGGTGTATTTCGAATGTAGGTTAGCTGGAGCCGCTGTATAGGGGCGGTGGCGGGATGCGAAGGGATCGATATACAGCTACAGCAGCATGAGCTTCCCGCCACATCCCAGCGCCCGCATCCTAGATCCCAGATTCGGGTGGCAGCGCCTAACTCTCGCATAACCCACTGACCTGACACGCGCTCTGCGGCACCCCCGGGCCCGCGCCCATCCCTTCGCCATAACTGGACGTTTTCCTCTTCTGATAGATGGATGAGAGCGAGCGCGACATGCCAGGATGATGCGCCCGTCGGATGCGTCGCAACACGTCGAATACATACAAACTATTCCGTAACTTTTCCACAACTCGGCGCGAACTGATCATTGTCAACATTGAAATTCAAATTATCGAAACCGCGCAGGTACATGCATTCACGTGACTTTGAACTTGAAAATGGGAAATGTCGCGCCACTCCGTCAATTTACTTTCAATTTCATTCGAAATATCTCGTATCTTTATATATTTTTCAATTTTTTTTCGACAATATCGTTCTTTAGTGATAGTAAATGAAGATTCTTCGACTTTCATCAAAGTTTAAGAAAGTTCCGAAAGTTGTTGAAAATACGAAGAAAGTAAAAGTGATGTGTTTACCTGCGTCTTTGGCGGGAGAACAGTGGCCATCGGCAATGGGTTTCTGGACTGGGGAGGCTGGTGCCTTACGGTCATCTTCGCCGGCTGACATGGCAAGGGACCGGCATCCACCTTAGGCGCCGACGACCAGGTGCCGATTGCAGCACAAGAGAATACACGACCAACAGACCCCGACGAGGGCTTCAGAAGCAACTGATCACGACGACGACAAGAATGAACAAGCGACAGCATCCCTGCTCTTGCTCGTTGCACCCCTAGGATAAGCATATCGACGGCGCGGCCGCACGCGCAGCATCCTTTTCACAGTTGGTCCACGCTATTTCGTGGCCATACCCCCCGTGCTACGCTCCGCAACCACTTTGGAAATGCCCATTTCGCACCTGACTACCAATCCCAAACCGAAAATGTTTCGATTTCCTCCAATTTCCACCTTCTACATATTTGCCCTCCTCCACATGTATCACCACGTCCCATCCGCAAATCCTATCACGTTGAATTCAAACTAATAGACGTCCAGCTACCACCAGGAAACAAGAAACGAGAGGAGCTCTATGCAAAATTCTATGTTCCAAGAAACTCCCATCTCCCAGAAAATACTATTGATCCCATTGAATATACCATAATTAAGCATGCTATCCGCATCTTCTCCCAGGATTTCAACGAACTTTACGCGCGAAGAAACAAACTCAATAAGAATATTAATGCTGATTTCTTAAACTTTATTCTACAATTTTTTAACAGTAATATCTTTTTTTTCCATATAAAAATTGACGGAAAAATAATCATCATTTATCAGTCAGTATAATACAAAAGAAAAGACAAAAAAAAAACAAAGAAAAGAAATATAACTGAAAAATAATTAATAAATAAATGAATTTAACAATAATTGCAATAATAAAATAAAATGCAATCTTAATAATAAATATACTTGGCCAAAGGGCATTTTTTAAACAAATTAACTGAATATTTCAATACCATTTGTTTCCGTATTTTTTTTTATGGAATTTATAAAAAACAAATTATTTATTTATTTCACACTTCTTCAAAATTCAATTATATAATTAAATAATGTTTACACAAACTATTGAAATTATTATTATAATTAAACAAAGAAACTGAAATGAAACATTAATGAAGCATTTTATTTTTTTGATATAAAAATTTAATTTATTGTCAATATCAATTATTTATTTATTTCACACTTTTCATCATTTATTATTATATATAATTAATGCAATTTTTAATTAAACAAAGAAACTGAAAGAAAATAGTAATGCCGCACCCCAATTTTGATTCCTTATTTTTTTCTATAAATTTTCATTGATTAATATCAATTATTAATTTATTTCACACTTTTTCATAATTTATTTATTTAATTAAATAATGTTTGTATAAAATATTGCTATTATTATTACCAAACAAAAACAATGATATGATATAATACTGCCGCACCCAAATTTTGATTACTGAAAATGTTTTCAACAATTTTTAATTTTTTTATATAAATAAATAATTTCAGACGAAAAAATTTTTTTTTCAAGAATCTTTAATTTTTTTAAATATAAAATTTGAATATTGGCGAAAATAAAGATGATACGTGAAATAGTTTTATTTTTTCATTATTTAAGTATGTAATTATATAATTGTTGCATAAAATATTGTTAATATTATAACAATAATATTTATTAAAATATTTACAACCAGAAGAAACAGTATAAAACGTATTTATATAATCATATCCAAATAAAAAACACTATTCAACAAAGTAATTATATAATATTAATGCCGCATCTAAATTTTTCACCATAATATCATATTTTTTTACTGCAAACAACAAATTTATGAAGATATAATCTAATCCTGTATTATTTTTACATCACTTTTTTTTATTTATTTAACTAAATATATAATTATTACATAACTTTATTATTTTTTTTTTAATATCGTTTTTTATCAAGAAAATATATATGGAATTATGAATAAAAAAATATGTAATATTGTGGGTTAAGATTATTTTAAAACTATTTTGAATGCATTTTGCGCGATTTTCAACATAATATATTGAAGACTTCAATGCGCTGCGTATACCTCTTCATATAAACATACTCGTTTCGCACTAGAATTCATAGGAAAAACCTGTAGTTATTAAACCGTTTCAATGGTATTTTTTAATGTGTATATTTCTCCTAAAATTTTCTAATGATACAGAAATATAATTAAATATAGAATTATTATTATGAAGGGATGAAAACAAAAATTAAACAATTGTTTTATTTTGATTAAAATTAATTATTATAATTAATATCATTTAATTCCAATATGAAAATCGAATGAATTATTATAATATAATTTTTTTTCTCTGACCTAAGAAGTAAATACTTTTATAAAAATAAAATATCTTAAATATCTTTATTTTAAGATGAACCTAAGTTCATAATAAACTGGAGAATGCCACAAATAACCGGTCTTCATTTCAGCTCTTTACCGTAAGATATTTTGCGAATTATGTAAAGGAATGTTTTAACTTAGTTACCGCAACTCCTGAAACATTTTTGCTCTTTATTAGAAATATAGAAAGAAGTTTAACGGGAGTTGATTAACACAAAAGACACGGACTTTACAATTAGCGCATCGAATTACGTGCATCGAATAAAGGCAATAAAATACAAAAAAAAAACTATAGCCAGCTCGAAAATTCGTTTTCCATTGAAATATCGCAATTGGCATTAACATTCTGAATCGAACACTGAAAATTCACAATTGGCATTCAAATTTACATATGAGAATTGAATCATTTCCATATGTATTCAAATTTTCATTTAAAGGTGATTTACGATGAAAAATGTTCAGTTTCAGTAGTTTCAATTGTTCCAATCATTGTTCCAATTTTTTTTACAACCATTCCAATACATAAAAAAATATTAAAATTTATTTAAAAAAAAAATAAAGAAAAAATGCAAATATTTCATGTAAGATTAAATTGATTAGTGTTATAATATACTTTGTATAATAATTAACTTTGGATATTAAAATAATGCAAGTTTTGTTTCATAAAAATATTTAAACTTATTAGTAAATTTATAAAGTTTTAATTAAATTGTCCCGATATTAAATAAATTGGTATAAATACTGTACGTTTCCTATATTATATAAATGAAACGTCGAAATTTCTTATATTTGGTTAACGTAGCGTAGTAAATTGAATGAATAGGTATGTTTGGATCAATAGATGCGCACCGAATAACAGAATCTCGAATGAAAACTTAGGTCAAACATTACTACCTGGTATAAATCAATACAATGATCAAATTGAGTTTGTATGGTTCAACTTGTTATTATGCAACAATTTTCATTTTTGAATAAACCGTGGAAACTAAACCCATTGATTTTGGCCTCTGTTTAAAAAAATCCCTTTCAAAATATAAATAACAAAGATCAACATTAAAGTTTGATAAATAGATACATTTTACATACAAATTTAAAACAAAAAAGTGACAAAAAACGGTTATATAAAAAAAACCGGTTAAAAATAAATTTGCAAAAATAAATTTTTTACTATATGCATTTGCAACACATTCTATTCATTTACATTATTAATAATAAATTTAACACAAAAAAATGACAAAAAACTGTTTTATAAAAAAACCGGTTAAAATTAAATTTACAAAAAAAAACATAAAAACAGCTCTTGATATGTAAACTACAATAAATTATGTCTATCATTATTTATTAATAAATTGAAAAGAAAGAACAAAATTTAAAAAAAAATGATAAAAAAATACCGGTATATTAACGTTATATTATTAATAATAAATAAAACAAAATAAAGAGAAATGTTCAGGAAAAGGTAATAAAAATGTTTGTATTCGTCCTGTGGTATATAAACATTATATAATTAATGATAAGTTAAAAAAATATCGGTAATTATCGCATCGTACTTAATAATAAATTAAACAAGTTGAAAAATATTAGTATTTATCGAATCATTTATAAACATTATATAATTAATAATAAAATGAAGACTATAAAGTGAGATTTGTAGAAGAAAGTAACAAAAGATAATTGAAGAATACCGGTTTTTTATTATTAAATACTTTATAACAGGAACTTTATACAGCAAAATAAAAGCCGGTTAAAATAAAAAACAGAAATGATTAATTATGAATTAGTGACAAAAAACGGTTTCACGAAAATACCGGTATTTGTTGTATCGGTTACATTATTAAAAATAGGTTGACAAAAAATATCGTCTGTAAATGTTACATAAATTGGAATTTAATAAATTAAACAATAGAATGTGAAATTGTAGAAGAAAGTAATTTAAAGAAACGTTTGAAAAAAAAAATACCGGTATTTGTAGTGTAATTATTAAGGGAATATAGAATGATACGGGTGCTTGCACATAATAATCAATGGATTGATTTGAATATGAATAAAAGAAAAATTTGAATTATTTCTTGCCCCGAGGTTACAATTAAATATAAATTGAAATAAAAAAAATCGATTGGTAAACGAAAAGTCTTTGGAGAAAAGGGGGTGTATTTATTGTATGAAGTATACAAAAGCTTGCTGGAATAGTAATACACACGTCCTTATTGATTCACAGTCCAAAGGTCAAGTTGAATAATGCAAGAGCTAATTCCGGTAGGTAAATACAAAATATTTGGAATTTAAGCGGCCCCACGTTTGCTCAGTATTATTTTCGCTCCGTGAAGCCTCGCATCGCGCTTCAGCAAATAAATCGAAACGAGAATAAAGGATTTAGAACAATTGTTACTCTCCGCCGTAAATGTACCTTTCGCCGTAATTACGCCGTTTATGCAGCGTTATGCAATGAAAGAGCATACGTACACGGTGGTTTTACGACGAAGTTTAGTGATTAAAAACGCTACTGTTACATGCAATACTTTACAGACATTGTATTACATCAAACAGAACGTGAGGATCATTTTATTTTGTTCAATATAAACTTGTTTTAAATTTTTAGAATTTATTCTTTGCATGGAAAAAAAATACATCATGACAAAAATTATTTCTGTCAAAAAATAAATGACAATAATATGAAGATAATAAAGTATTAACTATTTATAGCGGCCCCATACATTTATGATGAAGATCCATCAAAACGAACGTACAAATCTTGCAAGGATAACTGTCATAAATAATAAAACAGACAAAAGGAAATGCAAGCAGTTCCAAACGGAAAATTCTCGTATTTAACTTTTCTTACAGATTTCTTATACACTAATATCAAAATAAAAATTTCCTAATTAATAACAAAATTTATGAATCACATAACATGTGATCAAAGGGCTATCGACTTAAGTCGATGAAAAAAAATAATTTCTTATAATTTTTTTAATCAATCAATTTTCTATTTCATTTATTGAAAAACTTTGATTCTTATTCCTTTTCTTATAGATTTCCCAAAAACAAAATAAAATTTCATAACATATTCCCATTTATTCAATTTTCATTAAAAAATAAATTTTCAAATTTTCATTGAAAAATATTTTTCTTATTGTTTTTCCTAATTATAAACTAAAATTTAATTACATTTTAAAATTTATTTATCTAATTTCAAATTTCATTGAAAATACATTTTTCTTATAAATTTTCTAAAAACTAATAACAAAATAAAATTTAATAACATTTCTATTAATTTATTTTTTCTTAACAAGAAATTAAAACTATAAAATTTTCTCAATTCAATTTTCATAGAAAATAATATTTTCTTTACTTTGATTTCTTTTCAAAGCGCCTTTTTCTTATTTTTTTTATAATTTTTTTTTATAAACTAACAACAAAATAATTAAATCATTTGAATTTTCATTAAAAATTTCTTTGAAAAATTACTTAAACTAATAATATTATCGGATTAAATATAGATGTAAGACCGAGTTTATTGAAATATCTTGTTTACGTATAAAATGCACAAAATGAATATGAATATAAATACGAAACTTAACGTAACGTATTCCATTTTATAATCAAAACCGAAGCATTTTATGAAAGGAACGCAAAGTAAAAAACTTAATAAAACAGGTTGCTGTTCCATTAGCTTATTGAAAACTTACAGCGCGATTCATACTGAGAAACAGTCTATAAATAATAGAAAACAGTTGCCAGATGTCGTAAATGAATATTTAAGTTTTGCAAAGATTCGCACGGACGTAAAAGTTTTATATGCACTAGAGACACAAATATTTTAATAGCTTTTTGCTATTATTACATTATTGATTTCATAATTTTCACAATTTTTTAACAAAATTACATTTTATTTATATTTCTTAACAAGAAAATAAAAATTTATAACATTTTATCAATTTTTATGGAAAAAAATATTTTCTTAACTTCGTTTTCTTTTCATAGCGCTAATTTTCTTATACAAGAGCAAAATTATTTAATCATTTGAATTTTCATTAAAAAAATAATTTTCTTTTTCCTTGAAATTAAATTAAATTTTCTTTGAAAAATTACTTATATTCGAAATAATAAATGTATTTTATTCAAAAATTAATACACAAAATTATTTTTTATACATAAACAATCAGTTTTATAATTTTCAGTGCAAAAAGTATAATTTTGTTACTTAATAACGTCTTATATTAATATATGTTTTCTTTATTTCTTTATTTTCAGATGAAATTTATAATTAAAGAGAAAATGTATTTGGTAAAAAGAATGCTTGGATGAATTTAATTTTCTTTGAGAAAGATGAAATGAATGTAGAAAATGTAACGATTGTTTCGTATCGTATAATATTAAAGCGTTATATAATAATAACTTGAAGAATTTGGAATTTAATAGCCGAATATTTATTATATTGGAATACCGCTATGTAGTTGAAATAATATTTCAATTAAAAAAAAATGAAGATAAGAGCTTCGTAAAATTGCATAATACTTATATTTAGTAAGTAATAGCAGCCGGCATCCACTTACCCAGTTGCGAGAAAATTTACTGATGTACTCAAAATAAAATAGAGGATAAAAAACTGAAAGTAGCGACATTGTTCGTATTTCAAACAAAAAGAAAAAATTAAACTACATTGTGTCATTATCACAAGTGTCATTATCACTTATATGGAATAGACAGAATAAAAAAGGAAAGAATAAAAAGTGAACACATAAGTTTCAGAATAGGAATTAAAAAAAAAGAGGAGAATAAGCAGAAGCACCGGGTAAACTAGGTCGAGGTGAAAATGCATACTACTGCAAGGGTAGCTGTTTCTGTCTTTCCCTCCAATTTTGCGCCCTTTCCTATTTTTTTTTTCACTACTTGCTCGTACTAATAAGACTCTTCGATCGCGGGATTTCAGCGCCTCTGAAACCGGGAGAGATGCTTGTAGGGATTGGGAAAGGGACGCGATAAAGGGTCAAAAGTTATTAAGTGGTTTTGTGGGTGGGTTTGGTTGGAGGAAATGTGAGTGCCCATCCACCTAATGCAAGCTCAGCGCGAAGCCAAACAACGTATAAACCATATTAGCTCACGTTATTTATTTAAAACATTATCTATCGCCTGTTTACACAGTAGGGCACATTTGTATGCATGCAATTATAACAAGTCATTAAAACAACAACGCGTTTATTACATAAACAGCCATTTCATATCGCGCACTATATATGTATACTATATACTTCCAGCTCGACTAGCATACCAGAACTCGACGACCATATGAGACTATATTGATTTTTGCAATGTTTACTTGGACCTAGGGTTAAATAACCTCGGGGTTTGGTGCAACAACGAAGGATTCCATCAGCGCGAGCTGAATTATACAAAATCACCTCGTGTGTAGTTAAACGGCACAAAAATCCTCGGATGCTGCTGGGACGAAATTAAAAATAAAATCTGACCCCACATACACTGAGCTCCATTACAGAGTAACAAAAAAATGAATTTCCCTCGGGGTATTTGTTCCTGAAATTCTGCGTAAAGTCGTACCAAGGCCTTGTCTCTACGACTCACTGTTTCTCAACCTTTTTTTTTTAAACAATTTCATAACGAAAAAATAAATAAATCGCAACAATAATAATATTTTCAATGTAAAATTATTTAATATTTCAAATTTATTATTTTTGTCTTTGACAAAATTCTATATTAAATGTATACAAATTTAATTATAATAAAATAACACGAAAATATCATGAATCAAAAAAAAATCCATAATAGTAAAATAATATTTTTATTAAAAAATTCAATATTTTATAATTTCTCAACGTCCTGTCTTGCCCAACCATTTTATTGTCATCTATTACATAATTAATATGTTTATCTGTTAATTATTAAAACATAATAAATCCATAATAGGAAGAATAATAATATTTTTTAATATTTCAAATTTATTATTTTTGTCTTTGACGAAATTCTATATTAAATGTATACAAATTTTATTATAATAAAGTAATACGAAAATATCATGAATCAAAAAAAAATGTCGTGGCCAACCATTTTATTGTCATCATTACATAATTAACATGTTTATTCGTTAATTATTAAAATATATACATGAAATATACAAACTTATGAATTCCAAGAATTGTATCAACGCACAAACGGAACCCTATTGAAACCTAAATATTTGGTTATATTTGCCACGTATTCAAAATTCATTTAATTTGAAATAGATATATTTTTATATAATATAATTTAGTCTTAGTTGGAGGGTGAAGAGATAATCTTAGTCTTAATCTGAGGGTACAAAAAAACACACTTCCAAATTATTAAATTAAGACAATAATATTAGTTGATAATCTATGTTGTCTTCTCATTAAAAAAAAAACTGATTTGTATAATCAATTTACTTAAGACATAACTACGATATGTAATTTATGTTATGTAATTTTCAATATATTAAATTTATTATATAATTTTTTTTAAACTGTTCAATATAATATTAGCTTTTTTTACTATTGATTATAATATTAAGTTTTTAGTACATAATAACACGTTGTTCGGCAGTTAAAATGTTCAATGAAAAAAACTGAATGGTCTACAAAATACGACTATTAAAAGAAAACTGCCATAATGTCAAAAACGAAGGTAATGTAAAATCGTAATGTTTCTTTTATGACGCTATATACTTTTAATCTTAAAAAAAAAATATAATTAGTAACAATAAATTTTGTCAGTTTTTTTTAAGTAATTATATTGGTAATATATTAATTAATTATCTAATAATTAAAATATAATTATGTAATGCTAATAAGAACACATGATAAAGGACTACAGAATGCACATGTGCATAATTTGCTCGTATAGCATAAACATGTTAGGTGCTTATTAGGCAAGTTTATGGAGGGAATCTTTTGGCATGCGGCAATCCAATTTAATAGATCCTCGTAATAACTCTGGTTTCACGACATAACGCAATAAAGCAGCGGAAATGCGAAGGGAATGCTCTGGGACTAAGTTCAGCGATTTTTCCTACGACTTATCGCTGCATCCCATTCCGGTTGTGTAAGGTGAGTGTGTATTTTCACGACGATATTTGTCAGACCTTTACTCTGTAGGGAAAAAGGGCTGACGTAAACATGCACACAATATACAAGCAGGATACTGTTTGTATTTATTTCGTTTCTGCATGAAATAAGCAGAGCTTTTTAAATATTCACGATTTTTCGGGCGTGCTTCCTGCTGATTTCAGGACGCGTTTCCTGCTAAGCGGATTCCATCCAGTCTGCAGGAATAGTTCATGGCAATCAAAGGTGACCCGTTCGCTCATACATCAAAGAGAAACTATTTGAGGCTCTCGTTTAATTAGGACCGAAGCTATGCTTCCGACGGATGTGAAGCCAGCTACCCTTCGGACCATACCATCTCCCTCGATTCCTTCGCAGGATACAGATTTTTTTTTTGTTAGTGCCTGTAACTCGGAAATGCTGCTGCTCCGCCTTTGATGGTATCGCCATAATTCCGGAATTGAATTCCCCCGAAGCGCCGACCGCTCTAACGGCTTAATATTAAATACCAGCCTCATTACGCAACCCTAATTGGAGGTGCGATGAAGCCGTGTAACGGAATACTTGTCTCGAATGGAGCAAAAATACATGCAATCAACACGATGGTAATGAATTCAATTTAGTTTAAATTAGAATTTTGCGGTATCCCAAAATTTACCTTCAATTACATAACAGAAATGTATCAAGTAGTATTGTACTATTTTGTTCAACCATGTTGAGATAAATATTTCATGCACTTTTATGTTATTTAATATTCATAAATGACGTAACTATGAAGTAATCCTGGTTTTGAGAGATTATTTTTTTTTATCCTGAGACACTACAAATAATTTTAATTCTTAGTTGTATGCTGATTGTTAAATGTTTGATAAAGTTAGATGAGTTATATAAGTTTAATACAAATATCCTGCAGTTAAATCGTATTCAAAGCAGACATTAAAGTTCAAATAAGTCATATTTAGAAACGATTTACTTTTGCAAATATTAAAATTACATCCGTTTATTGCTCTCAGAAACGTATTTAATTTCCTTGTTCATATAGAAGCAGCGCTGGATTTCGCATTTTCTTACGTTAAAAATTCATAAAGTCTTTACTCGGAGATGAAAAAGCGAATAGTAAAATGATACAAAAAAAATCGTCTGCGAAACTAATTAACTTTACGGAAGGGTGTGAAAGCTAAAGATTATATAAAAAAAGAGTATAAGGGTGGAATGAAACGAAATAAACCGGAAATAAGTGCAGCCGCTACGGATAACTTTGGAGTTTTAAGAACTTTGTTTTCGGCCAATTAAAATGGGGCCTGGAAAACCAAGTTTTCCAGGGCACAGGTTTAGGATGGTGCTTGAAGTCGCGCATACCATGACCGTGGGGGTTGCTCGTTAAACATTAATTGCTCACTAAAATTTCGCGCTTGTTCCACGGATCCGAGCCGATAAGAATTGTCTAATTAATGTGTACGTAACTTTCTGAGCAATCACTGGGAAAACTCCAACTTTCCTGGGGCGTCGTTATTAAAGCATCCTGCCTCGGAAATGGAATTAACAAATGCGAATGAAAAGAAGAGGTAGAAGATGATGAAGAAGTGGAGGAAGGTGAAAAAGTAGAAGAGGAGAAAAAAGACGATAATTGATGAGTGGAGCGTGAAAATAAAGAATACGAGAATACAAATAAATGATTATACTTGTGGAGGAGGTGAATAAGCAGCTACTCACCTGGATTTCTATGGAAAAGCGAATGCAAATACTTCTATTTCCTCTATTTTCCATTCCATTCATATTTGCCGTCGCTTTTCAAATAGGAATTATTTTGTAAAGAAACGCTTCAACAATTTTCTTCTTTCTTTCTTTTCTACCCCTCCTTTCAAGGCGCCTTCCATTCTTTGCATTTCAATAGATAGCAAATTTGATCAATTATGTTTTTACATAGGTCTGTCATTAATTACTCATCCACTTCCGTCTGAAACAATAATGTCCGCTAACACCCCAACCGTCTGGAAAATTTCAGAATCTCTAAAAGCATTATTATTTTCTTTATTTAACCATTTTTCATTTATCATCACTTTAATTACATTTTTAACATTTATCTTCATTCAAAATAATTTATTTTAATAATTAAAAAATACGTTTTATCAAATTTAAATATTATTCATTACAATGATAGGATTCTAATACAAATGCCAATTATGTTTATATAAAATAAGTTGCCTAAATTGGACCACCCAATTATATTCAAAAGTTAACTATTTAACCAAAACCAGTCTTAAAATCGTCAATTATTGAAGTTACTATATTTTCAAAACAAGTATGATCAACTTTTTGAACTACAACATCTTGATAACTGTAATATTAAGATCATGATGATATAAAGAACTATTTAACCAATAAACCAGTCTTAACATTTAAATAACCTCAAGACTATATTTTCAATACAAGTATGTTCAACTTTTTCAACAACAACATCTTGATAACTCTAATATTAAACAATCTTGATGAAATAAAGCTATTAACATTGCGTAATGTACATAAAATATCGATCGAGCTATTATGGTGGCCTATCTCGTCCAGACTATTTATAATAAAACTTACTAACAACGAAGTAGAGACCTTTCGAAAATTAACCCTTCGATCATTTTCAAAATTAAAGAAACCTTGCATATAAATTACAGTTATCTATTGAAGTATTGCCAACTGTTTTTAAAAAAATAACAAATAATTTTATAAAATTTTGTTAATAGTTAAGGTTTAGTAGGTTACAATCTTAGTAGTAAGTTGTGAAATGTTGATTACTAATTAAGGATAATCCATATTTTTATTAATCAATGTGCGTTGTATGCAATTGAATTTAAATTTCATGAGGATTACAAAAAAATATAAAATCTTAATGACAATTAAAGAAAATTTGGATTAATCAATATTTATTTTGATACAGTTATTAGCAACCAAAAATTAAAAGTAAAAATAGTTAAAATCCTAATAAATTTTCGGAATTAGTAAATATTAATAATTGATTCAAGAAAGTAGACAAGATCTGTGGAATACTCATACTCAAACTAGAATGGAGTTTCTAAAATTAAATAAATTAGAGAAATCTCTGAAAAATCATAATAAAATTAAGGAATATGAATGAAAATAATGTAAATATGCTTTCGAAAAAGAAAATCTTAATGTCTTATATGAATTTCTTTGATGCGAGTAAATGGGAAAATATAAACTTGAAATGTAGATTGAATTGGGTAACATTTGGCTGGTACGTTGCAGCGATTTATGTTTTCACTTGTTTGGTTATTTTGTGTCGAGTCCCATTCAAATCGAGGTGCAAAAAGTCGTAAACTTGAGTGTCCGACCTTCGACGAAATGGAGCAACCTGCTTTTTAGTGCCAATAAATAAAATAGTCTCGCACGAATTGCACCTCGGACACACTACATATTCCAAATTCCAAGTGTGCATTTTCATGCATTAATCATCTCAGAGCTTCGCTTTCCAACTACACTTTTAATGGAATATTCGTGCATCACACATGAATCTTTTCAGTATTTTCGCAAAACTCGGTCACCATAAAATCTAAAACAAATATCCCAGCAGTCAAGAAAAGGAATCGAAATGCGACATAAAAAAAATACAGAGAGAAAAGAAAATAATAATAGAATATGACTGCAAACAGACTGCATTGCTGAAGAGTTTCGAAAAGTTGTGAGAGGCACTCGCAGTGAATGGAAATCAGAAATTGGTTTCGTAATCAAATTACAAAGTTGCATGTGCGGAAATTCGCGAAAGTTGGACGAGGAGCAAACTTGTTCGAGGATCGGGGGTTGACGGCGTCGGCGGCAACGCGACTTGAAATGAATTTCCCTCTTACGCAATTATGCCGGGATCGGAACTAAAAATAATATCGTGCACGAAGGATGGAATGGCAAAACAATATCCGAAGCGAGAGCGGCAACGGTGACAAACCGTGATTATGTAACGGGAGGCGAAGTTCACGTAACGAAATTATCCCAGCATGGGGCTCGTGTGCAATGAGTAAGGGGTTGTTTTTTTGGCGAAAATTAGAGCGGCGATGTGTGTCCTCGTGCAAGCGGGTAAATAATCAACCGGTCGGATGGAATGAAGCTTCAATTAAATGGAATTAAATGAATGGTGGTTTTTAGTCTCCTAGGGAAAAGCGCCCCCTGAGAGCACTGATCTGGCCGCTCAAATAATCTGACCTTGTTCCAACTTTCAAGCAAACTTTTGATTGGTGTCAAAAGGCTACTGCCATCGGAGAACTAATAGTTCATAAGTTGAACAAACCCCTGTAGACGTGTCTTTAAACTTACTTAATGGTTTAACCACACTACATCTCATAAGTAACGTTTATAGTAGCTTAATAGTTTTCGATTCAAACTATAAAAACATCTACATTTATCGATTATTATTATTAATTAAAACAAAAAAATAATATATTTACACTTACTAGTAATTATAACAAATACATGAAAAATACTTAAAGATTACAACTTTTTTTTTAAACCTCCCCACAGAAAATGCAACTTAGCTCAACGCCTTCTAGCATCGGGCCGGTTAAGACAATATACACCATAATAAATATTCTAACAAAACAATATAATGTCCCACAACAGATGAGATAACAACACAACTCAACAATCAAAGATGGAATCAAGATAAACAAGGTAAGGACTACAACTTATAGAAGTAACTATTGACAAGTGACAGATGTACCAACTATGGTTATCATGGAGCAATTATAGTACATTTGAAATGACAGGTGACAGTTGTACCAACTATGGTTGTCATAAAACGATGACAGTTAATTCGAAATGACAGTTTCTTCTAAAAAGAATATGAAGTAATCTATATCTTTAAACTCCAATTGCTAAGAAAAATTATAACTACAGCACAAACTATTGAATAAAACTAGTGCATACTAATTGTAAACAAATAACATTTTATGAATAATTTTGCAAAAAGTTTTATTACAACCTTAAGATTTTGGCGTAATTAAAAAAATATAAGAAAAATCGTTATATAATATATATTATATACACCTTAAAAATCAATCAGTTAACGAACGATTCGTTTAGCAATTTTAATCAAACTATGTTTGTTAACTTTTTAAATTATGTAAATAATATTATGTAATAGATCATTTACCGATTGAAAAACGGTTAACAGCAGATTAGTGAAGTGGTTTTGTACAGCTAATTTTTTTTTATATTGCTAAACGGAAATACAATAAGAAATTGGATTAAATAGATATATAATCGCACGCGATCACGGATCACGTAACACTTTACCGGGCAGCGTTCGCCGATAATTGTTGCGTAACAGTGCAAAGTTTATGAAACTTTCCCAATCGATTTGGTATTGTATATATTTACTAATTCATTTATTCATTCATGTATTTATACAGTTTATCTCTGTCGCCCTCTCACTTTCTCCCCACAATGTATTGATTAAAGCCTCAAATATCCCCTAATAATATTCTATTTCCAAATGCAACAGTTGTGTTAGAATAACCCAGTTATTCGTATCGCAACTTCAAGGTTATTCACCTTAAAGAGGGGAAGATACTAGGTACTAGGCACGGTACAGCGTATCTAATCCTAACATTCCTGCCATGTCGCATTTTTTTATTATATGCATATATATTCATTTGATTTTCCTATTTCGTATTCACGAGGACAACGTTTTTAATCAAATACGTTTTCCACGACCACCATCCCTCACGAACTGGATATTTGAGGTTATATAATATTTATACAATTTTGTTTCGAATACTGAAACTATTATTGTAGCTAAAATCCAATTACACATGTATTCAATATAAATTAATTACAAACTGAATTTCAGTTTTATCCATAAACTGAAAATTTCATAATCAACCACAATTCAAAATTTTCAATAATTATTATATCAGCCAAATTTTAATCTACATATTAAACAATACAGTATTTTTCAGCTAAATTTAATATTTTAAATAAAAATATTAAATTGTGCGAAACTCAAATATGTTCAACAACCTAAGTTTTACTATATCTAGATTTTGGTTTAATGAAAGACGTGAAATGAATAGAATAATATATTGACTTATTTATTACGTAATTACATAAAAACTAGTTAAGCTAAGTAATTCCAAATCATAATATAAGAAAATCTAGGTTAAACAATAAGCTCCAAAATAAAGCAAGCTTTAATAGTACATAAATGTGCTATAAAACTACTCGTAAATAGTTTAACGACCTTACCACTAAAACGTCTCAAGCTTCTGGATTTATCTTTAAGATTTGATTAACACCATCCAGACTGTACATGATTATTGCGTAACTTAAGAAAATTTCCAATTCAAACAATAACTATGATATAATACGTGATATAATTTACAAACTGCAATTACAAATTTTAGATATCTAAAATAATATTTATGTAAAAAAAATAAAATTAAAGAGAATTTATACCGGATGTATTACATGAATGAGATGTCTCGTTTCCGGTCAAAAAGTTAAATGAGGTGTGGCGCAACACATTTTTCCCCTATCACACAGGAAATGGCGCAGGGTGTGGTCCGAATTGCAGACTCTTCCGGAACCGATTGTCTTCGATCCCCAAAATTCCACAAAGTCTACACAAATTTTACCAAACAGTTAATAACTATCAGTTATCTTCTAAACAATATTTATTAACAAACAACTATTAATGGCAATTAAATAAATTAAACACTAAAAAAATAATTAGTGTATGTTTAAATGAATTTTCAACTGAAATAGTTCAAATTTGATTGAAATTTGTATTTAAATTAATATTTATACCAAAAAATATAATGTTTTAGTATTAAATTACATCTTCATCTTTAAGTGAAACTTAATACAGGATTAGATTACATAAGTGTAAAATATTTTAGTTCTGATAAAATTTGGATGTTAAATTTATATAATATTATATAATATTCTATTTTCAGATCATAAGACGCATCTTTTTATGCATTAAAATTGTATTGCGTCTTAGAGTCCGAATATTTTCGATGTTTCTAAAAAGTGAATATTTTTATAAATATGAAAAATGTTATGGTTTGGAGAATATTTATGTATTTTTATATAATTTTCTTTTCTGGTAATATTATATTTATATAATTGGGTTATAATCATATTAATATGAGTATTTAGTAGGTTGATCGGTTTTGATTACATAAATCGGCTCAATGGTTGAGCGCAAATAGCGAGAATGTAATTAAATTAGGACAATTGCCTAATCCCCGCAAATCGTCAATAAAAGCAGATTGTCTTCATGCGGCATAACAATATGAATGAAATGCTGTGCAGTAAATTGATCAATGGGAATTGCAATGTTAGGTGTTGCAAACAGTGCACATATTTAACTAACGTCAAGCGAGGCAAACATTTTGCTAGAGTCAATTCTTGGGACCGAATTACGGTTCGAATTACTGTAACTAGGGGAGCAGATCGGAAGGATAATTGAGTTCAGGTTCGATTATTGCAAATCAAACCCTATGCACATTCATTCGTGTTACGTATCAGTTTGCATTTCGATTGTATCCTTCTCTGAATCTGAGGACAAATTGAGACAATCGCTGATAAATACTTCGGAATGATTCGATTATTCAAATCGCTAATCCTGAGCACGGGAAGGAATTATATTCAATTGATTGATAGAATTGCAACAAACGTCACGATCGATTCTAAATTTCAATTGCACGAGGCAATTGTAATTGATCACTCTAATGTTCTTTTAATTGTGCATTATATACATATCCGTATTAAGCTTTCATCGTTTTTATAAACCGGTTTTAACCGGTTATTAAAAAAAAAATCAATACATAAACCAGATTTTAATAATACAACAATATAAATTACAAAAAGCTATTAACTATAGGTTTTTAATATATCTTTTTTAAACATCAATCAAGTTGACTTTAAATCGTTGCAATAAGAAATAATATTAAAACTGAAGACTAAATTTTTAGTGTGAGGTAACCTATAAAAATAAAAACAGTAGTTTTTACTCGTCATTTCAGATAAATTTGTTAAAACCTTTAAAAAAAAAATAATAACCGGTTTTTAATATATCTTTTTTTTAACATCAACAAGTTAACTTTAAATGGCTGCAATCATATGATAAGAAATAATATTAAAACTGAAGACTCAATTTTTAGTATGAGGTAATTTATAAAAATAAAAACAGTAGTTTTTAAATTTGTTAAAACCGGTTAAAATAAATAAAAACCGGTTTATTTTTTAACGTTCATATTTTGAATTAACAATAAAAGTACAAAGGATAAATTTGCCACCGATTTGAAATGTTTATGCAAGAGCCATCAGTTGAAGAAGTTAAGACAACTTTAGGAAATAACTATGAAGAAACTGTCAATATTTAAAAATTGGTTTAAATCAAGAGAAAATAAGTAAAAATGCAAAAATTAAATAAATACTGTTTGTTTGTTTCTACCTTCCTTACGACAATCGCATCCAAACATTATTGAAATGACTCCTGGAATCCTGGAGTGATGAAATTGGAGTGAAAAGCAAAAATAAAGAGGTCTTCGATACTAAAGCAGGGTGAATCTAGCAACCCCTAACAGACCCGAACCCCGACAGAAACTAAATGGAAACTCGTGCTTCTCCCATCGACTGTCAATAGAAGGTCACACGGCTCATATAAATACTTAAGATATCAACGAATCGATATCGCATATCGATGTACCAGTACGTAAATAGCATTACCTCCACCGCATCTCGTTTTCGCTATTAAAATATTTACGTAACTGGTATTTATATCCTTGCAATATTCATTACGCCTTGCGCCCGTTCGTGCAACAGTAAACCTTCTGCAGGCGAGCTGTAATTATCCTTTGTGTATTAACAGGACTTTGCATATTTTACGCAAGGCATCCTCGCAAAGCGCATCGGCTTTTGATTAACAACTATGGTGGTGCGATCTTGAGGGACGCGAGAAGCTGCGAACCTGACCCAAATTCATTACACAGGTGTTGCACTTGAGCTTGACATCAACAGAACTTGATAACACTTTGACCCACATAACATATTTCGTTGTATATAATTCCTGTCATATTTAATGGAATATTGTTGTGGTAAAAGTATTCACAAAAGATAACATCTAAAGTACTTAATGGATTTACTAATCAGTTTAACAATCAGATATATAAAAATTATATATTTCTAAAGAAGTATCAAATTTGACAGTTGATTAATTGTCAATAAAATGTATGAATAAATTAAATAAAAATTAATAATAGCTGTAAAATTGGCGCCTAACGTGGGGCGATTTTTTTTTCAACCTCGTATAAACATTCATAACATTCTTTCAAAGAAAATTATATACTTTGTAATAAAGTAAATAAAATAATGTACTCTATAAAATATTTATATATTAAAATAAATACATGAAGCATCTGGAAGTATAAGTAATGATGTGAAATTATATTTAGCGCTTCTTTATATAGCACATGTCAATATTAGTTTTAAGCTAATATTATCATAAAATAATACGCAATAGTAAATTGCAACAATGTCATTTTACTACTTCACATTGCATAAATAATGCAAATACTTAGATTAATAAGTCGTTACTTTTCTTTATAGACATTTTTTACTTAGACACAATATATTATTAACCCTTTGCACTCGTATGTCGCCGTATTGGCGGCAAGATGTGTTTTACCGTTGCGCTCGTATGTCGCCGTATTGGCGGCAAGATGAGTTTTACCGTTGCACTCGTATGTCGCCGTATTGGCGGCATATCATATCTTAGCATTATAGCGGGTTGGGCGGTCTGTCATCCCCTAAGCCCATTTCTAATATTGCTAAATTGCTTTCTTAAAGCTTCGTTGAGTATATATTTATGTAAAAATAAAAGATAACATGATATTTATTTTAGACTTGCTATCGTAAGCTGTTTATTTTTTATCTGCTGATGTATATGTCGGAGCGTGAGGATTAGATTCTGATTTGGCGTGTGGGGAAGTCTTTGTTACAAAATTAGGACTAGAGATCCAAGCCCAGTGACCCTTCTGGCAACTCTAATCATTCTTCTTTCAATGTTTCTAACTGAATGTCTCTCTGCGGGACCTTCTGCTGCCTTGTTTCCCTTACACTCATTCCAGAGGAATCCACTACCTTCCAAAAGATTCCCGAATGCGTGCGTATCCTCAATACGTGTACTTAATAAACAAATAATGAAGACAATAGTGTTCTTTCTATCCACGTCCTATTGTCTTGAGCAACGACCCATTGGGTCGCAATTATTATAAAAGAACAGCTTATATGCAAATATCTAGTGTTTGGACAGATCTAAATATTCACGTGATCCTGATGGAATATCAACGTGACCCAGCGCGAAGACAATGATGTTTGACAACGATAGTCTTGCAGTATTGTCCGCAAATAATTTGAAAGTAATTATAACAATAGTATTGTCTATTTGTATACATACGATGTTTGATCAGGTGCTGTATGTGTGCTCCGACATATATTACAACCACTTCAGTATTAGCATGTGCACCATTTTTGCATTTTGAATATTACTCAGTTTTATAACTAACACGATTGGGTAAAGTTCGGTGCGTTTTTCGTTTGTAAAAAAAAATATTTGAAATGCCCAAGAGATTTTTACAAGATGAAATTGAAAATGAGTTGCAAACTAGTGACGATGAATTTTATATTGACTCGCCTGAAAATGATAGATTGGATAATATCAGTGAAGAAAGTGACTCCAGTAGTGGTAGTGATATTATAATTACTAAAAGACAGAGAGCCATGCCTTTACCATCAAGTTCAAGCAGCAGTGAAGAAGACCAGAATACACAACTTAGTAATTTCGGACCATGGCAGGACGTCACATTGCAGGATCAGATACCAGACAGGATTCAATTTACTTCTGGGGATAAAATGATAGGACCACAAATTCCAGATACCTGTACAAAACCTATAGATTTTTTCAAGCTCTTTTTTACCGATGAGCTAATAATAAAAATAGTGGAACAAACAAATAATTACGCTAGACATAAAATAGCACAGAAGAGGTTGTCAAAACGTTCTACATGGCACACGTGGGTAGATACTACTGTAGAAGAAATTACTGCATTTATTGGGGTTGTCCTAAATATGGGTACGATAACCGTATCTAATATCCAAGAGTATTGGTCACAGCAGTTCAACGCCAACATACCTTTCTTTAGTATCATATTTAGAAGGGAACGATTTTTACAAATTTTTTGGATGCTCCACTTGCATCAAAACGATCCAAATAACCGAACTCTTAGGGCTCGAACTCAGAAAGTCAGCCACTATTTAGATCATTTGGACAAACAGTTCAAAGAACATTTTGTTCCGTCAAGAGAGATCTCAGTAGACGAATCTGTTGTTGGATTTAAGGGTAAAATTAGTTTTTTAACTTACAACCCTAACAAGCCTACGAAATGGGGAATCAGAATATATGCAATGGCGGATGCTAACACCGGATATATTTATTCAATTTTGCCGTACTACGGAAGCTTGACTTCAGAAGATTTAGTGAGACCTGACCTACCTGTAAGTACAAGGATTGTGTTACATCTGTGTCAAAAGTTATTGGACAATAACCCAGGATGTAAAGGATATCATTTTTACACCGATAGATACTATACAAGCTTGCCACTTGCAGAAGAGTTGTTAAAACTAAATGTTCATTTGACAGGCACTATTCAAATCAACCGCAAATTTATACCTGATTCAATAAAAAAACCAACATTTGCCGATGATAACACCTTTGCATGTAGATCAGGTAATTTGATGTTATTGGCATGGAAAGATAAAAGGATCGTTACTACACTTAGTTCCTGGGATATTTCAGGAACACAGCCTATCAACAGAAGAGTACGTGGAGGTAACTTACAAATTGTAAATAAGCCAAATGTAGTGGTCAATTACAATAAATTCATGGGAGGTGTCGACCGTGCAGACTCTTATTCAGCGTCATACTGTTTCCTGAGAAAGTCATTGAAATGGTGGCGAAAGTTATTTTTCTGGGGACTCGAATTATCCAGTGTCAATGCTTATTTATTATATAAAATTTCACAACGGGGCCAAAACAAAAAACCAATGACACATCTAAAGTTTGTTCGGGAATTGGTTGACGAGCTGACAAAAAACTTTCGACAGGGGTCCAAAACTTCTGGCAGACCATCATCTGTAGATACAGAAGAGCGGCTAAATGGTAAACTACATATTTTATGCCAAAATAATGGGAAGAAAAAAGACTGTGTGGTTTGTTCTAACCGTAAAGTACAAGGCTGCAGGCGGGAAACTAGGTACATTTGTGACACTTGCACCCGCAAGCCTGGACTACATATTGGTGCCTGCTTCAAACAGTACCATACACTAAAACATTATAAAACGTAATTTTTTTAACTTGTGTATACATTTATTTAATAATAATGGTAGTGATTATGATCATGTTAGATTTTATTTGTGTTTCTCGCTCCTCAAGATTTATCATTTTTGTAAACTTTTATTTTTTTATTGTGTTTTTTTTATAGTGTTTTTCAAGTTTTTTTATTTAGTTATTTTTCATGTTATAATGGTAATAAATTATTGTGTTTAATTTGAATAAACATCTGTGTAAAAAATATTTTTTTGAAATTGAGCGAATTTTGCTTTTTTTTCCTAAAACAATAATTTTTTTTCCATATTTTTAATTTGGTTTACACTAAGTGTACCTACTACGTAATTTTAGCAGATTTTTAAAAAAATCGCATGTAAAAAAAAATTCCGAGTTGAGAGATAAGTATATGAAATAATAGCCCGAGTAGAGTGGAATCACATAAGAACATATTCACGAGTGCAAAGGGTTAAAAAATAATCTTATATAATTATTTTTGTAGTATCTTTTTAATGTAAGACTTTTTTTTATAGTTTATGTATTCTTAGAAACAATAATTTATAACAAAGATTCTCTTCTAATCTGAATAAAAAGTATGATATTCGACAGTTTTAGAACTTAGAATATTCATTGTGGGCCGCATGCGGCCCGCGGGCCTTAAACAACCTTCTAAAGGAACTATGAAGAAACTGTTACTTGTCGTTAAAATGTTTAAAGTTATGTGTTTTTTTCTTTATTGGTGATAATGTAGGTGTGAATAGCAAATATTTAACGGAAAAATAAATATTGGAGCGTGAAGCTGATTCACATCCACCTGTGGCAACATTTACTGAAAAACAGAATTAGCAATAACAATGTTGAATGAAGCAAATAAAAAAAATAGAATTGCTGCCGCAGTGAACTTTCGCAGCAATCATCGAAAATTCGTCGGGTCATCGGTGGGTCGCTGACCCGTTAATCCAGCGACAGTTTTTTAAGCGTACATTTTTTTCATACATTTCCAGTGTGACTAATAATTCAATTCGTATTTATTTATTCATGGTTTTTCTGTATATTTTATGTTTATTCTATGTATATTCTATAATTTACAGAATGCCTAGGCATTTCGTTTAATACCTTGTGGTATTTGGAGAAGTATAAAATGGATCTTATATAATTATAGATTTTGCTGAAATCTCAGAGAAAGATTTTTGTTATGCAAATATATATTACGTCAGGATCATGAACAAAACAACAACAATCTCAAGAACTGCTTTTGATCACGCTCAAGTGGGCTGTCAAGATAATTAAGCACGTCTGTGCAAATTGGGCTCAGGAAGATACGGTTGGTGATTACGAGGTGACAAGTGTTAGGTGCGGTGATTACGCGACGACAAGTGTTAGAAACGGTGATTGCGGAAAGGACGAGTGCCAGGATGAAAGGTACATGAACAATGGGCGCACGCATTGTTCATATATGCACAATAAAGATGTGCGAAAAAGGATAATTCGCGCCAGTACATCCTTCCCGAGCGTCAGATCCTGTGGATCCGGCGGCGCCGCGACGTCTTCCTCCTGCCGCAAATAGAGTTCACAGATTTAGGATTCGTGACCGGGTGACGGGTCGTGGACATGCTTTGACGTCTAGCAATTTCGTCGCCAGACTTTGCCGTTGAAAGGATCCGGACTAAATTGATGGTCGGATGAGCGAGTGTCAAGAGTGGATGAGAGTCATACGCTATATGTCTGCAGCGTGGAGAGCACTCAACTCTCGGGTCATCCGCTAATGCCCGTGCTTCCATGGTGTACTGTTTACTTGCCTTGTTTATCCTCTTCTATTTACGTACTGTTTTTTCTTTATTTCCCACTCCTCATCATCATCAATTCCTTCACGTTGCTCTATTTATAAAATGGGCGCCATCTATGGAGTAACATGGAACTACTCCGATTATTTAGAATTGCATCTGCAATTTTTTCATCGTCAACATCAGCATGTGTGCCATAAACATGAAACTACTCCGATTAATTAAATTTGCATGTAATTCTTCCTTTTTTTGCTTATGAAAATAATCTTGTTAATTTTGCTCTATTCCCGTTCCAGTTTTTGCGCGCCATCTGTGAAGCAACACGGAACTAATCGGAGTAATTATAATCGCATTAGGTTTAATTGAATTTACTTAATTCAAATATAATAAGTTGACCGAGTTTGCGGCCGAGCACTTTGCAGAGCAATTGCAGGTAATTTAATGGATGCATTATGCATGGGTAACTTCTGTCTCCGGTGCATTTCCCAAACTGGAAACAGTACAATTATTACACTAGTTTACAAGTTTGTTTCTCCCAAAACTAAGCACCGCCGATAGTGATAATCCGGGCGTGGCCCGCGGGAACCGGGCTTCCCACTAACCGTCGCCGCCACTAAGTGGCATTCTTCCGTCTACGTTGCTTAACACCGCAAATGCAATTTGCATCTGTGATAACTCTTCCTATATCTCAAATTTCTCGTTCTTACATTCGTGCAAATGCGCAGCGCCTCGACTCAAGGATCAGCTATCCATATCCTTGGTGCAAGTTCCTTTCAACTCCTCCTTGACTTAAGTAATTGTCCTCTCGCGCTACTCCGCTCCTTCAGTACTTCCATTTTTCGCATTGCAAATACATCAATCGCGGCTCCATTTTGCGCACACGTACATTTTCAATTGCGCAGCTCCAGTTCTGATTTCGTTTTAACCTGTTGCGCCTATCAAAACGATAACTAACGCTGATTGGTTAACGACGGATTTACTTGAATTACATTTTATATTTATTTTGTACATCTTTTCTTACTTTCTTCTTACAGAAGTTACTTTTAATTACAGCATAAATTATATTGGATTAAATTTGTATTTTAACATTAACATGAAGTTTATAATGTTAAATTTGATTAAAGGATTTGTTAGATTAAGTTCAGTTTGGTTACCATAGATAATAAGATACTACTTGGTTGAACCAGCCTAGAGTCTACTTAAGATAATTTAGATTAATTAGAGATTTAGTTATGCATCTATAAGTATAGTAAATCAGCTTTTACAAATTCCTTAAATGATCTACAATTCAAGTCGACAAATGTTTTGACATTTACGCAATACATTAGTGGAAAAAATAAAACTTGTTTTACAAAATAAATAATTCTTTATAATATTTATGTACATGCAAATATTCAGTTGCTCCGATTTAGTTTTGAGATTCTATTTTGGTTAGCACCTGTTGCGCCTGCTTAAACAATAAATAAAGCCAATAAAACTAGTTTATATAATCCTAATACAATTAGATTTAGGTTAGGTATAATTTGGTAAGGTTTTCGTTCTAAAAATAAAAAATAGATTAGGTTAATTTGAGTATGATTGAGTTAATTTTATTATCTTGTTAAATGTAATATATATATACAGAAATTTTTAATGCTGTTATTACTTGTATTAATTTATATTAAGTTTATATTAAAGGTGCGCAAACACAACATACGACTTATACGCATAAACTATATGCGTCCTATGAGCAAATTCTACATGCACCTTCTGCGCATGTAATTAAATAAATGAAATTAACAAACTAAACGATACTTGATACGTAACCAAACACAAACACAAACCAAATCTCTTTTTAAATCTCTATTTATTTTAACATTACTATAAATTGTTATTTTTTAATATATTTAATTTATAACTTGTCTGAAATGTGCCTTTACTTGTCTTTTAATTTAAAAAACATATTTATTTCAAGTAATAACTTCAGAAGTATAGATATATATGTTCACTTAAGAGGATTACGTGCTATATTTATACGAAATATACTCCAGCATTGCTCGTATAATGCTACAAGAATACAGCTAAGCCCCAACGGCCGTTTCATGTCTTAACAAGAAAAACAAAATGTATTTCAAACGAATTGAATCTTAAAATAAATAAAGCATAATTCAGGTCCCGTAATTTCCATTCCACATTTCCAATTAGTTAACAAAATTTAATTAAATTGAAATTGTGCTACAATATCAGATTATATAAAATCAATAATAAATATATAAATGACATGCACTGTTTACGCATTTCCAGCAATCCCATTAATTAAATAAATTTACCCCAAAATTTTTGCTGTTTATTTTTATTTTTGTAAATAATACGCGTATTGCATTTCATAGATTGATATGATACATTTATATTGACACAGCGTAATAAATAAATCATATCTCTGTTAATTAATGTCCCTCGTGTATATAATAGTAATTAAAAATCAACCAATTAATATGGATGTTCATTTAGTCGTAAATTTATCACTACGTTCTATTTTGCATTCTGTCTGTGTCCCTCAACGTCGTGGAAACGATTTATTCCAATTCATTTCAGTTGCTTTTCTACCACTTTAATTGCTTCAACCAAAATCCCCAGAGCGGTTTTCCATTCAACGCTGAAAAACCAATTGTGTTTAATGAGGATTAAAATCTAATGAAATGAATTGCGGGTCACACGATAATTAATTTACTGTGTTTAGAAACAAAAGAACGAAATACGATTAAATACATTGAGATTTATTTTATTACCTTAATTATATTATAACTTAGTTTTATTATTTTCATTCAGTTATTTGAAGATTTTTTTTAATAAAAATTACTTAATTGTGATATTTTTATCATAGATTTACTTTTTAGATTAATTTGTTGAAGGTGCGTACAAACTACACGAGTCTTCTGCGCATGTTACTATTACATTTAATCTGAGAAATTATAAATTAAGGCTAAAGTAGTCCTTAGTTTAGATACTTTTTATTATATCAAATTACTATTAAAGTTGGTAAAAGATTAATGATAACCATTCAAATTTGTATAAACTTTAGTAGTCTATATCAGCGTTTCCCGATCTATGGGTCACGTTATTTTTTTAATGAGTAAGGAAATGACAGCTGTCATCTTACGTCAAAGCGTTAAAATTTTATGTTTTTTTAGGTTGAGCTATTACGAGATTTATATGTAATTCATATCGTCTCTAAACAGTAAACTATTTCAATTGAAAAATAATTAAGGTTACTTCTAAAATTATCATTTAATTGCTGCTGCTGTTGAGAAGCTAATTTAGAACATTTTTGTATACAAAATATAGTTTTCATACATACAGAAATTACTGCTCAAAATGTCTTTGAAATCGTGCATAACACCTCACTCAATAAGTTCTTAGGATGACATATTCTATCGACAAATCCACTAAAACCACTGTAACTTGTGAACTAAACTTCAGATTGTCATGAAATTTTGACAGACGTCGTCTGAATGTTGGTACTTCTTGAAAATCATATGGATTTGTCAATAGAGGCGCTATCTATATGTCATCCTACAAACTTATTGAGTGAGGTGTTATGATATAAAAATAAATAATTTTGATAGTATTTCATAATTTTATATATCAACTAGTATTAGATGAGTTTGCTAAGCGTTTTTGGAATATTCGTCTATGATATTTTTCATTGTTTATATAATAATGCAACTAAAATGTAGATTCCAAACAATGGACTTAGGGTTTCCAAACAATACTTATCACAAGTAAACTAAGAGCTTTAAGGTAAAGAGTATTGTCTTGCATAAATCTTGAGTAAAACACGCTTCGATGAGAAACTTGGTCTTGTACATCTGATAAGTCTTGCAAACTATACCGAAATTCTGTTAAGCAAACACAAGAAATAATTGGGAGTCGGTGCAGCGACTTGTGAAGTTCCCCGTCCCGTAAAATTATATAAACAGATTGAGAGCTGGGTGAATGGACGATTCCTGTCAGATGTGGGGTGCAACGGGTAAATATTACGAGTCCCGGTATATTGGGACTACTCGACGAAGGGATTCCCTTTGAAATAAGCCGTCGCTCCGTCAAGCGCGGGGACGCAGACAATAAGCGTTACGCAACGCAGCACAATTGCCTTCCGTGCATATCTTCTCTCTTCTATTTTTTTTCCGGTTTTCATCATACACATTTGTTGGTTCTCCCCTTTTACCGCAAATTCATCCACTCTCGTAACCGCATCATCGAGAACGCGATTTATTACGATCTCCTTCAGATAATAGGCTGTGCATTTATTCATTCGTATTGACTCGAATGCTGGATGCGTACTGAGAGCGATATCGTGTAATAAATTCGAATCGATGGAAGAGGGTTTTCACATGCTGGTATATTTCATCCATTATAGATGTGTCTATCAACTGACCTGCCAATTTCTATTACGTTTCTACTACTTTTAAACGTTGCATAACTCACCATAATACATCTTCTATATTTATGTATAACTTATATTTCAAACGATATCCACAAAAGTTTTCACAGAATCCAACAATTTTTTCCCAATATTTTTTTTACTTGTATAATTAATAATTTACAATATTATGTATTTTATTACAGAACTAACAAATTATTATGTTTTTTTAGGTGTAGTAGATAAAACAGTCCATTATAAAACAGTAATAAAATTACATAATCTGATAAATTTGAAACCGTGCTATTCGAGGATTTATATATATTTTTTTAAATTGTCCATAAATAAATTATGAGATAAAAATTACTAATAAAACTCCAAATGCATTTTTCACATAATTTACCTATCAACTAACCTACCAATTACCATTACGTTTTTACTACATTTACATAATTCATCGAATTACATTTCACTACATGCATTTTTATATAAAATTTATGCTTTAAACGATGCCAATCCAATAATTTTCCATTACTGTCAAGGTTGAACCTTGACCTTCCCCAATGACACGTACTATTTTTCACAACCATTTACATTATTTAACGTTCAAAACTATAATATTTCTTTTTAACTTAAAATAGATAAAATTTAAGTTTCTTGATCAAAAATTAGATAAAATTAGAGTATTAAATCCTGTTCCTTTTGTGGTTAGATAAGAGGTTAGGTTAAAATTTAGATCAGGGGTCAGCAACGTTTTTGAAGGGAAGAGCAATTTTTAAAATTTTATCAATTAAACAAATATTTAGGAATGTGAAACGTGGCAAGACTGTTCCTTTTGTTATGGCGTTATATTAGATGTGGAACGGTTAGGTTAAAATTTAGATCAGGGATCGAAAAAGAGCCATTTTAAAGATTGTATCTATTAAATAAGTATTTAGGGAGCCGCACTTAGTAATAAGTAACGTGAGCCAACCAATAAAACCGATCATTTTATAACGAAATTACTCATGCGGTTTGCTGATCCCAGAGTTAAATTATTGATTGAAAATTTTATAAGGTAATAAAAAAAAGGTAGAAATGAGTTTAGAAACCAGAAAGGAATGAATGATGGAAGAAGATACGTGCGTGGAAATATCTTTGATCATTAAATTAAATTTAATTTTATTTCGCATTTTATTGCCTCGCTGGGAATAGTTCATCCCCGACCCACCAAGGTGATGTATTCAATTTTGCTGAAGGTATTCCGCTTAATACCGAATTCTTGGAATACGCTGTGGATGGTGATCGTAGAAATAGCGAATTACGAACGACATTTCCTTTATAAAAATTCTTTTTCCAACGTGGAACGCCTTCATAAATAACGCTTTCCACATCGGCCCCGTCGCTTTACGCTGTCAATCGGGTAACGATTACTCAATAATCCATTCCACCTTATAAATTCCACGAAAAACGCGCGCCGGATTCTTTTCCCGATTAAATCTTCGACATCGATGTCGCCTTCTACGTACTTTTCATTTTTTGCTGCTCGTTCTATTTTCAGGATTCCTTTCTAATTAACTTCAGTTCACAACGCTGTTACAACATAAGTTCTAATTAATGAATGGAATGCAATTTTTGAAAGTAAAAGTAGTCCTCAACTTACGAAGATTCGACTTTTCGCAACCTTTGTATTTGACTCTTTCACACATGCGCATTAAAAAAATCCCGGAATTTCAAAAGTAGTAGCAACATACTAGATAAATCAAACTTTTATATGATACTGGTAAGCGCATTATATAAGAGATTTATATTAACCATATTTTAAATAAATATTTTACCTAAAATATTAACGTAACAATTATTTTTAAAATAAATAGTATTATAATAGATAAAAAACAACAAATGTATCACTTTACTAGAAATACAATTTCCTTCAACTGCGCTCCAATTCCAAAGTTGAACTGAAGAAGCAAAACCAATTTATGTTTATTGCAATTACGGTTTTCCGATGAAATAACCGAACAAGAACAAAACTTGAAACAAATTTATTGCGTCGCAATTTCTTTATTAGAATTAATAACTTTTAATTGCAATCCGCTTCGTCGTCTGCTGGAAGTAATTACGTAATTGACCGCGGCCGAAAGTTGAATTATTAAGTTAAGTGACCCGATGTCGTTTACAATAGCCATAGCATTAGGGGGAGACGACTATAAAAAGTTCCAGATATACAGATCGATGAAATAAACATGGAATATTTATCGTTCGAATAATATGATTATGAAATAACGGCGATACATCTGCGATGATGTAATAATACACATATCTAGCAAACTTTTGTTATGTTATTGTTGCATATACAAATTTTTTATTTATATTTTCAACACTTGTCGTTTCTGTTACAATTTTGTACACTTTTTGTAATTAGTATCATCAGTTTTAATTGATTGTACAATTAAAACACTTTAAATAAATTAACCATAATTAAAGAAAATAACATTTTAATTTTGTATAACTGAAATGACTACACGCTAAAAAAGTTATTAAAATCTTATAAATATTGTGAAAAGTCCAATTGTCAAACTTTTTCCTACAGATCGTTTACATAATATAACAACAAAAAAACTAATTTAAAAAATAATTATTGTGCTGAGATGAAAAAAAAAATCATAGGATTAAACGAGTTTGCATACTACTTTTATCTGATAAAGAAAAGTAATGTAATGAAAAATAAAAATAAATATCATTGTGAAAAAAAAAAAATTTCAATATTTTTTTCAGCTGTGATTTTTGTTGCCATTGAAAGAGCTAATGAGTATTTTTCTTTGTCTAACCGTTAAATAAACCATAAAAAAACTTTCAGGACTATTAAAGAACGAAGATACAGTAAGTATATCAATATTTACTTGAAAACGATTATTATCTAATGGGTTACGTGTTGTTTGACAATCGACTAAAAACTAAAAGCAATTTAGGTATAAGTGGATAGAGAATTGGATAATACTTATCATTGGGGAGAAAAGACGTCTTGAAAAGCTTAGGATTTATTTACCTGAAAGAAGATCTAAACTCGTACCTGAAAACAATAAATGTATAACATTTTAGTATTAAATTTTCTAAAATTATATAAAATTATTTAATAGATATTCGACACAGATAGTTAATATATAATTTAAATTTAATAGTTATGAGCACTTTTGGTAATGCATTTGTAAATTACTAATTACGTAATAAATAATAATCATTACATGTTTGGCGCAGCGATGTGCAATACACATTTTGCTGTATCTGAATATACGCTAATTAATTAATAAACCAACAAATAATATTGATTTATAAAACCACTGAAATTATATCAAGTGATGCGGTACGAGTATTAAATAACAATGGACGTTTATTAATTTATTAATTGAATACCAATTATATATTCATCGCTAATTAATAAAATACCGGTTTTTATTTGTAAAACCGTTATTCCATTCCTTCTATTATAATGATAATAAACTAATGAATACACTAAGCTCAAAATAATTTATTCCCGTTATGCCGAGAAAAAATAACAAAGTTCCCGGGAAACAATCTATTACATTCATAAATCCAGAAATCAAAATCCCTTAGATATTTCTATATTTCCTATAAACAACAATATTTTATTGTTTTTTTTTTCATAGTGTAAAAATGTGTTTGGATTTTCCGATTTCCCGAAAAAAAAATTCAAATCATAAAATTCATTTTACATCGACACTAAAAAACGTGCACTAATATTTTTCGCTCGAAATTTACAAATCCAGTTATATCAAAATAAAAATAACAAAATTCCCGGGAAACAATCTATTGATCTCATCACTATACAAAATCGGAAATCAAAATCCCTTAGTTATTTTCCTATAAACAACAACAACAAATCATTCAATCCCATATATTTATCATTTATTTAACTTTTTCATTACCCTTATTTTTTTAATTTCCCGGGATTCTCGAGATATTAATATTAAATTTCCCGGGAATGAAAAGAAAAAGTGAACATTATTTACAATTTAATATCATCAAGATAATTAACAAAAGGCAGAAATGAAATGGAGATAAATGAAATAAAGGAGGTTATTTTGCATAAATAGCGAACGAACTAACAGTATTTTCTGCAAATTTATGACAATATCATTTTTCTCCATTAATATTAATAGTAAATGGTGCATGTTTCGCGGATCGTAATAAATTCGAGCGCATTAAAATGCGTACACAAATCGTATTAAATTGACTCGGGAACGCAATATTAATTGGATTTACAGACTTGAAATAATAATAAAAAAAAAAACAAGGAAAACGCCTGCATGTTCAGCCGCATCGATTATATTTCATAGTAAAACAAAGGCGAAGCTTTTCCATTTCCCATTTTTTTTGTAATTTTTCGTTTCCACTTTTTTTTTTTTTCATCGACGTATATATAGCGAATTAGGTGCAGATGAAAATTCATAAAAATAGAAATATAATTAAAAAAATTGATGAAAAAAATATTGGGAAAATGAAATGAAATAGAAAATTCTCGGACATTGTTTTCTCCCTGAGTGCATGCTGCATGTTGAATGTGTGTAGAAAAATAATTAAATGTAAAATTTATTCCAATATCCATCGGACTGGAAAACGACCGACAATTTCATTTAATTAATTTTATTTTCAATATTTCCGATATATTTTGTTTTTTTTTTTCCTCTATAATTCTGTAAAAGTAATCAAATAATTCTCCAGGGAATTTCCAGCCCATGATTTATATTTCCCGAGAAAAAAAATCCCGGGAAAAATTTATCAAATTTATAACCGTATTTACTTGATAACCGTATTTTCTTTTTAACCAAAATAATACAGAAATAGCTATTAATTAAATGGAAAATCCTCGCATTAAAAGAATAATAAAACTTCCGTTTGCTAAAGTTCAGAACATTATTAAAAAAAATAATGAAAATAAATTAATTTAAAAGTCCGTCATAATCTCATAATAAAGTTGCGACCATTGTGTGCGTCTAACTGTATATAAAATAAATGAAAATATTTTTCTCCATTATAAATAAAAAGAAAATTATTTTAAAATTTAAATTTAAAAAACTATATAATCTTTTAGGCAAAAATTATAGATAGAATAATTACAAATATCAATCGGGCGATTTTTTCCTTCCCAAAAAATACAACTTTTAATAATAAATTATGTAATTTTTGTTAAGTTAACGAAAAACGTTGTTTAATTCCTTCGAAGTTCAAAAAATTGGGAAGTGTTCGGTTGGAAAAATCTGATTTCCATACAGTTTTCTTGATCTCGAAATTTCTTCGCTTTCCATTCACGGTGTGTGTATCCACGGAAGGAAGCGCATCACAAACTTGGATGGGCATATCAATTATTGAACAGAAAGAAAAGCTTGAAAAATAAAAAGAAAAACAACAGCGGGAAAAGAAAACTGAAGTTGGAGTGCGCGAACTGAATGACGGTTTATACTGGGAAAAGCGTGGAAAAGTTTTTCCCACTTGTATACGTATTTCCACTGGGACGATAGCGAGGAAATTTATTAAATTTCCTGTGTATATAAATGTAATAATTTGATAAATCCAAAAATTCTACAATTGAAATTTACCGAAACTTATTTGAAATTTACCAAAAATAGTTTGAAAAATTCAACATTTTAAATTTACCGTAAATAATTTGAAGAATTTCAACATTTTAAATTTACTGAAAATAGTTTGAAATATATAACATTTGATATGTACCAAAAATAATTTGTTAAATCCAAAATTTAAATAAATAAAATTGTATATATAAATAATTGTATTTGTATATGTATATTTAAATAAAGTTTACATGTTCAACTTTTCCGAACAAATCTCTTGCATCGACTGATTTGATTTGTTTCGTTCGAGTCTCGCGAAGAAAATCTATTTGGAATCGCAGATGTAATATAAACTGCTGTATAAATTCAATAGAAATAAGTGCAACAGGAAATTGTATTCCATGAAAAAAAAATCGAAACACGCTTTTACAACATTATATAATTCGCTTTAAATTAATTTTCAGAAAATAATTTTCTTATATTCAATAATATTTCGCTTAGTAAATTAAATTAATTTTCCGGATAAATTATATAATAAATTTTGTACCTCCCTTAGTCCGGTCTATTTAATTATTAAATTAATAATGATATATCCTTATTTAATTTTCCGAAGTGATGAATTATTAAAGAAAAATTACATAACAACTTCCGTATAAATTAAATTTTTCTAAAGTTAAGTGAATTTTTATATTATATTGAAATTGCAAACATTTAATTATTATTTTGTTATTTAAAAAAGTTCCAAATAATAGTAATCACTTCAAATAATGTTTGACATATATTTTTAAATTAATAAAAATATATAATGACGGATAATTAATTTTAGGGGCCCTGGGCTAATTAATTTTTAGGGCCCTGGGCTAACACTTTTTAGGGGCCTTAGGCTAACACCTATTAGATGAGCTAACACTAAATACATTGACTATCACGAATTAAAACAAATTTACCAAAGTTTTTGTTAGTTCCGTTTATTTTTATTTATTTTGGTTATATCCGCCTCTAAATTTAATTTTGTCAGTTATAAATGCTGTATAATTTTGTTGCCAATTAATATTAATTATAATCTCATATTAATTAATGTGCCAGTATATAATTTCACTGACAACACATCAAAATAACGAGGCAATATATTCATTTATAATTAATCTGGGTGGAGTCTTACATTCCAAAAGAAATTTAATTGAAATTTATTTTATTGCAATAAATTATTATTTCCATTTTCTAATGAGTAAAACGTAAATATTATCCATCCAATTTCTTAACTTCTAAAAATGACAATTAATAAAAAAAGTTATTGAGACAGTTAAATATATATACATTTAAAAAAATCGTAATTACATAATCATAATTAATTACAAAAAAAAAATGCAAATATGATTTGGACATATTACCACAAAAAGAGTAAAATTAACTTTTAAAATTATTATTGATACAGTTAAATATGTATTTCTTTAAAAAACAAAAATATTAAAAATAATAGGGTTTTATTATATATACTTTTACTGTAATTATTATTGTTGTAATAATTGTTTTTTTGTTGAGTTAGGAAACCTAATATTTAAAGGTATATTGATTGTTAATAATTTGAGTTTTTCTCTTGGGACGCAGTATCAATACCTGGGGTACAGCTGAATATTGAACGGCGCATGTGCAGATGTATATTTGGGGATGGGTATATACCTAACCTAATGCCTCGTCGTGCTTGGCAGAACTTTAGGAACATGTAAACTTTGTGCCGCAACATCCAGGGATCTGCTGAATCGATTTTTGTCATTCGGCCCCCAACGTAATCTGATGATGATTTGGGCAATGCACAGGCGCAAGCCTACTTCCGGGCGAAGTAGAACTTCCGGCGCGGAACACCCTGTATATATGTATGCAATGGATAGAGCACAAACTGGAGTCGGATGATTAATTGAGTCGCCCATGTTGGAATATTGTTAGACCAATGAATTATTAACCGGCTGACATTTAATTTCGAGTGAATTTTTACCAAAGACTGCCGCCTCCTCCGCCGCCCTTCCTTCGAAGCAGACGCGAGCGGCTAATGGTGTTGTTAACCTTTCGTTAATGTATACAATGCAATGTAAATATTTCGGAAAGAATAGAGGAGGCAGGACAAGTGTAGGCATGACCTAAGGTCGGAGTGAGAAAGAGTTTGTATGTTTACGCTTCGACGCAGCTGTGTGTACGATAAGAGGCTGCTGCCGCCTCCACTTTTCCTTCCACATAACAATTTATTTATTTTTTATGTTGCTATTCGTTTACTCCCTTTTCAGGCGTTCCATATTTGTTTATACGAAAGAAAAAAGAGCATTGAACGAAGAGGAAGGAAGATTATGGAAAAAAGGCAGAGGTAAAGAATGTAATATATATACCGCCACTAAAAGCGTTATTCGCCCTTTACGGCTCATAACCCGCTTACAATTTTAAAGCGGTTTTAGTATATTTACTGCAGCCTAGCCACATGTCAAAACGTCCCTTCGCCCTCCAACTTACCATAAAATCAGGCAATTTTATTATTTAATTTCATATTTGTAATGTATTTATGGGCTGCTGCACCTTGGATAGGTGCCAACATTCATCGTCGACTACGGGGATTACACCGCTACCTAGGTTTACTTTCAGGATTGAAAACATCCATTATACCATAAACAAATCTGACAACACATTCATAGTTTATTAAACATATCACCTTCTTTTTCTTTTATTATAAAATATTCAAATATTAAAGAATAGCACATAGTCCTGACTTGCAGTATAAAAACTATAAAAAAATAAATAAAGATAATATTAAGTATTTTATATCTACTCTATTATATAAAAATAACTAAAAAATGAGTTAATGACTATTTTCTAAATTTAAGCATAAACAACTATTAGATCTTAAACAATCCAGACAAGTCTATAAATCAAGTATCACAGCTATTAAAAGGTTCATATAGAAGTTATATATAAATTATATAGCATAATCTGTGTTTATGTTTCTACCAAAATATTTGTAGAATCTTTCCAAATTACTGCGTGAAAAAGAGTAGACCAACCTCAACACAAATGACCCACTTTTCAAATTGTAGGGGGAATAAAGACTAAACAACATTAAGAATCAAATACCATGGTATTAAAAGTTATATAACAAGCTATGAAATTACTAACAAACTTTCTGATAATCTATATCTCGATTAATTATTTATTCTTAATTAATAAAATATTTACAAATATTACTTGATCTTATTAAGATTAAATGAATAAAAATTGAAAGCGTTTTGGCTTTTACACAAATAATTAATAAAATTATGTAAAAGTATTTTAAAACTTAGGTGTATTATAGATGACGCCACTTGACGCTGTCAAAAAATAGTTAATTGTTTATTTAAATTTAAACTTTGATGAAGTTAAATTCCAGATGTAAAAAAAAGGACTAATAAATATTTGAAACTGAAGTATTTTTAGCTTTTACAAAATTAATAAATAAAATTATGTAAAAGTATTTTAAAACTTAGGTATATTATAGATGACGCTACCTGACGCTGTCAAAAATTAGTTAATTATTTATTTAAACTTAAATTTTGATGAAGTTAAATTCCAGATGTAAAAAAGGACTAATAAATAAAATTATGTAATAGTATTTTAAAACTTAAGTGTAATATAGATGACGCTACATGAGGCTGTCAAAAATTAGTTACTTATTTATTAAACATAAACTTAACAAAACTTAAAAATAAACATGAACTTAAATTCTAGATTTAAAAAAAGAACTAATAATTTTGAAATTGTATTCTTAGAGTAGTGATGATAAAAGTATATTACTATATCGATTATTTTAAAAATTAAAAATTGTGTACTGAATAACCAACGTGATTATATTTTTTTCAGTTCATCAAAATTAATCAGAGATTAATTGAAATGCAAATACAGAACTCATACTGGCTAAGAAATTGCTTTAATGACATGAATTGTTTCAATTAGAATGTTTCATTAATTATAACCATGTTAATTAATTGTTACGCTCATGGTAATTGAGGAATGTATACTCCAGAAACGTAATTGAAATGAAATTTTAATAAAAAAATACAATGAAATTATAACGTTTTTTTTTTCAAATTATTTATAGAAGTCCTTGGGTGTAAATGGAACAAAAGAGAGGACACACTGTATATTAAGTATATTGTCAAAATTGGATTGTGTCCCACAAAGGCCCTACGAGCTGGCGGTTATATCGATCGATAAGCGCGCTTGTAACAGGGTGGAGGAGACGGAGGAGAGGCTAGGCATTACGAAAAACATGCGAAAACTAGGCTTTTTTTCTTTGGGAATTGGGGCACTCGTTCAACTTTTCCCTCTCACTCTCTCCCATCTGCTCTTCCTTGATCCCTCTCACTCTGCTCCTCTTGTTCTCAGGCCCTCAGGGCGCGCGAGCACAAAGTTCGCAAGAAAGAAGAGCAAAAAAAATTGTAAAGTAAAATAAAATAAGGGAGAAAAATCCCTGCAAGAACGGAAACGTGGAAAAACACAAATGAATATACATTTTTTTCATTTTAAAATGCAGCAAGTAACAACCCTTAAATATACATTCATAGTGCATCTAAATATAAAAATCTGATATTTTTTCTTCAATTTATATAACTTTTCAAAAGTTTATTATTAATTTTACATATATTCAATAAATAATTAAATTGAATATTTAACAAATTTTATAATTAACAAATATGAAGAATTCATTATGCATTGTTTCAGAACTTACAGCAATACCCCGACTTACGTAACCTAACACTAACTCGGAGTTACGCGATTCTTGATCTTCAGTGATATGTTTTAGATTCGAGGTATTAATGTATTCGTAATAACCAATATTCCGGATTGTTTTAAATCGGACTAATTGAGGAATTACATAAAGCGAAACAAATTATTCAAGTATAAAAAAATATTTTTTTTGCTTAATTTAAATTTAGTTTATATTGAATTCGAGCTGATAGAAACCGTACTGTGCGAGGTTTTACTGTAAAGTCTATAAATATTGATGAAAGTATTAATATTTAAAGTAATTTTTAATAAATGGAATGAAATAATAAATTTTTCATTATTATTAAATTGAAAGGTGCTTTTAGTGAATAGTTATGTAAACAATTATTTATAAGAGGATTATAAATAAATTGTATAGAGTAATTTTATTGGATGAATTGAATGGAAATGTCGATGTCAATGTAACTTCTAAATTGAAGGAAACAAAGACAAAATAAAAGAATTGATGAAGGGTCGAAATCAGGATAGAAAAAAAGTTGAAGTAATAAATAATAGATACATTCAGGAGTGAAGTGGGAAAAAAAGGAGGACAAGAGCTAATGCTATTGAACTAAACAAAAATTTCTTTTTCTTTCAGGCACTCCGATATAATTAAAAAGATAGCGCTCGTAGGGCGTTATGAAGTACTCATTGAAAGCAATTCCATCAATGACGTCCTAATTGATGGTATGCAGGCCATCATCTTCTTGTTTCATTTTAAACGGCATGTGCCTGGCTTCGCATGCCTTGTCCATTCCATTAAGCTCGAATAGGAGGGAGGTTTAGGAAGAGAAAGGAAGGGAAGGGAACGGAAGGCGTCGTATCCCGCGGCCCGGATGACACGAGGATGATTCTTATGGGGGTGGCGCGGCGGAATCAATGATGCCTGGTCCAAATTCCTGCACCCGGTCCCCGGGCTTCCGAATCCGTGCACAGGAATTGGGGCGAAGGTCAGGGCCAAGGGCTCACGAAGCGAAGTCAAATATTAAACAGTGATCCTGTCTCTGGTACTCCCAAAAATAGAGCAGTAATAGGAACTGCAAGTCGATGTATTGAAGGAATGAATAATTTGATCGATCGCGCGTGGTTATTCTATTTCTAGTATTCTAAAGGTACAAAAGGGCCGCCGCCGCGAGACGTCGCAGCAAAAAACAAAAGTAAAGGGCGAACTTATCCTTATCCGCACGGAGTGGGCGTCGAGGCTGTTTATCAATTCACAGCATCCGTGCGTCTTACATCTTTTATGTAAATCCCTTCGACTCGCAGACCATTTGCATAGTTGACAAACGCATTTGCATACGCTCCGACGAACCTGTCGAACTTAAAAGCCAGATTCAATTTCATTCCAATCAACTAACCTCATCTCGTGCACATGCAACAGCAACGAAGTGAAAAGGAAAAATCGAAATCGAATTTAGGGACATCGATGTCCATCACTGTACTTCTGCTTTCGATTGATTTGCAAATGTCGCTATTTCCGAATTTATCTCGCTGTAAATTTCCACTCCCACAGCAATCAAATTAACTTGAAAAGCTCTATTCTGGACAGATACCAATCCACTTATACTTAGTACTCCAAATAAAATTTAAAACTACTTTTAAAAGTTTGTAACTCCAAAACTTGAGTACCTATCATACACATACTAATTCATTATTCCAATTTCAGTTAAATTTCATTCTTTGAAATCAATAATAACATATATTACTGAGAATTGAAAAAACAAAAAAACATAATTTTATATAACGTCCAACAAATAATAAAACCAAAAAAAATATATTAATTAAAAATATTTTATATTTATATTTTTAGTAAAATTCATATAAAAATAAAAAATATTGTAGGCATAATAATAATAAATATGAATATGTGTAATCAGATTATAGGTATTTTCAATTTCAAATAGAAAACAAACAAATATGAATGATATTGTTCAATTAAGCAATTATATTAATGACTATACAATGCGTCATGAATTCCCAATAACTCCCTTCAATAATTTACGCATCTGCTAATACTGGTATTAAAACCGGTTCCAACCGATCAATAAAACACCGGCGTTCATTTTTTGAACTGCTCTAAATCAAACGGAATATTCCCTTACATTGCTCCAACTAATTTGTCCTCTGTCCATTGAGTATTCACATTGTATAACATTTTTTATTAGCAATTTTCATTCATAAAATAATTTGATTATAAATTTAAAAAAAAACTAAACATATACATTAACCGGTATTATAGGATATAACAAATTTTGACTCTAATAAATGATTTTTTTAAGAAATAGTAAATTTATCTATACAATTCATACTTTTCCTATTCATATTTGTAATATTTTCTATAAATATTATATAATATTTTTTGTATATAATTTCCGCAATAATTACTTATATGAAACTAAACTTAATTCTATTAAAAATCGGACAAAATGACATGTATTAAATAACATAAATAAGATGTTATTAAGAAACAAAAAGATAAATGTCAAATTTCAAATAATGTTTTCTTTATAATTTTGACATTTTAAATTATTTTATGCAATTGTCATTTAATTTGTATCAATTGATATACACTTACAATAATGCAGATTTTCAAATCAATTTTTTATTACGTAAATTGTAGTTTGTATTATCATTTTTGTTTAATAAAATATTTTGATATTACAGGCCATTAAGTAATGCATAACGACCATCTCTGTGATTAAAGGACAACAGGAAACCATTGTCTATGAAAAATATTTTATAATTATCAATGCATTTCGTATATTATAATAAACAAATTTGTTATAATTTTTCCACTTTGCGGTTTTCATGGAAATTTACATATTATATGTTCTTATATCGTTTTTTCTTTTATATTGCGGTTTTCGTGAAATATAGGAACATTTCTAAATACGAATTTGTTTGTATCATGTAGGATTTAAACAAAGTTTGTTTTGGAAGTTGATGTGAAACTTTGCGCTTATATAGATGCTGCCGGTTACCAAATCAGAATAATGAAAAAACGGTATCACAGGATCCGGAAACCGTTACACAATCGTTGAAGTAGATGGGACGAGGGGGAAAGCGTTTATTGTTCCTATTGTTCGGTCGCGGCGAATAATCAGAGGCGGCGTTCCTTTTGATTTGTTATGAGGTTTTAAAGCAGCCGACGGGTGGAGAAATAAAGGAGTTCACTAGGTGCGCATGTATAAATGCCAGTGGATCTATACTCCTTGAAACCCCCTAAAAGGGTGTGGGTTTGTCCGGGGACCGCAAAAACTGGGGAACCACCGAGCTCGCAAAAGGACACCCCCTAGGACCGGGCCGAATATAATTATAGACCCGTAATATTGCGCCAAGACTAGTGGCACATCATTTATAGGAAATTGAAGATAGCAAAAGATGAAAAAGAGAAGAAGAAACTAAAAGTAGAAACATCGCATTGGTATTATGAAATTGGGGAGGGAAACTGAAAGTTTCCGGAATCCGTCGCCCTTCGTGAACAGCAGGAGGCGCTGGAATGTATTTATGTAACGTGGAGAGATGGAGCGTAATTGGTTCTAATGTTTGGCGTAAATTGAGACCAGAGTATAAATATTGTGAGCGTCAATTATTTTTATTGCCTGCCGATAGAGATATATGGTCATGGCAATGGTTGTCATCAGGAGGAAAGTACCCAAAAAAACAATACCGATACCACAATCTCAGAATGCATGCTCGTTCTGTTATATTTCAAATTTGTGTGGTTTCTCTCTATTTTTGTATCAGCAAAAAAGCAGACATGCAGCAGATGGATGATAAGCACGTTTACTGGAGTCCCACGCTTCCCAATAACGAGATATCTATAAATAGTCGGAATTAAAGTGAAAAGGTATGCGTTTGGTATAAAATTAGTCGGGTAGACTGCTTTGACGTACCGTCTGAATCATGAATGCCGCTTTGTTTACAAACTCGTTGAATAAAAGATTCCGTCCGTTTATTGCAACGTGGTATCTTCTTTTTTTGACTACTTCTTCTTTATACTTCTATAATTGGAGCGAGGCTCAGGCCTCCGCATCGCAAAGGACGAGTGTACAAAACAAACAATAAAAGCAGCGCGTCCTTAAACCGGAATTAAATCCCTTCTAATTGGATTAGGAGCGTGTAATAAATTTAAGGACGTTTGAATAGTGCTACCAAAACCTCCTAACTGTTCTTAGTATCTTTAAGAACGTACCTTGAGAGGAAGCAGCCTGAATGCAGGTGTCTTGGGGTTTCGGCAGCAAACGTTCGCTAGCTCTGTCTTCGTCCCCCTCGGCACCTGGTTCTTGTCCTTCATGAAGGTAATCGCAGAGGAAGTCCGTCGGAACCTCCGATTTGGTTACCTTAAACCTGTCCGGCATCTTTACGAACCCCAAGAAAACTCACGCACACCGATTTCAAACAGTCCGCATACTTCGAAACGAGGAAATTTGAAAATTTGGTACAACTACTGATGCCAACTTACAAAAGAGAACTGTCCGAACTGTCATTAGGAAAAAACATTACCCTCCAACACCGTTCGCTGCCTATACAATCATACACATCAAACGCAGCTCCATCTAATTACCAAATCCTTTACTATCGTCGTACAACTATTAAATGGGAATCTACTGAATCCTTAATATAACACAAACCAACCCATGCATATACACACTCAGGCGTCGCGCCGTAATCCTATCCAAATTTACGTTTTCAAAGCCTCTTGAAAGGCTTACTGCTAACGCCCATCCACCGATGATTCCTTTCAATCGGAAAAGAGATTTACTCAAATCGACCTCAACACCACCCCAAATCGAAATCTATTTTGTAGTACTGCTTTATGCAGAAATAATAGCTTCTTCAGAAATAAAATCCAAATTAATTACTTCAACTTCAAATACTAAAGTAAAGAAGGAAAATGTTGTTGACCTATGTTTTATAACCAATATTTAAGTTAACAAAACATGTAACGACTACTTAAATCTTTAGTAAACTAATTTGTTTGCAATATTTATTATAAATTGCTTCAACTTTAATAAATGTTTAAAGAAAGACGGGTTTAAAGCGTAAACATTTTCTTGTCAATGTGCTAATGACTTTAATAATGAAGCGAGGCTGCTGTCATCCGATACATAGCTTTAAATCACCATATATAAATAACCATTATCCTTGAAATATATGCACATATACCCGCAGTAAATCATCGTGGAATTAGAAAGGATCGATAGTCGCAAAAAGTAAAAAAAGTAATTAAAAGTTCGGCTTAAATTATTAAGCACTATCGGCGTTTTAATTACTAAATACATAAACTATGCTCCTGGTAATTAACGATTACGTACTATAAATCACACGAATGGACATGCAACAACAACGTTGTACATTAACCATTGCATTAGATCACTAACATTGTATCAACTTAGACAATGCTAATTATGTAATCAGTTTACATTTCGATCATTCATAAATAGACTCAAAGATACAATTTTATTAAAATTCATTTTTTATTTGCAGATTGAATAAATGGTTTTACAAACGAAATAAAAATAAATTAGTTACGACAATATATCATTCCGAAATAGCGGAATTAGTTTATTACAAAGGCAAATCTAAAGACTGCATTATATACATAATACATAGATCTCTTGAGAGTTCGGGCGAGCATCCCAACTAAATATGCACATAATTGATTTCGTAATCACTTCCTCAATCCGTATTAATATTTGTTAACAATTATAATTGATTTACTATGAATTACAATGTAAAAAACGAGATGTAACAAAGTAATATTTTGAGGATGCGCCGGGTCAATAGGTTATCGACCATTTCGGTCCTTCAACCCAGCTTCAAAAACTTTGCCCTGGTTTAAAAAAAATATATGATTCTCGTAATGCTGTGCTCCACTTTATTTGTTTCCCTTTTATGTGCTGCAAAATAAAAATGGATTATATTCATTACGTGTAATTCGTCGCACACAAACAAAGTTTTTTCCTGAAATAAAAATCTAGCATTTTAAACTCGATCAATATTTATTATTAAATCACGTTGAAGCTTCAAAGATCTAAAACAGTTTGTATTATTTAAGAGTACAAAAAAGTTTATTTATTTTAAAGCATCTTGAATTTATTATTAGGATTTTCTTAATATTTCTTAGCGTATTTAATGCTTTAAAGTGGATCAACCTGGAACACAAGCAGATCTTGATAAACGAGTTGAGTAAATCACCTGGAAAATGATGAATCCAGTTAATTTCCATGCGGTTGATCGCACGAGTATATCGAATATTTAATAAAATAAATCATGCGTCGTAATCCCAGGATTTGTGCTCTTCGGCACGTTGGGGGATGAAAACGTTCGTGTGCTGCGCACACAAACAAAATGCGGATGAATTATCCTGGAATCACAATTTACCCAATTACTGGAACACTTTAATTAGTGCGATTCCGAGCAAATGTTTTATTTTAATCGTTTATTTTGCCTCATAAAGATTTTCTCTTTGGAAAATCAATACAGAATCCACACAGATGTGTTCTTGTTTTTATTTTGCGGACAAAATTTGAGCGGAGGCAAGGATTTATTACTCGACTGAATTAATATCAAATTCGTTTTGTTTTCAGAAAGTGTTTAATGCCATGAATTTCAGCACTGGACCAGCGTTCCAAAATGAAAACATGAAGGAAAAACTGTCCAAGCACTGTCACATAAAAAAACAAAACAAAAAATAAAATCATTAAAATCTATGTATATATAACAATTCCATTTCATCTAGCGTATATATTATATCAACATGAAAATAAACCCTGCGTTTGATATGATAACATTATCAGTAATTAGTCTATTAAGTCTACGGAATCAATACATTCAGTGTTTATATTATATATAAATCATTAATATTATTATTATTATATAAAAAGGTCTATTATCCCTAACAATTTGACTAAGAAATTTGACTTAAAAGGATCGAAAACTTATCAATGCTTTTCGTCCTGTCGCCTTGTGCTTTGTATATGTCTTATTGTATGCATTATAATAGGATTATCGCGAAATACATAAACATGAAATATGCCGTTAATTATTTTCATTTGGAGTAGGCTTAAATGTCGTCCTATTTCACGAAACGAATCAATACAGCATCCATCCCAGCTCCACTACTATACATTTCTCTCACCCTCTCCCTGCATGCACGTGTTTCGCTATTCAACCCACCCTATTCTATTTCTGGCTTCGCTAAAGAAAACTTATCGGCTCCGTATATGTTTTAAAATTTATTCAATAAAATTTATATGGCTTTTAACAAATCGTCAATACGTTTTCCTTTTGATAATCATATCGTTAGACTATTGTTTGGCCATACTTTTTGTTTGTTTGTTTCAAATGCAGATAGAGCGAGAGAGAGATATAAAGAGAACAACTAATTGTTCTCTTGCACTAGAGATTTCTTTCATTAAATAACAAATCGATACAATTTCGAGAAAAAACTAGATAAATGGGTGACGAGAATCGATATGGATAAAATAAAAGTACAATGTAAATAAAAACCCATCTCTCCGTACGTGTATGAAAAGAATAAAATTTAAGAAAAGTAACATAAAATAAAGACACCCACCCTAAAACCACGACAAAGTAATTTGATTAGAGATACGGGAGATATGATAAAGCGCGAGCAACTAGATTTTCGTCGGCTACATATATATATGAGTATTTCGGCAATACTACTACAAAAAAATCTTTATAACACTTAGAGTTAATGTAATTCGAAGAAAGGTACAACTAGATGCATGTTCTAGGACGCGATGTTCGTATGTAAGTACGCCGATGCCGAATTCAGGAGTCCGATGCGTTGTTTCTGCTTGCGTTGCTCAGCCATTTGATCCTTCAGCTCCATCAGCTGCTGAGAGAGGGTTTGGACCAAGGTCTGCGTTGTTTCCAACTGTACCTGAAGACTCCTAAGTTCGATCTGTTCCCCATCGCCCTCGACGGATGCCAAGGACATGGCGCGCAATCGCGGGAACCAGTCCAGGTTTACCGCCTTCACCATAGCATAGACGTAGCTCTCAGGACCCGTAAACTCCGTCGGATCCTTCACCTTAATCAGGACTATAAAGTACAAATAATGCCACATGTTGTGTTCGCACTTTATGTGCTCCTCGAAGCTCACAGTTTTATTATCGAACGCGGAACGATTCAAACCTAAAAACAAGAAATTAAATCAATATTGCAAAAATACAAAATTTGTTAATTTTTTTTAATTTACAATATTAAAAATAAACATGATATAATTTTATATTTAATGTTATATAAAAGTAATAAAGTTTTTAGAAATGATTGAGATATTAAAGTTACAAAGTTTCGTTTGTGGGTATTTGTATTTCGGATGAAACGCCCGGAAAGTTTCGGTTCATGCGCGGAAAACTTCCGGAGAACTTATTGATATATAAAGCTTTCTAAGTAAATGCACGCAATGAAAGGTACACACTCGATTCGAAAGTTATCGATACATTCAACTTGGAAACAAAACTCGCGGTCGGAACAAATTCTATTCAGGAAACTTGTATATTTGTATTGATTTTTAGGATGAAAACCCTACCGGAATTTATGAATTATTCATAAGCAATATTTCGCAGCAACTGTAGGCCTTGGCTTTTAAAAGTTTAAAGTAAATTTTTAATGGCTTACATAATGTTATAAAGCTTGGCACAGACATTGTATAAAGAATTTATTTTTGCTGATATAAAATTTTACTATTAATTCTTTAAATATATACATTTTAAGTATAAATAAAATATATTTTAGTTCCATAATTAATGAAAATGAAATAGATTGTACTTACCGCAAATGAAGCAAGTGTTTTTAAGGATGAGCTCCTTCTGCTGCTTCTCAGATCTCAGATCGGCAAAGGTGTCAATGATGACACCAAAAATTAAATTAAGTACAATAATAATAACAATGAAATAAAACAAGAGATCATAAACAACCCGTGGCACAAATAAACCTTCCTGAAATTTTTGAAAGAAATTAATATAGATAATAATTGTAGGGATAAGGATTAACTAACCGCGCTGCTGGGAGCCCTGAGAATATCACCAATACCACCCCCATTCCTTAAACCTTGGTTTAAAGTAGTCACTATGCACATGATTAGGGAATCACAGGCACGCTCTTTGACTTCTCTATGGCAATGCAATTGCTCATGGCTGCTTCCCGTTTTACTGTACTTGTCGGCCACGGATTCGCAACTAAATTCGTCCACAGGTTTATTGGCATCTACAACAAAATTCGATTCTGCTAAGTAATTTTCTTTTGCGGAGTTTGTTTATATAAGCTGGATCAAAAAAAAATCACTTTAAGTACTTACGAGAACTATCGTCATCGTCGCCATCTACGCTCACCAAGAAGTCGTCTTTAAAGAACATGTATCCAATAATAGAGAACATATAAACAAGAATTAGAGCTAAAACGGCAGTCAATATGATTGATCTTCCATTCCTTGTGACTGATCTTATGACGTTGAGCAAAGTTTCCTCGCGGTAGACGACGTCGAACAGCTAAAACACAGGACATCTTTTAAACCCACCGTATTTATTGAAAATTTGGATCAAATGCTACCAGAACCGAGAAGAAGAAAGGATGCATTAGCAACCCCAGCATACAGAAGACTAGATAGGCTAAGTGGTAGAGTAGCTCGGCATCGGTTAGGATTTGCTGGTATGTTTTTGTGTGCGTACCATGATTACCCATTATACTGACTAGATGTATGCCCTTCAAAAAGACAGTCAAAGTCCCTAAGAGTGCTAAAGTAGGCTCCGGCCCCAAAGAAAATATAAGTCGCAATATCGTCGAAGCAACAAATGTCCTTATGCCAGTTTCCCTGGGCAATGTGAAAACAATTGCCCCTGAGCATGTCATTGCCAACCAGATCAGAATAGATCCCGTCGGACCCAACTCTAGAACGCAAAAATATTAAATACTATTCGATGGACTAGAAACAATCGATCAAATGGCTTAAATCGTTATATTAATACACAATTTGAACCACTAGTCTCAAAAGTTCGTGAGTCGTGGAGAAATCTCATTAACACAAATCTAATATGAAAGGCTAGAAAGTAATTGCAAAAAAAAGACGACATCAAGTATAGCTGTACTTACTAGCTACAAGATTGTTTGCTTTAAAAGAAAAAAAAACAGATGTGGGTATTTGAAATCAAGAAGACCATATCCATACTTACTTGGCACAGTGTCGTTGAACGGATAAAATATAGCAACTATTAAGTTAATTAATACCGCGCAGTTGAATAAGATGTTGCTCCACAGCGACATGTAGTTACTGACTTTGTACAGGAACTGTTGGGCTGGAAAATCTGCACGATGAAAACGAAATCTAGGCAAATCTAAAGAAATACGCACCCCTAAGCTTCTTTTGCCACTTCATTTCATTAAACATGGCGTCAGTCCTATCGAAAAACTCGGCCACTTTGGATCCTTGGTCATCGCGCTCCGCCGTCGTTAAGATCTTGTACTTTGTGTCGGTAGTTATGTACTCACATATCTCCGGTATAGGGAAAACGATCTGTTCCAGAGTGCGATCCTGACGAACGATTTCGATTTGAGCTGTGTGCGTCGCATAGTAGATCAGAGCCTGATGAGTTTTCGGATCGTTCCCGCCGTCTATCGGTTTGAGCAATGCTGCTAATTCCTTATTGTGTTGAGCTAATTGATGACAAAGAATGTAAATATTATGACCCACTTCCCGAGGAGATACCGCGTCGTCCCCATTTCCCTCGTCATCATCATCATCTTCTTCGTCATCTAATGATTCCTGATGGAATGCGCGGCACGCCACATCCACCAACTGCTTAGGATTCATGTTGTATAAGATTCTTTCCGCGTTCTCACTATCCCCGCGACTTTCCATAATTGCCAACAACAATTTTGAAGCGTTGTTTTTCAATTCAAGAACTAGATCCATTCTCGATTTTCCTAGTGGGTTGATGTCGTTCAGGATCAAGGCAGTTATGATGTCAAGGCCATTCGATTCGTGCGTCGCGATGCAGTTTTGATTCTCGTGGCACGGTCCTTGACAATACTCGGTGAGCGTTTCCAGCGTTTGATTAATCAAGGAAACGTTGTTTTCATTAATGTAAAGCCCCAACAAGCCTAAGCCGCCTGTCGTCGAACCGCAAATGCAGTCCAAAAACATCAGCGTTTCAGATACCAGATTGTAATTAGTTTTGTTGTTTTGATTACGCAGCAGGTTCTGCAGAGCTGGATTATGATTTTCGCATAGAAGTTGCAGGAATCGCAGGATTGGCTGCATAATTAACACTTTAGTGGATAAGCTGTTTTGATCCTCCCGTTCACGGTGCTTCTCAAGCTTCTCTGCTAACATATCTTCAAAGGCAGATACTGCTCCAGCTATCATTACGCTATTGTCATCACTAGCTCCCATACTTCTAATATGCGCGTACGTTTGCGAAGTCGACTCCGCCGCCCTATTAAGCTCATCCCTTAATTCTTCGCTTATCAAAATACCATTAGATTTCCCACCCTGCCTACGCGACAATTTATCCATATCTTTACTCTCCTGTTTATCCTCGTGAGCTTTCGCAGCCATATCTGACGTGTTCACGCTCACAGTTGACTTAATTTCTTGCTGGGAATCCTTCATTTTATCATAGAAAACCTACAGTAATACATACTTTTTTAGTGCCTATTCATAATTCATATTAAAAAAAAAACCTACTTTGAAAAAAGATTGACTAAGGTCTCCCCCAAGTAACTTATTGAACATGCTCTTCTGGATTATCGGATTTCCGCCTTCCAACAACGCTATACCTAATTCCACAGCCTCCCCGAAAATGGAAGGTGAATGCACCGATTTTATAACCAACTCAACAACTAAATCAGAAGCTCCTTCCTTGTCCAGGTGCGTCTGAACTTCGTGTAAAGTGCGACCCGCTCGACTTAATATTTTAGCTATACATAATTGCAAATCAATTTTTTTATTGTTATGAAAAAAAAAGTGTACTGACCTCCAGGTCCATGCATCACGGTGGATACCTGAATAGTGGTAATTTCAACCTCGTTCTTGGGCATGAAAGACTTGCCGAAGTATCTGGTAAGTAGGCTATTCCTGAGCACGTCGCCCTGGCAAATGAAAATAGATCAGAATTAGTTGTGGTTAAAACTGGAGACCCGCAGATTTTATGTGCGACTTCTATTCTCATTTTTATTATAAACACGAAGAGATGTAAACGCCATGCAAAATAGATTAAATTAATGTGCAACAAATAATATACGTAAGCATTGTGTAAATAGATCTGTATAAAACCCATACCACTTCATTCGTTTCCGACTTTTCCTCGCTCTAGCGGCGCGCAAAACAATTTAAATACAATAAATTAGATTAGTAGATGTTAATGAATGTTAATATCGATCGTTGCGTATTTTTTTCCGAATCTTACCTTCTCGCCATACTCCGGATCAATGGCCATCATTTCCCTGAGCGTTCGCAGTACTTTGACACAGAGCTTCTCCTCCTTTTCCTCGAGCAACTTCTCAGTATGTTTAATTAAGCTACAAAGGAAATCGTGAGTCACGGACGCTCGTTCGTTTATGAGATATATTACCGCCTAATGAAACCACCGCTCTCGCACTTCTTCCGAGACTCCGTACCGGCAGGAAACAGTAATTCTGGCCTATACAATACGTCTACCAACAAAGATAATTCGGATTGTACCAGAGGTTTCAACTGATCTTCGAGTAAAGATACGATGTCCTGCAAACCCTCGATGATGCTCCTGTCAAGTCTCATCAACTACAAATGAAATTAATTATTGGACGATCAAAACGTACTTCGATTCCTACCTGTGATTGCGATCTTTCAATTTTGGGCATCTTAGAAGCCTGAAGCCATTTACTTGTTTGGCGACTTAATATAGAGGCTTTATCAAACATACTAGTAACTTGACTCTCTAAATCCAAGGGTATTGCAATCGCCCTATTTTTAGCTAAAACGTTGTAATCAATTAATATTTTCAACTCAGTAAATTCTGTAATATAATTTGAGAACTAACCAACTTCTGATAATGTACGGATACAATTTTCAACATTAAAGCGTTGCGAAGCGGCTAGCCACGGGCACTGGGAAACCCTAAATGCTGATTGCAATAATTGCACAAAAATCGGTTGTCGTGTCTGCAAAATAATTGCAGGTAAAAATTTAAATTACAAACTATCGAAATGATTTGAAAAAATAAGTGTAGTGTACATATATTAGGTAGTATTGTAAAGCGCGTAGCGTTAGTGAACCCTCGATAGGTGCCTGTCACCAAAAGTCAAGGATATTCGATTTTTCCATGCGATCTGAAGCCCAATTTTCCCACGTTATCCGATTCGAATCCCTATGGGAACGTGTGAATGACAGTTTTTCTAAATAGAATCGCTACTCTATTACAGTTCAGGCAAAATGTATAGCCCAAAAAAAAATACTTACGTTACACGGGAATGGCGAATATTTTAGAGGTGCGTTAGATGTAAATGGATCGTAGTCATCCATAGTTGAATCACTCCAAAATACCCTTGCTTCATGCAGATGTTTCTAGCAAAACCATCACCCAACAAATATATACATATACAAATCATCTGGATCGGGCAACGTTAATCATCAAGTACACCTTTGTTCACAGATGTAACTTCCTCGTTTCATCACCCTTCCTACCATTCAATAAAGCTTTTTATTTATTTCTAACTTTCCCACTAAACCCGCAAGAAGTGCGATCTATGAATATTGTTTTACTCGATGATCATCGTTCTCCAAAACAAATGCCTATTATATAAGTATATGAAATATATAAAATAATATATATAAAAATAAATAAATCTTAATTAAATAAAGTCCCAATAATAAAAAATATACATGCACGTTCTAAATACGCTTTATACCTGAACCGTGGTGCTTTGATCTGAGAAGGGGCTGCTGAAAAACGTGGAAATGATATTCATTACGCCGTTGGTTACGTAATTCTCCAACGCTTTGTCCGGGTGTTTACGATCAATGGGGGCGGTCGCGATGTCCGCCATGTCAACCAAAAATGACTTCTCGAAGAGACTCCACATGTGGTTTGACGTGTAGATCTCCTTCATCTCGACCTCTGTGTCTATATAGCAGTGATTTAGGAAACCTACATAGGCCTCCTTCACCTCTGGAATGCAATCTGGATTAGTAACCATTGCGACGATGTCGTCCAGTGGTAACAGGCTGTGACATTTGATCTCCGTGTAGACATTCTTCCCCATAGTGCAGCAGGCGAGCAGCTTGACTAGTTCCACGTGGTACCGAAGAGGACTACCATCATCCATGCTGTGCCTCTCCGACCTCATCATTTCGATGAAATGATTGAACGAAGCTTTATCGTTATAGAAAATCAACACGTCTTCGCTGGAATTAATTAACTAAAATTCACCCGTATTACAAATCGTGCACTGAATAAAAATAAAATATATACTTCTTGCATAACCATATCCTGGGATTTCCTAATGAACTGATTTTCAGCTTTCACAATAGTTTGCAAAAACTTTAAATATTGCACATGCCTACCATGGCTTTCGATACAATGAACGAAATGCTGTATAACTTTCTCGTTCACTTCATTGCACAATGTTGAGTTATCCTGAAAAATGGCGCAAACTGTTTGGGCTTCTCGAATCTGAAACGAAGCTTGTAAATAAATCAATGGCAAATGAGCAGTACAACCCATACTCCTGGATTTAAGAAGAGGTCTAAATGTTTATAGAGCAGCACTTGATTCTGTTGGTTGCCTAGGCAAAAATTCTGTAAGAATTCATGAGCTAAACGCATCAATTCATTCATCCTAATATCTTCTTTCTCGTCGTAAGGTATTTGTAGCAAATCCAGAACAACCGTGTGAACACCAACGTTCCTCAACAATCTTTGCTCGTGTTTTCTTGGCTTAATTAAGTTTGCCGAAGAACCCTGAGTACATAGCTTGTTCATCCTAATCAAGATTTGCTGTATTTTTTTATATTCCGCAGCTTGTTCTGGATGCAGAAGAGGTCCAACATCTAAGTTAATCGCAGATCCTTTCTTCTCAATGGCGCTGATCGGAGGCGATTTTCGTGGAGTTTCCTCATCTTCGTCTTTGCTCTTCTTAATCGAAGCGTCTTCGACGCATTTTGATTTGTATACCCACAATTCTGATTTCTCAACTGATTGCCGAAGTACATCCAGATCTTGCTTGATCTGTTTATAAGATTCTACGTCGCTGTCAGAAACAAGTAGTTGCACTTGCCTGAAAGCCTGAAGAACTTCTTGCCGTTGGCTGAAATGCCTAAATAGAAGATGCAAAGCTCCAGAGACTAAAGGCGGGTAGTCGTGCATGGTTAAATGCAGTAGTACCCTCAAGAAAGTCCTGCCACCGTGACCATCCAGGTCTAAGACAGCACACTCCTCGCTACTACCAAAGATACCTTCAGCCTGGCTACCTATCAGCTCTAAATCGATGTTCTTATTGCCCATAGCTAAATCAGCTGTATTTTTCTCAGATTCATCGAATTCCTGCTTGAATATACTTAAAAGACAACTAATTCTATAATCCAATCGCACGTCTAATATGAACTGAAATTGAAAAAAAATATATAAACGGATGTTGATATCAAAATCTTCTGAAATTACTTGTAATATTTCGATTATTTTTAATTTAGTATCCATGACCAACGGGTATTCTTTAAGGCCAACTTTTCCGTGTTGTCCCGAATTCGGTGAAACCACCGACCTACCCACCGGTCCTAGAGCGAACGAAGTCATCACAGCACCCATATCACCTATAGAACGAAGTACACCTCCTTCCGCTACGGACAAGATATTAAATTAGATAACCACTCGATATTGATTGGAACATCAACATGCAAATCACACAACAGAAAAAAAATCAAAAATCATTCCACAAAATAATGTATAAACTATAACAACATCTAGTATACATTGATATACCTCGCTCCTCCTTGGATACGCTATCTTCAGCTAAATAGACAAAATTATTCAGTATATTCGTTTAGCCATTACTCTTTTTGTTATTGTATAGTTTATTGGATAAAAGCGTATACTTACAGTCGACATCTCCAATTGGCAATCGGCCATCGACAAAATCGTTCTCTGAAACGCAGTCCAATATACTGAGTAATGTTTTTGTTAGTCTTAGCAAATCAGAAAAACTATAAAACCCAAAGTAAATTAGTTCTCGTGCTAGTTTTACTACCTAAAATCGGTTATTGATTACAAATAATTTTCTTTAAAATTGCCTTGATCTGAAACAATTACCTCAAAAGTCAACTTGTTTTGCTCTTGATCAGCAAATGACCACATTTTAGCAACTACATTACAAAGGTAATCTTCAACGAAAGCGATTGTCGAACAGAATCGCTTTTGAACTGCTTCCTTATTTTCATCCGGGGTTTTATTACTATCGTAGCTAAAAATAATAATTTATAGAAACCAAGCTAAATTTGTTTTAAATAATTACTCATTAATCGACATCTTTGATGGAATTTCGGACCAAAGTCGCGCGTATTTCACCGGGGTTACAGGTTCTTGGGGATCTCTATCGACGTGCAAATGTAGCATCAGCCGACAGAAAGAAGCGCGCAAATCATAACTAACGGATTCATCTGCCATGCATTTTAAGATCAAATCAATATCGAGTTGAGGAGATAGTATGTTCAACGCTAAGTACTGCCTATTCAAACACATGTTAGAAAACAAATCCAATTGATGTCGGTAGTAATCCAAGATCGCCTGGTCATCGCGCCCGCCCATTTTTGCATCTCTGCATAATTCACTCAAAGATTTCGATTTCTGTCTGTTATTCCATAACAATAAAACCTGTCTCTCCTCTATAAAAGTAACTAGAGGTTCTAACTCATCGTCATTGTCAGTAATACAATTCAGATCATCGTTGACTTCTTGAACTTCTATGGGAGTTATCATCATACGCGTCTCGATCAATATGTCATAGTTCTTATCACTAAGTACACTCTTGCAAATCAATTCTTGCGTAACCGGTATAGCTTTTTTGTTGGAAATACAGAGATCGGAAAGGTAGTCCAAGAACCTCGATTCCCAATTGCGCATATTCTTCCTAACCAAACCGACAAATGTTTCAATTTCAGCAGCAGTTATATGCTTCTCCAATAATTTTCTATTATTATGTAATAGAGCAGTGATCGTATCCTCCGCGAGAATATCGTACCCAATTTGTTTTTGCATAAAACCAAAGTGCTTTGCGATGTATTCCTGAAATTAACAATTATATATAATAAAAAAAACAAGATCGTAGTTGTGGTAACGCACTTGATTTTTCCTGTAGTCCTGTTGACTCAATCTGAGAATTCTATAACATAACCTAAAGATATATTTGTATGGTGCATGTCTTTGGTCGCTGAGCTCCTCGATCTTAAGAAACGGTGGCTTTCCGTCGCTCTCCATGAATGGTCCCTGGAGAATCTTGAACAATTGTTTCAAGATCGCCTGTTCTCGAAGCAATTTCTGGCGGTCGCGATTCGGATTTGTAACGACTAATTCTAAAGCTTCTGTCTTATTTTGCTCATTTTCTAATTCCGCTACAAAATAAACAATGTCTTGGAGTAGCGTTGTCACAGCTCTACGCTCGTTATGCGATATCGTTCCATTTTCTAACTTAGTAGAGAGAGCGAGTAGTACCTTGCATGCGTCGTTTGCAAAGTCAAGGTCACGAACTTCTACCGGCGTTACCGATATCAATGCGAATGCTTCCTTGTCCTCCTTCATCATAGCGCTACCGACTTTCGACATTACAGGTTTCTCTTCGTCCTTGTCTATTGGAATCGATGTAGAGTGCACCCAAGTGTTGGAGAAGATGTGGTGCAATCGGACATAGCTTGACTGCGGTACAAGGGAATCCGCTCTAGTTAACGATGTTGGATCTAACTCGAATAGGGATGCTATTTCGTTGGAAAACGCGACAGGTACTAAGTGGTATACGCATGATTCTCCTGATGAGCCTAAATCAGTTCTAAGTTTAGTTCTCATCTGGTCCATGGTCTGATCGCTATCCATATCCGCTGCTAAGTACTGTCCAGTTGCTAAATGCTTAAAGCGGAAAATGGAATTCCAATGGCCAGCTCCTCCTCGGCAAGGATCATGCTGCACCACCTCAACTTCCCATAAAGCTTTACTACTTGTAGCAGCGGTAGCACTGGTCCTACCCGTTGTCCTCAAAAACACATGATGAGTCTTCTTATACTCATCCATAGTAAGAAACTTTTCCTGCTCCGCATGAAAAAGACGCACCACGTCACCACCTTTAAGCACATCTTCAGCATTCTCTCTGTGCTCTAAAAACAATGTGACTTTCCACGAGGTACTACCATTTACCACGTTCACCTCTTTGCAGCCTGGATTATCTGGCAGCTCGTGATTAGCGGCGACATGCAACACCTGTTGCCCAGCATTAACTGGATTCAATATAACCTTGTCACCCAACACAATGTTATCGCCGTTGGCTCTCAACTTATAAAACGGTAGAATGTAGAACCACGATCCCTCATTCCCATTACCATCCAAATACACACGCATCGCATTTTTCTCAAGCAACGCCGGCAAACGTTTGTTTACTGTCAAATACTTGTTAGATTTCAGATGGAGTAACTGAACCACACTTCCGTATTGCACATTTGATCCCATCAACTTCTTGTTTTCGCTATCATTCTGCTTCTTCTCGATCTCAGCCGCATGCTGCAAAATTACATATAACAATGAAAAAAATACAAATTAATACTCCTGTATCCTCATCTTCCCGTTAAAACGTCTAAATCAATTTTCGAATATAAAACCAGTCATGTAAATAAAATTGCCAGCGTTAACGAGAATATGGTTATACCAAATATATCAAAGTTCTACAACCATGAAGCAACGTTAAGAAATAAATTACATAACAAATGAATATCATCAATGAACATAGCCTTTCTACATATTTTTAAATCAAAATTAGTAGATTCGTTAACGTTATACTTGAAGCTCTGACGTAATGCGTGTCTACCTATTGATTTCTTGAAACGCTTGGTGATTGGTTAGAGTAATTGACGTCAAAAGTTCGTAATTCTCTACTAATTCCGACTTAAAAATACTAATACAATATAGATGAATGTTGAAAATGATATCGAAAATTCATTATCTTCTAGTAATTATTTAGAAAAAAGAATGTTTGAAAGTTTTTTTTTGTCTTAATAAAATGTAAACTATTAGTTAAAGCATATTTTTCACACAAACAAATAGAATGTGCTCACCCAAAACCATTTAAAAATATGTATGTACAACTGGTGTTAAAAAACAAATAAAAGAAATATTAATGTAAACACAGATTGAATAATACAGAAGATCCAATGCAAATTAGTAGCCAACAAATGTAAATACCATCTAAAATAACACATAATTAATAGCATTACATATTTTATAAATAAACAAATATGGATTTGAATGTTGCATAAATAATGGCGACAATCATCAATTGCAACAAGCCTAAATAATAATAGTACTTGTCATACACATGATGTAATAAAAAAAACGGATATTTTCATAAATCAATGCAAGTCTTTCAACAATTCGAAACAAATATCTAAAAAACTGGTTATTCTGCTTAAATATTATAAATCTGATAAATATTTAGTAAATCAATCAACACAGTAAACAAACAATGCTTATTACGATGAAATATAGATGTTTCAGTACTCAAAGTAATCAAGACAAATACTATAACTATGAATTAAACTTAATAAGTTATAAAAGCAAAAACAGATTTAGTTAGAAATAAGTAAGGCAAGTCTTTCAATACATTATTTGAGTAATGAGAGAGAATTAGTATAAACAAATCTACTATTGCGTAAATACTGTAAACAATGAAAAAGTAACCCAATTTTTAATCAAAACAAAATGCTTTTTACTATGAAATATAGATGTTTCAGTACTCAAAATAATGAAAGACAAATATTATAACTAAGAATTAAACTTATGAGGTTATAAAAGAAATAACAGATTTAGTTAGAAATGAGTAAAGCAAGTATTTCAATACATTATTTGAGTAATAAGAGAGAATTAGTATAAACAAATCAACTATTGCGTAAATATTGTAAACAATGAAAAGTAACGCAATTCTTAATCAAAACAAAATTCTTTTTATGATGAAATATAGATGTTTCAGTACTCAAAGTAATCAAGACAAATACTTTAACTAAGAATTAAACTTAATAAGTTGTAAAAGCAAAAACAGATTTAGTTAGAAATGAGTAATGCAAGTCTTTCAATACATTATTTGAGTAATGAGAGTTCAATAAGAGCTTTTTTTAGCTTATGTTAATTTTAGATTGAACTAAAATATTTACAAAATAATAAATCTATTAACAGCTTTTTAAATGAGAAAGGTGTATGTGATCTGGGTCAGCAAAATTTTGCTTAGAAAGGGAAATGAAGAAGGAAATATAAAATTTAAAAAAATAAAATAAAAACATAACATACATGGAGCCTTTTAAGTAATCCAGTATCAGTGTTTGATCCCATGCTTTGTTTGGCAGCCTTCCAAAATTGCTTTTGAGCAGAGTATCTGTTCATAGGGCATATTTTAAACAGACAATCTCTGAATTTCTTTGGTGGACTTGCCAAGTCCCCAGCTTCTGGACACACCACACACCTATCATCAACTAGGCTGAAAAGAAAAAAGGAAAGTAAATAAAAGTTATGAAATTGTATTTCAATATTCTTACCCCAAAGTGCTGAGGAAGCCGCTGACATTGCCTTCTGCATACAGGGATACTACATCCCCGAGGTGCAAAAGGCTGGATGATCCTATTTCAACCATCTTCAAAATTTCACTGACAAATCATCTATCTCTGGTCAATCATGCTTCTAAGATTAGTCTCATCTAAAACAGGAATAATGCATAAAAATAGATAAAAACATAAAAAATAATATCCACAAATAATAAACTCTTCTGCCTGACACATATGTGAAAAACATAAATTAATAATGAACTGGATGCTTTTTATGGCACATAAACAGATAATGGAGAATTGTTGTCCATTAATATATAGCAATTAAAATTTTGTACATGGTGCAACAAGTATTATAGAAAAAAAAGAGATTTTATGAGTAAACATATTAATGGGATTTTAATGTTTGGCAAGTTGAAATTTTAATTTAACCATTTAAGGTTAGAACTCTGGTAAATATAGTGTTTACATTAATTTTATTATATTCAGCTGAAAATATGAGTGATTTTGAGTCAAAAAAAGTCTTACTAGGAAGTCGCGTCGCCTATATAATAAACTTTATCCAGATTATTTGTGTTATTCACCAGTACGGAAACAAACCAATTATTTACCAGATTACAAAACCAACGTCGTGAAGTTAACTGCGGTTCGTACGTCCCAAAGTGGGGAGGAGCGCCTGTCTGCTTGTGTCTGTCGCTTGCCCGCCTATTACACGTTGCAAAGATCTAGCAGATAACTTCTGGTTATTCTCCAAGGAATTGCTTCAATTTCATTCCATATGAATATTACTTAAAACATATTTTCAACTGAACTCTAGGCCTTTGTAACTATTATTAGCTCCGCCTTCAAACCATTAACCAGAACAACTTTGATAACAATAATTTGTTTTCAATTCTTGGCCAATAGCGTTAAACGTTCCGTCCTCCACGTGACGTGCTTTAATTCTTGACCGCTTCAGCTATCTACAACAATAAACACCACTCAAACTACGTTCAAAAGGTTATCATAACCAATGTAAATATTATTAAATTTGTCTTAACCTTCTAAATAAAAGAACAATGTACAGGTACAAACACTGATTGAACAAATTTGATGCTGCGATACCGAACAATTTCCAATTATATAACTTCATTTATCAAAAGGTTATCATATGCACTCTAAATATCATTAAATTTGTCTTCATCTTCTAAATAAATGAACAATGTACAGGTACGAACACTGATTGAACAAATTTGACGCCGGGATGCCGAACAATTAGCAATTATATAACTTCCCTTATCTGTAAATTACATTTGAATCAGTTTCCATTATACTTCAAGCTTAACACAAAAAACAATGTAATCAACGTTAATGGTGACTAGTGTCTTTCAACAATTCTTCAAGTGTTACTGATTCATAATTTAAATGGTATTTTTGAATGCTATGTTATAATGATATCATTCAAAATTAGATAACATTCTTTAATGATATGGAAATATTCCTAATTAACTTAAGATTAATAGCTGTTTGTAACTATTCCTGATTAATATATATTTTGTTATGGTTTTACCGAAATATATTATACAAATATAATGTAAATAATATAAATCCACTGTTTTACACTAAATAAACTGTGTAAATCGAAAGCGTAGAAGCGAAATTGTGTAAATAAATTAAAGTGTATATTAGATGTATTTTAACCGTTAAAAAATATAATTGGAAATGTTTTATATAATTATGTAACAATATTTTTTTGTTACAAAATAAATTAAATTGACATTAAAGATAAGAAACCATAGATTTTCTTATGTAAATAAAGATATAGAGTAAATAAAGTAAAGTCTAAATTAGGGATTAGGACATCGTATAAAAGCTGTAATTGTTAAAATTTTAAATAATTATATAATAATCATCATTATTCCAATAATAATATAAAATAAATTAAATTGCCTTGCCCATCTTTTTACACTGAAAATAACGTAGATTTTATTACGTAAAACCGTGTAAAAGCGAAATTGTGTAAATAAATTAGGGGATTTTAAAAACCGTGTAAAAGTTTAAAACAATTATGTAATAATAATTTGTATTCCAATAAAGGTGGATTATTCACACTAAAGATAAGTTCCTAAAAAAACGTGTATATTTTTTTAAAATTACAAAACTAAACTGTATTTCAATAATTTGACAAATCAGTTGTTTTATAAGTGATATCATGTAGAAAGGAAAATATGAGATATAAATTATCGTATTTATTGTGTACATGACGTCATATGGAGAACAGCTGTAATATTTACATGTGCTTCAAAATATTTTTTTTATTTTCTACTCTATTCTATTTTGTAGAAAGTAAACGTGATCATCAACATGTGTAATATTATACTTAGTATACTGATCCCATGGGCAGATTAGTGTTATACTATAGTTCTAGTATATAAACTATCATAATGCACATGTTGGTGGTCACGTCAACACACCACATAATTTATCTGGTGGATAATATAAGAGCTAAATGTAGCTCCCGCTCTCCCAGGACGGAGAGCAGAAAGTAGCAACTCACGAAGAAAAAGAATAAGTTGATTCATAATAATTTAAACTTTTCATAAAAGTAATTTGCAAATAAATAATTATTTTTTTAAATTTAATTTAAAATAAATAAAATATCTTACCTTTACGCTGCATAAATATGATTAATCTAGAAATAGCATACAACATTATGCAATAAATTTCGCGAATTTTAATAGTTAAATTAATATTTCATTTCGCCCAGATTAAAAATATGAAATTAGAAATATTAAGCAAAAATAAATTAAAAATTAGATTAATAATGTTTTTTATATAATATAATTATAGAAATATTGTTATAAGATTAACACGTTCGCTGCCGGACATTTTCAAAAACTGAAATTTTAATGTTAAATAAATATGCAAAACATGTATTTATGGGAAAGATATTGAATTTAGATCATTTTTAATTGCTTTATTAATTATACGAGTTATATCGTATGTGGCGTAGGTAAACAAAAACGAATTAACTCGTAGCTAGTACACTTTGATACGAGATAACTCGTTGGCAGCGAACGTGTTAAGAAGATGGAGTCTTGTATTAACTGAATCCAAAACATTTGATCGTAGATTTGCACAAACCATTCAACAATTTATATGTTTTAATTGAATAAGTGAGTACTTTCAATTGCAGATTGCTCTAAATTGTATCCAATGTGCTGTAACTTCATATGACTTCAGATTGAATCTCAATGGAGAATAATTATCTGGAATAATAAATTAATAGCATTAATCAAGATTTACAAAAAATAAAAATAAATAGGATTTTTCAGGAAAAAATCAAATTTGATATTAAAAATCGTACAATAGTACATTTTGCGAAAAGATTTAATTAAATATGAAGATTTGAATACTAAAATAGTCATACATTTAGCATTGAAGTTTACTTAATTTAATAATAACTTATAACTTAGATAAGACAATTAATAAACTGAAAAAAAAAAATAATTAAAGCCTAAAACCTTCTAGAATCTAATATCACATTGAAAACGAACTCTAAAAGCAGATTGATAAATTGATTATATAAGAGAGTTAACAATCTGAGGTTTTTGTTAATAAAAAAGAAAAAGAATCACTACGCCGCAATAAATGTTTTACTTGCTGAAAAATAAGCACGTGTTTGGTTTAATTAAAGTACTTGAAAACTCCGTTTTCAGGGCCCCATATTCCGGCATATGATCATAGAGGAAAGATAAAAGAAAACGAATTCTGCCCATAGATCCTGCCAATCCAAAGAAAGATAGATGCAATATCGCGTAATGATTCATAATAAAATCATTGCGCGATAACCAAATCGCGTTCTGACACGTGTTAAGGCCACCTGAAGCAGGAAAGAGTAATAAATATTAATATGTTTACGTGCAAATATTGAATTGTTTTCTACGATTCAAACTAATTGGTTTCTTATCATATGTTGTCTTCAGCAATATTATGTAACCTTCGCATTGTAAAATTATTAGTATATTATTTATAACGGTTTTGCAATACTTCAATAGTTTGTTAAATTTTTTTTTTGAGACAAATCAAGCCCTTGTTAATATATATATATATAAATTATATTGGTCAATAATTTTAGTAATTAATAATGTTTTGAAACGCTTATATAATTATAAGTGAATAGTGTAAGTAATAAAAAAAAGTGGATTTAAATTCAGGGATTATTAGTAAAGAGAAAAGAGAGAGAACCAGTGTGCAACGCCAAAATAATAAGAGCCAAATAATCCATCAATACAAAAAGAAACATTTATTCATTAAACGCATTATAATAAGATCGTACGCACGTAAATAAACAGAAAAATTCGACGTAGAGATACTATATTTATGAGGAATAATAATCTGTGTATTTATGTACGCACAAATTAGTATATATATATTTTTTTTTTTTTAAATTTCTTTATCTTTATATAATATATATTTGTTTCCATATATTTGATATTATCCTTAATTAATTAATGTTTATAATTAGAATACATTAATCAAAGTAAATGTGTAAGTGATGTGTTGATTTGTAATTGGTTTAAAAAGAAGATATACCGTCGGCCGGTGGCCGAACAGAAGATGAATACCTCGAATAAAAATTAAGTAAAAGTAGAGATAAGAATATGATAACATTAGAAAATTAATAATAATAATAATAAAACAATTGGAGAGAACAAATCGAATAATGTAAACATCTGTTGAAACAGAAATGAGAAATGAAAATAAAACAAACACAGTTATTGCACACTACAAACTAAGATCGTAATAAATAAATATTTATCTTACTTACATGCTAGAATTGTAAGAAGTAACATCGAAAATGTTCGCCAATAAGTCAGAAATTGAATTATTCAAAATACAATTACTCTGAGTACCGCTACTCATTTAGAGATTACAGATTGGGAACATACATTTGTACTTATAAAAACTGTGATAACCGCGTTACAAAACTATAACTCTTTTAATTTCCCGCAGTGAGTAACTCTAATGAATATTTCTTCCCTGTTGCCTTATTGTTTGTCTTTTATCCCAAATGAATGATGCTGTTATTCAATATTGTTCAAAATAAAAAAAATAAATTAATACACGTATAGAAATATATGTATGATTTGTATGGTATATAGAAATATATATCGATATATAAAAGTTAGCGCCCCCCCGTTCGTATCTTTTTTTTTTCTTTTCTTTTCGAGTTATGACAGTTTTTATAAAACTTAAGACATTTAGAGATTTGTATTAATTAGATGAAACCACGAAGCTTGGATGTTTGTCACATTATTTTGGAGTCTGCCAATGGGTGAAGGGATAAGTATACTGTTCGCAACTGAATTTGGGTTATAACTCCATATCCTCTGCTTCATTTTCGGAGAAGTCGGACATACTTGATTCACTGTCAGAACTCACATTGTTCTCTTGCCCCCTTAACGCTTCTTCCGTCGCATATTTCTTAACGTATTCTAAAAACGAAAAAGCCATATTAGCTTAGTGAACATCATCTGCAAAAAATTTCTATAATTTACCTGAGACTTTCTTCTTGTATTCTTCCGGCTTGTGCAGATACATTGCAGCCGCATCTCCGTTTAATGGGTCTATTGGATTTGGATAAGTCAATAATTGTGGTAGAAAAGATTCAAAAATATTCGATAAGTCTAAGGAAATAGAACAAATATGAACAATTATCACGGTAAATGCGTTAATGTTATTGCATTATTGTTATACATTGAATTGCTAATATTTAATTCGCATTCCCATTTACCATAAAGTGCGGTCCACGCCTGATTTATAACATCCAAACATACTGTTCCAGATACTTCGTCTATATTGGGATGGTAGACCCTATTCATAAAACCTATACTAGGCGATTTAAATGGGTAATGCTCAGGTAAATGTACCCTAACTTTCCAAACTCCCCCTTCGTAAGGCGCTAAAAAAGCATTATAAGTAAAGTTGTCCAGAAAATAACACAAAAATTATGAAGAAATCGTATATTAATTTCTTTTTTTTTAATAACGACACATGTTTTCATAAATGCGAGTATATCTGCATATATATGCAAGCATATGGCGAGTCGTCAGGGCACTGGGATCATGAGTTAAAAATAGCAGACATTTCAAACTTTTCTTGGATATAAATAAAACGTTTGACACACTTCACCTGAAGGGTTTTATAAACACAACTGATATGCCAAGCAAAGGAAACATTGGATTTAGGGCAGAAGCATTTAGTTAATCTGTATTACAACAGTGTCATGCAGGACAAGTGGCAATAAGTGCAATGTTCATTTTTATTTGTTTTCATTAGGATGACAAGGTTGTTGTGTGGGTTTTGGGATGTCAGGATGAAATGCAACTTACTGCCTTTGGGTCCATAGAACTTCACTGAAAAGTCATTAAGTCCCCCCAGGATGGTGACCTCATGTTTACTCTCAATCCTGTTAAACAATTAAGGAAAATAATAATAACATAACATATTTCAATAAATTAATTTTTGTTCACGTTTGATTCACTTTTCAGGAAGTTACTTAAATATTAATATTTATAAGAAAAACTAATAAATTCAGAGAATGTTTACTGTGTGCTCTCAGGTAAATTTAAGGAAGTGGTAAAAAAAATAAACGCGCTTGGAAAAGCGCAAGGACGAATGTTTGCATTATTCATTAGTTTCAACGCTGAAAAGTCGGTGCACTAATTAAATAAATAAAATAGCTACTGAAACACAATAAATTTGTTACATATTTAAACTTGTGCAATTTGATGGTCACTAGGGATTTAGCAACAACGTTTTCTCTTTTCCATTGCAGTTTGTTTGTTGTTGTTGTTCGTTGCTTGGTATAAATTGACTAACGAATGTCACGTCGCGAGGTGCCTACAATCAGCTGATACAAAGGAATCTGTTATTGTTTACATTGCGTTTTAAAACGTATCAAACAAAGGGGACACAAGTGGCAACAGCAAAAAAAAGGATACAATTTTATAACGTCTGTATCCATCCGCCGTTTTCCTGCACTCGGAGATGACATCTTGCTATTGTCATAAAACCACCAACTGCTAGGAGTACACCGTGTTCTCGTCCTGTTGAAACGTAATCACTTTTACTGCACAATGGCCGTCCCTGAAGCGCACCAACCACTTTTAATGCTAGCTGTACAATCTCTGAAAGACAGCCAATCACCTCGTCATGATCTTCTTTAACGGCGCTTGCGCTAGTCAATAATACCCGTCTGTAAGCGAAATCGCGCGGTCAACTTTACCTATTTTTTGAAAATCCTGGACGCGCTAACATTCCTTTACGAAAATGGTGAAACCCAAGTATACATACAGAGTTGCTTGTAACGGTTGCCTTAGAAGTTGCTCGGCGGGTGTCCGACCTTTAAAACACCAGAACAGCGCTTCTGGTTGATGCCATTTATGCAACTGGAATAACACGCTTTTCCGCGCCTGGCAGGAAGCGATGCCCAGGTCCAGGATCACACGCGCTTCCGGTAGGGATTTTCGTAAACAAGGGTTGCTGGGCGCCGCCCTGGTGGGCCACCACCAGAACTACCAGTCCTGACGTCAATTTTCATTTCTTCCGACAATTTCACGTTGCCATATCGAAACGTGACCTTTTTTAACCTAGGATCGATGCGCACCACCGTCAAAACTATCCCATACGGGGTTGCACCACCCCATATTGTCTGGCTTCATTTAAATATTAACAATAATTTCCTACTATTAATTATCCTTGCTAATTGCAATCTATTTTCAGAGTATACAAACGTTATCTTATTAAGCAATTAAAGATAATTAGCGCATAAGTATATAAAACATCTGATTACATAAACCCATTACATTATTCCAAATACTGTTTAATTATCAACGAAAATCTTATGGTCATGAGCAGAAAAAAAAATGGAAAATAGCCCTTTACAACAGTTTTTTTTTATTTCATTTTAGTTTCTATTATTGTTGTTACATGAATTCGTTTTTAGTTGCTAACTGTTAGTTAATATAAACATAAAAACATTATCAACGAAAATCTTATGGTCATGAGCAGAAAAAAATGGAAAATAGCCCTTTACAACAGTTTTTTTTTATTTCTTTTTAGTTTCTATTATTGTTGTTACATGAATTCGTTTTTAGTTGTTAACTGTTAGTTAATATAAACATAAAAAAATACATTCACTCTCAAAAACGGATTATGCAACTTAGATTATTACGTCCAGTTTTATCTGATTCTATAACTATTACAATAAATATAATTATTATTTTCTTATAGTTCAATTATATAACTTCTATATTTCATGTTACTACATTTTTTTGATTACCTAGGTTTCAGTATTCTTTAGAATTGATTTAATTAAATCTATTATATAATAACTGTTTGTTTAGTCTTCTTCAGTTGAAAATTTAATCCTAAAAATATAATTATTTAGATATTAAGCTTTAAAATAAAGATAATCTGCATTATGCGATAAGTATAAAATACAAGACAAATTAATACTTGAAATCTATTCTCAGAGCGATATCATCAAGATTTAAGAAATATCTATAATTTCAGATTATAAAAATACATTTGATTACAATATAATAGATATTTTGGATCTTCAAACACTTAAAAAATTGCAACTGGAATAATTTGGCCTTGAAATACGCGCTTTCAAATAACGGTAATCCATTATTTTTTCGATTACCTCAATCAATTATCCGAGACGAATTTCAAATACAAGAAATTCCTATACACGAAACTATACAATAAAATTTTATTATTAATTACATAATTCGGTTAACTATTGAGTATTAACAATTTTCTTTATAAAAAAGTGCAAAAAATTTAAATTATTTGTAGGTTATGTATAAAAAACCTAAAATTATTGATGTAATCAAACAAAATTTAGGAAAAGCATTAAAATTACAATCCAAATTAGACTAATGAGAATTGAGAGATTTTTTATATTGTTTTTCGATTATCACAATTGAAGAAAATCATTTGAAAAATTAAGATAAAATATTATCGAGAGGATGATTATATTGTGGAAATTATAATTCAAATTGTATTAAAAATGATTGGTTTCGAGAATACTTTGATTATATTCATTGTTTATACATTTGTATTGTTTATTGAGTAACACAATTGAATATAATCAGCGTAATTGTAAGAAATATGTTAAAAAATTAGCTTTTTTCAATATTATTCGGTATGATTGCAATATTAAAAATGCATGAAATAAAACTATTTAGTTATGATATTTCTTACATTTTCTTTATTTATATTGTTTCTCGAGTATCACAATTGAAGATAATCAACGTAATTGTAAGAAATATAAAAGAAATGACTGGTTTCAAGATTTCTTACATTTTCTTCATTTTTTAAATATTTATATTGTTTCTTCAGTTTTATTATTGAATATAATCAGCGTAATTATAAGTAAAATGTGAAAAATTTAACCTTTTTCAATATTAATAAGAGTATGGTTACAATCTGGAAAATTCATGAAAAAACTGTCTGATTTCAAGATTTCTTACATTTTCTTAATTTTTTATATACTTATATTATTTTTTGAGCTTCACAATTGAAGATAATCTGCGTAATTGTAAGTGAAATATGAAAAACTTAACCTTTTTCAATATTATTGAGAATACGATTACAACGTGAAAAATTCATGAAATAAAATTGATTAGTTTCGAAATTTCTTACATTTTCTTCAATTTTCATACATTTATATTGTTACTTAAGTATCACAACTGAAATCAGCGTAATTGTAAGTTACAAGTAAAAAAACTAACCTCTTACGCAATATGAAAAATGCATACAAATTTTAATTACTAAAATAAACTTAGATTATCTTCACTTTTTATACATTTATATTGTTTACTTGAAGATAATCAACGTCATTGTTATCTTTAAAAATTATCATATTTTCAATGGAAATATCTTGATAAAATAAAAAATTGTTTAATTTTCTTTAACTAATTACAATTGTGAATACATTTTTATTGAAGCCTCGTATTACAAACCTATAATCATTGTTTCTTTATATTTGGAATTATTTCTAAAACTTGAATTACATCCCATATTCCCATAACTCTAAGCAAACTAGGATGTGATTATATAATAATCAACTGGGAAGCCATTATATTTACTGTGTAAACAAAAATGTGTTTACATTAACTGAAACTTGTTAAGTAAACTCACATTAATATTGGAAGCTGTTTGTCAAACATAGTTATAATTAATTATGTTATTTTAGTCTGTAAAACTTGAAACAATATTTTGAATGATTTTATTGATTTGTTGAACTTTCTTCATAATTTCGCAAAACGAACATTGATCCCACTTAAATGTACTAATCTGCATATTATAAAATGATATGACGTATGTGGTGATAATGTATTATCAATGTATTTTAACGATCTGCTAGCAAAATTTTTCATTCGTAAATGCCTATAACCTATATTATCGTCACAATTAAACCTAGTAATAACTACACTTAATTTTATTACTCACTTATGAAATGATAAAAATTTATAAAATTTGTTAGTAAATAACATAAAATTTATTTTAGTTCTAAATAAAAAAAAATAAGAAATGGTTTAGGAAAAATAATGATTTTTATGGAAATATTTAAGGAACTCGAGACTAGTTATATTAATCACTCAAATTATTATCTAAAGGACATTTCCTGTGATTACGAACAGCAATTTATTAAATATTTACTAAGACTCAAAATACATGTATATTTGTATTATGACTAAGACTAAGTTGTAAATATTATAGGACAATCAATTTAGTGTGGTGCATTATAATCTACAAAGTACCTGCATTAATCCTCGTAACTATTAATTAAGCTATACAATATGGAATTATGTAAGAAATTGGATAATTTAAAACATCGCATATTATATTACATAATAACACAATGTTTTAATCAACCATCTACTTTATAGTAATTGATTTTATTTGCTTACTTACTTAACCATTATTTACACTAAACTAAGTTTATACATTTCAAACGACTAAAATCTTATAACTAGAATACTAATATTTCTTACAGTCATGGTATTAAATAAAAAAAACCATTGAAGGTTTTTTTTTAAAACGCTTATTTTACAACTGCCAATTGTAACAGTTAAACAAAATATATTATAACATTTCAAACAAATATTTATTTTAAGAAGGTTCTCGGAGTACAAATAACGTCATTCGAATATAAGTGAATTATGACGTTATAGTTGCTCTCAAATCCTTTATAATTACTCAACAAAACGTTACTTAATATTAGTCCTTACCTCGAATATAATTTAAGTACATAGTAAATGCATTATTATTAATATAAATATTACTTATTATAGATATTCTAATTAAATGTAATATAAGAAAAGTGTAAAATTACTTTGTTTTTTTTTCTTCAAAATTTTATTAAAATTATCGGAATTCGTGTTATCATTGGAGATTTGAATTTTTTATTTTAAAAAATATGCTCGCATATTTGAACCCTTATGAAATTCGTTTAATCTACGATTTTGGAATCTTTGTCGACAATAGTATAGGTACATAACATTTATAGGATTCACAGAATTGGCAAGATTGTTAGTATTAAATATATAAAAGTGTAATATCATTTTTCCTTTTCTACAAAATTTGCTTTTATATAATTATGGTATATTTATTTACTGTAAGTAACATGCCTAAACTAGTTTCATAATATATTGACTTCTATAAATGTGCAATGGTAAGACGCATTAGAAGTCAATTTAATTATGAGATTAATAAGGAAAAAGGTTTCTGAAACTTTGTCTAAACTAGCTTTAAAAATGGCCAGCTATTATATTGTAAATTTACTATAACTATAACATTGTAAACGCGCAATGGATTCTATGGTAGTAGTTAAATATTTTTCTAAAAACTTGAAACATCATTTATAAAGCGTAATGGATTGTACTTTTAATCATCTATTAATTAATGTGTCCTCATCATCGATATGTCTATAAAGTGTTCAAAAGTTTAAATATCTTTTAATGCCTGTGTTAATCCTAATAAAGCGCAAGTTTGTTTAAATTTTTCATAATCATTCATTTTGTCTGTAACTAAAAAAAAATTATTTTTCAAATCCGAAAAATTTTCAAACTATTTTTGTAAATATAATTTGTAAAAAATTATAATTGTTTTTGAAATTATATTAATTTTTGGGACGCTTTTAATTGTTTGTATCTTAATTTGATATTAAAAATATGTATCAAGGCAGTCTATAGAAAAAAATGGTCGTAAGTACACTTATATCAAAACCTCGATTATAATGTTGCTGTTTTGGTGTTACTTATGATATTATCACTGGATTACAGCTATTTTTAAACGTGTGGTGTATTATACTTGCCTGATTGTAAACAATCTAGAAATAAAAAGTTTAATTTCTTTCGAGGAAGAAATGTTTTTTGGTGTTATATTGTTGTGTTTAAAGTATTTGGTAAAGAAAAATGGTTAAGGCGATATCCACAGCAGATTTGGTTAACTAACAATTTTGTTATTGGAATTTTGAATGAATTGAATAAACATTTGTTTTTTTTTATTAAGTTACTATTTTTTAAAGTTTTACAGTGAACTTGTTAAAAGTCGTTGTTAGCTGCACGCATAATCTGCTCGGCGATTTGAGTTTTGTTTGGACTAGGAGGTGTGTTTAGAATGTATTCGGATAGAGATATGTGTATTGCTACAGCTAAACCTATAACGGCGGCTAAAGCCACGTTCTTCTGTAGGATGATGCAAGTGGCGACACAAAGACCTAGGTACACGCAGTACCTTGTGTAATTGACGTAATGCTGGCGGCTCTCGTTAGCAGTATCTGGAAATTGTAATAAGTTTCAATGATCTGTGAAGGATAGTTTCGGAAAACGCACCTATACACATGTTGTCGCGTAATGTGAAGCCTTTTGCACATTGGATGCACATATCTGGACCATCTCCTGTACATCCTGAGCAAGATCTATCACAGTCTAGGCATTTGTAGGAACCTTCGGTGTTGACGCAGAAATGGAGTGGACTGCACGGCGGTTTGTTAACGGCACACTCGTTCAAATCCAGGCATCCCTTTTCGTCGCTTTTAATCCATCCCTTACCGCACTCCTGACAACCTAGAAAATCAATAAAGGTTATATTAAAGGGAAGAGCAATTAGGTAGCGATTATACCTTTCGGACCGGCTTTGGTGCATTTGCCAGCGCATCCCATATGGCATTCCATGCATATTACTTGCGCCCCATTTCTAAACGACTCGTAGAAATTGTCGACGCAAGAATTGCATGATTTCCCACTGTAACCTTTGTTGCAATTGCATTCTCCATTGCCTTTCCTGGTTCCAGCACCTTTACATTTTCCATTGTTGCTGCACACTTTGTCCGGGTAACCATCGCAGGGCTTGCAATCAACTCCAAAGTGGTTGTCCAGGCAGCAGTGCTGAACAGATTCTATGCAGAAGTATTGGAATAGGTCTGGCACATCGTTCTGATGGTTAAACCACCAGTCTTCCAGCAGTTCATCATGTTGCTCGTACAGGGAATAGCACTGGTTCTGGCCCTCTTCAACATCCGAGCAAAGCTTTTCTTGAATTTCCACTAATCTAATTTCACTCTTGGAATAAGACTTTAGTTTTTCCTCCTCCCAGGCTGCATCACCCCCTTCAAACTTGCCCTTTTCTGTCCTCTCCATGCCCTTAAAATTATAAATAGCTCCATCTATGATAAAATAATCTAACTCATTTCGATGATCACGATGTGTTGCAGCGGTAAAATGCACATACCCTTTTGAAGGAGTCAACGAACGTCTTGCAGGCCCTACATGGGGGCAACCTTTTCTGTTTGATGAGGTCTTTGTTATTACTAGGTTGTACGCCCTCCAGGGCAATCACAGAAATCGATAATAACACAGCTATGGATTTGTATAACGAACACATCTTTAGAATATATGTTGGATTTACTGGCACTTGAGTACTGCGACGAATGTATAACTATTTGTTTGTGCTAATATCAAGTAACACGACTTGATAACATTTGGTTGACTTGGATTGGTTAGGTTTGGTTGGTTATGCAACCTCCCGAACGGTGATCAATAAAATGACGACGCTATCGCCATCTACCAGGTGACTCTTCAAGTTACAAACAACCCTCAATGGAGGGGATTTAAACCCTTTCCCATGCTATAACCCTTTCGATTAATTTACATATTAAAAAAGATTTATTACCCTTTCCCCAAACGAAACAAAAACTAAATTTTCTTATTAATAAAATGAAAGAGGTGGAATATTCTAGGGAATATTATTATTATTTTGTATGAAACATTTATTTATATTAAAATATCATACAATATATTTATATTAAGAGAATTATATAATATAAAGTGGCGTTGATAGTGGACGCGCTCGGATTTTGATCATCGCCCGAAAGCCAGTTGCAAAAAAAGGGACGGCTTTCTGAGCAACAATCAAAAGCGAAACGCGCCCTGATTGGTAGTAACCGTAGTCGGGGTCGTGGTGGATGCGCCTGGTTTTCCTTCAAGAGCGCGGTGATCTCGATGCGCGTCTAGACGACGAAACCGTCGAAGGGTTCGCCGTCGAACTTTGCGTTAAATGTTGTACCTTGCCATTAATTTACGTCTGCTGAAGACGTGCCCTTTTTTATGGCTACTTACCGCGCACTAAACCGAACACAAACTGATTCACTTTCCGGCATCCGGTGATAGTTGTTGGTGCACACTTGACTGGAGGGAGCCTGGGCTGCCGAAGGGCCACGATTGTGCCACGGCCGATGCTCGCTGGATAATGAGAGAAGGACGAGCTCGGCCCTTTTGATCTTACCTTTGAACCCTCCCGACTGGTTCGTCCCCTCTATATGGTCGGCCTCAAGCTCCGCCCTCCGACACCTACACCAAAATGGAGTTCCGGCCCTATTTAAATATTAATTAACAAATCAGTCCCGTGTCAAAACATTTAGCGATATCTCCCTCTCCAACCGTATTTCATCACGTTGATTTTTTTCGTTTTTCTTCTTCCATTTATTTTTTCTGTCAGGTTTCGTACTACTCTTTTTCCCCGAGATGACGGGCCTGCATTTTTCAGAGGCCTTTCGATCCGCCCACCAACGCCGCACATTTCTCGACGGGACACTATTTTGCATCAAATCTGCGGACATGACATTAATATGCATCCGGACGTCCGTCATCATGCATTTCCTAGAACACACCAATGCACTCAAACCGTCGCATTACTGTCACATCGTTGCATCAGATTCCTAGATTAGTTACATCACACCACATCTCCATAATACTGTCCATTAATTTAGACTCATTTCAAACCTTCACTTCAGAAAATAATATTCATATTCAACTCATATAAAACACACAATTTATTACTATCATTTCGATTTCTGCATTCAAATAAATATTATTAATCACCAAACAATTATAACAAATATAAAAAAAATTAAACATTATAATTTATATAAAAACACCTTTTCAATAATAAATAAAATCGCTTATCAATATTATTATATAATATTATTTACAATTATCCTCACTTTACGCTACTTAAAAATTAATTAATTTCATTAGTTTGTTCACGATTTTATTAAAGATTTATTACATAATGTATAATTGTGAATGTACCCTATATTTGGATTTCTTCCACACAATCTTAATTTAATCTTTAATTTAATTAATGAATTATATGCATACGTCATACATTATATAAGTAAACTGCACTCACAGTAAAAAACAATTAATTCATTTTATTAGTTTGTTCATGATTTTTCTAAAGATTTATTACATAATGTAAAGAGAAGAAATGAAAAAAAGTACAGCTGTTTGTAACCTTTATTCGCGTGAATGTGACCTATATTTGGATTTCTTCCACACAATCTTAATTTAATCTTTACTTTAATTAATTAAATATATACATTTGTCATACATTATATAAGTAGACTAAAAGTAAAATATAATTTATTAGTTTAACTCAAGTTTAACAATTAATACTCATATTTATAAGTCTAATTACTGATTTTCATGTAATTAAAGGATAAAATTAAATTAAAATTAAAAATATTTATTTGAATTTTTATAAATTATGATTTACAAATAAATAAATATATACGTAATATTGGTTTTACTTAAAGAAACATTAATTTTAAAAATATTTTTTTAATTAATAATTCCTAAAATTTATTGTATAGATACTAAAAAATCATCTACAAAAGTCTATTGGATGTTAAATCAATGTAAAACTGAATGACCTTGAAGTTGGAAAAAATGTAATAATTGTTCAACTGATGAAAGTAATTATTTTTCTTTTAATGAAAACCTAAAATTAATTAAAATAATTACCCTAATGTTATATAATTATTTTTTGTGAAATGAAAATACAGTACCGGTACAATTGTTGAAGGATAATGACGCAAATAAAAGGATATCATCGTCGATCTAAATTGAGGTCGTTATTGTCGATTTGTTGAATGAAGATCATTTTCAGATCAAAATCAGTTTATCTTTATGAAAATTTTGGATTTGCTGAAACGATTCAGATATAATACAGACGTTGTACGCTGTACGACGTTTTTTTATGAACTGTTCGGTAAAATAAAAATAAAGAGAGGAGAAGAATCGTATTGGGATGGAGGTCTTTTTATTTCGTCGTTGTTGTTGCAGTAGATGTGGGGTTGAATATATATATTTTTTATTTCAGAATTGGCGTAACGCTTTTAAAAAAGTACCCACATGAGAAAGAGCGAGAGAAGGGAATAAAAAACGAGTAAGGACAACAGCGAGTGTAACAGACAACAACCGTTAGACTAGCTGAGGTCGGTACGGGATGCAGCATCATCGCGTATGAAAAGGGTGCGTTAGGGTAAAACGCGTCTCAGATTCCATTATGCCACTACCCCATTCACAAAACATCCCCAAATATATATGTGTGTATGAGTGTGTATATATATATATCCCATTCGACCCGGTTTTTATCTTTGTTTAAAACAAGTATATGGGAGAGGGGTGTAGGGGTTGTAGAGCCCAGGTGCTGGGGGTACATTTGCTACACACGCGGGCCGTTCTTGCGAACAAAGATTGCAATCAGCTATAATGGGTTACGCGATGTGCGATGCTGACTGGGTGACGCTACCATTACACCCGGCCACGTTAATCCACTCGCACCTGCCCATCACCATCCATGGTTCACATTTCGCTCGAAACTGGGTTAAAACAAACCATACGACACCCGCCCGTCTATCCAACGTATCCTATCCATTCCATTTCCTTCCTGCCTTCACAAGCCTAAGGACCATCGTCATTGATCATCCTTCAATTAAAAGATGACCCAGCAAATTTCACCCTCCTTTCCCTTAAACCTACAAAAAAATATATAAAGAAATTCGCGCAATCATTTCGCATGCAAAAATATAAACCCCCATTTATTCTTACTATTTATTAAAAAAAAAACTCATACATCTGAATGATGATTATTAATAATTCACAAATATTTCATACACTACACGTGTTAATAATAAAAACCATAATTAATAATTACGTAATTGCAACGCGTTTTCAAAATTCTATTTTTTGTCTGCACAAATGTACTGAATCTACTATTAAAATGTGCGAAGTATCATTAAAAAAATGAAAATTTCGAATAAAATAATAATTACAAAAAATCTCCAATTTGATTTTAGACGATATTCTTTAATAATTATATAATTATTATTAAATTAAAATACTTTTTTTGTTGCAATTAAACATAATCGTTTTACAATAGTAATAAGAAGTAAATTAAAATAAATTATGGTTGCTATTATTAGTTACGTTTAACGTATATTTAAAATAACAATAATTTTATAATGTTGGCTTATGTAATAGTTATTTTTTTTATAATTAAATTAATTATATATTGATTAAGAAAGTTTTTAACAAATATATAATTTATTTAATTTCTTTCAAAATATTATTAACGTTTAAATAATAAATAAAACTATGATCAGAAATATTTTTAAAATATCTAATAAATCGGTATTAAATAAAAATTATTAAATAATTAATATTCCTAGTTATATATTTCAATATTTAAATTATTATAAATTTTAGTTTAATTTAGCAGATTTATGTCTGATTTTTTTAAATTCTGAAATTATATTTAAAATATGATTTACGTCATCATTATTATTATTATGTAACAAAAATATTCTTGTCAGACGAGTCAGTCGAGGAATTGTTAAATTAATGAAAAAGCGCCACGCTCTGGTAATAAATTTTATATAACGTTAAATTGGCCACTCTCGGATATTACGATATAAATAATAGAATAGAAACTGCAACGTTTTAAATCAATATGAAATAACAATTTAGCATTTATAAATGTTTGATTCGGATAAAATTAATGTTATTCAATTGGTTCAAATATCCTCCTGTATTTTTAATAGCTGTTTATATAATATTATTAAAATCAGATGGATTATGTAATTATTATCTTTCTGACTACTAAATTATAAATTATATTAAATCAGTTTTATATAAAGAAAAACTTTTTATTTCAGATAAACTTGAATTTCAAACATTTACACTGAAAACAGATTCCTCAGAAAATCGTGTAAATACAAATAATTATATAATTATTATCTTTTAAATAATAAAGCTTTTAACTTGTAATCTATAAATTATATTAAAGCAGCTTTATATAAAGAAAAACTTTTTTTTTCAGATTAACTTGAATTTCAAACATTTACACTGAAAACAGATTCCTCAGAAAATCGTGTAAATACAAATAATTATATAATTATTATCTTTCAAATAATAAAGCTTTTGACTTGTAATCTATAAATTATATTAAAGCAGCTTTCTATAAAGAAAAACTTTTTTTCTTTCAGATTAACTTGAATTTCAAAGATTTACACTGAAAACAGATTCATCAGAAAATCGTGTAAATACAAAACGTGGATTTTGATAGGTAAAATCGAAAAAAAAAATTAAGTGTGCATAATTTAGTAAATTATTTCAACTTAAAAGTATTTTTCTCTTGAAAAACAACAGATAATTAAACTGAAAAATATATAAAAGTATATCAGAAAATCGTGTAAAACGAAATCGTGTTTTACCGTGTTAAATCTAAGGACATATGTAAAACCGTGTAAATGAAAAAGAAACTGAAATATACATAATTCTGCCATTTATGTCAATGTAAAATTAAAATATTTTATCTAGAAAGACATAACTGTCAAATAACTGTCAATTGTTAGAATGACAAATATATGAAGGTATAAATACACCTATCTAAGGATTTACATCAGAAAACCGTGTAAAACGAAATCATGGATTTTGATACATAAACCGTGTAAGAACGAAATAATGTAAATAAAGTATGGTGTAAATCGGGGGATTGGTGTATTAGTTATATAATATAATCCTTATTTTCATCAACTTTTTTCTATTATTATTATTATAATATTTTTAATGTAGTGAACAAAATAACTTTTAAAATAAATCTTTTTTTAATATATCTAAAGTAATATTCAAAATGAACAAAAATCTTAATGAAATAAAATTTATTACATAAAAAAATCCTAAAAAAAATATTAATTTAGTTAATTTTGGATACGTGTAAGGAAAACTAACAAAAATTTAAATAAAATTTAATAGCATTTTATTTCATTAAATTTAAAAAAATAATTATTTGACATTATTTTAATACTATATTATAATAATTTTTATGCAAGCAATAAATTAAAAACTACATTTTATTGATAAGTTATATAAGAAATCAGAACAAAAAAAATAAAAATAAACTGACGAATCAAATTTTTATTCATCATTTCGTTTATTTCTTTAATATATTTTTTATTATGATTATATATTATTGTATTGCGTTACGCAAGGAAGGAATCAATATTGAATTAAAAGTGATTACGTAATCAAATCAAATTGTATTACTATATCAATGGTATTAATGGAACACATTCAAGGCATATGTCAAAAAAAAAATGCATAATTAAAGCATGAGTCGACCTCGAGAATTACGTAATTAATGACCAGTAACGTTTGTAGTGAAAGTTTTATTTTTTTTATCGTCGATGTAGAGATTATTAATAATTTGAGATAAAACAAAAGTGGGATACTGGAAACGAATGGAGGTGAATCAAGTAATAAATAATAATAATAAGTGCAGTTCACCGTTATTCAGAATAACATTTCGATTTTTTGTTTTCTTTCTTTGCTCGGAGACGCATTGATATGTTGTAGTTATAAAACGGGTTCTCGTGCACACGCACATTTAATACATAAAAAATCCAGTTCCAGCGTAGATTTGTTTACTCATTTAGTCGGTGTTTTTTCATGAAGTGGACGAGCCTTCGCCAAGAACTAAAGTAAAAATCACAGAAAAATAATTGTAAAAATGGGTGAGTTTTTCAATTTTCACGTCTTTTGTTTCGGTACGGTTTGGTTTGGCTATGCCTTTTTCGTATTCAATTTTCATTTGGAAAGCATTGAATATGCATAGGGCTCTGGCATATTTATAGGCGACTCCGCATCGGGTTAAAGGCAAAACGTGTACGCTGTCAACTGGCTAAGTGACAGTTAATTGATCCGACATGGAGCTCCCATCCCGGATCACCCGATCACGACGAATATTTCATTCATCTGCACTTAACTATCCGGCGCATCATTTTTAATTATTCATCTCGGGAAAAGCCGACGTTCGATACGGGAAAGGCGGGGTCAATAGTGGTACACACCCCCCTGTCTGTATGCAAAACCTGACCGAGCCAATCAATCGTCACCCAGTATTCCCAAAAAAAAAAACAATCTTTCCGCTTCACCATAAAAAAACGCGTCATAATATTGTGACCGTCATAGCAATAAACTATTTGAAAATAATCATTAAAAAATATAATTGTTTCTACAGTTATCAAAATAATTAAGTAAAAAAAAAACATTTATAAATTATTACGGGTGAAATTCGGTTAAGAATACACCATAATAGACTGTTCAAATTACTTCACAAGTATCGTGTAGAAACTTTAAACTAGTTTATGTATCATAATACAGAAGTATCTTCTAAAATATGGTAATGTATAAACATGCAGAAGTATAATTTTTGGAGTATTTATATCTCAATACTTGGCAAGTATTGATTAGCATTATAGTATCTTTAAATTTTGATATTGTTCTTATTCTTGTAGCTGGCAAGTATTAATTAGCATTACTTTATATAATTACATACTAATTTTGACATTGTTATTATATTTGTAGCTAACAAGTTACTTGGCAAGTATCGTGTAATTATATCGAGTTTGAATGAAAATTAAATTATCGTGTAGAAACTTTAAACTACTTTATGGATCAATATACACAAGTATTTTAAAATATCGTAATATAAATATGCACAAATATAATTTCTAGAGTATTTATATCTCAATACTTGACAAATTACTTGGCAAGTATTAATTATCATAACAGTACCTTCAAATAATTACATAGTAATTTTGATATTGTTATTATGTTTGTAGCAAACAAGTTACTTGGCAAGTATCGCGTATTTATATCGAGATTGAATGAAAATTAAATTGAAAAAAAAAATTATAATAATTGATATTATACATAAAATTGATATTTTAAAATATGACTTTAAATTTAACACGGTTTTTAAAATACAGTTATCTTCCGATTTACAGGATACTTCATTTAAATGATTTTTAACGATTTCGCTTCCACTTTAATAGATCAAAATACACAAGTTACTTGTAAAATATCGAAATATATAAACATGCACAAGTATAATTTTTTGAGTATTTATATCTCAATACTTGACAAATTACTTGGCAAGTATTAATAGGCATTAACAATAATCATTTTGATATTGTTATTATACTTGTAGCTAACAAGTTACTTGGCAAGTATCACGTATTTATATAGAATTTGAATGAAAAAAAATCGATATTCTACATAAAATTAATATTTTAAAATATAATTTTCAATTTAATAAATGAATGAATTATGCAATACTTGATAAATAATGTAATAAAAGTAAATATAAAAATAATTAATTTTAATGAAGTAACAAAAACTTGATTCATAATTGCAGTAAAACTTTTGAAATAAAAAAATTATTTAAAAAAAATTTCAAATTGTCGTGCATTTTTCTGTTCACTTCGAAAGTGGATGTTGTGAGTTAAAAAAGGGGGAGAAAGTGCGGCATCGGTGGAAATAACAAACAAAAAAAAGAGAGAATGATGCAGGGAATGGAAAATGCGTTAAACGCCCTTCGATCCGAAGGTATAAAAACCGTATAATTTGGTAACCCACTTTCGTCGCTCGATCTATTATCCTTCCCCCAATATGTCGCCTTTACAATTTTTCTCTCTTTATATATTTTTTAGAAATTTCCTCTTTAAGCCGTTAGAAAATTTAAAAAAAAATAAGGACACGGAATTTGGAAGAACTCACGAATGTTAGAAATTGTCATTTCAGAACATATAATTTGCATATACGTTTTAGTTAATTATACGTTCACACCTAACAAGGACACATTATTATTCAAGTTTTCTTAACATTTTTGATAAAAAAATATTTCATTTATAAATATGCAAATAATTAACTAATACTAATTTTAACAACTTACGCATATTTAAGAAGAATCTCCTCTATTGCATTTAATAGATAAATTACATTTAATTATATTTACCAGCAATTATTGCTAATATAATGGCTTCAACTTTACTGAAACAAGTTTCTCTTTAATTTTAATTAATGATCTTCCATAAATTTTAAACGTCAAAGAGTAATTTTTAATTAAATATCAACATAGTTTAATCGAATAGTCTGGGAAAACCAAGAGGTTAAGCTGTGATCCACAAATATTAGTTATCTGAAAATAATTTTTTTCAGGAGTCTTAATCTTGTATCAAAACAGCATTGGCAACAAATTGTATTAATAAGATGCCATATATAATTAATAGTTATATAATATTGCATCAGACATAAATGTTTGTTACATCTACTAACTATTACATAACTTCGAAAATGTAGACTTTTTAATATTTTGAAGCAATTCTATCAAACATATGAACTTATACTATTTTTGATTATTGTCATTAGGATAACTATTACATAACCACGTAAATGTAGTCTTATTATGGTATGTCGTTACCGGATTTTTTTGACATTAATGTCCAAAATTTTGACATATTTTTATTAAATTAAAGTTACACTATATGTATCACAATTTTTACATAATTGAGATTTTTTTTATTATTACATAACTTTGCAAATGTAATGTTTAGATAATTTGACGTTTGTTAAATATTTCAACTTAAACTACTTTATAGCACTTTATTTGGTTAGTGTCGTTAGAGGATTTTTTTTTTACATTAATGTCAAAAATGTTGACATTTATATAAAAATAAAGTTAGCTTTTTATAATAGTATATAAACTATTCAAATATGCATTTTACTAATTACATAAGCATCACTACAATGTAATGCGTAATTGGAAATTTAAATGAATTATTTGTCTAATAATAACATGAACTTGGTGAAAGTGCATTTTTAAATTTAAAATTAGGTAATTTGTGAATATAAGTAATATTTGACTGCATGTGATTACATAATATTGGATAAAGTTGTAAAGAACAGAAGGATAACGTTTGAAATGAAGCTATCAATCTTTCAAAACAACCCCAAAAAAAGAACAGGTAGTTCCATAAACAGATCGTTTTCTCTTCGTGCGTAAATTTATATAGGTAATAAGGATTACCTACAATCCTTTGTTAATGAATTGGGTCTAACCGCATGCTATTGAATACCACTTCAACCGTAATCGGACGTTATACACAGGAAATTGCTTCATCTACCTATCCTCCAGTTAAAACTAACCTATAAATTAAACTTTATATTAAAGACTGTTATATAATTACAATAAATTTATGTAAATGAAAATTATAAATAATTCACAAATTGTGATAATAAAAATAAAACTATTCGCCCATTCAAAAAATATCCGTTGTTTAACTTTCGTAAGCGGACATATTACGCACAATCTGTTGAAAAATAAATTTATAATTGGGAAAACGTGCATATATGGAGAGATGCGCATAAAAGCATATCCATTGCATTATGTGGTTCAAGGTCAATCTAGTTTATAATCTACACTACTTAAACATCGAGTAAATTTATTAGCGGTTGACATATATAGGCGAATTAATATTAATAAACGATGCACATTTGTAATCTTAAGTAACAAACGCAAATCAATTAATTGTGCAATCGAAAACACTTGAAGACGTAAATTATATTATTTACAAATCTGCTTGTAAAAATTATTTAAAAATATATTATCGGATTATTGATTGATTTGAAGCAATTGTAATTAAATAATCTTTCTTTTTTTTTATAAATCATTAAAAAAAATCTGATTCTGAATTTGAAATGGATAAATTATACACCGATCCAAATACATTCCGCTCTGCGTGTTGCTTAACTATTATAAGCTGTTAAATAGCACATTGGACTGATAATTTAAATATAATCTGAGTTGTATAATAATCATTCATTTATTATCCGAAGGACGTGTACCCAATAACGAAGGATATAAATAAAAAATAATTTTTAATTAAATAAATCAAGATTATATAACAAAAATATATTTATGTATTTAACAAACCTAATCTTATAGACATTACATATTTTTAAGTTATAAAGTAATGTTTTTATTAAATCATAAATTAGAATTGAGAAAATAAATTAAATTGAAAATCCTGTTGCGTTTGCTGTTCTCCTGTTTATTCAATATCAAATCCAGTGTGAGAAATTTTATATTATGTACTGAGATTTATATAAATCCTAATTGTTAGAAGCAAATTTATCCAAAGGATAAATTTTATAGCAAAATTAAGATATTTTCATTTAGTTTAATTTCTTGAACTTCGTGTTCTAATTGGTATAAAATCTTTAAAACATGATAATAAAACTGAAATGTTATATAATTTATCAAGGAATTCTGAGATTTATATAGTTACTAATTGTTAGATGCAAATTTATTCAATGGATGTGTAAAATTAATTCTTGAACTTCTTGTTTTTATTGGTAAAAAATGTTTACAAAAATGGTAAGAAATATGAAATGTTATATAATAAACCTATCATTTATCATGAAATACTGAGATTTATATAATTATTAATTGTTAGATGCAAATTTATTCAAAGAATACATTTTGTAGTAAAATTAAGAATTTTAATTTCTTGAATTTCGTGATATTTATTGGTAAAAAATCTTTAAAAAAATGGTAATAAATCTGAAATGTTATATAACAAACCTATCATTTAATAATGATATTTATAATGCTTCAAATAATAATGATTATTCCTTGCTTGGACAAATGACAATTTTATATTATTTCTATTACTTATTAGTTATTTTACCTAATGGAATACTGAGATTTATATAATTCCTAATTGTTAGATGTAAATTTATCCAAAGGATAAATGTTATAGTAACAATAAGATTTACTTTAATTTCTTGAACTTTGTGATTTTATTGGTAAACAAATCTTGAAAAAAATGGTTATAAATCTGAAACGTTATATAATAAACCTGTTATTTAATAATGCTATTTATGATGATTCAATTAGTAATGTTTGAATATTCATGGACAAAACAACAAATTAGGAAAATCCTGTAAAAATAACAACACATAATTAATTATATAATAACTTAATTTAATACTCAAAAATTCAAATTAAGTAAAGTATATTTACATACAAAAGGTTATTTACTGCAGTTTGGCATTTTTACATAATATATTTTCAAGATTTTTTTATAGAATGTTAACTTAGGTATAGTGCTTTAATATTTGTGTATATTCAAAATATTTCTTAAGATTCAGGAAAATATCTATTTTTTTTTATAGTTAAATTAATAATAATTTAAAGAAATATGTGAATTTTACATAATATATTTTCAGGATATTTTTAGAAAGTTAACTTAGGTATAGTGTTTCAATATTTGTGTATATTCAAAATATTTCTTAAGATTCAGGAAAAAATCTATTTTTTTATAGTTAAATTAATAATAATTTAAAGAAATATGTGAATTTTACGTAATATATTTTCAGGATAATTTTAGAATGTTAACTTAGGTATAGTGCTTCAATATTTGTGTATATTCAAAATATTTCTTAAAATTCTGGTTAAAAATCTATTTTTTTTATATTTAAACTAATATATAATTTAAAGAAACATATTAATCTCTAATGCTGTTATCCAAAGATAAAACTCAGAAATGGCACTGTTTTAATAAAAACAAACTACTACCACCATAATTTTAAGTAATTATTTAGATATTACATAATACATTTTCAGGATTTTTTTATATCTATAATGCCTAGGTGGTATATAATAAATTGCTTTTATCCGAAGATAAAACTCAGAAACAGCTCCTTTTTAATAAAATCAAACATTCTTACCACTATAATTATTTACATAATATATTTTCAGGATTTTTTTTAGAATGTTAACTTAGGTGTAGTGTTTCAATATATTAATCTATAATACCTAGGTGGTATACAATAAATGCTTTTATCCGAAGATAAAACTCAGAAACAGCATCTTTTTAATAAAAACAAACATTCTTATCACTATAATTATTTACATTTTACATAATATATTTTCAGGATTTTTTTAGAATGTTAACTTAGGTGTTTCAATATATTAATCTATAATGCCTAGGTGGTATATAATAAATTGCTTTTATCCGGAGATAAAACTCAGAAACAGAACCTTGTTAATAAAAACAAACATTCTATAATTATTTACATAATAAATTTTCAGGTTTTTTTTAGAATGTTAACTTAGGTGTATATTCAAAATATTTCTTAAGATTCAAAAATAAATCATTTTTTTGATATTTAAAATAATATATTAAAGTGTGTTAAAATATTAATCTCTAATGCTTGGTGATACATAATAAATTGCTGTTATTCAAAGATAAAACTCGGAAATGGCACCGTTTCTATAAAAAAACAAATTGTAGAGTGAGAACATGCTTCCATACCGGAATACAACAGTATCCCACTTTCATTTTCAACGAACGCGCGCACGATAAAAGCAAGTAGAAGAATGAAGTTGCTTGAACAATAGTAGTTGAAGTTTCTCAAAACATTAACGTCGTGCTTTGATAGAAGTGTTTATTCGTATGATCGAATTGATACTCATATCCACTATCGTGGATAGTGAAAAAGTCTGCGCCTGATAGTAGTGGCCTTTATCAAAATGCATCGAATGTCGGTTTGAAATCAATCAGGTCACAAGTTCAACAACCATTATCACAAAACTAAAACAAACAGAAGTATGTGCGCCATCATAATTAAAAAACTGCGCTTCTAAGAATCATATGCAATTATTATATAAAAAAAAATCACTCAACTATAGTCGCCACTCATTTTGCGATAAAGTCCAGGTCAAACAAAAGGTAAACAGTAAAGTCGGAATTCCCCAACCACCGTCTCCTACTCTCAGTATAATTCTATCCGAGATTTAATTGGACGCAATATCTGTGATGCTCCAGAGGCTTCGCTGATAATAGGAGTTTCTGTGTTTATTTAGATTATACGATGGTGCCGAACGATGAGGCCAAACATCAGGAGGAAGAAGTCCAGATCGTGAAACCTAAGAAAATATGGAGAAACCTAGTAGCCTACTGGCTCCTAGGACTATGCAATAACTATGGTTACGTGGTGATGCTCAGTGCTGCAAATGATATCCTTCACAAACAAGGAGGCGATAATGATGTTCACATAGATGTAAGTTTTAGCTTTCATTTAATATTTATTGAAGTTTTTTTCAATATTTTATTGTTACTAAAATCCACAACTATTTATATTTTACTATACGTAAATAAAACATATAAAAAATTCAAATCACACTTTTATAAATGAAATCAAGGTTATATCATCAAGGTTTTTTATAAACAAATTATTAATTATATTCCAAATGTTAAAAGTACAAAAAAATATGGTTTTATCAAAATTAAGTTCAAAGTGTTATATATGAATATATTAGATAACATATATTAATTTAATTATCATTTATTAATAATAATAATTCAATATTAAAATTACTTCAAATTTAAGATGCAAATGAAATATTTTAAAAAGGAATATTTAAATTAATTTTTATTAACTACAGGCTATTACTATGTAAATTAGCGGTTTAGTATAATCTTGCTATTTACATGTTTCTTATCTATGGACTAAACTTGAAACCGGATTAGCACAGAGGTTTGCAAGTACATAGAAGAAAATATGTTTAAAAATAATGTAAGAAATTACAAATATTTCATATCAACGCATTGATAAAAATAGTAAAATTTAGCAACACACAATTTTTTTCTCAATCATTTGATGTGATAATAACAAAGAAGACTTTATTCATTTTTATATAAAACTCATATTTTCTATATGTTATATAACAGTCAAAGCAAAATATTTGAAACCTAGTATCTGTAAATAATTGTTATATAATTTTTAAAATATGAATATTAAGTAATAAATGATGTATATATTAGATATAAGAAAAACAAGTACTAGTTATATTTTATGTAATTATTTAGGTTCCGGTTAATGATGGGAATGGTACAGATCATAGGGATTGTAATTACATTTCTACTGGGGCCATATTGTTAGCTGATATTTTACCTAGTCTAATTATTAAATTGGTAGCACCGTTCCTTCCATTCTTTGTCCAGTAAGTATATCAAAATTTAGCTACCATAAATCTGGTAGTTAATTTCCACTAATTACTCTATTAATTAACTTATATCGATTTATGCAATGATATGCATTTTAGATAATTATAATTGGAACAGTTAATCAATTTAACAGTGTTTGAGTGTTTATAATTATTAATCAACTGGAATATCCCACTTGGAAACGGGTATTTTTTATTTATTAATTAAATATCATTACATTTCTGTAATTTTATCCGAAAATAGACAAAAATAAACCACTAATTGATAAAATAATAATAGAAATAATCGGCACATAAATTAAATTGACACATTTTGTACAATATTAATAGAACATAGTTTTTTTTAAATAAAAAAAAATAAATTTATTAAGATGTAGTCATAAATATTAACTTTGTAACTAAACTAACTAATTTTTAATTATCCAATTAATTTATAAACTATAACTTTGTTCAGTTAATTACATTAAATTTGGATTATAAGGAAGGGTTTGTTAAGATATGTTACGTAACTTTGTCTATATCCAAACAAATATATTCTAAATATAGTAAAACATTGATAATCAAGATCGTCATATGTCGTAACTAATATAAATAAACACTTACCTTTTGGAATTTTTTTAAAAAAACGTTGTATTTTGTAATAAGACTTTAAAATAACAAGTGTCTAGTTTAGTTACGCAATATAAAAAATAATAAATTTATTAAATTCTGACAATACAATAGAATAAAAATATATCTAATCGAAGAGCGTCGTGTAGGAATAATGATTAACCTTGCAACATAAGCCAAGGTGATGTAAGTCCTTAGGCTACTATTTGTTTTTAAGAAATAAGTTACAAACATCTAATAGATAACCTCTGGTTAAGTGGAAACCCGATGACGAAAATATTAAAATTTTCCGGTTATAATATCAAATCATTAAATTATTTAAGATTACCAGTATTTTATATAGTAAGGAAGATTTTGTTATTATTTTATTGGATAACTTAGGGATTAGTTGGAACTGCAAATTCAATTAAAGCATAAATTTGTGCTATAACAGATTAATCGATATGCGGTAATGGTAATTGCAAATAAATCTGGTAATATCTGTCAATTTGGATGGGAAACTGATATGTAACACTTAATTGAGTAATACAATTCTCTTGTAGTGTCCGTGTAGGTATTTGTATTGCATTGGCATCGGCAGGATTCCTGGTGGTGGCCTTCAGCACGAGCCAATGGATGTCCATCCTAGGTGTTATCGTCACATCGTTCAGCTCCGGATTGGGCGAGGTGACATACCTGCAGTACAGCTCATTCTATGACAAGTGAGTCGCATCCATATTCTATAGTCGAGCTGTTGTAATCTTTTACATAATTCAGGGACGTGGTGTCGACATGGTCTTCTGGAACCGGCGGCGCTGGCGTTTTCGGCGCCCTGTCTTATGCGGCGCTGAATAAATTAGGACTTAGGAACGCCTTGCTAATCATGCTAATTGTACCGGTGACAATGGGGATTTCGTAAGTGAATTATTCACTGGTTAAATGTTATGTAAACATCGGTCGTACAGGTTTTGGGGAATCCTCAAGAGGCCGGACGAGAAGAGCGAGCTGTCTACACAACTTAACGTCAACGAGGAGGAAATAAAGAATCCGAAGTCTGCGTTTATGAAGAAAATCAAGCAGGTGCCTGGTCTCTTAAAATTCATGATTCCATTAGGCTTGGTCTATTTATTTGAATATTTTATCAATCAAGGAATGGTATGAGCTCGTCGATTCTTTCAGGAATTTCATAAAGTTTATGCAATATTTTTTAGTTCGAGTTAATCAACTTCGACAATTTCTTCATCGATTCTAAGGAGCAGTATAGGTGGTTGCAAGTCGATTATCAAATCGGTGTATTCATATCCAGATCTTCAGTAAATTTAATTCATATTAAGAAGATCTGGCTGATGGCAGTACTTCAAGTAAAATTATACTACGATTTTTCTGGATGTTCTATTATAATTTGTATTGCTTTTAGCTCGTTAACGTGGCTATTTTTACGACGGAGGCTGTATTCTATTATGTACCAACTTTCTGGATCGTGTTGGTATTAACATTGTGGGAAGGTCTCCTAGGAGGAGCGGCCTATGTTAACACTTTCTACAAGATTTCAACCGATGTAAGATTCGTAATTATTCGTAACGCAATCAATGATACTACTCTTAATTGCAGGTACCTGAAGAGGATAAACAATTCTCAATGGGTGTTACTAGTTTTGCGGATGCCATTGGTATAACCTTCGCTGGCATCTTTTCAATGTTCGCCCATAACGCGATCTGCGATCTACCAAAGCCCCAAAGGTTATAAGTCCTATTTACATATAATATATTTTTATTATACACATATACAATAGTACAGTAAACGTCAATTCAAAAACTTAAACTTATTAAAATTATTTTAATACTGGTAATATATTGTTTTCTTTTTATTACTTTTTGTTTATACATAGATTTAAATATTAAAATAAATGCTAATTCTCTCTCATGCATTAGCCTTTGAAACCTTATATACTAAGGAGTTTTTCATTTAAAATGGTTTCAGAAACCGTTAAATAATTTTCTTCTTTTGGCTTTTCTTTCAAGGAACTCAGTTCAACCTAAATCTAAAAATACTGATCATGTAGTAAAGGGAAGTAAATTGATTATACATTTAACATCGAGAATGAACAATAACTTTTCCAACTTCCTCGTATTCCTGTTTGGATATCCAGTACGATTGAAAGGTGGCCAAGGAGCCGAGTATGGCGCCGCCAAGCCACGGCGCGAACCTGCGGTCAATACTCCCGTTCTGCGGTATTATTTTCAGCCGCATACTCTGAAACAGAATCAAATTAATCAGTTACGTCACTTACAAATAAGCATTAAAGGACTGTGGATATCTACAGAAAGAGAAGAAAGAAAACAAGAAAAATAATTTACGAATAAAATATTGGGTGTTAGATTGTGAGGGAGAGGGGAAAGACGCAAGGCGACTCACAGGGGGGACTTTTAATTGTAAGTCTCTTGTTAGACGCTCAGTGAAGCCGTGGATGTTGGAATTTCCGCCAGTAATGATAACATTAGAATACATAGTCTGAAATAATATTAGGTCAATATCGTATTTTCTTGTCATGTCAATTGTAATTACTGCACGAATATCCATCTCGCACATGCCGACACTAGTAGTTACAAGAGAACTAACGTCCAAAGATGGTTGAATACCATTACCAACTCTAGCAGTTAAATTGAAGAGGGGTTCGACAACTTTGAATCGCTCTATCCCAAAGTCTCGGTTATAACCGTTGGGAAATTCATAATGAACGGTAGGCGAGGTACGCACCACATCTTCGTCGTAAGTGGACTCGGATAGCTGAAGAACAGAAGCATGGAAGTCTTGCATTACCTCTTTCACCATGTAGTTGTGCCAAGAGGAGGTAACTCCTTTGAATTGCTTTTCGCGCCAGATTGGAGCTTCCTCTTGCTTCACCGCCTCCTTGCTAGCGACGCAATAGTATGGCACAAGTTCCACCTTTCTGTCTTGGAGCATCATTCTAGCTTGCTCCAGGATGTAGTCAGATCCAGCAGGAGATTTAACAATGGCCTGAGATACAACAAACCTGGAAAACTTAAATGTGCAACAAAAACATTGAATCTCTTCAGAAAATACCCTTCATGTATTGGAACAGCAGTGGTATGAGTAGCTCCAGAATCAACAATTAAAGTAGTTGGTCTTGAGTTGGACATCCCAACAAGCATTGCACCCTTGGCCAAATGAACTGCAGGACAATTAAATTTTTCAAACATCAGCTCAACCATTTGTTCCCTCTTATGCTGAACTACCCACTGCAAATGTCAAATGTAATATTATGCAATAGTTAATAAGAAGAGAAGTGAACATATTTACAGCTGGTTCAGTTAGGAGAACTGGATGATTCTCAAAAGCAGTATGAAGCCGCTTAGTAAAAATGTACTCCAGCATATTCTCAAAATGATCCCAATTCTCCACCATACCATCTTTCAAAAATGTTGTTATTTCAGCTCCAGGATGCTTGGAGTGCAGAGCAATAGTTCCAATGTTGTACTTCTTAACATAATTTTCTTCATATATAGCAATAGATGAGGGTATGTCATGTCTGGGATACTCTTCTCCGGCATACCCAACTCTCATTGTATTACTTCCCACATCCAAAACCACAGCCCCAATATCATCTAGATTTTTCAAAAATTCAAACTTGTATTGTGAAGCTAATAATGATTGTCAGTTGTATTACCGCCACTGTAAACAGCTCCGCTCATCTTGAAATACAGAATCTGGACCAGTCGATGCACTTGTGCAATAAATAGCTTACGAAGAACTTGCTAAAACAACTGTTGTGCGCCCATTAAATGCAATACACAAACATATGTAAATACCAACGTTGCCGCACTAAACAATACAAAACCAGGCAACTCGTCCCACACCGACAAATCAATATTTAAAGTCGAGCGCTAAATTCAAACTCCCTGTACGCCTAGAAAAAAAGAACAGCAGAGCAAAAAGTACCTTCAATTGATTATTGTCAGTCGCCCGAAGGTGATGTCTTCGATGAGTATGATGAACCGCTATGTGGAGGTAAGTCATTCACATTGATGTTGCAGTAGAATTGATGGATATTTCCATTCTAGAATAACTGTAGATTGTGCAGAAAATGCTTTTGCTGCCCAAAATGTCGGGCTAAACATGAAAGGGCGGTACATAATATCTTCCCCGAATGCTCTATATGTGTTTACGGGAAAATGGTGTTGAAGAAGCCCTCTCAGGCCTTGATGGTGCATATTAAAGAAGCCCACTGGCCATTGCATTGCGTTTATTGCAAAAGAATTTTCGACGCAGATGATTTTAATCAGCACAGCAAGTGTCCCATTGGTAAAGCCAGATTAGACCTAGTAGCTAGAACTCCTCTTGGTCCTAAGATCCTCATGGAATGCTATGATAACGCTTCGAACGTCGATTCACCTCCAGTGGCATTCTCCGGTTTTCTTTTGGTGGCCATTACCAGCACTCCAAGAGAATCAGTGAGAGCCATCCAGATCAACGAAACGCCCATTGATAGGAAGACCAAGATCAAGAATGCCAATGAGAATCTATCCACTCAAACACCGAGCGTGTACGACGAGACCAAGAGAGCGGAGAAGAGAAGGGTCACATTCAGCCAGACGCCGATTTTGGAGTATCCGAAGAAGAAGAAGCCGGACGGGTTCTTGAAGGGATCACTGAAGAAGTACGACATGTTCAAAGATGAGAACATATCGAACCGCATAAGTCCTACTATCGATAATGAGAGAAGTGAGCAATTCCTTCTGCTGAAGATCGTCTATAAAATAATCGCGTACATATATTCAGGTTTCTCTAAATACGAAAGTGCTACAAGCAAGAGTCAATCCGTTACTACTTTGGACAGATCTAAACGCAGAAGGAGTAGCGTTGGTAATGATACCCTTTGGGAAAGCGCGTTAAACGATTCAGCTGATTTCATTGATGAAAAACCGGCAAAAAGACGAATGATCGATTCAGGTATTTTACAGTAAAACAATAATTTTTTTTCCAGATCGGCATGAGATAATGGCAAAACAAATTTATTTTACGTTATTGTTTGTTCTTATTTTCTTTGTTTCTAGATGTTAGTCTTTTGTTACAGTTTTAATTGTTTTTTTTAGGTAGGTTTATTTTTAATCATTTCGCCAGAATCTAGGTAGCAGCACGAAAGTGTTTGAAAGCCTGACATGAGCAAAGGTTTCAAACTAATAAATGGTTTTGTTTTAAATGTTGCTATTTCAGGGTCAACCGCATCTTCGGAAGAAGCCCCGAAAGAGGTGAACTCTATTGTTCAAACTGAAACTCCGGGGCTTTGGTCCTCAATGGCTTATTTGATGAAAAGCATGGTTCAGGGCATTGCTGGCAATGGCCCAGAGCGCAGGAAGCGCTTCTTGTCGGACAGTGATTGCATAAGCGATCTAGAGATCAAGCAGCTGAAGAAGATCAAATTGACCGATATAAAATGTCGACCTCCAATCCGCAGCTACAAGATGCTACATCTGCAGTATCAATCACCTAAGGTTGGTAGAGGTACTCAGACAGATTAAAAAAATACTATTTTACTCACATAATAATTAATATATTTGGATGTTCCAATTTTCAATGTTTATCAATATCAATTAAATAAAGGAAGTATGTATAATATGAATTATATTATTTAATATATTTATATATATATATTTATATATAATATTTACAATTTGAAATAATTTAAAAGTAATCTAAAAAATATAAAACAAAGTAAGGGAACAGTGTGAAGGGGAATCTGTTGGTAGAACAACATGCTTATATCATTTGTTGATGCATAGCAGTAGTTTAACAAAAGTTGAATTTAGACTGTAAAACAATATGTGTCAAATAATGAATCCAAGTAATGTAATTGATGTAATTAATCGAAAAGTTAAATATATATCACATATAGAAAAATCCAAGATTCTTATTATTTAAGTGTTCTTTCTCATATATATTTTTTTAAATGTTATCATTTATATCCTTTGTTTTGTTTCCAATGCTAAGATTAAAATAGTTTAAACCCTGAAAGTTGGCCGCAAAAGGTATGTATGTATTTAGAAAATAAGAATGAAATCCTCGTATCCCTAAGTTATAGGTATAAGGTGTTGTTTTTTTTTTCTTCTTTTTCATCTTTTCGCTTCGAAGGAGAGAACGGCAAATATTCCTATATCGCTTTCCTTAAGCATTACAAGTATTCTTTCGTAAGTTCATATTTTTTTCCACTAAGCTAACATGTAGTTTGCAACAATATTGAGATTACATTAACATAGATTACATTTTTACCTACATATCACAAAATGGCGATCTGTGACTGCAAAGAAAACCAATAAAAAATAATATTTATACATCATCATGATCATAGTAATAAAAAATAATAATATTAATAATAATAATATAAAAAAAACAACAACAGTAGATGACCCCACAAAATAAATCTTATCACAGATATTTTAATAACTAAATACAGAATGATATGCAATAAATATTGGCGAAATGATTTAAATATGATTTTTTTTTAACCCTTCATAAAGGAACAAATTTAAATTAAATTATAATAATCATTAATAATATTAATTAAAATAATAATTATAGACAGAGATAGAGAAAAAGAGAGATTACACCTTTTAAAGGTTTTTTTTGTTGTTATATAATTTTAGTTTTTGGGAAAATGAAAAACTTTCTTAGATTAAGAAGGTAAATAAATGGGACATTTTTCGTTGTGAAACTGTTCAAATTTTTGTCCCATTTTCTTGTTTCTTCTCCACAACTCGAAATTTAAGTACATATTACGTTCATTATATATATATTTGTATATAGAATAATTGCACACTAATTAAATTATTATAATTACTTTGGCCGAATCCAGAAATTGCCAAATCATGCTCGCTCCACTCCCGACGCTCTAATTAATTATTCGATAATTTTTGTTTAGTTTTACATCTGAATATCGTATATATATTTACATAAAATAGCAAACATACACAGGTACAAGGATAATAGAAGAGTTTTTCTTTTCCGACTTAAGTATTGGCTCGACGCTACCTAAACCACAATACACATCGACACAATTCCTGTTTGTTTATATTTATATATAATTTTTTTTTTCATTCTTTTTCATATATATAGATATATCTGTTTTTTTTTTGTTCATTTTACTTATTTCGTCCAATGAGTTAAACGCGGAATGACAGAAGAATACATTTATCTAGATAAAGAGAGTAGACAGAATCGAAAAGGACACGAACGGGATTTTTGCTTATCCATATTAATAATTATACCATATTATTATTTTTGTTTATATATTTATATATAGAGAGTTGACCATTGAAAATACACTTAAGTAGCTCATTAAGTCATATGCTATAAACGTAACACCCATTAAATATCTACGTGGATAATAAACGAAAATTCTATATACGTTAACATTTATATTGGAAATGTGATACTAGCAAAAATTTCAGAATCAATCTTCTGTGGTGTTTAAATTTCAAGTTATTGTCTGAACCACACCCTTTCGTATTTGTTTATACCACTTTCAACTAGATTTGGCACATCAGTGCATCTTATTTACGAGAAAAAATCTTGAATCACAGAGCCACTAGTGTAATCTATAAAACTTTAAGTTTTCCATATATATTTTTTTGTTTTTGCTTTTCCATATTAATCTAGATAAGTGTATTTCTGTTAGAGAGAAACACTGTATATACGGAAATTGACAATTAATAGCAACATTGAGTATACATTACACAAAGAGTTATTATTCGTAAATTAATAACAGTTATATATTTATATATATTATCGATTAAATTCCAATATTATTATAATGTATTTAATTATTTTATTTTTAACTTTTTTTTTCTTCATCATTATTAAGTAATATATTTTTTATTCTTTTTTTTTTTGAAGTGAACGCTTAAATTCTTCAGTGTATATATGCTTGTGGTTCTGGGGGAAACGTTAAATATTGAATTATGTATTTTAGCTCATTAGAGAAGATAAGAAAATAGATTTAGAAGAAACACCTATGCCAGTATATGTTTGGGTCCTGGAGGAATGAAATCAAGTGATAAATGCGGAATTGCGAGAATTTCCTCAGTTTGAAATTTGACTTAGAGCTTACTTACTATAAGAACCTGGGCATGGGATGATAGGGCTGAGAATCTGGTCGATGATGTGGATAAGTGTTTGGCGGATACCGTCTGTACGAAACTGGATGATGCATCGGGTTCGGAAGAACCTGCGAGCCGCCGAGCGATGCGTGCATGTGGGCTGTTCCATCTCCTAAATCCAATTCCATCTCCTGTTGTTCCTGTAACTGGATCTGCCCAAGAGTGGATGTTGCCATGGCTACATCCGGCATGATGTCCGAGAGATGACCGTCACTGCAGGAGCTGCTCTCGGGTTCGTTTATGAAACGGAATTCACCTTCAGGTACAATAGCTGGCAATTCGTGTCGTTGAGAGTAGGTCCCCTGTCTCGGAAATGTCATGTTCCTACCGTAACAGTTCCGGTTGCGGCTCTTGCTAGGCGATGGTTGAGATTCATTCGAAGGTGCAGGCGGTAGCTCGTTCTCCGCTGGTTCTGGTACGCAGAAGCAATTTTCCAACATATCGGCCACTGGATCTGGAAGGTTGAATTCCCTGACGACGCGTAAACGTATCTGCCTGCTGATTTCATGCCGGGAAGACAAGGGCATGTTCAAAGCTCTTTGACAACCTGGGCTTTGTCGCAGCTTCTGTTCGCGTTTTAGCATAGCGTTCATGATTGCCGGATCGGGTACTGGTATTATGGAAGCCAGCACATCAACTCCAGCAGGCCCATGGGCGGGCCTTGGCTTCTCCTCGACCATATACAAAGTGTCTGGAATGTCCTGTATGTATCTTACCCTCCTCAATCTCATGATCTCCACCTCTTGCACTAGCTGATCTTCTAGGAGGACCTTAACTTCCTCATAGTACGGCATGAACAGTCTAGGCTGTACGAACAAGCCGTTATTCTTAGTGCTGCGAATCCAAGCATTCACCCTCATGTTCTCGCGTTCTCCTCCAATCATGTGGCTTGGAGGAGTGCTCACCAATCCTCTGCGGATGGCTTGGTTCAAGATGTCACTATTCGGTGGCAGAACATGATCCATTCGCACCAGAGGCAGTAGATCCGACAATATTTCTCGCAACTCAACATCGCTCAGATCGCGCTTCTTCACCCCTTTTCTGGTTACAGAATGCGCGGTGTGATTTAACAAATTGGGCTCTGCAAATCAACCAATACGTGAGACCTCACACATAAACTACTACAAACACCATTACTCCATACCTCTATCTTCCATACGTCTGACTAGCTCATTTTCGCCCCATTTTAATACTGCATGAAGTACTTCCAGCTCGGAAGCCTGTAGAAACGGACTCTTCAGGACTTCCGCCAAGTGGATTTTGTCCAACTGATGAAGGACAGATGATTGCGCCACGGGTTGAAACTCTTCGCGCAAAAAGTGCAAAGCCTGGAGATAGAAAACACCTTGAATGCATTTTGCTTTCTCGCATGACAAAAAAAAACTAACAATATTCTATAGAAACATTTTACAAACAGTAAATTGATTCGACATGAAAATTGTGAAACATTATACATATCTGACATTATTGATTTTAAGTAAAAATAAGCAAAGGTCGTAAGTAAATTGTTTCAAGAATTAAGCTAAAAATTACAACAAGTATATTGATGTATTTATTTCAGCGTTAAAATAAATGTTATTAAAATTATAATTATATAAATTGATTATTTTTATGTATTTCAAATAAAAAATTTTGAACTGTTATTGTTTTTACTTTGAGAAATATCCAAGGAGATATCAGAGTTCAATAAACTGTTGCTAATGTAGAAAGGTTGAACGATGAAGGAAGATCGATTAGTGACTGAGAAGAGAAAGTAACGGCGAGATACCAAGCAGAAAATAAATAGTTGCAATTGAGCAACAGCTAAAGTTAAAATATATAGGGTCGTTAGAAATCTGTTCATGAATATTACATATATTGACCGTTACTACTTGCAAAATTCATATTTAGACAGACATATTTAAAAACCAAATGAAAGTGTGATCTTCACATAAAATTTGTATAATTTTATAAAGATTTTCTTTGTTTTATGATGATTTATTTATTTTATAGCAACAAATATTATTAAAGGCTGACAACTAATTAATTGGTAAATATTGGTGATTTAATGTTTTTTTTCAGTAATTATTGTTTTTCAATTTAAGAAAATGGTTATGGTTATTTAAGAATGATTGTTACAATAAATATTAATTGATAAATATTGGTGATTCAATGTTTATTATTGTTTTTCACTTTGTGTTGATAACTAACTACGTTTGTATTTTTATGTTGAATACATATAGCTCCAAGTCCCACGAACGTATCCTGAATGCCATAATACACCAGTGATCTCCAAAAAGTTTTTTTTGTTGTTATTTGGAAAACACTGGAGTATATTAATAAATAGTAATTGGTGTAATTACCTGTCTGTGAACCCAGGCAGATCCGTGTGGTTGGCGTGACCATTGCAAAACTGTAGGTAATGTTTCTAAAGACAACCAGTCTAAAATGAGATCCTCACAGCCTTGTGCAAGTATGTCCAACTCAAGGAATCTACCAATCTGGTACAATTCCATAGCCTCTTCGAGCGGAGAAGGTCGGACTCTTCCGGTGTGAGCCAAAGCCTGAGCCTCACCGAGTCCTCCTCCACAGCCTCCACGTGATATATACGATAAATCGACTTGATCTAAGTAAACGGCATTGAGTAAAACCCGTGCATACCTAGACCGAATAAAGAATAAACATAAAGAAGACTTTAGAAGAAAGAAATTCGTTGTGCGAAAGAAACGAACCGTTTAGGAATGACGCTCTCATCTAACACAATACGAGTTGGAATATGGAGGGCCCTCTCTGTATGCTCTTCGCCGCTTCGAGATCGTCTCTGCAAAAGGTTTCGGAAAAACGGAGATCTAGCAGATAAAATAGCCTTGTGGCATGGCAGTTCGAGTTTAGGCCTGAATCCATACTCAGAGCTTCCGGAGTCGGGCCTCTGACAATCTGTGCCATCTGAAGTGAATACCAAAGCAGCATCGGCGTAGTCACCGGTCTCGAGTAAATAGCTCAAATCGGTTTCCAATGCATTTGGAGTGCCGAATTCTTCGCGCAGTCTTCTCAACAGATTCATGTCGATGTTTGTGTCATGGGGGCAAATATCGCCAGTGTATAAATAGCGTAACAGCGCTGAAAAGAGCTGTACGTCGACGGTGGCCGTTCTCAGCTCCAAGCAGATCCTGGCGCCGTATCCCGGACATCCGGCTAAGAGATCTCGAAAGTAAGGACAACGTGCCGACAGTAGAGCCCTATGTATAGGGAAACATGCTCCTCTGTACACCAGATCAGCATCTGTGCAATACTTGAAGTCGTAGAGTGCGGATAAGTCCTGTTTAAATGTGGCTGCTGGCGGTCTGGCCAGTTCGGCCTGAACGCAGAGATCCTTCAAGGCAGCCAAAGCCTCGTACTCCTCTAGCAGAGCGGCGATCTCGAGTGGGGTCCAATCGGATACCAATTCCCTCAACATCCTTCCATGGTCGCACGCCTTGGAGGATCGGCGACGACGAATCAGCTTCTTCTTGAGCGTCGCGAATCCAGTGACCTTCTTTTTCCTCTCGCGCACTATGACCCCCATCGTTTCTCTGTAAACTGCTGATGGAGGATCAGTCAAAGGAATAGCCCCTGGTATTCCCGCTTGCTCACCAGCAGATGCAGATGATGCGTTTACACCCATTCTGTGTACAAATTCTTCAGTCATGCACTGCTCACTTCCCACACCCCACCAGCTGTGCTGCAGTGCACATGGAAATAGACAGCCAAATAGGTTCATCGCTTGCCCAGACTAAGGCCTGACATGCAGACACAGCCTGTAAAAAATGCATGAATGCATCAACAACACACACTAACCAAACTATAAAACAAATGACATCATCCAATTATTAACAAACAACATGCATATAAATGATAAAGAAAGAAAATAAGTCATAATTGATATTCACTAATGATTCATAAACAATTTTATTATCAAGCATAAATTGAAATCTCGTTAAACTGGAATGTTGTTACAAGTATGGTGCGCTCCAATAAAGTGACCTTTAAATTTTTCGGTGGGGTTGCACCTCAACCCTGATATGGGGCTGCACTGAATTCAGCCCTGATAACATTCATCGGAAACATTCTAATATACACCAAATGCATTGTTGTTTCACACAAAAATTAAATGGGTCAATTTGGGGTTGGGTAAATATTCTATGTTTATGAGCTTATCTTACCCATTGCACAGCAGTTGCGACGAATTTCGTATGGAGATATTCGGAGCGATGGGTTTTCCATTCGGGAAATCGGGATGCATGGTACAATAGCTGGATAATGTTAAAGTAGGGTAAATTGGTAAACAACTGTTGACAGTATTTGCGGACGCAAAGGTTAAAGGAAGCTCTCAAACGATGGGGGGCTTACGTCCCGAATCTCACCTGGGCGACACAGAATCATGTTGTTGGCCGTAATCTTCAGGCATATGCAGTTCAAAAGCGCACCCATTAACAATCGTTCTTACATTTTCTAGATATGTGTATTATAGTAGCCATGTTTATGTTCCACCACTCGGACGAAAAAAAAAATAGATCTGCAATCGAATAGGCCTTCACAAACCACCTAACACTGCCTAAATCCAATTGAAAACACTGACCACAACCCTTAGGAGTTCAACTGCACCAACATTATTATTTTATTTTGCAAATAAACCACCTTTATGTGCTATTTAACGTACAAAAAAATTCAGCACACACAACTCTTGTTTGTACTACCAACATGGATGCCACATCCCACCCACATCAAACTACCATCCCATATCAATGAAAAAAAAGACCAAATAAAAATAACAGATTTACATTCAAAAACCAAAAACAATTTTCAAATAACAATTAAAACAACTAACAATAATCAATTCCAATAAGAACAAACAAATACAACATATAAATTAATACAATATCTACAAAATAACATCAAAAACTTCATAAAAACAACTATAATACATTCAAAAACATTAATCTTTTAAATCCAATTGATTTTAATCATATTTGCACACTCACATCTCATCAATTTTATCCTTAAAATAGGTTTAAAATAACCGCTTTGGCAACGTAGCAGGTTATTGTTACATTACCATCTGAAGTTAGTCGCAAATCCCAGATATCCACCTAAATCTCTATTATTAAAAAATAAACAAATGCATTGATTTATTGCATGACACATATATACACATGTATATTATGTAAACATATATACGCATATAGTGCAGGGTCACAATTTGCTACTGTTGTGTAGTAAACAAATGTATCATTCGATTCAAATTAAATTATTACATTGTTCTCGGTTTCATAACCATTTAATTAATTCACAAATACAGATTTTTAACAAATAATTTAAGATCTAGGATCTTAAATTAATTAATTTTATTTATTATATAATATTATAGAAACATACAAATAATTTTATTTCTACAAATTTATTATAGTCTTTAAATATTATAACTTTAAAATTATTTTATAACAAATCACTATATTTAATTAAAATATTATATAAAGAATTAAACTAATTAAATAAATTTTATCTATTTAAAATATTGATAATAAAACTGCAAGTGTTGATAAAACCTAATAATTATATAACAAATTTTAGAGTAAAAATATTGATTTTAACTGAATTATCAAAATTATTATTATTAGGTAACAGTGATGTCCATCAGATAATTTTCGTTTTACTTCTTATAGTTAAGCAATATGTAGCGAGGATGGGTGATAAAAATAATTAAGTCAATCAAAAACCTATTAACATTATTTCTTGTGATCTAAATTAAAAAAAAAAACTATTAATAGTTGATATTTTTATAAGAGAAATTATAAAGGATATAATTATGGGATTATAAAATAATGGAATTAAATGTTTGTACTACAAACTTTATTTATTTTTGTTGGTAATCAAAGGATCATTCAATACTAAACAATCAACTTGAAAATGCGAGACTTGCGTAACAAACTTGTACAAAATTGTTGTTCGTTAAAAATATTACAATCTAACACAGAAACCTAACAATATTGTATGATACTAGTAGAAACGTTAGTATATTGTGAATATTTTCATAAATTACAGACTTTTTAAGCATTTGAAATGGAAGTTATCGGAAGATCGGTTGTATTTATCGGCGTTGATCCTTTAATCATGAATAATCCTTTTTGCTAATATATGAATATAATTGAATCAAAATAAGCAAAATCCGTGAGTAACAATAGCTTAATTTCCAATTAATTGTTTACAAACGATAATAAAATTGGAAAACTACAGTATAAATGCAAAGAAATCATTGAAAAAAAGCCTTAAGCTAACAAGTTTCGTTGTTCCTATATAAATCTGTTGCTAGGTTTCTAAATCAATTATGAATAAAATATGAGAAACTGCTGTATTAGTATCATTGTAATATGTAAATGTATTAAAATAATCGTTCAGTCAATTATTATTTCGGATTCTTTTTTATTGCTTGATATTCATTCAACTGTTCAATTACGATCTGAAGATACACTTTGCAATAATGCGAGCTTTTATAAGGCGCAATTAAGTATCTATAGTACTAAGTATTTAATATTAGTAAATTAATCAAATAAATCTTACCATACCGTCAAAAAAAAAGATTATAAGACAATTAATATATTAAAATGTATGACTACTAATAATATATATATATTTTTATCTTCTTCTTTTCTTTGTATTATTTTACTTTAATATAAGTAACATTTATAAAAAAGTGTATGTTCACATTATTATGATTCTTTGTTGCTGTTTTTTTTTTCATTTCTTCTTTAATATAGTGTTAATAAATTGCTTAATTGATTACTTTTCTCTTCATGGCTTGTCTTTCTCTTTTGTCGCGTCCCGATTTTATTTCATACTTTTAGTCTCTTCTCTGAAATATATTGTAGTATTTCGTATTCATCGGAAGGCCTAATCCTAATCACTCACTTTACTTATTTAAGGCATATATCATATTGAGAAGGCGTCATTCATAAATTAATTCATTAGGATATATCGCCTGGATAGCGCACGTCAAATTAAGTATCGGTCGATGGGTCAAGTCAAGGTCGAAAAGAGGAGTGAGCACGGAAACGCCACGCCCCGCTCCAATGAATGAAATATAAAAATGATAAATATATATATATAGATAACAGCATACACAAATCTGTATGTAAATTGAATGAAATTAAATGGGATTATTGTTGCAAAAACGTTAAAATTAATTGTAAATTCTAATTAAATCGTTATGATAAATAACCGAAATTGCAAATTGGTTGATAGCCACTGTATAAACGTAGGTAAGGCCTCAGGTTATTCAAAAACCAAAGCAGCCGACGCGTAACTCACAGAACTGTCGTTCATATTAAGGCATTGGCTGGACTGCGCGTACTTCAAGAATTTCAAGCTGGCGCTTTGGCTACGATCGTTCCTCATCAGATCTTGCACAGCCTTAAAAAAAAAAAGAAATATCCTCACTTAGTCCAAATTACACAAATATTAATAGTCTTCATAATAATAGTTAATATATTTAATTAATATATATTAGTTAATATTATTTAATATAGTTTTTATACAAACCTGCAGCAGGATGCCAATAGGATGCCGGCCACAAATAGTATTTCCATATCTCTTTAAGTAACTCGTAAATTCTGTTGGATTCAGAGTTTCTATTATATTCATGGCCTGAAAATTAAAGATGAGTTAATTAAAAAGGTATGGATTTGTTATTGATGTACATACAGCCCTATCTAATCCTTCGATTGATTGATGAATATCACCATAAGAACAATCATAATAAGTGTAACGAAAACGTTTTCCCCAGTGGCAGAAGTCTGAAGATATCACAAAGAGATTCTGGGGGTCACCTAAGTAATTAGACAGAATCCTCCCATAGCACTCTTCCCTCTCTGGTGTGAGAGATCCGACAAGTATTGGTACTATAGTAAACTGATGTTTAAAACTAAAAAACCATGACAGATGTAAATTTAAAAACCTTGCTTGTTATATGATAGAAAACCTTTCCATAACTTTAGCAATGTAAGGCAAGTGCATTTCTATACTATGCTCATTTTCATCAATGTCCATGGGCATCCACTTAAATTCGCCTGTTGCAGAGAGATCTTCATTGACTGCAATACCAGAACAATAATATTCGTAGAGAGTCTGGTTAATATCTATACAGTACCCTTAGAATCTATTTGCAAGTCATAGAGTGGTGTGCTATATTTTTGTGCACTAGATAAGGCACAAGCAGACAATCGAACATGATGTGTTGGACCTAATATAAAAATGCGTCTGACTACAACAGGACTTATCTGTCTATAAGCGTGCCCCCCACAAGCTCCACAATATTGATAGCCAGCATGACTACAACAAAACAATAAATATTGTATTAAACATGTATATCTACATACTCACGGAGCAATGATTGCCCTGGCTGGTCCATGGCTTAAATCGGCTTGCTTCAACCAACAATCCAGCTGTCTAGACAGCTCTGGTCCTTAATACACAAAACAATTATATAAACTTATATAAACACACACGCCATTTTGATCGTTAAATTAGTTATTAAATAGCTTATCCCTTTGTTTCAGAAGGTCAATGACATGCAAATAACAATTTAACAACAAAAGGATCAGCTGATTCTCCTCTAAATACCTGAATCTGTATACCAACTTCCAGCATGTACGGCTCTCCTCACTGGCATCTTGGTGGTCAAATGATTTGAAATAAAAATGGGTAAATTATAAGGCCTACCTAGTACATAAAATGTTGACAGCTTTACTTTTGAGGATGATTTATTTATTTTCATTTATTGCGCATACGCTATGACTTGCCATGGTACCAACCATTTGAAAGACAAAAAGTTACAGTAACTCTTTTGGAAGAACTTAATTTAAAGTTTTCCATTAATCTTAACATTAGGAATTAATTTTCTTTCGAATACTAAAACCCTTTGCAAACAGTAGTAATCGATTAAATACAGTTTTATTGTAATATTAGACCTTAGTTTAATTGGAAATACTTAAAATTATCCTATTCCCATGCGCATAAAGAAGAAAACAGCATAGAAAATTCTTGTCTTATATCAGAATCACCAACTAAAGAATATTTATAATTAAAAAGATACTTATTTTTACTAATAAAACCACTATTTTGTATATAAAGAATAAATAAACATCCATAAAACAACCAATAACTTTTTGTTAATAAGAATAAACAAATCTATGGACTTCTTTTATTGATTCCTTTCGGCTGAAGTTAGCCTAATACTCCCTCTCTAAGATTGACGAGTTTCCCGCCAATTGAAGAACCTACAATTTTGATTCTTTATTCACAAATTTAGTTGAGTTTAGTATCTTAATAACAGTACATCTTATATCATGGGAATAACAGGCTTGATACCATTTCTTAAGAAAAAGAATCCGGCCATTAAACGAGGACATTTAAGGGACTTCCAAAATAAAAGGGTTGCTATTGATGCCTACTGCTGGCTCCACAAGGGTGTGTACTGCTGTGCAGAAGATTTGTTCTTTGGACGTAAAACTACCAAGTATGTGTCAGATAAATTTCATTCATGAAAATTTCAATAAGAATATTTTTTGAAATGTTTCTTAATTATAAGTTATTTTTAGATATGTGGACTTCTGTATGAAATACATAAAACTTTTAAAGCATTTCAAGATAATGCCAGTTCTTGTTTTTGACGGTAAGAATATGCCAATGAAGATTGTTGACAAGAATAGACATGAAAGTAGAACAGATGCCAGGAATAAGGCAAATGTCTTGGTTGCCAGTGGTCAAAATCAGTTAGCTAGAACATATATGTCAAGGGCTATTGATATTACTCATGAAATGGCTTTAGCTTTGATTAAAGCAGCTAGAAATGATGGGGTTGAATGTATTATAGCTCCTTATGAAGCAGATGCCCAGTTAGCCTTTCTGGAGATGAACAATTATGTGGACTTTGTGATAACTGAAGACTCTGATCTTATTGTTTATGGATGTAGAAATGTAAGCTTGTAGACACAGTAATGAAAAGGAATAACGTTAAATTTTAGATATTTTTTAAATTAGATGACAGTGGTGCAGGAGAGGTTTATTCACAGACTAACCTCTGGTCAGCACTACAGCTGACCCAGCCTGAAAAATTCGAATTCAGGAAATTCAGACATGCCTGTATTTTATCAGGCTGTGATTACGTGCAGAATTTGCCCGGAATAGGACTCGCAAAATCTTGGAAATTCATGTGCCAAATAATTATCTCGGATATACGGAAATTCCTTTTAAAAATCCCTTTGAAATTGAACATGCCTAACTTAGTTGTAGATGATGAGTACATACAAAATTTTGTAATGGCAGACATTGCTTTTTCATGCCAAGAGGTTTTCGATCCTAAATTTAAGTTACGGGTTCCGGTAAATTTGCCGAGCGTCAATGAAATCCTCGATGAAGATTACGCAGAGTTCAGCAAGAAATTTTTGAAGGAGTCGGTTGATTGCTATCAATTGGCTCTTGGTAATATAGATATGAATAACAAGGTTTATGACAATTACAATCCAGAAAGTAAGCTCGGTTCTATATATTGTTCGCACAAGAAAGGGAAAGAAAATGAAAGCAATGGACCTAAGCCACATCAGAGTATGATTTCGTACAAAAAGGTAAAACCAGTTGACAGTCCTAAAAGTAAAGTAGAAATGGAAGAAAACATGGACGAATGCTTAAAACCTATAGAAGAACTAGTGCCTACCGGTAAATATTTTTTTAAGAAGAAACAAGCCGAGCCCGAGGTTAAAGTATGTGAATAACAATTAGCATTTATCCAAGATTTATTTGACAAATAAATTTTTAGCCTGTTGAAATTAATCATTCCCTTTCCACAATCAGTAAATTCTTTAGACACGTGAGTTCTAAGCGTTATAAAAGAATTACTTAACTAAATTTAAACATTTCAGAAATATGTTAAACAAAAAGGTGATATTATAAGAAGACCAGAACCAGTTAATGTTAAAGATATAGAAAATAGCGGAATATTGAAATTAGACGACGAAAAGATCAAAGCATTTTTGAATAATCAGACTGTTGCGAAAAACGATGATTCTTTCATGGAGAGTTCTTTAGTACAAGAGAAAACGATAACAAATCTGAGCGCATTTAAGGTATTTTATTTGAAATACAGTGAGTTGCATTTTAATCTGAATCTTTCCAGAAAACCAATACAAGGCAATCCATGCAGATTAAGACAGAATTAATTAGCGAATCTACTTTAAAATTGGAGGAATCATCAACTAAGATAGATGAATCTATGGAAGTTGACGAAGATGAAGATAATGAAGTAACGATAATTGAAGAAGTATCAAAAGATAATGAAATAATGACAGTAGTTGAAAAAAAGATGGAAGTGCTTTTAAACGATGTATCTGTTATTAAGGAAGAGCGCGTGCAGAGGACGTTTCTACCAGAAAGGAAAAAACCTACCCTTAATGCAATTAAGGTATTCTATTTGAAATGCAATGAATTTAATTTTAATTTGATTTTTTTCAGAAAACAATTACAAGAAAGTCTAAGGTGAAATCGAACCAGGCGACAATGTTGAATTTCTTCAAAAAAGTATAAACCATTAACTACATTTATTATTGTGATATTTTAATGTGTATCTGAGAAATTTATAATAATTTATTTTTATATATGTTTTTTAAAATAAATGCTGCTGTGCAAGCGTATTTCATTTATTTTTATTACAAAATGGGTTAAAACAGTCTTTAAATCACGTGGTGTATTTGTAGAACAATATTTACACATTTTTTATGAACAAATAGCTGATTATTGTTATTGTGAAATTGTGAAAACTGTGCGTTTTTTTTAACAGTGTGATTGCTTAATATTACTTAAGTATGTTTTTAAACTTAAGTGATTTAGTTAATTAACCTATAAAAACCACATTGTCAAACAGACATGATTGTGGTTGTACTCAAAGCATTTGAATTAATATTCAATTTGCTGGACGAGAATAAACCTGAAATTATTTATTTCAGCAAGAATTATCTTCTGGTTAATAAACCTTATGATCTACGCATCAATAGCAATAACAAGGAACAGGTAAACAATGTTAAATGGTTCATAATATTAGGTTAACTTCTATTTAAAACAATTATATTTATTTACAACAATTAATCTATCAAGTAAAACTTATTTTTCAGATTTAAATTAATAATTAATACTGTAATTACAAAAGTTAAACATTTATTTATTGATTTAAGTTATAAAAACGTATAAATTATCAATGTACAAAATTAACGTTTTTGGAAATTATTGTCCAATGAAAAATCAAGATATATAAGGGAGGCATAACAAAAAGTTTGGAAACTGCTGATGTACATTTTTAAATTCTGAAGCTGAAAAACTTTAGATGTTTTATTTAATTATAAGATGGTAATGGGATTAGTTACAAACTATTAATTGTTGAAGCTTGTTATGCAGATTGAATCTGAAGGTAATTGAAAGTTCTTTTAAGGATGTGTGATCTGTACATAGACTGAAATTGAACCTATTATTGGTGTGCAGTAACACTGCTTTGTGATTGGTCCAATAGGAATTATATTGACGCCTCCTTTAATTGATTATCGATTAGTGATAATTGGGTGCTAGTATGCTCATACAGGTGTTCGAATTAATTAAGTTACCTGTATTTATGATTCATGAAATTTAACACCTTGAATAACCCTTTATATGCAACAATTACTGTATTTAGTGCAATTCATTAAATTCTTTGATTATGGTAAATATTGTGAAATTTATAATGATTAGATTTTTGATAAAATGTCCATCAAAAAGGTATTTTTTGTTACGTGCAAAATGGTAATATCAGAACACATCATTAACAACTTTATTAAAGTATGAAATGATTACATAATAGTTTCGGTCAATAGCCCTATTATTATTATTGTTATATGAATATGTTATTGGTTATTACCCAATTACGTATGTGTTGCAATAAATATAAAAATAATTATTTTTACGTAATAGGGTGCAAAATAATACTGTTGGTCTTTTATGATTTTATAAATTTATTATAACAAATATTATTACATATTATAATGTATTCATATATCTATATCTCATATACCTCAATATTGGTAATCAACAGTTGTATAAGAAACGAGGATCTAAAATATATAATAAATTTTTTTCTTAATTTTTATTACTTAAAAATAGACTTGATTGTTTATTAGTTTATTGAATCGAGAGTTTTTTCTTAGAAATGTTTCCTTTGATTTGATTTGGAAATAAAAAAGTTTCATAATTTCCTTTTAGTAGAACTGAGTTGTATTTATCCGAAATATTTTTTTTTCTCTTTTAAAATTAACTTTAATTGCAGTTATTTTTAATAAATTAATTATAGAAATGTAGTTGCATAATATTTGATATAAGTTACAATGTTTGAAAGATGTTATAGTTAAGATATAATACTAATATTTAAGTAACAGTTACACAAAATACAGGATGTTAACATGGTAATTTTTAATATTTAACAAAAAACCACCATAGAATTTCCTTACAATAACAAAAATTATTAATTGTTTTAATGGATTAAACACTAATAGTATCTTGGTAATTCAAAGTAATGGTAATATGGTTGCCTATAATAATTAACCATTCTTGGTATTAAGGATTCCAATTAATAAAAATCTTGTAATAATATAATCATTAAGGGTAGTTACTTTATTTTAATAAAACTCTTGTAAAAATATAATTATTAAGGGTAGTTACTAATCTTTAATTTTCTAACTCTCCTGTAATAATATAATGATTAAGGGTAGTTCGAGAAGGAATACTTTCGTTTTAAATATTAGCTTATATAATTTTAATCTTAAGTATAGATTTTTGTAGCTATAAACAAATTATAGTGATAATTATTGACCAAAGTTTCTTATTCAAAATTTATCTGTTTTCAATGTTAACAATTGATGAAATTGTTTAAAATTATGTAATCGAAATTAATGATTTGTATCAATTTTCTTTCTTTATAAATGAAGCATATTTTTATGCTTTATATTGTTGTAATTATTATATAATAATTATTAAGACAATAAAAATAATTCACACATTTTTTAATATAATAATATATTTTTTATTAGAAATATAGCGTAACTTAAATAAATTATAAACATTTTTTTAAATTCAAATTTGCTGTATATTTAGTTGCATACAATATTTTCCTGTATTAAAAAGAATTTAAATAAAATTTATAGAAATTTTTAAAAATTATTAAATAATAAATAATCAACTGTTATTTTTGTTATAAAATAATAATTATTGTATTTATTGTAGCAGACACACAATCAGATAATAATTATATAACAATTTTATTTACAAATTCACAATAATAAAAGAAAATATTTGTAAAGAAAATTTTTAACTTTAATAATAATATTCGGTTTATTTCATGTAATTTTCTATGAGTATTTATGTATTTTTAAAATCGTGTTGTGCAAAATTAGAGTTCTTAAAGTAATACCTAAAGTACTTCAGCTGTAAAATTTCTTTTCATTTGAATAATTGCTTTCTGTTTTTGTTATGTAATTTCCAATTTCCAACGTGTATAACTACAAATGATTCAATCTTTATGCATATTTAAATGTGAGCGATTTGAAAGCAGTAAAAAAATAAAAATAATCAAAACTCAGAATACGTATTTCGTCTAATTGAATGTAAGTTAAAAAATGTACAGAATGTAAAAAATGCCGTAACAGATCTTAAATTTAAAAAAATCGTGCAAGAATATACCCTCCGCATTTTGTTACTTAACAATCCATGCCCTTACATAATTCCGCGTAAAATGAAGCGCCGAGCGGAGACGTATTTTGTTGTTCCTGTTTTTATTTTTCGAATTGATTTTATGTATGTTGCATAAATTTCGCACACACCTGCTTTTCCTACAACGAGCAATCACCGAGGGCGTGATTTATTGCGTGCAAGAAAGTCACGTAGAAAACGGGAATCTCATCCTCAGGATGTTCCATACATTTTGAAAACAAAGCTAAATAAATGATTGCTTTTGATGTATTTATTATTTAAATATCAAGTGATTCTTATATAAACATTTTCATTCGTATAATAATCACATTTATTTTATGATCAACGTTAAACATAAAATACTTTCCAACCGTTATATAATTGTGACTTTTAACAAACAATTATTATAAACATCAATACCTCACATAGTTCGGGTAATAGGTTATACCAATATCCTAGACTATTTAAAACCGGACTAACAGAGGTTTTTAAAACTACACATAAAGACTTGACTCTATAAAGAATTTACTTTTAATTGAGTTTGTTTTGAATTTTTTAAACTGGATTTTAGTGAATCGAAGCCGGATTATGCGAAGTATAATTTGAGTTCTTATTTTGCTAACTTTTATAATTTAATTAAAACAACTAATTTTTTTTATTGTCTCGCATAGTCCTGTAAATCGGTTTCATTTGTTTGAAACCGGACTAATCGAGGATTTTAAAACTATAACTGTATAAAGAAAACTAAGAATTTACTTTTAATTTTGTTGAATCAAATTTTAATTTGAACTTTTCAAACTCGAATTTTTGTATATTTTTTCAAAATTTAAATTGTTTTTTTTTTGACATTTATTACATTTGGTTTTTAATATTTGTAAATTAGTTTTTTCTTCTTGTAATGAAAAAAATCCATAATTTTAATTAATAGAAATGGAAATATAATAATTGAACAAACCTAAAATGTCACTTTATTAACAACATAAAATAATAATTAAGACAAATTTATTACAACTCAACCTAATAAAGTATTGTTTTAACTGTTTTTTTTAATATTATAGTTTTTAAGTATAAAAAAATGAATTTTGTAAATACTTGTACAATATGAACAATAAAATATTAACCGGTTTTTTAAATTTATAAAAACCACAAATGTTAAATGGTACTTCCTGCCTTAATGATAAATAGACGCAATTCATAAAAAAAAACATCAATTTATCCATTATATACATATGTAAATGAAAACGAAATAGACAATAAAATATAAACCGGTTTTTTAAATTTATAAAACCAAAAACATTACATGCTACTTCCTGCTTAAATGATAACTAAACGCAATTGATATGATAAAACATTAATTTAAATACAAATACAAAATATATACATATGAAAATTACAATTAAAAAAATAACTTAAAAATTATGGACTATAAAATAAAAACCGGTTATTTTAATTTATAAAAACTAAAAAAATATATGCTACTTTTTGTCTTAATGAAAAATAAACACAATTTGTAAGAATAAACATCAATTTAAATACAAATATAAAATATATCCCCTAATAAATAAAATATGAAAATATTAATAATAAATCTTCTATAATGGTTGCAATAATTTTTTTGTCTGTAATACTTTTATGTAACAGCCAAGTTGTTATGTGATTTATAATATTCGATTAGTCCAGTTTCAAACTGGTGGAACCGTTTAACTGGTCTGTGCGAGATATTTCTGATAAAATAATTATTATTAGTTTTAATTAAGTTATACTTTTTTTTGTTATAAAATTAATATTAACTAAATTAAAAATATAATTATTGTCAAAAAAAAAATATTTTTTGGAATAATTATAATTATTGTTAATGGAATTAATGAGCAGAGATTATATAATTTTTGAGTGTTAAATATAAATATAGTGGTTACGTTTAATCCATAATCGCCCAGTAGATATATATGATTAATGGATGTGATAAAACGGAAGTAATTGTATGTTGTATAATCCAGTAATTCGGATTTAAATCAAATCTATAGATGCATGTATGAATTTATATATGTATATGTTGTATATAAAGGGGGAAGTTCGTGTTATATGATTGACCGTTGGTTTCGGACAGCTTTCCATCCGTCTAGAGAGACTGTAATGATCCGAAGCGGCAATCCGTCGGAGCAGTTGTTTATAAATAAAATAACATTTCAGTATACAATTCAAACTTATTTGCGGAGGAAAGTGCCAGAGCACATTAACAACAAACTTTACCACGATTTCTATTTCGTGCACCGCTTGGATTACGCCACCAGCGGCATTTTGTGCATACCATTAAACAAAAATGCTTGCAAAATTACGTTCAGACTGTTCCAACTCCGGCAGACCAAGAAATATTATTTGGCGATAGTGCGGGGTGTTATTTCGCAAGAGCTGGTTTCCATCAATCTGCCCATAGGTAATGTGACGTAACAGATTTTATTCTTGAATTTATTATACCGACGTTATTTTTCACAGGCGAGAACAGTGTAGACACGGCAGCGCAGAAAATGTGCACGAAGGATCATAGCTATTGTGTGAAGGCAAAGGATGCAACGACAGTCCTTCTCGTCCTCGAAACTGGACTCTACGATAGCTATCCTTGCACGAAGGTCCTTGTGAAGCCCGTCACAGGTAGGAGACATCAGATCCGCGTGCATTGCTCCGCTCTTGGTCACACCATCGTTGGTGACTACACTTACAGCAACAAGAAGGACACTAAACCATACAGGATGTTCCTACACTCACTTAGGTAAAACTCCCTCCAATTCCAGGAATTTAAATCGTCCTTACTACCTGCCATCACCAGATTGGCACTTTTACTCCCAATGCACAAAAACCTAACAAAAAAAAGGTGCAACATCAGGAAATTGCCTTTACAATATCCTCCGCCCCGCTAAACAATAAAATCTTAAAATAAAAACGCCGCCGCCTATATTCTTCCTTTCTGCAACTTAATTACAGAAAAAAAATCTAATATATATATTATTTTGTATGAAATTCTATTTACGTTCGAATTTGGTTTTATATAAAATTAAAAACCGGTTTTAAAAAATTATAAAAACCGGTTTAAAAAATTTATAGAAACCGGTTTTTTTAACTTATAAAAATCAATATTTAGTGCCTAAATAATCTCAGCTTCAAAGAATAAACGCAATAAATCATATTTCTTTTTATTATTCATGAAATTCGTCATAGAAAATATGAAATAAATATTTTACAGACATTTTTCAAAAACATGATTTAACTGCAAAATCTTTTAAATTAATTAATTTATTTATTATTATTAGAATGATGTAACCATTTTTGCTTATAATGAATCTTCTGTCTAGACGTATTGTCAATCTTTAATTTTTCAAGGTAAAGACAAAATATTTTCCTTTTTATATATTTTCTAAAACCGGTTTTATTAATTTAAAGAAATAACGTTTTAAATTGTATAAAATCGGTTTGAATTGTATGGTGGAACGAAAAATAATAAAAAAAATCGTCCCTAAATTGTGGGGTGGTTCCACCCTTTCGTTGAGTTTCCAGTCAGCTAAAAATAATTTGGCAAAACCCATCGTCCCGTACGAAATTAACAAATTGATTAAATACTAATATTGCCCTTCGGTTCAATAATTAATGGCCTGCAGTAATTGATAAATATATATATAATATATAAAATAATTTTGTTTCGGAAACTAATTAATTTAAACAAATATGTATTTTTTTTAAATATTTTCTCTTCGAATTTGTACATTGCGTTTATTGATGCGGTGCATCCGGCTGTGCACTTTACTAACCGCCCTTAAAGAGCGGTGGGATCCTTTGCAACCCTCGGTGCGTATTTTGTTTCGCTTTTCGGGCATCCTCCTTATGGGGCTCATTTAAATCGTGGAAATATACCCTCCCAAATGGACGGATCCCTTCTACATTTTTTTTTTTGAACTTTCAAAATACCCCATTTCTCCGGTCTATTGAATCCTCTCCTCTCGTACAAAAAAAAACTTTCACAAAGATTTCCATTTACAAGCAATTTGATATATTACAAAATTTCTTTTAAGAATCACGTAATTTTCTACTATGTAGCATAAAGAACACATCTATTTGCATGAAATAATTTATATATTTTACTACTTTAAATTGAATATTTAAATTGAAATAAAATTTATAAAATTTTGCTTTTTAAACGATAATTTGGAAGTAATTATTGAAATATTGAATAACATGAATAAATAGTGGAAGAATACTTCTTTAAAGATTGAAAATAAAGTTAAATAAAAAGTTTAATAATACTTTTAGTTTACATTGATTCGGAAAATCTATAGTTCCTAGAAGTTGTGCATATTCCACTAATCGCTTATGTTTTTTTAGTCTATTTTCTCTCTTTATTTCTTTGAAGTGGGAAGAGTTGAAACGGAAGTAGGAAATCTGTATAATTTGTGTAATGTGTAATTTGCATGAATTAAAAGTTCCGTAAAGTTTCGCTATTGATCACACGTCGTTTAAAAACAGTTTGTATGGTTAATGTTAGAGAATTTCTGGAAAACTGGGAACAGTTTGTTCATAATTACAATCCTGGTTGTTTAAATTATAGGAAGCGAGTTTAGTTTCTGTTCAGTACAAAACAGAATAGAGACAATATTTAGAAATTTTATTCTGAATTATTGACTGCAATTATTGATTTATTTTACAACATAAGTTTGTTACCTGTGTTTTTTTTTAAATTACTATTTAATAATTAATATTTTAAGAAATAAGTAAAAAATTTCTAAATAATTCAGAAAATTTATTATTTTGTTAAATTAGATTGATTAATGTTATGAATAAATTAATGTATTGAGTAAAATAATAAAATGTTTATTTTCATGAAAAATTAGAAATATAAAATGTTGAATTACATAACTCATGAAAAATTTGATACTAAAGGAAATTGGATTTGTTTGAAAATCAATAAATTATGTAATTTATTTACTATTGTTGGTTTTGAAAAGTATATGTTATGGACGATTATTTTAATAATAGAAAATATATTGTCTTGAACAAAATTTAAGTCAAAAGGAGATTTTTTTTTACCTTGAAAAAAATAATTCTTACCTTCAGTAAGAACTGAAAAGAAACTTTTGTGCAGATTGACTATACGTCTAGACAGAAGATTAACCTGAAAAGATTATTTTCAGGTGAAAATATTTTTTTTTGGGAATTATTTAAAAAAAAAACTTTGTCGGTTACAAAATAATAAATAAATAAATTAGTTTAAATGCATGATTTGTGTAGGAAATACTGCTGGTAAAATATTTATTTTTATATTTTGAATAATTTATTTAAAAAATCATATAAATAATTATATAAATATTGTGTAATACATAAATAAATAGTGGAAGAATACTTCTTTAAATTTATTTTTGTTATTAATTATAATTATATTTACTTAAAATTTAAAGATTGAATATAAAGTTAGAAAAGTCTTCAACAAAATCTAAGTTAAAATTTAAATTTTTACCTTAAAAAAAATGCTTTCCTTCAGTAACAACTGAAAAACAACTTTTGTGCAGATTGACTATACGTCTATATAGAAGATTGACCTGAAAAGATTATTTTTAGTAAAAAATTATTTAAAAAAATTGTTGATGAAATAATGTTTGTAAAATATTTATTTTTATGTACGAATTTTGTGAATAATTATGAAACATATGTTTGTGTTTAAATTGATGTTTTGTCTATTATGAATTTATTTTTGAAGCTTTGATCGTTAAGGCAGGAAGTAAGAAAGCGCCAATCCTTAATGGAAGCACTAAAATGTTTAAGTGAGAGTACATTAGGATTTTATGTATGTAACGTCTGTGTGATATTTTTATAGATTGAAATTACCGAATTCCGAAGAGGACATCGACGTGCAGACAAAAGATCCTTTCAAAGGACTGAAAAACTGGATACGCTTGGAAAGCATCAACGAGCTGGACGATGGTGCTTATAATAAAATTGATGAGTTTGTGAGTCTACTCTCCTCCCATTTGCGGGGAATAAATGTGTTCTTGGAATTGATTCCCTTTGTGTAATTTGCAGGTAAAAGATTAGGGAGGATGTGGTGGGGAGGCGATATAAGGTGGTCCAGGTTGGATGCTGGGAATAGTCGGTGTGCAGTTCAGTCTAGAGACAAGTTAACAGGTAAATACAGAATTTGTAATTTTTTTTAATTTTGTTTGTGTTGGGTGGCTTTGTTTGTATATATACAAAATGATAAAGTGGAAATGGTAATGATGTCGAGTAGTAATGGTTTGATATCGCTTTCAGAATGTCGTTGTCATTAAGGAGTTCGGTGGTGGCATTGTTGTTTTGCGCGCTTGCAACCGCCGCTGCGGAAGTTCAACTGCTTAACGGAATTACTAACCAGGATTCCAAGGATCTCTCCGTTGCGGAAAATGCAGCAATTTCCTTCGTTCGGAATAGGTATAGTATAATAATCGCGGCGGCTGTAGCTTATTACCACCTGTAATCTGTAATTGGTTCCTTAGATTCGGAAGGAGTACCGAGTACCTTGGTCCTTTGCTGCAGACTCTCGCCGAGGCCTATGAGAAGTACGAGGATCATGATCCAAAAAAAAAGTCCAAAATCTTCAGCTCTTCCATAAGATGGCCGTATTCGTACAGATGACTCCCGTCGTCGTCCACATAGCGAAGCTCTTCCTCTTCACCATCAATTCCATCACACAGATGTACTCTCAAGTCCAGCTGTTCCTCAGCCTGTTCTACAGATTTTAAACTGTAATAGAGACAATAAATATTTAATCACCAAACCGTGTTTATTTGATCTTCCGGACACATAGTTCCTAGCCATACACAGATTAATATAATCCTGCACATCCCCCACGGGGCTCCGCGCAGCTCCACATCGCTTACTGTTTATTCATTAGCGACAAAAGGTAAATTTACATGTCATCTTCATATCAATATATCCGTGCATCAATCAATTACGTAAACTGCAAACAGCCGCATAATACCAACCCGATTGCTACAGCTTTAATTAAAATTACATAAACATTATTCGTTTTCTCACAATCTAATTATTGATACTCTTAATATTTTTACTGAAAATTTTACAATATAACTTTTCAGTGTATCTGAAAATAATTGAAATAATTAAATTAGTTGGAATGTCGTGAATTTCATTTTATCTGTTTTTCTTGATATTCTAAGATATTCTGGATCCAGGATGAAACTTATATTATAATATTCCTAGTATTTTGGAAAATATTTAAAAAAATAACCAAAAGATTTTTCTTTTTTAATTTTGTTTTCATTTTTTATTATCAAAAAAATATTTTTTAAAGAAAATTTTCTCACATTTTCAAATTTTATGTAATTACTTCATATTCTCATTTTCATATTTTTTTATATTAAAATAATTATTACTTTATTATTGGAAATATTGATGCTTTATACTCTAATATTTTTACTGAATATTTTCCAATATAACTTTTCAGTGTACCTGAAAATAATTAAAACAATTAAATTATTTTTATTAGAAATTTCAATGAATATATTAATTATATATTGGCCTGATTTGAAATAAAGATGAAAAATATAAGATTTAGATATTGCAGTATAAATTGTGAGCGGTTAATTATTCAATGAAAATATGATGATTTTGATGAAACACAATTTGAAAGTCTTAAATGCAAAATCGAGTTACGTGAATAAATTTATAATCAACTGCTTCGTTAATTCTAAAGAAAAACTGGAAGCCCTACATTTGCATATTTATTGGATAATTTGTTTAAGATTTTTATTTTACATATTCAATAGTATCTTTATATTTTTTTAAGTTTATGAATAAAAAGTATCATTCATAATAATAATAATCTCATAACTTGCATAATTATCTTATTTGATATTATTTTAAGTTTATAGAATTTATAATTTTCATAGTTTTATATTAATTAGGTTTAATGTAGATTAAAAATAAGTTATATTTAAGTTAATTAATTTATAATAGTTGAACTTAAATTAATATTTGCTATCTAACATAATCTAATTTAACCTTAAATAACTTTACCTATCTTAACCTAACTTGGGTTTGAACTTTGTGTATGTAATTAAGCATATATGAAAACTTAGGTTTACAACGACTTTGATGTCATAGCCTGTGTAGTTACATTATTGATGTAGTAATATCGCTTTAAAACATCATTTTGTTTGAAGGTTTACGAACGTTCGTAGACTTCAATGTATTGAAGGGGGATGCAATTTTAGCAAAGAAACTATATTGATTTGTGGCGAAGATCACATCGTAGGAGCACAGGTGTACTGCAGTCGGATTACCGTCCATTAGCCGGAATTGTCTCAGAAACAAAAGGACAAAAAAAAAAGATCTCTCGCAGAATGTAATGGTAATAGCGGCAAAGGCAGACACAAAACCAAAATCATCCCCATATTGATTAGGAAGTTAATTTACATACGCGGCGCCGCCGTTTCTGTTTGCTAGGTGTTGTTGCTGAAACTGTTTTCATGCGCATTTATCCTTTTTTTTTTTCCACCCCCCTTTTGCTTCCTACTGTTGCAACCCTCCGGATTTCCATTTCGGTGTTCCCTCAAACGCCCAACAATAACAAAAACAAACAGCAAGAACAACAGTCGGGCGGCGGCAGAAAAAATAAATAATCCGCCACCCCTTCGTGGTTGCGTAATCGCGCTCCGCCGCCGCTGATCGCCGTGTAATTAAGTTGCCTGTTCTTGCATAATTGCTTGAATGCTGTTTGTTGTTTGACGACGACTTCGAAGACGTCGCGACGCTTCTCTACATCTCCAACCCCATTCTGTTCAATATTTATACATACATTTAAATCAGTTTCAATTTACATTTTCCATTTCAGATCGGTAAAGGCGGCGGCGGAGAAGACGTCCATCGATTCACTTAATGCTGTTCTAAGTTTCTGCGATTTTCTTCTTCTTCATTATTCGGAATACATTTGTGAACCGCGGATTTTTGTATTCCTCCTTCGGTTCTCGAATGTACCGAAGTTTTTCCGGTACATTCATTAGCATATTTTCCGCTAAATTTGTTGCCGGCAAGGACAAAAAAATGGTTGGATGAAACTGGAACGACGTGAATTTCATTTTATCTGTTTATTGTTTTTCTTAGTTTATACTAAAATATTCTGAATCCAAGATGAAACTTATACTATAGTATTCCTATAATAACATATAAAATGACAATTCTCATATTTAGGAAAATATTAAAATTTAAGCTTATTATTTTTTAATTTTGTTTTCATATTTTATTATCAAAAAAACAATTTATGTTATGTAATTACTTGATTTTCTCATATTTCATTTATATTATCATAAATATATATATTATTATTGGAAATATTCGATGCTTTATAAAAAAAGCAATTTTATTATTTTTATAAAAAAAATAATATTTTCATAAAATAAATTTGTTTATACGCGGATTATTTATACACTTTTAAATGCATTCGGTTGTGTGCAAACGTTACAAACAGTTTTGTATTTAAATATAAATGAATGAATAAAAAAAATGTATAAAATAACATGCGCTTATTTTTTGATGTAACAATATTATAGCAAAATATATTCATTTTTATAAAAAGTTTTTTTTTCATGTATTTTTTATAATTATATATAAAAATAAAATATTTTTATTTGTTGGTTCACGAATAGAATTTTTTATAATCTTATATAATAATAGAATAGTAAAATTAATTGTATAATTAAAAATAAATAAAAAGGTGATCTTATGTAATATTTTTTATTTAAATGATAATCATTTTTTTTAATTCTCTTATATAAATTTAAAATACATGAATTATTTGTAGAAAATTTTGTAAGCTTCTTGAAGAAAATACATAAATGAAACACAATGCGCATACGTTTTTATATCTGGTTGTTCCATTATAAAATCATAAATATTCAATAAGTTCTTATAAAATAGACCACTTTTTGATTCCATGCATTTTTCATGAATGTATGTGCTTTTGTTTCGAGTAAAAATATATTTTTTATACTTTTCCTAATTATTATTTAACAAATTTTTCAAAATATATAATTTGATGAAATTAAAAAAAAACGTATTATTTAATGTATGAATTTTATTTTATAATTTTTTTACTTTAGAAGATAAAGTTTTGTGTTGTAAACTAAGTAAATATAATTATTTAAATAGATGTGGTAAAATGAGTGTGGTATGTGCTAATGAGTTAAGAAAACAGCAATAAGTTTGGTAATTTAGTGGTAGACATATTCAAAATGCAATGATCGTCGTCGTCAGTTGCTGCCGCAGTTACGTAACGCGAGTACCGTAAAAACCGCGCAGCATCCGAGTAATCTTCGCGGTTTTGTGGATCCTAATAATTCATGTGCGGGCAATTCAACACGCAAAAAAAGGATAACGAGGAGAGCTCAACGGTCGATATCACATACGTATTATTTATTACTGCAATTTTATTTTAAAACTACACTTAAGTTTTTATGGAACGTTTTTAGGTGATCTTCTTTTAGTTACAAACATAAATTAAATAATTTAAATCGGCACCTAGTTTGAACGACTGACAAAATCGATATGTAAGACTTTTTTGAATCTCAACTTTTCTATAAAACCGGTTTTTTAAATTTGAATAAAAAAATAATACTGTTTAATAAAGAGATATTGATATTGATGTTCTAATAATATAACCGGTTTCTAGTTAAAAAAAAAACCGGTTTTAGATTTATATAAATTTCATTTAAAAAAAAACCGCAACTAGCATGTGAAAATTTTAATAATAAATTTTCTTACATAATCATTTTTTTTTAATATTTGACATATATAATCATATAAAAAGTTTATAATTTGAAATATAGTTCTATGTATAATTTCATGTGTTGGTTATATTATTACTGAGTTATTGGAAATATTTGTAAAATTATTGTATAAAAAAAAATCTGCTCATGTTTATTCCGTTATAGTTATTACTCTTTATTTTACAAACACAAATTATTTCGATTACATAAATCGCTGATACGCGCATTATGTATGCGCTTTTAAATGAATTCAGTTGTGGCACACGTTACAAGCCTTTTTGTGATTTAAAATAAATAATGAGAGAAAGAGAAAAAAAAAATATATATAAAACAATATAACACAGGCGTAATTTTTATATCTAGCTGTAACATTATACAATCATAAATATTCATGTCGCCCTGATAAAACAGACTACCTTTTGATTCCATGCATTTTTCATGAATATATTGTTTCGTTCCTTTTATTCCTTGATTTTTTTTGTGTGTTCATTTTTCGTCTGCCGCTTTGATATTTACTCCTTTAAAATTTAGCTTACTTTTATATGTTTTATAAAAAAAATATTTATCAATGAAATAATGGTTTTCATTAATTAATTTATTAATTAATTGAAATTTGATATTTCTATATTATTATGAACACAACTCTCTTTTAATGAATGTCCTCCCCAGTTAATTATTTGTTGACATGTAATTAACATCAAATAATTAACTATAATTATTTAAAACTGATTTCGAATTTGATGTTTATACCAGATGTTCATTATACGTTTCGAATGTCCTCATAATTAACGAATTCGTTAATTAATAATAATAATAGCATTAATGATTTGTTACGGCATAATAAAAACTTTTAGGATATATTTAAGTTATTATTAGTTTTTAAATATTATATAATATACATGATTAATACATATGAAAAGTTATATAATTTGTCACCTATAGATTAAATTAGCACAGCTGTGTATTAGAAATATGAATATGGAAATATTAAATTAATTTATATAGAAAATAAAATATTTCATCATTAACTAGAAGTTAGTAGCGTTGAGTGAACGTTGAATAATGTATGAAATAAACGTAAAAAAGGACAAAGTGATATGTAATTATCCGTGTGATGTGCCGCAGGTGTCATTAGTTTGAAAACAATTGGCAATTGTAAAAGTTTTGTAGTGTGGAGTTCTGAGGGATGCTCGGACAGCCTCAAACACAATTCCCGCTTCATTTATTAATCATCTGACGTCGATACATTACAGAGAGTTCCTGAAAAGATAGCATCACAAAGAAATCGTCTAGATTTTTATTTTGCTATTGGATTCAGTAGATCTTTAAGTTTATTCTTCAGGATTCCTTAAATTTCAAAGACTTTAATTTAGATTTATAATAATTATACAATTTATATATAATGTAAAATCTACGAATTTTGATGCTTCTACAGAAATAACTTTAAAGCTATATCAAAAACAAACATTAATAACATCAATTTATTTTGCTCCAAGCTCTGAAAAAAAACTAGTGGCGCCTCACTAAGAGTTACTGTTGAACTAAGATGACTTAATGATCTTTACATAAGTCTAAATGACATGGCGGATATATCCGCCGATCATCATATATCATATAAAAATGCGATTTAATATGAAATTTTTTTTAATCCTAAACTTTCCCGTAAAATTATGCGTTTTGTACCCGGCTGCGTATTTTATACGAATATAGTAAAAATTTAAATTTCGAGCTACAATCAAGGCGATTCATTTCGAGCAGATTTTAATCATCCCTTTATTATAACCGACAACAAAACGCATGCACGTAATTCCTTGTCGTAAAATAACGTTTGATGCTTTCGGTCCGCTCGTTTTATTTTTTTATTTTTCGGTGGTTTCACGTTTTATTTTTTATTCCTTTCGCATGTTTATTTTCGAAATGATTTTTTAATGCGGCGGTCGTCGGTTTTTTCGCTGGAGCTGCCTCCGGATAATTGAGTTTTGCATAATAAACAAACTGCATTACGTTAATTTCCAGCACATGTTTTTTTTTTAGATTCGTTTCTTGTTTATTTTATTATTTTTTTATTTTTGATTTTATTTATATAAAAGCCGCACCTTCACTGATATTTACAGCTCGCTTTAAGTGCCATTTAGAATCGGGTCGCTGATTCTTTACTGTACTGAAACTCGTGAACTGTTTTAATGGCGCGACTCCAACGCAAAGAGCTTTCGGGTAATTCAGCAAAAAAATTATATAACTTAATTATAAACAGATTTTTAATTATATTTGATGCGTACCTATCTATAAACTTATTAAAGACAGTAGTCTCAAGCAGAATTTTATATTTTTTGTTATATAATAATAATAATATTTATTGCAGACATAGAATATTTAGTTAACGATTTAATATTGGGCCGCAAGCGGCCCGCGGGCCACAACCTGGACTAATTCACTTCAAGATTGAGGAAATGCCTTTTATTTGATTTTAGAATCGAAGCAAATTTAGACAAAACTGATAATAGACAATATTATGAAAGAAAAAAATTTAACTAGTAAAAACGGAATTCATTTTTTTTATAATGATTAAGAGTAAAGTAATTGCAATTAGATTTTTAGTTAAAGTGCAAAATTTATTCACGCATGCGCATAACTTGCGTTTTATATTGAAGATTTTACGGTATGTAGAATTTCCAAATCTAATTTGATATGAGAAATAAGAAATTGTAAGGGTTGATAAAATAAAACTGCAGAGTATAGATTTTCTGAAGGAATATTTCAATATTTAAAACGGAAATGTAATTTCAATTGTAGAAAATGAATTTCAATATTACAAAGATTTGACGTTTATGTGAGGTTCTTTATTAAAAAGAACGCTGTACTGCTGTTATTTTGTTTGCGTAGGAAAGCCTGAAGCGTGGAAAAATGAGTTTTTATTTGAGGAAGATCGTTATATGTATATAAATATTATTTTTTTCGTGCATTTTCACTATGAGCATATGCGAATTTATTTTCCGTCTGGAATTGTGGCTCGGGGCGAAATTTCCTCAGTATTTTTTTCTGCAACAATTTCGCACATACGTAAAACACCAATCAACAACAACCACTCATCAAAAAAAAATCGAATGAAGAGAGGATGAAAATTATATAGTGGCTGGAAAAATCCTCTCAATGGTGTTTTGAGTAGTGTTAGGATGAAATATTTAAAATCCTCCAAAAAAAATAAAAATAAACGAGTTTCCCATTCGGTTACAGTCAATTAACAAATGCTGTTAAAGTGCGGGTAATTAGTTAGCGTTCAACGCCGTTCGTTTTTCAGTAGTTTTATTTTTTATTTCAGCTTTTATTTTCTATCCATTCTCTCTCCGTTTTTATTTTGTCATTAAGCCACGTGTATTTGCGCTCATGTAGGACAGTGGACAATTAGGACGATAGTCGGGAAGAGCGAGAACGATACAATAATACAGAGGAGACATTCAGAGCAGAAGAAGGAAAGAACGCACAGACCCATAGTTCCACACATCACAATTGCAAAACCATGGCTTTGAAGTCGCCTCATCATCCGAGCGTTGAGCAGTCTTCTTCTGTTCCGCTCGTGATTTGAAACGTCTCCTACACTTACACACCATTTATTTCAACTTAACGAACGATGGACATTCAAAGTATCAAAATGCTCTTTCTCCCAGACATCACATAACCATGATTAAAAGCAAATAAGATTGAAAATTTATAATAAGTAAAATAATCAAAATAAATATATTCAAAATATTTGATGTAAATGTGACAAGTTAAAAAAATATTTTCTTCAAAATTATTGACTATATTTAAGTAATTAGATAACATTCAAAGTTATCAATAAATATTTAAATTGGGGCGGATCTTTTGATCATTTTTATGCTTATATAAATATGTTCTATTTTTTATTACTGTAGACATTACACGTTGTAAGAAATTGTGTTATATGAGAATATTTTTAGCGTTATATGAGATTTTACTGTATTGGATTAAATATATTAAAATGTGTGTAAAATATAGACTTATTTGTAGTAATGAAAATAATTATTATGCTTAGAGGAATTTGCTTCAAATGAGATCGTTGTAAAGTTGTTATAGAAATACAAGTATGTGACGTAATTTAAGAAATACTAATGCGCTACGAGTTGTATTACAGACAGTGATGTAAAAGGAGCATCTCGTGTTTCTAATAACGTTAATGAACGTTATTTGTATGCTCCACTAGGCACGAGTAAACTAACCTCCACATTAGTATATAACTACTACTTAAGGTGCACGATTTACAAATAATCACAGGTAATATTATATTTGTAAATGGTATTTAAATGATCATGAATTCAGTGATTTCCTTATCCTTTTATTGATTTTATAAAAGGTTTGTCATTACATATATTATAACATGGAATTACTTGTTATATTGGAGACATAATTGTTTTTTTTTTTATATAAATTTTTCTCGTACTTAGAAGTTTTCTTAGGAGACATAGTTGTTTTTTTTTAAATATCAAAGATTAATACAATAATTAATATAAATAACAAAGATTTTGTAGATTTGTTGTGTTATACAATTTTTTTTTCCTACTTAAAAAAATATTTATAAAAAATTGTGGTTTTAGTGAGATGAACATTTTTAAATTGCATTTTATTTAATATGTAAATCTTTAAAATGTTAATAATAAAAATAATTAGATTTTTATTAATAATTTTATGTCTGTGAAAAAATTGTATTTGAAGAAAATAAATTAAATGTTTAGTTTTTATTAATTTAGTTCTTTGGATTTGAATAGTAATGGAATAGTGAGGATATGAAAGGTGTATTCGTGTTAGAGAGGTAAATGGATTAGAATATATCCTACTCGGAGTTATCCGGATTAATTGATATGTGGATGAGGTAATATTAATTCGTTGAGTACCAATTGCATAATAAACGTCTTCATTGTCAAGTATCAAATAAGCAACTGAAACGTTGAAAACGCGTTGCTGTAGTTGGTTTATGTTTTAGAGTGTGCATGCTGCAGACAACCACGTGACCGCAAAACCCGGGTGTTTGTTGCGGGTGTCAAGGAAAGTCCTTCTAATATTGACGAAGGATGGACACAAGGAACGACCGCAAGGGCAAAACACCAGAGTCTGGGTCCTTGTCAGGCTGTTACATTGGCCCGGAGCGCTTTTGACGCAAAGATCAAATGCTTAATCCTTCCGCGCTTCATTTAAGAGAGAACAGATGGAGCAGCGGAACGATTACGCAACCTGAGCTACTCTTTTCCAATGTAAATGGAGACACGGTGGAGATTTATTTAAATTTATTTAATTTATACAGACGGAGGCTAAATAATGCAACCGGTGCCCCGGATAAAACGGCGCATTTTTGGCGAGTCGTTGGGGAGGTTGGCTAATTTAATTTAGCAAAAGGGGGGATGTATTCCCTCCGTCCGAGCAGACGTTTGGCCATGACGTGGACACGAAGCAATTCGGATCGAAATAATATGTTGGTCGAATGTAAATGTTCAATGTCCTGTCAAATTGCAATTGTTTGGATATGGCAGCTGGGGTTTAATTCTTCAGATGCGCCGCCGTGTATGAATAAAATCTGCAATTGTAATTTAGCCGAGGATTTTGTGTGAGTCTACCACATCGGAACGGCACCGGACTTCCCGGAAGAACAATCTCTAGCCTGGTTAAACACCCTATTTACATCTAAGTTTCCCTTTTAACTAATTATTTTGATTACATAACCACTAAAACTACAATTGAAATATTAGTATCAATGGAACTACTATTTTGGAAATAAGTTAAAATTTTCAATATTTAGTTGCCTTAATTGGATCGGAACGGCACCGGACTTTCCGGAAGAACAATTATTAGACTTGTTAAACACCCTATTTACATCTAAGTTTCCCTTTTAACTAATTATTTTGATTACATAACCACTAAAACTACAATTGAAATATTAGTATCAATGGAACTACTATTTTGGAAATAAGTTAAAATTTTCAATATTTAGTTGCCTTAATTGGATCGGAACGGCACCGGACTTTCCGGAAGAACAATTATTAGACTTGTTAAACACCCTATTTACATCTAAGTTTCCCTTTTAACTAATTATTTTGATTACATAACCACTAAAACTACAATTGAAATATTAGTATCAATGGAACTACTATTTTGGAAATAAGTTAAAATTTTCAATATTTAGTTGCCTTAATTGGATCGGAACGGCACCGGACTTTCCGGAAGAACAATTATTAGACTTGTTAAACACCCTATTTACATCTAAGTTTCCCTTTTAACTAATTATTTTGATTACATAACCACTAAAACTACAATTGAAATATTAGTATCAATGGAACTACTATTTTGGAAATAAGTTAAAATTTTCAATATTTAGTTGCCTTAATTGGATCGGAACGGCACCGGACTTTCCGGAAGAACAATTATTAGACTTGTTAAACACCCTATTTACATCTAAGTTTCCCTTTTAACTAATTATTTTGATTACATAACCACTAAAACTACCATTGAAATATTAGTATCAATTGATCTACTATTTTGGACAAAAGTTAAAATTTTCAGTATTTAGTTGCCTTAATTGGACCATTCTTGAAATATAACTTAGGGAATTTATGACATATGAGGGATTTTTGAAATATTAAATTAATCAGTTATTTTTTTTGGTTACAATGCATTTTTTTTCGATGTAATGAATTACAAAAAATTACGTTTTCAGCAGTTTTTATGTAGTTGCGTAAACGTATTTTGAGGCAAAGAATAATAAATCAAAGGGGGAAGGAACCCGTGAAATTAAATGCGTCTAAAAAGAAACAGGATCGAAGAAGCACTTGAAAGCGATTCAATGAAAAGTAATTCATCAAAGAAATACCATCAATAAACGGATGTTTATATTATACGACGTTCCTCGAGTAATTTCCTTTCTTAATGTCACTTTATATATGGTAGAATTCATCATGGATCAATAAATACAAATTATATATTTCCTGTAATCTTCAAAGTTTATTTTAAGTAAAGTTAAATATGTATATAAAAACAAAACAAATAAATCATTTTTAATAAATTTAATACTCATAAATACACTTATTTTTTATATAACACATTTAATTTAAAAAAATCGAATAAGTAAAATTTTTGTAACTTTTTTAGTTGTTAAAAATATATTTGCTTGTAATTAAAATATTTTTTTAATTTAAAATGCATTGTTTTTTTTTTAAATAAATTCATGTAATATTACGTAAGGAAATATTTCAATAATTGTCGAAAGAAAAAGAAGATGTAACAATGAAGCACTTAGGAGTCGTAAAAACAATCATCTCAGATGTAAAACATCTCTGTAATATCAAAGCTCTACTTCATAAATACCCTTTATGATGTTAATAAAGCTTTTAGTTTGAAGAGCGAAAATAATAGTACTATGGTTATATTTATGTTATGTAATGATATTTAAGTATTTTCATGAATCCGTAAATAAATAAAAAAAATGTTATGTTATTATATAACCAATTATTACATAATTGAAAAATAACAATAATTTTGTATTTTTTTTTTAAATTAATTTATTTTTTTGTGTCAATGTAAATTGATGTTTTTTACTTAAATTTGAATTTTCTTACTTAAATTAAGTTATTTTAAAATATTTATTAATAAGGCAAAGATAATATAATTTTATGAAAATATTCTAAACTTTGTTCAAAAATTGTTTTGGTTCAAACATTAAAATCTTGAATTGATTGTCTGAAACTAAGTACAGACCAACCTCGCTTAACGAGCAAAATCAATTATAAAAAAAATACTCGCTTAACGAGCGATGTTTCGATTTTCAAAACTTGTGTACACATATTATATGTATTTTTGTTTATAGCGGACTATACTTTGCAAATATAATTTGCAAATGTGTTTTTCAAAATTGTTTCACTATACGAGTAAAAATCCGAAAATTCTGGATAAAGCTGGTTAAGCCAGGTTTGACTGTGTTAATATTTGTATGTAGTTAATTGTGTAAGTGGAATTAAGAACAAAGCAGAAATTGGAAGAACAAAGCAGTTGGGAATGATCGAATGTAATATAAATCATCAAAGGAATATCAATGTTTAACTTTGCAAGTATCTTTTATGGTGTTAATAAAGCTTTTAGTTGAAAGAGAGAATACAGTGGGTTTTTGAGAAGATGTAAATTTATTTATTTCTTTCCATCGTAACACTTTGATGGGTCGAGAATTTGGTTGGCGACTGGGTTGGGGTTTGTCCGTGAGAGGTGGTGGAGGTGGGAAGGCGAGACCAACCGCTCTCCGGTTTTTGGTGAAGAGTTGGACACTTCTGTCTCTAATTAGTAAGACACCGAGTGCTGTTCATGTCTAGATGCTCTACAATTACTGCGTCCCGACAATTGAAACCCTCCTATACATTCCATCCCTTGCACTCTATATTCCACCCTCGGCGCTACGCTGTGCGTGTGCACCGGGGCCGCAAGAATGCCAGGATATTAATTGTTTTCGCGGATGGAAATTGGTTCGGATACCTCATGAATTATTTTATGCTACTAGCTTTATGAATATTTAAGCAGTGCGTCGAAAATGTATGGAAAATCCGCCCTTGATATTCATGCGCCAAGACTACTACTTCTTCATCATCTTCTACTTCTGGGAAGTAGTAAGACGAAATGTTAGGAGAAGAGTCGCGGAAAGAAAGAGCGTTGAATCCGACTTCCTGTTCCGTTTAATTTTGAAAATGGCCGTTGGAAGGGTAAATCCTCTGCCGTCAGCCCGGCTGACACCATAATTCTCCATGCGGAACAAATTTAAAACACAAACCTAATAATGCATGTCATATCTGCACGGCTTTAAAATATTGCTTTCGCAATATACACGCATATATCGGTATATGTATATAGATAATATTGAATATGGTGGGCAAATATTATGATGATTATCAATATTTGGCCGGTCGTCGGAGTCCTGGCTGCAATGTGTAATTGAAATGCGTACTGGTGCACACGCAGGAATAATGTGCACTGCATTAAAACCGCTAATCAGGATTATTTTGTTTCGAAATCAACGATTAATCAAAACATGCTTATTAAATGCATGCCCGTTCTTTCCTCGATGTTTATTATCGGATTTCGTCATAATTAACATGCGGCGAACACGCGTCCGACCATTTTAAACAGATTATTCGAATTGCTTCCAAAGAATATAATCATGCATACGCCGCTGTTAATACCATTACCCATGACATTCACTTGCTTACTCGGCGAATAAAAAGCAATGCAGACGCTAAAAAAACACCATCATCAACAACCGCAACAACAACAACAACAAAATCACCTACAACCGAAAGAAATAATAGGTAGAACTGGAGGTATACCGCAGTTGTCGAACGTTCTGCAAACCAGACGGTTCATAAATTTTATTTCTTCCACACTTGTTTTTTTTTTGGATTGAAACAAGATTGCGTTCATTGAACTTGTTATTCTCTCTGAATGAGTGTCAGTATCTTGTCAATGGGTTTTTCGTTTGCAAATGTGAATGGTGAGTAAGCTTCTTGTCCGGTCTTTGTGCACTCGAAGATGGAAGATGTCTTCATTTTTTACCCTTCATTAATACTTTTAATTAGGGCGGAGCGCGGAAAGTATTTCGCCGGCTTTGGATTGCCGAGAAAATAATTAGCGGCGTAACAACTCAAATGTTGCCGGAAGTTTCGAATGCCGAGTTTCGCATCCGCAGATTTTCCGTTTCCATTTAACTGGATTTTCATGAGCTTTGAATGTTTCTGTGGAAGGTGGCGACGATCATAAATTTGTTTGCTTTAGGGTGTATAATTATTTGACAGATTGTTAACAGTTCAGTGCATGATCATTACAGATACACACATTTTAATTATGAATTTTAACACTGATAAATTTTGTAGTTTATTATATAATTACTTTATTTTGGGTCTATAACTACTTGACAATTTGTTATTATTTGATAATTACAGATACATATATTTTAATTATAAATTTTGGTATTTCTAAATACAGTTTTAATCAGAAATATTTGTAGTTTATTACATAATTACTTTCATTTTTTTTAAGTATAATTATTTTATTTAATAGTTCATTGTAGATAGACAAATTTAATTTTCAAGTTTACTAAGTAACTTAATAATTTTCGTTTAGGAAATATAATTATTTGTGATTGTCACAAATTAGTGATATTAACGTAAAAATGGCTTATTATCATTTATTAATTACAGAAAGGTGTTAATGACTATAATTTTATATAATTAAAATGCTATTAAAAATTACCATAAGGTAGCACGACAGACAAACTTTTTTAATGATGAAATAATTGAAGTTATAATTAATTATCAATCTGTTATGAATGCGTGACGACAAATCTGCATTTATATGTAATAATTTTTAAATTATTTATTATTATAAATTTGAATTATTTTAGTGTACTTTGAAATAATTTAGTTAATAAAATAAAGTTAGGAACAATATGTTCTTCTGTAAAAAAGAAGGTAATCCGATGAATTGTAATACTGAATCAATGGAAACAGTTTCCATCAAAAGTCGGATAAAGAATTATGAGCGCAGAAATGAAAAAGGGATTATTGAATGCTGTTGTTCTATTGTTTTGATTCGCGCGTTGTGGGCGCTCACATATAACCGGTAGCTATGGAAAATACCCAAAGTGGAGCTTAATTTAATTTCCACAATTAACGAGTATGATATTAAAGCGCTTTGTGCTCTCGTTCCACCCAATGATGGAACGTCACATCCGCCTGGAAATGTCGCTGAGTAGATTGATATCAGGCCGTTCCGTAATTCGTTTTGCAGAGAAAGATGATGAAGATAGAGACGACGTGTTTGGTGGTGCTGCTGATCCTAGCGAAGGGGTCGATCGTGGTGGACGCCTTCAATGGAGAGTTGGCGGAACTAGGGTGCCCCGATGAGTGCGAGTGCCATTACTTCAGGGTGAACTGGGTGACCGATTGTTCGGAGAGCAACCTGACCGATATCCCCTATTCGGAATTGAGTCCGAGCGTTTACATCCTCGACCTGAACGGAAACTATCTGACGGATGTTCCTCCATTCCCGCCGGACATCAAGATGCGCCGTCTCCAATTAGCCAATAACCTGCTGACCCACGTTCGAAAAGAATCATTCCAGGGGTTGAATTACCTCATCGACGCCGATTTCGCGAACAACCGTATCGCCATCGTCGACCCATCCACCTTCCAGTAAGTAAAAGCAATTAAATTACTAAAACAGAACTAATCGCATTTATCCCTGCAGGACCATGTCCGGATTCATAAGTTTGGAACTGCAGGACAACCCTTTGTCGCCTGTAGACGGGGAATTTCTGTATTCGTCCACGCTCCTGTATTTGGACATCAGCAACTGCGGATTGAACTTTTTAAATCCCCGCTTCTTCGCGAACGTCACCTCGTTATGCACGCTGGATCTGTCTGATAATCCGCTGGGGATGATATCCCCTAACGAGTTTAATCCTTTGAAGAGTCTCGAAATATTAAAAATGAATAATTGCAATGTGAGCTTCATAGGGGAGAACGCGTTTGAGGCTCTGGACAACCTGAAGTCACTCGAGCTGGCTGGAAACGATCTTGCGATCTGGACCTATGAGCTTTATCCGCTAATCCGTCTTGAGTATTTAGATCTTAGGAGATCTGGTATTAGGATTATACAGCCGGATGCGTTCGATAATAACACGTATCTTCGTACTCTTATACTAGCCGAAAACGAACTTAGGGATCTGGACGTTGCGGCTACCGTGGGACAGAAACTCTCTCACCTGGATAGCCTGGATCTGTCGCATTGCCACCTGGGCAGACCGCTTTCCGAGGATGCGTTTGTAAACTCGAGCAAAATAAGGACGCTTTATTTAGCCGGTAATACGTTATTTGCATCCGACCTGCTTCTCGCCTTGGCCCCTTTAACGAAACTGCAGAAGCTATCATTGAGTCAGTGCGGCTTGAGCGTCCTGCCACACACTCTGCACCAATTCCAAAGCCTCACTGAATTAGATATCTCGCACAACCCCTTGAACGATGTCTTCGTTAAAATCCTCGCTCCCCTGCAGGCACTCGAGTATTTGAATATGGGTAGCAGCAACCTCACGCATATAATGCCCTCGACCTTCTCGAAGATGACATCGATGAGGCGGCTAATCCTATCCGGCAACGATCTGAATTCACTAGAGGCCGGGTTATTTGCAAATTTAACACATTTAAAGAGTCTCGAGCTGAATTCGTGCGGCTTAAGCAAGCCTCTAAATGCGACGGTCTTCTTCAACAATTTAACATACACAGACCTAACTGAATTACAATTAGCCGGTAATCCCTTAAAAGTTTCTCGCACGGGTCCCCTATTGCCCAAGCAACTTTCCCAGCTGCGAACGCTCGACTTGAGCAATTGCAATTTAACGTACCTGCCTATGGACGCGTTTTATTGGACCACTGGTATAACGCATTTAATACTGAAAGGCAATCAATTCACGAGCCGTGAGTTTAAGTTCCTGAATTTATTACCGCAATTGGAGACCGTTGATCTACGTTATAACAATCTCACGACCTTCTCACCCAAATATTTGATAATGGCTAGCGGGAAGTTAAACAAGATACAACTTATTGGAAATCCTTGGATCTGTAATTGTGACATCGTGGATACTTGGGATTGGAGCAAATTGATGGGTTTGCAATTAGACACCTCTCGTGAGGAACACATCAAGGCAGGAAAACTCAAGAGCAAGCATTTATTAACTTGTAAACATCATGGCAGACAGAAAACCTGGTCTAAGTACGTTAAAGAATCTGGATGTGAAAGAAGATTACCCCATTTTCGATCGGCGAGATCTCTCAGCGAGCCAAACATCTCAACAAATATTTTATACTTAGGAGCTGTTTTATTTTTAGTTACCATTTATATAATGCTGGGAACGAAATTAAAATAATCTAATATTCAACAAAATCCTTTTAACACACAGATACTAAACTTTTAAGCATAAAAAAATTATTTAAATAATTAAATAAACAAAACTAATTAGAAACGTTAATTGGGTATAGATAATATATGTTATTCAACAATAAGTTATTAATTTGTAATAAAAACTTTATGTAATTGTATGGAAAATAACTAATAAATAAGTAAAGTCTCTGTGTTCAGATTACCGACCTCTACATTCGTACGAACGTACACGCTTTATACTTTTTTTTGCAATTAAAGTGTAATACTCCTTATTATATTCAATTATTCCTTATTCAATTTTATTTCAATTATTTCTTTAATTACAAAATGGATTAGTTTTTAAGGTTCATAATAATTAAGCATATTAATTAGAATTATTGTACGTTAGTTCGGAATAAATAATTATGTACGTATTATCGAACGTAAATGAAACAAACAATATTTATTTATATATATCAAGGAGTAGTAAAAATATTTTGTAGATGGCATGTACTATTTTTTAGTTAGGAATTGTAGCTGAAATTGAATTAAGACATTATACTTACCCGCATTCTGTAGCGAAGGCAACAAAACAGAACTGTTCTTCTCTCACTTAGCGGCGAGTTATAATTAAGTTAAATGAAATTTTGGCTTCTGCGAAAGCATTAAAATCATTGAGCGGCGGCGTCGGAGGAGGAGAGCGGAGGAGCGGGGGTGGCTAGTGCCGTTCGGGGCTGGAATTTATGATGATCCGCGGGCCGTGGAAAATAAAATACACAAGGCTAAAAAGTTAGTTAAGGTCCCCCAGAGGAATTCCGGCCGAATGTTCACCCCCTCAAACATACATACCCATACACACAATGCACTTAAAATAGCTGCCCCCGCCGCCACCGCTTCGCAGCAATTTATAACAAGTACGGATATGATCATTTCGGTGAACACTCTCAAAGCTCATTTTAATGCTTCCACAATACCAGTTTGTATCATGCCAATCATTTAATAATTTACGTACATGATGGATAGCAAAACGGGATAATCAAATCAAACATTTACATTCAGAAGCGTACGTTTCATCTAAATTTAAATTATTCATGGGTCCGTCTATTATATCGCCTCTCGTGTGTACGGGCTAATTTAAAATCGCTGCGAACGCCCTAAACGTTTCGTAAATAATTGAATGATTCAACCCCCTAACCACCCCCTATCAAACTGGGTGGAACACCTAAGGAACTGAAGAAAATCTAAAGAGGGGACTGTATAGGATAGGTTTTTTACAAACAAATAAATAAATTAAACACCCTGACTGCGTTTATTCATTTTTAGTCTTTTAAATATTTTTATTAACAAACATATTTGGTTTATATTTATATATTTTTATATATATCATCGATAGATAATAGAATAGATAGAAATATCGCACTTGCAGACACATACATATATAACAGTATTATCATTAATATTAATTATACCTTTACTTTTATTTAATATTATCATTAATTAATTTCCAATTTCCCCCCCAAATCGCTTATTATTCTTATTTTTTTCTTCTCCTTTTGATTTTAACTACACTTATCAGTCGGTCTATAAATTACCATACTCCCCTTTATCATGAAAAAAAGATAACCATAAACACCATTACAATAGATTACATATGTAGTATTATTATTTATTATTATTACATTATATTTTTTTTTTGGTTTATTACATTGGTACAAGTAGAGAGTTAAGTAGTAGTGTATAGTTGTAGGTAAGAGAAAGTTAAACGAAAAGTTTATAATCCTACTTATAAAAATATGGACTACAATTTTTTTTCCCTTAATACGATTTATATATATATTATCATTATCCATTTTATTTTTAATTCATTTTTTCTCATAATTTTTTTATTTATTACACAATGTATGTATATATTATACAATCCCGTCCCTTGGCGCAACGCAGGAAAATAAAAATTACACAACCCTCAGCAGTTCATCATCCCTCCAATCTTTTCCTCTTCCTCCTTTTTTTTTTTTTTGTTTTGTTTCTCGTGCATTTTCATCTCTCCCTTTTTGCATCCTCTCGCGCTTTTCCTTTCGCCGTTGTTCATTATTATTATTATTTTTTTTTTCCTTTTCGCAATTCTTGCTCAATTTTTAATTTTCCTCGCCCCATTGCGCGACGAACAAATCAAACAAAACGCGAACATCCCAAAAAACAATAAATTCAGTCTTTCAGCCGTACTGCCTCATTCAACGAACGCAAATGAAAGAGATATACAGTCGAACTAAGCACATCCAAGTGTATTCAACTTTGTGTATGTGTGCGCGTGTGTTGGTGTGTGATGATGAATTGTTCACACGTCGTATTTGCATTTCCTTCAACGTACAACACGTAATTATTACATTTACACCCATTATTATATGATTATTAAGTTACGGTGCAGCGACGGCACGGGGATTCCCCTAAAATATTTTTTTTTTAAATCCCTCTATTTTAATAATTTTTTTTATGTTGCTTTAGACGGATTTTGCTAGTATTTAGGTCGAGGGTTAGAGTTTTTAATTTCTAGGCTCGCTGCTTATCCGTAACAATCATCTTTCCAAATATATTCCATTAACATGTAAATATCCCCATGCACACGTTGCGTAAGACGTATCGGCATGTGACAACCCAAATGATACGTGCAATTCCGATTTCAAATATTTATTTATCGAAGCGCCGAACCAGTTAATTATTGACGTAATTCCGGATCAGCTTTGACATCATCTAAATAAACTAGATTTTGAAAGTCTGGTATTACTAGTACATCTAAACACAATTATTTGGTTTATCATCATTTTTTTTAATTAATCGGTACAAAAGTTTTCAATACTTTTATTTAGTATTAAAAACTTTATCATTTGATTTTTTTTTAATGTTTGCTCGATGTTAGCATTACAGAAACACAAATTTATATTTAACATTAATTTTCTTTGGACTCAGTTAATCTCCAGTTTATTAAAAATTGATTTAAGAATAAGTTTTACTATTTTTTAAATTATAATGAATGGACGACTTTATTTTTTTTCCGGTTTAAAATATTAAAAAATATATAAACTTTGTTTAAGAAAATTATAATTGAATTGTCAATATTTTCTTTCAAACATAAATCCTATACTACATATAATCCATTCATATGAAGCAAAGTTAAAGCACTATTGTAGTTATGTAATTTTAAATAATTTTAAGCATTGTGAAAATCTAAATTTATAATTCCCAACTTACTAAATCGAATTTCGTAGCACACGACATGTTGTGTAATTCGTTATGCAATATGTTTTTGATGCGTGTCGCATATGCAAACAATTAAAGTTATTTGTAATATAATTTCCAGAATTTACGTTTAGGAATATATTTCATTAAAATAATGGAGAGAAAATAATAATGTGGGAAAAATATTTTTTAAGCAAAAATTTTCATAAGTCACGTTGGACGCAATGAAACCTTGGTGACTTTTATGAGTGGACTTAAAATGTGATACCTTCGACCTAGCCAGTTGTTTTTTAAGGGCTTAGGACTAGTTTATAGCAGAGATCTTTGGTCTCTGGCGTTTCATTGCCATTAAAACTTAAGTGTAATTTAAATATATATTCGCTTTAATTAATTATTCTAGACTACTTTTGTAAAAAATTGTATAATTAGAAAGATTTTTTTCGAAATTTTTTTTTGAAGTTATTGAAAATTTTATAAATTTAGAATAAAAATGTATAAAAGTATATACTTATCGGCGATGAAACGTCCCTGGGTACCCAATTATCTTATATGCATTATTAATATTTTTTTTTCCATTTCTTTGTGTTTTGTTTCTTTTGGAAGAACAGACATGTGTTTTACTTTCTGGGCATTACATTCACTGATTATTAGGTTACATTACGGCCCCGATGGATCTCTTTAAACGTATACTATGTGTGGTCGGGCTTTCGGAGCGCTATCGAATTGTCTGTAGACATCAGAGCAGTCTTTGGAGTACGGATCCCATGGGGCAAGGGTCCTGTATTCGTGTATTAGTGGAGGCCCTATTATGTATTTGTCGGCCCTGGGATCTTCGTAAGTTAGGGTTAGAGCCGGTCCGTTAGGGCATTGGGCTGCTTCGGATGGGGGACTCTCGTTTCTCTTCACGTGTTTCTTAAGAGGTCCACAATAGAGCAGGATGACGGCAATGGCGAGCATGAAACAGGTAAGGGCGACGGCACTAAGGGCGGCAATCCAACCAAGGGAGCATCCCACCTGGGATTCGGTGGCGTCAGCGAGAAGGACTCCGTCTAAAGGCTCCGGTCCAGCGCACGATATCTCATCAATATCCACGAATAGTTCCTCGCTGATGGCTGTCTCGTTCTCGTTTGATCTCGCCTTCTGCTCCTGCTCCAGTCTCCAAAGCCATAGAAGGGAACAATTGCACTCCAAAGGGTTGCGACCTAATTTCAGCCACTTCAATTGATCCAAAGGGAAATGCGATGCGTCTAAAGTGGCCAATTGATTGTTGCGGATCGAGATGTGGGTGATGCGAGGGTTACCGTAGAACAGGCGACCTGGTAAAGTCTCGACGGCGATGTTGTCGTCCAACCAGATCTTCTCCAAGTTGATGTTATCGACGAAAGCCCTGGGATCAATGCGTGAGAGAAATTCGAGACGATCGAGTCGCAGGAATCGCAGTTGGAAGAGACCCTTGAACGCTACCGGCGGAATGTAATTAATGAAATTACCGCTGAACTTGAGCTTCGTTAGGTTGGATAGCTTCGCCAAGGATACAGTGGGAACGGCAGTGAAGTTGTTGTCGCTTAAATCTAAGAATTCCAGAGAGGTTAACCCGGATAGGGCACCGGCGTGAATATCTCTGATGAGGTTGTTGTTTAGCTGCAGCGACTCCAAGAATGGTAGATTTGGTATCTCGCCTTCGGCCACTGTTACGATGAGATTGTTGGTGAGGGATAACTTATTCAGATTGGTGGCGTCTGATATGGCGCCCGTCGGTATTTCTAGCAGCTGATTATTTTCTAATAATAATACGCGCAACATCGTCGAGGACTTAAATAGACTTTCTTCAAGATAGATGATCTGGTTGCCATTGAGTTTTAGCACTTCCAGCGAGTGGAGGTCGCGGAACGCATGCACGGAGATCTTCTCCAGACGGTTCAAGCTTAGGTCCAATTCAGCGAGTGCGCATAATCCTTTCAACGAGTCTTTCGACAGGGTTTCAATCTCGTTTCCGCTTAGGTTTAGATGCTTCAGGTTGCGTTGCGACTCGAAGTTCATCGAGCCTAACGACTGAATCTTATTGCCGGATAGGTCGAGCGAAACCAGGTTGCTGTAGAAGTTGAAGGTGAAGAGCACATTGCTAATCCTGTTATCCGCCAGGTCTATGTGACGGACTTCCGGATTCAGCTGGATGGGGACCACCTCCAGGGACCCTGAAGCGCAGGAGACCCGCAACGAGTCTTCGTTGCACTTGCAGCGCGCCGGGCATATGGCCTGGATCTGCCCGACGAACAGCAGCAGGACCACCACCAACCACATGGGACGGGCCTTTTCACCCCCCATTCCAAGCACGTTGCATCCGCATGGGACCTGCAACAAACACAAACACCGATCCAATTAATAAACTAGGCCCTTCTAAATATCCTCTCTCTCACACATACACTCTCATATACTTATATCTATATATACAAAGCACACGGCAGATATGTTTGTAATGCACGGTGTTAAACCGAATGGCCCTGCTGAGGGGAGGCAACCAGCAGGGGACGTTGAGTGTTTTCACCGTTAGGGGTTGAGCCTCATCCAAGATTGATGCGCCGTAATTCGCTTGCCACCTGCTACACAGAGTGCCCAATTGTTCCGGTGACCCGTTAACAATCAATCTAACCGAAAAACGTTTTGATATTTCATTAGTATCTTCATCCGAAAACTGCTATCTCGCGATGGCTGCAAATGGAATTAAGACAAATGACCCGCCGGAAAAAGAAGTTACTTGGGGTAGGAAGAAAAAGGGACAGAGGAAACCGTGAATGGGGATGGCAATGGGAAAGGAAAGGGAGGGGCGATAAGAATTTGATGGTTCGCGGCAGCTAAATGTAATTGATTGCATCTCGACGGGTTTATTAGCAGAAAAAGGAAAGAAAAGAAATAACAAGAAAGAATAGAAGTAGAAAAGAAGGAAATCGAGGATACGTAATTTTATATGGTATACAATATACAAATACAATCCTTTCATACCCTCCGGATTACACTTCGTTTTCCTATTTCATATTGCAATAGCATTTCAACTTGTTCCGCGCAATATATGCTACCACACTCATTTCATTCTTTATAGCGTAAGATTTGGTTTCTTTATACGTAACTTATAAGGAAATCTTAGTATTTTCAACGTTGTTTGTAGGTAATATTTTCCAGGTATTGCTTACATTTTCAGTTTATAGCTAACTTTACTTATATATACAAATTGAGATATCTAAGATAAAAATATGTTTCAAGACAAATATACTAATAAAATGTGTGGATTTTAGAAGGAATAACATTGTACAATTTAATAACCTTCTATTAATTAACTTAAAGTAATAAATACGTCAAAATGAGTTTAAAAAAAAACTTGAGAGTTGAACATTAGTTAACTTAAAGTATATGGTATTCGCGATTAATGTAAGTGATATATGACAGTCGTTGTGCGTTGATTGCTCATAAAGATTTTAGTGTTTGCAGACACCTAAGACATCAAAGAAACCATACTTTGATGCGAAACAGAAGACAGAAAACAACAAGAATAATATGAATAACAGAAAAAAATAATAACAAGAAATAAAAAAGAACAACATTGGAGTTGGGAGGCGAGAGCCTCGAGCAAGTTTTAACAACGAGCAGATTCAAATCAAAATCGGAGATTGAAAAAGGAACTCGGTTTGATTGGGCTTGGGACGAGTTTTTGATCGGGCCTCGATATTGGCCACAGGAGGACTATTCCATTGGAATAGCCTCGGCAAGAATAACAATACGGATCCTATCATTACCGCGCACACACATACCTATTCCCATCCCGATATACGAGATGATCAGGACGAAAGAAATCGAGTGCTAAGGAGGAAAAGGATGAGAATGAGGTGGCTGAGAAGGAGGACGACGTCGAGGGAGGAAAAGTAATAAATCTCAAGCGCGCGCGTGTCTAACCTATTTATTCCTTTAATAAGCGCGCGCGGGTGGGTGGTTATAATTGACCCGCAAATCAGTTCAACATTTTGAAAGGAGAGACGGTAATTGAATTCGTGAATTAGGGCTAACGACGTGAGGGTCCTGCCCATTCAAAACTAGATCCTCGTTGGTTTTCACTTTTTTGCCTCCTATCCTGAATTTCTTCTCCTTTTTTTATTCTCTTCATCTTCGTTTGGCTTGACGTGGCCCCGTGTATGTTGGGACATCTCGAAGGGCGCGATTTAATTAGCATTTAGGGAAGAAATCACGTAGCTAAGACAAAATTACGTCCGCCTCGTTTGCATACGGCAGGGAAATGATCCTCGTCGTAACGAGATTACCTTCCGGCCATCACGTATCGCTGTTTGTTTCGTTTCGGGGCCCCGCAAGAAACAATACGCAAAAATCCATGTTTAAATTAACAATTACACGAGTCGACTCGCCCATAAATCATTGCATAACCCGTGCGACGCATTACGACTTACATGAAACCTTATCTGGAAGTTCATAAGACAAAGTGGAATGCGCTACTGGTATTTGTTTTACGACCAACACATGTTGAAACTCCTTCAACCTTTACCCGTACGATGAAACAGATTTCATTTCTTCATAGGTGTTATTCAAGAAATCTTTTAATCCAGGATTTTTCATAATTTTTATTTAGAAATTTAGGAAAATCATTTTTCAGTTTTTCACCATATTTTTCAGTTTTCAGAAAAAAAAAATTGAATACAATTACAATAAAACAACAACTTTAGTTATTAGATTTTTCATATTGGTGTCTTATTATTTTTAAACATGTTCAGTTATAACAATGAGTAAATTTAATAATTTTGGAAAAATATTTAGAAATAGTTTTCAGTTTTTCAACTTTTTCTTTACTTACGTAAATTAAAACGTTTCAGTGCTTTCCAAGCTTTACCCGTAGGATGAAACATATTTGATATTTTCATAGGTATTTTTCAGGATTTTTCATATTGGAAAATAATTAAAGTATTTACGCAAAAGATTTTTTTTCAGTTATCACCGTTACGCAAATTGAAAAGTTTCAGCCGAATAAGTATATTTCAATATAACTTAATACAATTATCATGAAATATATGTTTAAATTAACAATTACACGAGACGAGTGAGGCATAAATCATTGCATAACTCGCTCGACTTATTACGACTAACACGATATCAGGAAGTTCACAAGACAAAGTGGAATGTTCTGCTGGTATTTGTTTTACACCCAACACATGCTGTAACTTCTCCTAGTGTTACCAGAGGAGCGAAGAAGATCCATAGGGGAGGCGAAGAAGACGGATGAAAAAAAAGAAAATAACAGAACCAACGTTAAGTAGTGGTTATATACGGAGTGACTAAAATTAGACACAACATTACAGGCCATGACAATTTTTGTGTGTGACTCCTTAGCTACTGTTCTCCTCTTCTCATTCGTTTCTTCTTAGATATATATTTTTTTTTCAGGAATGGAAGCATTCGCATCTTCTTCACGACACGCACTCTATCCTTCGGAATTTAATTATACAAACACGAAAACCGAAGAGATTTATACCTCCGGCCGTCCCGAACATGTGCTCGCATTATATAATATGCATTTAATAAACACCCGAAATGCAGACGTGTGCGTACCATTTGGAAATTTAAATTCCATTAATAACACTAATGAACGTTGCATTAAACAAATCCTCTTAATTTAATAACCTGAAAGCGGCATTATGTCAAATTACAATGGTTTAAATCAACCATCCCAAATCCTCCACCATGCATATATTTTTTCCATCCTCGATTTCGCCTGTTTCAGAGATTTCCGTGCATTATTCATTAATTTTATTACAGCCCAATTATATTGAACAAATACAATTTGTGAATATAATGAATATACAATACGATATTATTAATTCCATTGGCTAGATTTACTCTTCCATCCTAATTATCCTGCACGTACATTCCACAATTCAAACAACAAATTATAAAACAATATTAATAAAATTCTGAACGAAAAGTTTATTAAAAGATTTTTAATAAATTCACTTAAAAAATCACTTCCGGTTTAACAGGAAGTTACTTTTTAATCTTTTAAGACATACTGCACATCGTCAAAATTTAGAATTATTTGTTACAAAACACATCATTTATTTAATTATTTAGTAGTAGACAAAATTTATTGTAATTCCTACAAAATACAGTTTTTAAACCACTTAATTATTTATTTATAGTTATCTTAATTATGAGATTATTGTATGATTAAAATAAATTTTAATTAATATTATTGCAAAAATAAAATTCGGGTTGCATGATTTATTGTTTGGTTATTAACATATTTAATAATATTTTTAGTTTAAACTTTTATATGAATATAAATTATTTACTTTATTTTTTTAAATTTATTATTTTAGTATAAATTTAAACTTAATTATGCTGAAGATTTAAAAAAGTAACTTCCGGGTTAACAGGAAATATAAGAAAATATTCGAATTTGAAAATTAAAAAATATTATTTTGTATAATTAGAGAAGAGCAACAATAAACTCTTATAAAGTTTTATGTTCCAAGCAATAATTGCTGAGATATGCGAAGTTTGTTTGATGTAATTGAATTTGTTATTTCAAAAAGTTGTGGTATACAATTGATGTTATTTAATAAATGCTTTTGATAAATTTACAATATCGCGGAATACGCAAAAGAAAACGGAAGTCTGTTGTTACCTAAAATTTGTTCGGTCGTCGGAAACAATACCTTTGTTCAGCAGGAAGCGGGGGAAACGACGACAATAAAAAGGAATGAAGAGAAAGGAAAGGGGAAAAACAGCATGTTACGTGTAATGCTACAGTGTAAACGCGATATGCACAGGTATTAAAAGGTATCCGCGATTTTGCGCCGTCGCGATGCGAATTTTAATTACGCGGATTAAAACGCTGAAATCTCCATATTTTCTTCGCATGTTTACCATACTTTATCTTAAAAAAAAAACAACAAGAAAAATGAACGCGACAGGGAAAAAAATATAAATAAGCGAAAGCGGGGAGCTCGAGAAGGGTACAAATAGTATAGAATATGTTCGCTTAAGCTCATGGAAAAAAGTGCAATTAATTATAAATTCCAAAGCAAGAATATTTATAATCCTGGGTGGTTTCACATGAAAACACGACGCTCCTTAGGCTTGATTTCTTTTGGGACGTACTACAAAATGACGAATGTTTCTTTATTCTTTGAAACATTTCAATTTAAGTCACTTCCGGTAAAACAGGAAATTTGTAATATTTGCTAATATATTGTTCAGAGCTTAAAATATATTTTTTTGTGATGCATTATAAAATAAAAGTTGCATAATCGCCATTAGGATTTAATATCTAAGATTAACTTAGGTGATTTACTTTTGTATATGTCTAGATTAACCTAAAATTTAAAGATCAGACAAAAAGAGAACGACTATAAATAAAAGCTTAGTGAAATTTATAGGTTAATTATCAAAACAACTCTAATTTTGATGTTGATGTTACTTATTAATTGCTTATGAAACACAATAAATTAAGTAATAAATATACTTATATTGACTTAGCTGAAGGATAAAAAAGTAGTCTATAAATATAAAGTAAAGTTTAAGAAAATAGATATAAATTACAAAAGAAATCATCACTATAAGTAGGAATAACAAATGTCTATTATAATTTTCATATGGTTGAAGCTGTTACATAATTATGATGGATTGATTATAATTTTGTAGTACTGATTAATTAATAAATATTAGGTAGTGTTTAAAAAAAAGTGTTTCAAATAAATGAATTTTAATGAAATTATGACGCGTTTGCAAGTTTGCGAAGGAGTAAAATCAACTGGTGCAATATACAGTTCTGAAGTTATTACGAGCACTCTATCTGTTGCAGGAACAGGTTTTGCGCTGTTCCTGTTTTCTTTGTGTCTTTATGTAAACGCGTGCGTGTATGCGATATTTGTGTGTATATGCAATTTCAGCACGTATAAACATTTAATTACGTAATGCATAAAATGCGAAGAGCGAACAGCAGAGGCAGATCCACAGAGGGAATAGGCATGCACACACACAATGGCCACAGTCCATATTTCATGTTATTCATTTCTTCTTCGGTGGCGGCGGCAGCAGCGGTTTTATTTATATGCGATTGTGCGGCGCGGATGGAATGGTGCCATGAATTCGGAGGGGAGTTAATTCGAAATTGTCAAATATACTAAAACGGATGAGCGTTTCATAAATAAGTAATAGATGTGGATGTTGCTCCGCTTCTTCCACTCCTGGCTGATAAATGTTTGATGAGGGCACGGCCGTGTCATTTATAATGTTCGTTAGGTAATAATAGAAGGGAACGGTGAGGGGTTGGGGGGATTGGTAGGAGGTCGGTAGCCGCCCTTAACACTTTTAGCATTTAAGAGGGTTCATCGCAATAGGTCGATCCATCCTTCAAGACTGATTCGAGATAAACTAGCACTCGAAAATATGAGTTATGGTTTCTTACTTGGCGGAACGCGAGAAGAAAGGGCACGACGGGGGAATGATGGGGAAAAAATCGTTACGATTTTTCATTTCGGGTCATTTATATATATTTTTTTTTATTCCCTCTCTTTCTTACTCTTACTACTGCCACCCTCGAAAATCCTCATTCCACCACCCTTCGGCTCTTCCTCATCGCAGTCCTTTCGCCCCTCGGGCCTCCTTTATTTGCAGCCGCATCCGGATTTTCCAATATGTGGGTCTCAAATAAATACTTTCCTTAACCCGATGATATTTTACTCGCACAAGTGGGTCATACTGACCCATTTACCATCCCGTACTACCGATACGTCCAATTCGTAATTCATTTCAATTACGTTAAATACTCGATGAGAGTTTACTTTTTACCGGATCATTAAACCGGTTACAAAAAGAAGGTCATACCTTTGCAGTTTTTAACATCAGCTCGTCACGTCGACTCATTCCTGAAACGCCCATCAACCAACCCCCACGACGTGAAGGCTTCGCTCGATAAACCTACATGACTCATTGCAGCTGATTCATTCTGAATAATGATAAGAATGTAATCTATTATAGTAACACAGCTAATCTCGGAAATTGCCACTTTCACCGGCAGGTATTATTAAACTTTCCAGTTTCTCAAGTCCACCTGCGTGCCACGTGCAATATATTTCGACGCTAATATCCTCACTGGATGGTCCAGTTTCACTAACTTAACTTTGACCAACACAAACAATAGCTTCTCCATTAGGGATGATCATTTGTACTTGACTTGAATAGCTTGTTGATTACTTGATAGTTAAACTCAAATACCATAACTTATACATTCCCTAAACTCTACTATTGACATTTATATAACAATATTAATACATTTATCAGATTTTATATCAAATTATATAAATATTTTTAATATAAATTCCACCTAATATCAATAATTTCATGATTAGTTCATTTGAACTAAATATAATATTCTATATTCTTCTTTTCTGTTATTACTATAAAAATAATAATTTTACAAGGTCATATCATTTATTCATAATATCATTTGAACTTAATATCCATAGTTTATTATTTAGTACATTTGAACTATATTATTAAATGTTATTGACATTAAATACATTATTAATTAGTTACTTTGAACTAAAATTCAATATTGAATATATGTAATAGTTTTACAATGTCATGTGTACTTAATGTCACTAGTTTATTAGTTTATTTGAACTAAAATACTATAATGTAGATATAGTGTAAAATATTTTTTTATTACTATAAATATTATAAATTTAATATCAATAATAATGTTCAAAATCAACAAATAGTTGTTTAGTTCATTTGAACTAAAAACAATATTGTTTTTTTAGTCTATAGTCTGATTTATGATATTACTATAAAAATAATAATTTTACAAGGTTTAATATCATTTGAACTTAATATCGATAGTTTGTTCTTTAGTTCATTTGAACTATATTATTAAATATTGAATAAGCTATGTATATAAACATTTTTTGGTATAACTATAAAAGTAATAATTTTACAATATCATGTGTACTTATGTCACTAGAATATTGTTTATTTGAACTAAAATACTATAATGTACATATAGTCTAAATTCTGTTTTTTATTACTATTAATATAAAAAATTACAATGTTTAATGTCAATTGTGCTCAAAATCAACAAATAGTAGTTAAGCTCATTATTAAAGGTTCCTTAATTTCCAATAGAAACGGAAGCAAATAATAAGGAAATATTAGTTTCCTTTCACTACGAGCTACGAGCGAATTGATTACTTCCAACCCTTTTGATTAATATCTGCAATTTTTTCGGTTTGCGTTCGTAATCAAAATACATCCTGTCTTTTTATGTGAGTCCGGATGTGTTTATTGCCCACTTCGTTTACATACAAATTACATAAAAAAAAATAGAAGGGGGCTAGATTTTCATTTTGAATCTAGCATGTAAATTGTTGGATAAACAGTAAGGTTTATTTCACACTGCTTATAATATTTTATTTTACTAACTGTTATATAATGTATAGTTCTAATTACGTTTTAACATGAATATCATACTGTCGTGCTATTATATAAATCCTTTCCTAAACCGCACCTACGCTACTAAATGTACAACCAAAGATTAATTATACTATTGTTATTTTAACACTTTATTAATTTTTCAATAATTTACACATTTATGATTAATTATATCTCATCTTACATAATTCAACTTTTTTTTTTATAAATATCTGAATTTTTAAAATATTTTTATTAACGCTAGGGCCTAAGGCTTCATTGGAAAATTTTAATCTAAATTGATAATTTTTTAACAGTTAAAATATTTTTTGTAAAACTGAAAGGTTTTTATGAAATAGTATTATTGTTAGTCCATTAGTGTGAAGTTAATCTTTAAAGTGAACTTTAAAATCTATGTATTAGTTGTAATAAAAAATGATGATGTATGACTTGATGTTTAATTTATATAAGTGTTACTTCATTAAGTTTACTGGCAAATACTCAATGTTAATCAAGAAATCCCTTTGTTTCCAATAACGTGGTGTGAGGAGGCTCAGCTTAGCGAGTGCTATATAAAGACTTGCAACCCTTCGGATTTGCTCTGCAATTCCCTTGATATTTTGATAAGGTCGCCGCCCTTTTTCCCCCCCGATAACAAGAAAAAGTAGCAGCCGGAGATTGTGTGTGAGAAAGAGAGAAGCAAAAAAGGTTACGCAGTATTCTTTTGTAATAACGTCGACGGGGTGGTGGGTGATAGGGTTGGCCAACCCACTCTGCAAAGAAAGTAATTAAATATAAAATGGCCGCCCCCTATTTACCAACTGTGCAAGGCCTTCGAGATTAGATCGTAAAAAATTAAAGATTCCTTTCGCCATTACCGAAATTGAAATTGCTTTTAGGGGCGGCGGCAGGGATTTTATTAATTATACCTAATTATCTATTCGGATAAAGTAACAATGGATGGTTTGAATTTGGGGTCGGGTCGGGGGTTTTCCTGGTCTGGGTCCGAGTGCGGGTCCGGGTCGGGGGTGGTGGGCGCCTAATGCATCAATTTGTCATTAAAATTTGACTGCGGTGGAAGGGCGGGGCGCACCCCAAATTAATTATGAGCAAATAGTTGGAGCTGAAATTGGGGTGGTCCGCGGTTGATGCAAGTTTTATTAGTTGTTTATCCGCATCATCATAATCATCATCGTTGTTACTAGAGATGCTGAACATCCCTAGGTTGATGCTCTGATTTTATTTCCCGGGCAATCAATCAAAATGAAAGGCCATTATATCAATGGGCAGAGCCCGAAAGATTGATACAGCGTTAGATAAACCGTATGGGTTGTATTGCCAGAAAGTCAGAAGGATATTAATCTGTTCGCAATTGAACAATTTAAGCGATGGCCTGGATCGAACGCATAAAAGTGGAATAAATGTCGAAAGCAAATGGTGAATTTGTATTCCGGTTGGAAAGCCGGGAGGAAAAAAAAGTTATGGCGGTAAAAAGATACATTCAAAAATCGAACGAGCGGCAAAAAAAAATTGCGGGGGCGGTGGAAGCGAGGGATGATATTAATTTACTTATGTTGGGGAGGAATTTCGTAACGAATTAATTCACCACCGGTGATCATTCAAGGCTTAAAGCAATTCCAAAAATCCCCCCGTTTATTCCCCGGACTTTAAACTTTCAATGGGATATTTAACATTACTAAAGCTAAACTTGATCATTCAGCAAATATAAAATAAAACATTTAAAATTATACTAAGCTTAAAAAATTAACAAATAATTTCAGATTATTTTTTCATAAAATTTGACTTTTGCTGTAATTTTGTATTACTTTAACCAAAAAAAAAATGTTGGGATGTTGAGGTGTGCTTTACGAAGCGACATTGGAAATTGTTATGGGTGGATGGAAATGGAGAGAAATCCGTTCAATTCGCATTGCGGATTGGAAGTGTATTGGTTGAAGATGGAAATGTGTTCGGATAACAAACGAAGGAAAGGAGGGATGAATAAAATCAGGGAGGATCGCGGAAATACGGTTCCGGATCTTAATCGAAAACCGAGTCGAGGATTAAATAGAGAGAAAATTTTAATTCCTCGGTTTATGTAGGAATTCAATGAGGGTGTAGTTTGTGACGGCGCGGAAGGATGTCAGAGACAGGGGTACATCCCGCAACCAAATAGAACTACAAAATCAAGTTAATTGAAGAGGGCTTTAACTACGACAACTGCTATGTTACCTCTACATCTGCAACCAACAAAATTATTTATTTTAGGCATTTTGTAGAATCCCTAATACGATTAATATACATATTTGATGATTTATTGTACGTTTCGAAAAATTACATAATTATTAAAAATAAATATAAATGACCATGTTATGTGTATAGGGTTATGACTAGGACAATGGCTAAGGCTGCGTTTATCTCTAAATCTTCGATTTTGTTGGGATCGATGTTTCGAGATAAAATCGTCCTTGAAGTGCGAAAAATATATACGGGACACTTTGCTTAAATTAAACTTGCACGATATCGAAGCGAATGGTAGTAGATCGTATTGGAACTCGCGATAAAAGTGTTGATTCTTCGTACCAAAGGAACCCAGAAAATACACCATGCTCCCCCCAGACATTATTTGTAAACATGCTTAAAACGTGCTCCGTCCCTGAAACGATGACTTTTTCATGAGAATCAGCACTTCTTTTCTGCTATTCCCCCCAACCATCCACTTTTTTTTTGTCCTCCATTCCGTTTCGCCTCCTATTCTTCTCCCTCCGTGTTTCTCCTAATCATTACACTTGATAATTTTCCAGACACGTTTCAGGCGAGGCCCCCCACAGAGTTCTGCTTAATTTTACTCAATGTTATCACCAAGGTTGGGCGGGGGAAACGTATAAACTAGTACTTACGCAATCGTTTGCGAGTTTAACCATGCGGAAAGCATGAGCATTCTTCTTCAAGGACGACGGATTGCTGGACTGCATTAAAAGTTCCGAAAAGCTTTCGCTTTGAACTTTTCCCAATGATCCCCAATTTTCGCAGTCATAATCGAATTTGAATTTATTGATTCGAGACCTTTATGCCAAATTCGAAAGTTAAATAGAATTTTACAGTAGTTACACGTGCGATAACCATGTTCTGTTATGAAATTGCATTTTCAGCTGAACTTTCAGTTTGTGATCACTCCGATATTAAAATTTTACATATTGAATCACTTGAGAAGACGTATATTAATAATAAATTAATAAAATTTAAATTATATAACATAAATTAACACAATTTTATTTTTTTAACTTTTCAACTTTTGGAATTAAATATTTGTTTTGAGTAATTGAAAAGCATGAAATAATTTCGTATAAGTTGAAATGAAATAGATTGTAAACAATAAATACCAATATGAAATAAATCATATTACATTCACATTTTGAAATTTTCAGTAAGCTTCCGATGATTCGGCATTTTGCAGACACAATCTAATTAGAATTTATTGATTCCAATTAATTTATATACCATATATGTTGCGTAATATGTACGCTTTGAAACAATTTCATTAAATCGAAATTTTACAGATATTCCACATGCGCGAACACTGAGCTCTATTATATAATAAAATTTCGGTCGGACTTCCGAATGCTGTATAATCTTTGAGGCGTATATTGGATTTTGCGATTGTCATATTACAATGTAAGCTATTTTTAATTGAATTTCAGCGAAGTTTCAAATCCGAACGTTTCAGAAACGGATGCAAGCTGCGAAACTTTACTTCTCTCAAACGTATTTCAAATACACTTTAAACGTTGCAAACTCCGTTTGTCCGTGCAACTTTATTGATTTCGCACTGTGCCAAGGTCAAATGCGATTTGGCCGAAACAATTGCGTAATTGAATATCGGTTACAGTTTGCATCCGTAGCGTTTCATTAGTGTTTGCCTTTATTCCTCAATTTTGTTAAGTACATAAATTGACTTTGTTACTTGAGGTAACATTGACTATAGTTTGTAAGTTTATTCTCAACTATAAACTTTAGTTGTAAAATATTAGGATTAAATTGAAATTTGGATAGTGTAACTATATTCAAAGTGTTATAATAAAATATGTTTGCTTTATATAAGATGTTTGGCTAACATTAAGTTGTTCATATATGCCTCAAAATAATAAGAGTTTTAAGCGTAAAAGTTTGGATAAAATAGAAAAATTATATAACCTATTAATTCAAGTATTGACAGTTAACAATTATCACTTGTGAAAGTTTTAATTTTTATTGATAGTAAAAGTTGAAGTTTTCAGTATAATTTATTGGTTACGAGTGGAATTTGTACTACGTTGCGTAAAAATAACGATTTTGCAATATGATGACCTAATTGTATGCACTGCTCTGTTGTGTATAGTATCGTTTGTATATTTTGAACTGCCTGCAATTAACTATGATATACTTTGATATAAGTTTACTGCAATGTTTAATTACGCCCGAAGGTCAATTACAAACATGTCTGAATTACGTCCTTTTAACTACAGTTTCAGTAAGTTAATAACTAAGTCTGTTAACGTAAAGCGTCAAAGATTTAAGTGAAATTTAAGAAAAATAAAAATTTTAATTTATATAATCCTTAAAGTTATAACAAAATTGACTCAAAAAATGACGTTTAATACGTCAAAAAAACTAAATTGACACATGTCATTTGTCACATTTGACAAATTTATTTTTGACAATTTAAGATAGATTTAGAAAGTAGAACTTTTCAGGTTGACTATGATGTAACCCAAGGTCCTTTTTATCGTATCACAAATAAATGACGTAACTTTGCTATCAGTTCGTAATAATTAATAGGTGGAATTATTAAAGCTTAAGGTAATTTCATTCATTAAATGACGTTTAATACGTCAACAAAACTAAATTGACACATGTCATTTGTCACATTTGACAATTTAGAATAAATTTAAAATGTAAAAGTTTTCTGTTTAACTCTCATGTACGCAAGGTCATTTTTATCGTATCACCCATAAATGACGTAACTTTGCTATCAGTTCGTAATAATTAATAGGTGGAATTATTAAAGCTATAGGTAATTTCTTTCAGTAAATGACGTTTAATAAGTCAACAAAACTAAATTGACACATGTCATTTGTCAAATTTATTTTTGACAATTTAGGATAAATTTAGAATGTAAAAGTTTTCGGTTTGACTCTCATGTGTCCCAATATTATTTTTATCGTATCACCCGTAAATGACGTAACTTTGCTATCAGTTCGTAATAATTAATAGGTTGAATTATTAAAGCTTTAGGTAATTTCATTCAGTAATTGACGTTTAATACGTCAACAAACTAAATTAACACATGTCATTTGTCAAATTTATTTTTGACAATTTAGGATAAATTTAGAACGTAAAATTAGAACGTAAATTTTTATCGTATCACCAATAACTTTGCTATCAATAATTAGTAGGTGGATTTATTAAAGCTATAAATAAATTAACTCATTAAATGACGTTTAATACGTCAACAGAACTAAATTGACATATGTCACTTGTCAAAGAAATATAGATTTATCAAATTTTATTTGATTGTAGTAGATTAAAAAGGTTTTAAATAAAATAATATTCTGTAACTTATTCGTTATAGCAGCAAAAAAAAAGTTATATTAAGTTGTCCCGCAATGTAGACAACTTTCCGTTGTAAACCCTAACATTCATTTCTTGTTGCTGAGCTTTGAGAGTCGTGGTGTAGTTATAACTTATGCATAGATAAGTTTCGATCCTGTTCGGTGCTCTTAAGAGTAATTGCGTCCGCGTAAAATCGCAGTAAATCATTAAGGAAATATTCTTTCGCAAATCCAAGGGGTGAAAAACCCAAAGAATAATTCAGAAGAAAATAGAACACGAAAATGCATTTCCTTTCTTTCAAAACAATTTCAAATATTCATTACGAATAATGCATTTAATTAAGGATTCAGGTAAACAGTATCGTCATGCGATGTACAACAGGTAAATACAGTCTACTGAAGAGTATTTATTAATATAACACCCCTAGTCTGAATATTCATGGAATAAAGAATAATAAACGAAAAAGGAATTGAAAATTGTATAATCATTGATATAAATGGAATTTCACACTTGTTAATTGTGGTTGTGTTAATATCATTTATAGGTGTTACTTTAATACCAGAATTGTTTATGGTAAAGTTTGTGATTAATTTTAAATCCTTTTATCCTACGTGCTTCTATTTGACGCTCTTCGATGTAATCGATGTAAGCGCATTAATTAACTGAGCTATTATATTAATTAAATAATCAATTGGATCGGAATTCTCTGCCCAAAACGGCTGTGCTATAATTAATTTCATAAAATCGAATTATCGGTATTGCCAAAGGCTGTAAACACGTATCGCACGCAACAATACCACTGTTTGTTGATAACCTATGTTCGATTACATATGAGAAATTATTTACGATCGGACACGATTATTATTTCCTCAGTTCCTATAACTATTTGTACAGTTGTTACCATTCGCATTCATTCTACACGTAGCGTAGCGAACTTCTGATCTTAGGTTTAATATTTCACATTATGTAATCATAATTTGACATATCTGTCTGTCAAGTGCAAATGACAGTTCAACTTCATATTTTATAATTGAAATTTCACTACTTGTAGATTTCTATAGTTCGAAGCGTCAAGTATTGGTGGCATTTATTTTTCAAGGTCACAAGGTAAATTTTAATATTGATTGATTACAAAATTATATAATATATATTTATTTTTCTACAATATTTTATTTTTGCAAATATAAAGGTTTATGTAAGAAATTGATCATAACGTTGTATATTTTAAATTAAGTTGTAACAACAGTTTCGAACTTCAATGTGTACTTAGGTCTTCTTTAGACTAAAATTGGTATATATGTTCAATGTTATTTCAGTGTTAAGTTAAATATCTTCAGAACAAGTTAATAATTTTGTTACTTCAAGAAATTTTGATCTATGTCTATACATTATTTGAAAGTCGAACACAAAATTTGAAACTCGAAAAAAAAAAATCAATGAACAATAATTGATTTTATTTCTTAAGAGAAAATTTAAGTTAAAAGTTGAATTCTTTATTAAAGGTTTGAATATTTTGATTGTCGAACTATTTTTTCGAATTTTTTGATAATAATTGTATTAAAAGTTTTCTGATTCATATAAAATTAATTTATTAGGTTTAAATTAAATTGTTATGTAGACAACTTTTAAGTAGAATTGTTTCTTAATACAAATTATGTTCGAGATTCGAAATTCTAACAATTTGAAAGTCGAAAGTTCGAATGTTGCATAATTATAATATTAAAATAATTAGATTAGAGTTCGAGTTTTAACTGGATCTAAATCATATTATTCTGATTTTGATAAATAAGATATGAAAAAATAAATGAATTTCCATTTGCAAGGATTGTATAATGTACGTTTCCATTATGCTATATCCATTTTCAGTGATTAATTGCTGTATGTATGTACGGATATTCAGAAAATACTAGGTATTCATAGGATTACAATGAGACTCATGTCCCAGTTAGGTTTACAAAAAGATCTCCGTTGCAGAGGACATCCTTTGTGGCTCGTAAACAATACAACAGCTCGATCGCACCTATTAATGGAATAATGAACGAACAGGACGATTCAGGATAAAATACCGAAACGAGCTCGCAAACAGGTGCCACGTGCAGCAGCAGCAGCAGCGTTCATCTTACATCAGTTACGTAATTATCAGCGAGCGATTCAAATTAATTCGCGGTTTATTTGATAATTAAATTCCGGATTTGCTTGTTTCAATTTTTCTTCGCTGTCAACCGCAATCCGCGCATCGGGTTCGAACAATAATGCGGCGACGTGATTACGCAACGCCGCGTTATAAAAATAATGAAGGTCTGCAAACCCGAGGATATCGGGGCGGTACATACGTCAACGTTTCTGGACACTTTGATTAGTTTTATTTAATACAACAACTTTCCTTCCATTATCTTCTCAAGCTTTGAAACGCTGTCGTAGACAGTTGCTCGGTTGGAACTTAACTAATAGTTTATTTATATCTTACCGCTTGAGGTAATTTACCTGCAACTGAATTTTTTCTACTTTTCTTTCTAACTAAGTAATCGTCTCGCAAATACAACGACTATTTTATATAATCAATTTTATACTTGATTATAATATAACAAAATATAATATATAATTATTATTTTTGGAACTATTTACATAATACAAATTTTACCAAATTAAATGAATTTCAGTCACTGATTCATGAAATATTTATAGCAAACTTTTGAATACAGAATAAGCAATCAGTTATATAGTTTTGATATGTATAGACCACTGACATTCGTTATTTTTGTAAAAAAAAAACTAATTTAAAAAGTTGTATCGTTCTAATTCAATGGTTTGAATAAGTAAAGTCATATATTAATAGGAATATATAATAATAAATAATAATATAATACTTTTCTAATGTATAGACCACCAACATTCTTTTTTTTGTAAAAAAAAATAATGTAAAAAGTAGCAATAATTTAAATAATTTGTATCTGAATCAGTGGTTTAAGTAATAATAAAAATAAGCAAAAAATTGTTTACTTTTATAATATATAGACCACTCACATTCCTTATTTATATAAAAATGAATTTATAAAGTAGCAATACTTTTACAAAGTTGTAGAAATCTGATTTAGTGTTTTAAGTAACTAAAGTCATACATTAACAAGCAATAATTTAGTTACTTTTATAATGTATAGACCACTAACATTCCTTATTTTGGTAAAAAAAAACGAATATAAAATGTAGCAATAATTCAACAAATTTGTATCTGATTCAGTGGTTTAAGTGACCAAAGTCTTACTTTAACAGGAATATATAATAAGCATTTCTAATGTATAGACCACTAACAATCATTATTTTTTGTCAAAAATTGAATTTAGAAAGTAATTTTGATTCAGTGTTTTAAGTGACTAAAAGTATATATTAACAGCAATAATTTATCTACTTTTCTAATGTATAGACCACTAAAATTTGTTATTTTTATAAAAAAAAAACAAATTTAAAAATAGCAATAATTTAACCAATTTGTATCTTATTCTGTGATTTAAGTAACTAAAGTTATATATTAATAGGAATAGAACTTTTCTATTTTATAGACCACAAACATTCCTTATTTTTGTAATAAAAAAACGAATTTAGAAACTAGCAATACTTGTATAAATCTGAATCAATGCTTTAAGTAACTAAAGCAATAAATAATAAGCAATAATTTATCTACTTTTATATTTGGTATTTTTGTAAAAAAAATAATTTATAAAGTAGCAATAATTTAACAAATTTGTATTAAATATTATAAAATTATACAGAATGTGAATAGTAGGAATCCAAGTTGTATCAATGTATTTCTGTGCATGAAACTGGAGATATACATTTACAGGAATGCAGATTAGGTTAACGATGTCACGAGATGTTGCAGTTGAATTGCAGAGATGATAAGTTCATTTGCAACGAGATTTTCATCACCTATTAAGCCTTCAAACTGAACGTTTGGCAGTTTCATCATCGTCCTTCCAAATTTGAATCCTCGCAAATATTTGAAAACAAATTGATATTTGGATTTCAGGTTAATTGGAATTAACCCCCATAATGGGTTAAGAAATACCGACTTCCGTTTTTCATTATATTCGACGTAAAACGAATTTAATTAGAGAATTGCTGGTCGCATAGCGATCACACAATGGTCCTATTTTATAATTAGACTTAATTAATTTTCTGGCCTAATATATAAATTTTTTGCAACCAATCAAATATTTTTTTTTGTGTGCTCATCGGAATTGCCTCGAACTTAATTAAAGCGAATTCATTAATTGGAATTGTTGAACAAATTGGTCCGTGCGAATAAATAAATTAAACGATTTTATTGTTTTAGCGAACGTTTGCAAGTTTCGCTTTGGCGAGGTTTGCACACGAGCGGGGGGCGGTCTGCCCTCTTGGATCGATATATGCGGAGATAAGAAAAATAAATAACGCTTGCTTAAATTAAACAAGGCCATATTGGAGTAAATCGAATATCGGGAATGGAGGAGGCGCCATCGGATTCGGCGATAAAAACGTTGAGGGCTCAAATTCTCGTTGCCAATCTGCGATGGGGAGGAAAGAAAAGAAGAAGAAAAAATAATCGGACCTTACCGCCCCCCCGAAACTGGCGCCCTGTCTGCTGACTCGTAAAATGTAATTTATAAAACACCGTTTATGATACGACATTTGGCATATATACACACACTCGGCTCGAGGGGTGCTTTTTTTTTGGTTGTTATTTATTTTTATTTTCACGTCCGTTATATATTTACAATCTATTCGGCGAGGGCTGCGCTTTAAATTTTCATATTGACATTTAATCAGGATAATGTAGTCATTGGCAATATTCCATTGGTTAGTTTTGTTTTACACAATTTTGCGATAAAGGTATTATGGTCCACTCGATAACGTTATTGTGCAACGTATTTGTATTCAAATCGCTGGAATTTGCAACGAAGATGAAATACCGGATGCACGTTCTTGACCCACTTGTAAATTTCCAGAACATTCTAAATATCCGGTATTTCCATTATATCACTTATATTTTAAAATCAGCATTTTGACAACTGAATGCTTGAAATTTATAATTGATTACAATAAAAGCAAATAGTAGACATTGGTCTATAAATTAACACATACAAAAACCGTTATTTCCATCATATCATTTATATAATAGGTTAACAGTTTGCTAATTGTATTTGATTGAACTTTGTCAATCTCAGACAATGGTCTATAGATATTAGGTATTTACATTATATAATATATATCATAGATTGACGAATTCCGGTCTACAAATTAACACATCTCAGTATCCGGTATTTCCATCATATCATTTAAATCATATTTTAACTATCGGCATTTTGTCAACTGAATTTTGTTATTCATTAATTCCTAGACAATGGTCTATAGATTAAAATATCTAATTATCAGGTATTTCCATCACATCATTTATAACAAGGGTATACAATTTAACTTAATTATTTATTAAATATTAACACTAAAAAAAAATATATAAATATCACCTTGGTCTACAGATTAACATATTTAAGTATAAGGTATTTCCATAATGTAATTTTAAATTAAGGATTGACAATCGGAATTGTGCCAATTAAATTTGATTGATTTTTTCCAATACTTAATACTTAGACTATGGTCTATAGATTAACACATCTAAATATTTGGTATTTTGGTCTATAAATTAGTACATCATTTTATCAATTAAATTTGAATAATTCTTAGATTATGATCTATAGATTAACAAATCTAAATATCTGTTATTTTTATCATATCATATCATTGAAATTTATCATTAATCAATTATTTATCTACTAGTAGACAATGGTCTACAGATTTAAATATCCGGTATTTCAATCAAATAATTAATATCAGGTGACAAATGGAATATTGTCAATTGAATTTGATTCATTGATTCATTCTTTCTTTACTGTTTATTTCTAAAAAACAAATAGCAGACCATGGTCTATAGATTAGTACATTTAAATATCCGGTATTAAATATCAAATTAATATATTTTGAAGGAAATTTAAATATGGAACCTAATTATTATAAAAAATAAGTATAATTATAGACCACGGTCTACAAATTAATAAATTTAGTTATGTATAACTTCAACACTAGAATTGAAACTACATTCAATTAGTTATAACCAACTTGTAAAGTCTAGACACTTTTGCAACATTGATAGGACATATGTTCGTTCCGTCTGCAGGAAAACTCCTTTCGTTGGCAGTCCCTTTTTTCATTCTCGTTTTGCTTTCTTCCTTGAAAAGCAAAACCAAAAAACAAATTGGGGTCTACGGTCGGAGCAGCCGTGAGTTGCGTTTTCCCCCCGACGGTGTATTAATTATTAATTGTTTGAGTGATGGTTGCCGGCGGCATTGATAGAAGCCCCCGACGCATCCCCGCTGCCTCTACTAACCCCGCCGCTGCCGCTACCACCCTTTAGCCCTCCGCAGACAAATCGTTGTTTTATAGCACGGCTTGCGTTAATTCCATTTGAAAGATGTGTTCCATAAATCCGGATAATTGTTATCAGAATAGAGAGAGGGCGCAAAATAGAATGGAGCGAAAATAATATAAAAAAAGGAAAGAAAGGAAGAAAAAAGAAACAAACATAGGAAGGGACGGAAGAAAGAGGAATAGCTGGAAATGGGGAGGATGGGAGCTTTGTTAATTCCTTAAGCCGCCTTCACCGATAGCTCCTCCGTACAGATCTATTCATTATCTCGGATTAGGATTGGTTACAATTAATTTCTTATTTAAGGGATGCAAGCGCTTGCATTTGCGGAGCAACGGATTGAAGATAAACAATAATGACAACAATTGCAAAAAATATTTACTTAACCTTTTCTTAATTTAAAAATATTTAAAGACATTTGAATAAATAGTACAATTTAAAATAAACTGATTTCCTAGAATGGACCATATGATTACTAACATTTATATTTCATGACTCATGTGTTTCTGTTCTTAGACCAGTTTAAATGTGGTCCAAATTAGGCAACTTTTATTTCCTTATTCCAAAAAATGTGCTTTCTTAATTATTCTATTTTTCTCTAATTATACATTTAATTGTCTGTGTTCCAAACAAGGCAACTTTTATCACAAATATTTCATTTAATTATAAATTCGAACTGAAATTTTAAAATTAGTATAGTGTATTGTTTTCTTTAAGAATATAATGACATAATTTGTTACTTAATTGTTTAAGGACTATTAATCTTAATGTAAAATATTTATTTTCTAATTTTGGGAAACACTGACTGTATATAAATTATTGCATCAGTCAAATCTATGTTGATTAACATATGGTGCAAGGTTAAGTTACGATAGTGGTCCAACCTGGGCGCTTATCCAAATTCCATAATACCCTTCCCCCATATGTCTATATAGTTATATAATCGGGGAATACGAAAACAACAGCCTGTGCATTGTGTATGCGAATTGACTCCAACTTTATGCAAGGGGGTGGTTTTCCGGCGCCCAGCGGCGCGTTATCGTGGCGGGGAACGGGAGGAGGGTTGGTTGACTCGATGAAATCCAACTCTGCGCGTTATAAATTGAACCGAGGATATATAGACTATGTGAGGGAGAGTGAGAGGGTGTCTAAGTAGCGGCGGGCATGATTAATGGTTGAAATGAAAACATCGAAATGGCATGGAACTTCCCCAATTTTGCGCCGAACTTATTGCAAGGGCCCGAGTCGCCCCCCGCCTTCGTCGTCGCCGCCAACTTTAAAACGACAAAATTCCACTCTATCAACGGCGTATCTATCTTGTATCATCATTACAAATTACCAGGAGAAATCCCAACCGCGCGGCGCCGAATCATTTATTCATTCATCACCGAGATATCAAAAAGCCATTAAAAGCCCTACGGACGGATCGAACATATTTCATATCTTTAATTGAGGAAACTTCCAGATACCCGACTCGTAATGTGTTTTACATTTCAAAACATTTAATTGAGAGGCCGAACTTGATTAGGGCGAAATTAGTAAACCAGAGCGTCATCAGTCAAAGAACATGGATCAATGTTTGGGCACAAAAAATATTTATATATACATACATATAAATTTGAATTCTCTCCTCCTTTTTCAGGACCTCAAATTTAATTAGCTAACTTCAGAAGCGTTTCACCAGGAATCTGCCGATGACAGAAAATCATTTACGCAATTGGCCAAACTTTTGGATTGGCCTTTTAAAAAAAGCTCATCATTCACCATTCATAAGACATCAACAAAAAATGTAAATTTATCAATTTTATTAACAATTTTAAATTTTTATTCCTTCCAATATTTTACAAATTAATCCACAAATAATTTCATAACTATAATAATTAGTTATGATTTAATTTTTTTATACCTTTCAAAGAAAATACTGAAATATCCTTGTATAGAATGGATTTAAAATTCTATTAGAAAACATGTAAAGACTATAGGTATTGTCAAACAGTATAAACTGAAAACATATTGGTATGGCGATTTTCCATTGATTCCTGCCGTTTATGTTTTAATTAAAAACAAGAGATCATGCGAAATAACTCGAACAAAAGGGATTTTTATTGGGCACAAACAGCTCTAAATGCCTGCGGCTCGAAGAACCGTAAGTAAAATGCGGCATTATCGAGAAACAGTACCAATATAAAAAAAGAAACGGAAGGAAAAAACAACAAGAGCTTCGTAGTTTTTTTTTTGTTGGTTGATTCGTCGCTGGGTAGAAAACTGTTTCCACCACGATGCGTGGAACATCCCTCTGGGCTATACTATTTATCACGAATTTCCGGTTGCGTGTAATAGCTTCGAAACCGGAAGTGACACGATTCCCTATTTCTTTTGAAAGTCTGCGGCCGCGATGATTGCAGAGCGGTTTGGTAGAAAGGTCTGACCCGTATTGCAAGTTTGTGAAGAGAAAAATTAACAGAGAGGAAATAAATGAAAATAATAAATAAATATAGTGGAAACAAAACTGCACAATCAAAGCGGATTTCAATCGAATCTTCTTCATTCCATGCACATAACCTTTGTGCTCTCCTATTTTCTTATTGATTATATCATGTTACGCTTCTGTAAGCTATAACAATGGGGTGCAAAACTATATATATATGTGGAAAATAAACTGCAGGCACTATATAGATGGATAAATATAGTGCATTTGTAGCATTAAAATATCATATAGGGCTGCAATGATACCAGCCCTAAGTACAGTAAATTACCCATAATTTTTAATATAAGCAACATTTTTTTTTAACATTTCAGACTTCCAACAAATTCACTGTAGTATTTCCAATTCTTGTATAATTAACATAATTAAATTATTGCTACAAATAATATCCAATATTTTTTTTTAGTTGCGAGACATAAAATTTATAAGTTTTATTCTACATTTTACTATGCAGCTCATGTTGACGTGGCGCTACTATATAAAAAATAAAATGAAAAAAAAAAGAGTGATGTATTAAATTTGCTTACAATTTTGTAACGTGTATCGCTCGGTGGTACATGGGTCGTGGTGCCTTCTATCTTTATTTTCGTGCTGTCAATATCGCTGTCATTCGGCAGCGACATTGAAAAACACTCGGATTCTATTAGCGATTTATCTGGTTGTTTCCGGTGTAAATTCCGCCTATCGCTTGTAGCAATTTTCCGATGCAATGCAGCCGCTCTTCCCACTGAGTAATTAGGTTACTGGCCCAAGTGTACATGTTATATAACAGCGATTAATTAGCGCCGATTACACAACGTGCATCGATCGCGCGACGTTCTGCAGACGCCCGACTCAAAGGAGATTCCCGCATAAATTGCATTCTGACGGCAGCATTTGATACTAATTTCAATAACCTTTGTAAATAATTTGTTTCTTACTGAACGATGATTCTTATTCAATTTAAAAGTCTTGCAAAATATTTTTTTTCCGGTTTGATTATTTTCAGTTTTATTTTGGGAAACAGTGCAAACGCACCTTTAAAAACTCTAAAATTAATTATACTACAAAATTAACAAATGTGAGATATTATTATTTTTATTTAGTTATTAATAAATCTTTAAATGCTTATTAAAATTTATTCTAAAAAAACGGAAATTGTTTAACAGAAAATTTGAATCAAAATATTGATTACAAATTTGTATATTGTTTCATTAAATTAAACTTCGTATTGGATTAAATTCCAATTGCTGTATGTAAATTGTTAGAAACAAAAAATCGATGAAGCAATTACTATTACGAATAGTTTGGCTACTAGTTTGGTACCGCGATGAGAACGATAGCTTCAAATGAATAAATAACACTAAGTGGAATAATGACATATTATAAAACATTTAAATTTTTAAGTAATGTGTCTTCATTGTGCAATCAAATTACAGAGCTCCTTTGTATGCAATTTTGAAATGACAAATCACAGTTATATTAAATTTACTTTATTTAGTTCAAAATAAAACTGTATCTCACGTCATGTCACGTTTAGTATTACATAGAAACATTTTCCAATTAGACATACCTATATAAAGTATACTTCAAATTTATTTATAAAAACTGCATTTTTCTGTGTACATGTACTGGTTGGTGCATCTCACGTCACGTCATATTTCATGTCACGCTTACTGAAAAAAATTCTATTAATACCGAATAATTCATATTGATTTATAAACATTTTAGTGTTGTATGTACATAGTGGTTAGTACATCTTACGTTACGTCATGTTTTATGTCACGATTAGTATGAATGCAGTATTATATAGAAATATTTTTAAATTTATAAAATATACTTTAAATTAATATAGACACTGTACTATCGTGTGTATTAGTATATCTCACGTCACGCTTAATGTGGATGCAGTATTATATCGAAATATTTTCCAATTTTTAAAGTATACTTCAAATTAATATAAACATAAGTTGGTACACCTCACGTCACATAATGTTTCACGTCACGCTTAGTGTGGATGCAGTATTATATAGAAATATTTTCCAATTTATATAGAATACTTAAAATTAATATAGACACCGTATTATCGTCAGTACATATTAGTTGGTATACCTCACGTCATGTTTCATGTCACGCTTAGTGTGGATGCAGTATTATATAGAAATATTTTACAATTTATATAAAATACTTCAAATTAATATAGATACCGTATTATCGTGTGTAAATATTAGTTGGTACACGTCACGTCTCATGTCACGCTTAGTGTGAATGCAGTAGTATATAGAAATATTTTCCAATTTATAAAGTATACTTCAAATTAATATTAGACTCCGTATTATCGTGTATACATATTAGTTGGTACACCTCACGTCACGTTTCATGTCACGCTTAGTGTGGATGCAGTATTATATAGAAATATTTTCCAATTTATATAGAATACTTAAAATTAATATAGACACCGTATTATCGTGAGTACATATTAGTTGGTACACATCACGTCACGTTTCATGTCACGCTTAGTGTGGATGCAGTATTATATAGAAATATTTTCCAATTTATATAGAATACTTAAAATTAATATAGACACCGTATTATCGTGTGTACATAATAGTTGCTGAACCTCACGTCACGTCATGATTCATGACACCCTTTGAGAGCATGTAGCTTTATATAGAATTAAGAAATAATTACAATTATTAATTAAGATATTATTAATTATTAAACTTACTTAATAAATTTTTCATCTAAAAGGTGAAGTGATTTCTTTAAAGTAGTTTTAGATAGAAAATAAATTTAAAAGTAATAAAATAACTGAAATATTTACTGCGTTCTATATTTTCTCTTCTTTTGAACGAACGATATATTTACAATTTGCTCGCCAATAAAATTTGGTGCGATATTTCAAAAAATGCAATTCGCAATCGCGCTCGATTTATTCGAAGTCTCGAAATAGTCATTGCATATGAATATTATTTAGAAAAGACGCATCCCGGAGTTCCCGATGTTTCTAGTTTCTATTCAATTTTCCATATATGTCCTCTTCGGGATGATTCGATTTCATGGCAACAGAATGCGGTGTTTGTGGATTCACGGAGACGTACTTTATATGCATCGTCGCGATGGAAAATTGAACTGTTTTAAGGGCGACCCTGTATATCGTGCATACGTGATATCCGTAATATAATAACATAAATTTGAATATATTTGTTATGTTTTCGTTCATAAATTTCAACGCGAATGAACAAATATGTTTATTTTATTTTTCTCCATTCAGTATTATTATTATTGCTATTTGTCCTCGGAAAACAGTGAATTATACTGGCCGAAATAAAATTATTATATGATGTGTGTTTGTTCATTTATATATAATTTATATATAATATATAGAGAGAGATTCGCAGTGCATGTTTATATCTTGATGCAATTTGGGCGGACTTGTTTATATAATATTCGTTAATTTATTATAAAACGAATGAATTGCGGAGCGCAGCTACGTTTAATTAATAAATTATGGCATTTTGTTTATGCAGTAATTAAATTGACATCCGATACTGGACGTTTGAACGTGCATAAAATATTGCTTAATTATGAACGAGGAATTAAGGGTGGGTTTTTTGGGGTGGCGGTGGAATCCGCCAGTTTTGTTCGAATCTAAACGCGACGCGAGAAACGCCCATCGTATAAATAACATCCATACACGTAAGCCGTGGCAAGCTGAAAATGTCGAACTTGAAAGTCAATTAGGTGGGTCCACGAAACTGAAACTGCCCCAATCCTAACCTCGGGGTGCGCAATTTATCAATCCGAAATTATGGCTAATTCAATCCGGGGGTGTGCGCACCCATTATTAATTAACCCTGCTACGATTTACGAGAGGTTTATTCCAAGGAAGGATTATTGGAAAGAAAAAAAAAGTATATATTTCAGTAACTGAAACCGAAGTTCTAAATGACCTACTTATAATATATTCACACTCAAAAAATAAGACATACTTGTCAATATATATTGAATACTTTAATAGTTCTAAAACTATAATGAATAATATATTTGTAAAGTTGCGTCCGCACAACTCGTAAAAAGAGACATCATGAAAGTATGCAAATATTTATAATGTTACCACTAATAATATCTTTGTCTGCTAATTGTCTAGTAGTTCTAATGTTAAGCTGCATCCGCACTACTCGATAAATGAAACAGAATTTTCACTTTTCACCAAATATGCTAGTAGTTCTAAATGTATCATCAATATAATATATGTAATGTTAAGCTGCGTCCGCGCTAGACTTGAAATGAGAAATTTTTTTAACTTTTTACTAAATAAGTTGGTAGTTCTAATGAAATAACCAATAATATATTTGTAGTATAAAGTTGCGTCCACACTAATCGTGAAATGACATATCATTTTAACTTTTCACCAAATTTGCTAGTAGTTCTAAATGTATCACCAATAAAATATATGTAATGTCAAATTGCATACGCACTAGTCTTGAAGTGAGAAAGATTTTTAACTTTTTACTATTAACCTGGTAGTTCTAAAGATATCACCAATAATATATTTGTAGTATTAAGTAGTATTATAATGAATCCGGATAACCGCACTATATGAGATATTACTAATTAAAATAAAGTTTAGTTTGAATTAAAATTTATATGTTTAAGGTAGTTAAATAAACTTGTTACATTATAAACACAGTATCTCTGATACATTGTTTACAGTTTATGTGAACGATGTATAACAAATGCACATATCAAACATTACGTGGCACTCTCTTGCAGTTAACGTTAAAACCCAAAATAAACTGATGGAAATATACTAAACGCAAACTTTCCACAAGGATCTTTTACTAAGTTTCTATATTATTCAAAACTCTTAATGCGTTCAAAATAATAAGAAATATTATGTAATATTAAAAATATTCAATGAACACGTTACGACTGTAACATTGACAATTTTATTTAGTGAACGTTATATAATAAATGCATATATCAAACATCACCACACTCCTGCAGTTAACGTTAAACCCTAAGTAAACGTACTTAAATTTACGAAACACGAAATTTCCTCAAGGGTCTTTTACCATGTTTGTATTATACAAACATTTAATACTACGTTTATATAGGATAAAATTAAATATTATATTTTCCCAATCTAAAACGAAAATCATTACATAAATCAAATATTTCATTTCAGTTATATAATTATCAAAAGTCTTAGTAAATGATTCAACTGCAGCAAGAATTAGCGACCCGCGGGCCGCATGCGGCCCACTATAAATATTTATATAACCACATGTAAAAAATGATACAAGAGATTATTATTGCTGTTTTTTATATTATAATTTTCGATATAAACCTACGATTCTATGAAAATCCAAGATTTTACACATGAATTAGTTTGTTAGACAGAATTAATGGAAGAATTTAAAACCGATACAAAAAATATTTTATGTACAATTTTTTTAGAATTTATATTTAAATTTTCAAGCCGGAATATGATTACATATATTATTTGTGTTACATAAGTATACAATAATTTATAAAGTTAATGAATAACTATTGAATTTAGGCCGTAAAAACTAGTTTTATGCTGTTAACGTTTGTAATTCTACTTTCACAAATAGCTTAGCAGTTATGTAGAATTTGATGCACACGCCGTTTACAACTGTAACAATAGCAATTTATCTAAACGCTGTAACTGACGATGCATATATCAGATGTTTGCCATTACTCATACTTATAGTATTAACTTTGAATATTGCGTTTACATAGAGCTCGGCGTTAGCTCCGAAAGTACTGCAGAATATTTTATGCACACGAACTGCCGTTGCCAATCTATATGGATGCTATCATCATAAGTACATTATTAAACATTGTCTATAACGCTTACAGCTATCGATATGAACACAAGCTCAAGCAAATATGATTAAACTACAATTTTACACCCCCCAAATGAAAACGGCCGTAAAATTGCACAACAGGTCGTTATTGTATAGAGTTCAAATTGATCTTAAGTGTTTACTAAAATAACCCATTTAAATTATAGACAAAAAAATCAAATTTACAAAAAAACAATTTATAATAAAAATTTATTCATTTAAAATTAACAATTAATTATGTAATATAATAAAAAATTACAAAATATTTTTTGGTATTACTGGTATTAAGTCTTATTGTTATTGACTAATTGATATAGCTTCTTGTTCCAAGTAAATCTTAGTTGTTGTGAAGTGGGCGCAAATAAATCACGAACTAAAACTGAAGATATGCAGATTGCAATATCGATTCCGAAGCACGCCGTGTACTGCGACTGGATTAAACTGCAAACTATAGTAGTTTATAGTTAAACTTTCGCAGTTCGGATATTGATATCTTTAAGAACCTATATAAACTACTACTAGGTAGCACCTTGTCTTATCTAAATTATATAATCGAATTTAATAAATTTTTTCAGATTTATAAATTAACCTTTTTTTCACATTTATAAATAAATTTATATAATAGATTTTTTCTGATTTATAATTAAAGCTATATTATATTATTTATATTGGTTTTGATATTATAAGTGATCATTTATACTAAAGCTGAAGTATCATTTTGATTTGGAAAGACCATTAGAAATCTGCGTCTGTTTAACGCTGTTACGCAATATAATGGGTCGTCGTCGGCGGTAATTTCATTACAACCGCAACGGATCCTCGAGGACCGGAGGCGGCAGCGGCGGTTGCGTAACGCTCCGAATCGGATGCAATAATCCTAGGGAGGCGGCATCACTTTTTATTGGTTCGTTCCCGTCGTCTCTATGTGTTACGAAGATGAAGAAGGCTTATGCGTTCCGCCGATACAGAAGTTGAAGCCGGTAAATATTTGCAACTTGGCTGCGTCCTTTCCTCCCCTAGTTATATCTTTTATTTCTTTGGAATATTAAAGATGCACCTTTATATACTGACGCTTTTTATTAAGAGCCGCATATATTTTGTAAGAAACTTTATTATTGTCACTATTACATATATATATAGATACTTGTTCATATATGTATATAAATGTGCACAAATACATACAAATCTTCCGCGTTCTATTTGATATTGGACAAATAAATAGTCGCATATTGAACATGCAAATATAGGAAGCAATATATCAACATTAAAGATTTTTTTAATATTGCTACAAAGAATTCAATATATTCAGTGACTACATATATGCCTTTCTTTTATATAACAAATACCTTATTTAATGGAATATGTTCATCAGTATAATAATATAATGATAATATGTCAATAATTTGACATATGTCAATATGTAATAATTTGACATATGTCAAATGTCATTGAGATACTAAATGATTTTGGTTACGCAATTAAAAATACATAATTGAAAAAACTAAATTTAAGTAACATTATAGAATATTGAAAAGTGCATTTCTACTTTTTTCATTCAATTGACAGATGTCAATATTATATAAGTTATGATTTTACTGGATTCGTTTTGTATTGAGTTCGAAGATTGAACTTCAAAATGTTACGAGAAATAATGGGAGTACATTAGTAATAAAAAATATATAGTGTTCCATGCACACCTATTGGATTTAAAATTTGTACAAAGCGTCTGATGGAAATGTATTTCCCTGTTAGGATTTTGTAGAATTAAATATGTAAATATAAAATATTTAAAAAAAGGAAAAATTTAGAAATCTAAAAAATAAATTAAATTGGGAGGATTGGTTGGAAAGCGCCTAGAGGGTGATGATCGCACCCAATTCAATTACGCTTGTATTGTTCTAGACTTATTAGAATATTGATGGACGAGTCGATAATCAGGAAAGTTTAGCGCCCCGGCAAATTCGCCTTAGTGTGGTGCAGGGGAATGCGGAGGGGGCGGCGCGGCGCACAGGAAGAGATTATCATGCAGATTGCCGGCTTTGGAAAAGTTCGCACGGCAAGGGGGCGCCGCGGACTATTTGATAAGAAGAAGTCGTTGGGGGTGCGGAGGGGTGTGTGCACACCCCGGTTGTCTGTGCGGATGTCCCGGGAACGTGAAGGAACGAGCTCTGTATTGGGATTAGGCGACGAGTTATAGCCCAACAACTCGGCGAAAGCACTAGATAACATACGCTCATCCATCCCCGAACTTATGATACCGCCGGATCTCCCGAACAACAAATACCGGGGCGATTCTTTTAAACAAATTACTTTCCAGCCGAGCGGCTTCCACCTTCGCATCATCCCTTATTTTTTTCACTTTATTTTATTTTTTTCCCTCTTCTCCATGTTTTACTTTCTTGTTTTATAAAGACCGGAAAAAATAATAATAAGGGGAAAAGTAAATAATATAAAATAAAATAAAGGAAGCGAAGGAAAGCGAAGAGACCGGACCTGGCAAGGTACAGGAAGTTTATAATGTAGCCTTTGCGAGTGAGCAAACAATCGAAACTTCCTTTTTCAGCTGCAGCATTTTCCATATAATTAAGATACGTAAAGGAGATAAAAATCCGGTCTGCCTTGTACGTGTTCCAAATGGCAATTCGGATGCTAAGATTAATATTTATTAAGAGGAATATGCGATGGCATTTGTTTTCGTTGGACGACGGCAGCGGTTTGGAGGATTGGTTAAATAAATAAGCCAGGATAATCCGAATCAATTGTAGCCAGATTAAGAGCGGGCAGAGGACCAGACAAGAGGAGGAGAGATGGAATGGAATGAAAGAAGTAGAGCTGCGGTTCATTTCGGGGTCAGAACGACCGAAATCTAATGGGATAATGCGGAACGAGACAAAAGGCCGTGTCAGGTCAGAGGGGATGAGGTTTCATTTGATATGCCCGGCATTGATGGAATTGTGTAATTGAACTCGTAGCTTTTCGAAATATGTAATTAAGGACGTGAGGGCTCGCGGCCGCGCCGCTCTGGGACTCCTAATTACCCTTGCCAGGAAGGAATTGCTAGGGCGACGCAGTAAAAGTTCCGAAGGGTCGGTTTATTAAATATGCTGCTGTATTCGCAGAGTCCGTTACCCGTCTTAATCCACGTTTACACTCCAATAAACGATATACAAATTTCCACTGGATTTGATAGTCCCACATTACGCCATCTGTTGTTCTAGAAAATGAACCCAACACAAATATTGGTGTTTCAATCTATTTTTAACTAAAACTACAATTTTTTTATGCTATTATATAATTCAAACAAACAATATTCATCACATTATTATTATTCAAATTTATGTCATTTCCGTTAGGAAAATTAATTTTATTTTTTTCAAATATTTTTCAAACCTTAAACAAATCAACTTGGGATTATTTTTTTTCCCCTGTCAAATTTCATTCCACCCCTCACTAATATTAAACATTATACGTGATTTTTTTTTCTACTCCCGCTCTGTGTATATTACACAACATGTCACACGGTTCCTTTCTTTTTAAATTCCCTTTCGTGTCACTCACCATAACATTAAGGCAATTTCGATACTTCCGAAGATGATTAAATTTCGCGGCGGAGCCTAGAAACAAGTACGAATATGGAGGAAAGATGAGAAGGTATGCACTTGAGGAAACCCGAAGCACAGCAAAACCACCGATCCCCAAATTACGCGAGCGCTGATTACATAATAGTGTAATTACTTGCATTTAATTACTGCCATATATATATAATTATTTATTTTTCGTAATTCCGAGCGCGTTTAGTTTTAATTAAATTCCTTGGATAATTTGCGCTCCGTCTTAATTTAGGTACAAAAAATATAAGAAAATAATTCGTTGTATATTTATTTTCAGAAAGCTCAACATTGTCGAACTTTCTGTTGTATCATGTTACTATTTTTTTTGGTGTTGGTCAATACCCACACAAGTTCGATACAAATACGATTGTGGATTAATAATTACCGAAATGCGGAGCAAATAGTGCGGAACATAGAAGCGAGGAAAAAATTACACACAACAAAGCCCATGCAACTCCGTTGGGAATTTTTTGTTAAAAGCACGCATCTAAGCCTATTAATTTTAACATTTTTTTGTACTTTTATTACATTTTAGGCCATACGATAATTCTGTTTAAATCTATATCAAAGTTATTATACTATTTAGAGAAAAGTTTCCTAATTTGGACCGGCACTCAGGTTGAATATATAGTGTGATATAACGCCGTGATAATTATATTTGTAATTACTAACTAATATTATAATAATATAAATTCAAGAGTTGCCGAATTGGGACCGGCACCTAGGTTGGACCAGAATTTTCTATTTGTAATTAAAAAATTGTTATAATACAATCATAGAAGGACAGTTCTGGCTCCTAGATTGGATAAAAACGGGTGGTCCAAATTAGGCAACTTTACTTTTATGATTATTTCTGAGTATATTTATTCAACTGTTTCGTTTTTAATCCCGTTTAGTATCGAAATATTTTATATCATTTGCTTCGTCTATTTTTTTCCCAAACGTAACGATGTTATTCGGAATGTGAATGAACGGGAGTTCGAAAACTAATGTGATAAACTTTCGTTCTATGCCCATACATCGACCGCATTTAACTGGAATTTCTGCAATACTATTATGTTAAATAAGCAATCCTCTTACACGATTACATGCGAAGTCTAGGCAGTCTCATTATTATTCTGTAATAAAATCTCTCATCGGAGGGAAAATTTCGCGTGCGACTGGTGGCTTCCATAATTCTAGCGCACACATGCATAATCCAAAAAGTTGTTAAAATGTGTCCTGCGGACATTACAACAGGACCAGCAGGCAAAAAAAGAGAACAAAATAAAATAATACAAAAAAAAAATCGCGCACCGGGAAAACTTTTTTTTCGTCAACCTCCCTTCGCTGTTTTTTTTTGCAGTCCTTCCCTAGTGCCACGTAAATAATTTTCGCGAATTTCGCTCGTTTTCTATATGGAGTAAATTTTTTCAGGCTTCGACCCTCGCCAATGTTGTTAGAACGCACCACCCAACTCCCCGTTTCTGTTTTCAGCTGATGACATATTTAATGAGGGAATTTCATTTATTATGTGGCCGAAAGTAAGAGGCAAAAAATTTTCGTACACATTTATTACTCTCCGAAGACAACAGCCGAACAAAAAAAAAACACGAGACAGTTTTAATTATTTAATGCTCGTAGCCAGTCATGATTATCGGATTAAAATTTGTGTAAAAAAAAAATGAAGGATTTGTTTTAAAATTAATTTTTAATTATTTTAATAATAAAAACAAAATATTTATATTATATTTTTTTATTATTTTAATAATATTTTATAACTTTTTTAGTTGAGTAAATATTTTAATTGCATTATGTAATTAAGGGTAATTTATTAATATAATTAATTTACTAATACACAATTAATTTAGTTAATGCATTAATCACTAAAATACTGTAATTAATTGGACGTATCATTATTATCCGGTTTCCTTTATTGGGCCGTTTGACGATTATAAGCTTGTATTAACCATTATACATTATAATCTAATTATTACATAATTGCGAAGGATTTATTACATGTTTGTACAGCGTAACCTCAGTTATCAAACAAATACTGCTTGAAAACTAAATTATTCGTAAACCGAATTAAAATAAAATCATAAAATTAAAATTAAAATAAATCAAATAAAAATTATTTGTTCGGGAACCGAAATTCTGTTTGTATACCGAAATAATTAGAAATCTTCGGTGTTCGTAAACCGAATTTTTAAAATTAAAAGTAGTTTCGCGTGAATGTTATTCAGGATAAACAAAAAATATAAAATATCCTTTGGCGAATTAAGGACACCGATAATTGGTATTAAGTTTCTCCGGAAGGGTGGAATGGGGGAGAATCAATAAAATTTTATTATGTTTGATATCTATCGAGATTCACTTTAATCTCGGTGGAGCAAATTCACTACTAGTCTATTTTTTCCTTTTTCTTCCTGTCCTTCGACGAAATCATCAATTAATGTCTTGGCGAATTACACTCATCTCTTGGATGAAAACTGAGAGGTCCTCTTTAAAGAGCGGTCTGCTTCCATACTTCAGCGGCTCGAATTGATTAGTGACTTAATCTTACTTACAATTTCATCTTTCTTTCTATATTTTTTCTTTCTTGCTTGCTCCACCGTCGTTCAACGATCAATTATTGCCACCGGCTTAATCTTCAGCAATTCATCAATGACAGCTAAAGTATAATAAATAGTTTTAAGTGGAAATGAATTCGTATCTAATTGCATTCATTTACGCCATTCATAATAATGCATTTATATTCTATCAGTTTTTTTTATTCGCTAAAAAAATTATGTAAAATCTTGAAAATTATGAAAATAAACTATTTATAAAAATAATAAATATAAAATCGTATATCAAATAAAATTAAATTAACTATTAGTCTATAAAGTCTGTTGGTAAACCGAAATTATTTTCCTAAAATATCATATGAAATTTCATAATTCTATCAGTGTTTTTAATCGCTAAAACAATTATGAAAATTATGAAAATAAACTATATAAATCTTTATAAAAAATAATAAATATAAAATCGTATATCAAATCAAATTAAATAAACTATTAGTCTATAAAGTCTGTTCGTAAACCGAAACCATTTTGTTCAAAAAATCTTATAAAATTTCATAATTCTTTCTGAAAATCGTCTACAAAAACAACAATATTAAATAAATAATTTGACATTAAAGTAAACCGAAAAAATTACCACAAAAAAATATATATTTCATAATTTCTTCTAGAAGATCATAAAAATATCTTATTTACACTTTTATAATAAATGTAATAAATACAAAATGGTAGAAAAACAATAAATAAATATTGAGAGTAATTTTTTTTTTAATATAAAATTATAGATTTTATAAAATGTAGTTTACTTTACTTAAATCATATATTTGATTGAAATAAAATGTATACATTTTAACATTGCAATAAATCAATGATGAAATAAAATACGCACCGCAATAACTTTTTGTTTATATTTAATTAAATCATTATTTACGCGTTTTGTGCATATGTGGGACAACCAATCAATATGTAACAAAAATAATATATTTATTATGAAATTTTATTTTAAATTTTTAGTTTATAAATTCAAAATTTATGTATTTTACATTAAATTAAAGAAAAGAAATAATATTTATATAACTACAATAATAAAATTTTCATCGGAAAAAATAAATTTGAGAATTTTCACACATAATTTTCTATTATAGAATAGCCAGATAAAGAATAGAATTTTAAACTTTAACTATTTATAATAATTATTTTATAAAAAAAAATATTTCTTATGTTTAAAATAAGAAAAATATATCTTCTTTTTGGATACTTTTTTTTGAGAATTTTCACATAATCATTTTCTATAATAGAATAGGTAGATATAGTATAAAATAGTAAACGTTTCTATTGAACGAGTTATATTTTAAAATAACTATTTCTTATATTTAAAATAAATCCATTTTTTTTTTTTTTTTTTTTTTAATTATTTATTAAAGCAATCTATCTACAAAAAAAAAAATCAGATAATAGGCTCTAATTTTGACAAAAATGAACTGAAGAAAAATAAAATAAATAAGTATATTGGAGATTGGTCCAGTGACCAAACTCCACTGATAACTTAACAGATACAAAAAGAAAAAAAAAAAAAAAATATCACAACTCATACATCACAAAAGCGACTTGGGAGATCGTGTGGCTTGAAACGTTTCAGTCTTCGTCGATGTGTTTCTGTAATTGTAAGCTCAGTGGCGAGTTGGTTTGGATGGTCCTCTAGCCGATGTAGATATTTTGTGCTGTGTTTGGTTATCTCATCCCTTACATATCCGATGTTCGCGTAATAGTGTATGTGTTCATTTGTAGAGAACCAAGGAGCATTGGTGATTTCTCTCAGTGTTTTTGATTGAAACCTCTGGATAATATCGATGCTAGTATTGCAGGCAGATCCCCATAGTTGGATGCCATAGGTCCATATGGGTTTAATAATTGTTTTGTATAACAATAATTTGTTATCAACAGAGGTGGATGAGTATCTGCCCAACAGCCAATGCAATTTATTTACTGTCAAACCCAGCTGCTTTCTTTTTGTTCTTATATGTTTTTTCCACGTGAGACGTCTGTCCAGATGTATGCCAAGGTATTTGGCATCTTCTGCTTGTGGTAGAACACAGCTATTGAGTGAAACGGGTGGACAGGTTTGTCGGCGCGTCGTAAACGTTACATGCACAGACTTGGTTTCGTTGGCTTTGATTCTCCACTTTTTGAGCCAGTGGGCGATATCATTTAGGCTTTTTTGGAGCGTCTGTGAAGCTATCGTTGGGTTTTCATCAGATGCCATAACTACAGTGTCATCAGCAAATGTGGCCACAGTGACGTGTTGAGTAGTTGGGAGGTCAGCCGTGAATATCAGGTACAGCAAGGGTCCAGAGACACTTCCCTGCGGAACACCTGAGAGGATTGGGCGCAGCGAAGTCACTTCATCCTTATATTTGACCTGAAAAAGCCTCCCAGTCAGATAAGACTTGAATAAGATGAAATATTCATGTGGAAGACACTTCTTCAGTTTATACAGCAAACCTTCATGCCATACTCTATCGAACGCTTGCGAGATATCGAGAAAAGCGGCGGAGCAGTACTTCTTCTCCTCAAGACTCCTGCCAATAATATCCACGACACGATGGACCTGCTCCACAGTACCATGACGTTCTCGAAATCCAAATTGATGTTCTGGTATAAGTCTATTGTCTAGCAACCATGGCTGAAGACTCCGGAGCAGAAGTCTTTCGAACAGTTTGGACAGGACTGGCAGAAGGCTGATAGGTCTGTAGGAAGACGCTGCATCCATCGGTTTTCCAGGTTTGGAGATCAGTATTATTTGTGCCACCTTCCATTGAGCTGGAAATATTCCAAGTCTAATTACTGCATTGTATATAAGTGTGACCACCTTCACGCCAATAGTTGGGAGTTGCTTCAAGACCTCTGCAGTAATTAGGTCATAACCTGGTGATTTTTTCGTTTTCAGTCGACGTATGTTTAGCTCAACCTGTGCGACATCAAATGGAGCAATGGGAAGTGACATCTGATATGGAGATCCCAAGAATTTATAAATCTCACTTTCCTCCTCCCCAACGAGTTCCGTCGGGAAAGGTTGGAAGACACTCGCCAGATGGCTGGCAAACAGCTCTGCCTTATCCCCATCACTCCTCGCCCAGCCACCATCCGGCCGACGAAGAGGCGACTCTCTCTGTTTTGGTTGCTTAATGTGTTTGGTTGCTTTCCACAGTGAGTATTCAGTAGCTTCAGACGGAGAAAGACCACTAAGATACTCATGCAACGCCTCGTTGTTTTCTTTTTCAAGCAAGTGTTTGAGTTGTCTGGTTGCTCTATTCAGGCAAGTTTTGTCATCCGGATGGCGGGTGTTTTGCCAAATCTTCCTCAGCCTTCGTTTTTCTTTAACTAAGTTACGTACATTCACTGGACCTTTATATGGAAAAGACCTAGATGACAATGGGGGTGTAGCTCTCCATGCAGCTGTTTGAATGGATCGAGTGAGATCTTCGACAGCATTTTCCAAATCCTCCTCAGACTTCAGTCTAATATCTGCAGTTAACACTGACTGAAGATATCCTCTAAACTGTTCCCAATTAGTTTTGTTTGTGCTAAGGGTTGGTGGTCTAGCCCGTGTCAAGATTCTCGAGGACAGTGTAACAAAGACTGGCGAGTGATCCGAAGAGAGGTCCGGACTCGTGTCTGTACTGATATAGTTGCTGGATATACCCTTCACAATACCAATATCCAATACATCTGGGTGTTTGGCTCTGTCGGTTGGCCAGTAGGTCGGCTTACCGCTGGATATATGCGTAAGGTTCCGTAACTGCAGAGCTTTGAGCAGCTCTCGTCCTTTGGTTGTGGTGAGTCTGGAACCCCACATAGTATGCTTTGCATTGAAGTCTCCAGCAGCAATGAACCGACCACCCAGAGTGTCGAAGAATTCGACAAAATGCTCCAGTTTGTTATTATGTTTTGGAGGGCAGTATATACCAGATATGGTAATTGGGCCTCTCCAATCCTCCACAACAACACTTGTTGCCTGCAGGTGCTCCTCCTGGAAGTTCGGCAACACATGGTGCTTGATGCGATTATTTATTATTAAGGCCGTTCCATGACTTCTATCCGTAAAACGACTTTCTGAAACTAAGAGGATATCTAAACTATGGGTATTTATGAACCATATTACCTCTCTTATGTGTTGTGTCAGGCCGTTAGAATTCCAGGCTGCTATTTTAAGTTGTTGAGTATTCATTTTAGTTTCTTAACAAGCTCAGTAATGAGAGCGAACATAGTGTCCATTCGCGCCATCATTTGTGACATCATGTCAAACATCTTCTCTGCTTGATTTGGAGAAGGAGAAAAAGCTGATGGCTGCACATCATGTACGGTGGTTTCTTTTGGTTCATTTTGTGTTGCTTGTGTATATGATTTTCCTGGAATCCTGGTGTTAGCGGGTTTGATTGCTGTGGTTGACGTGATCTGTTGGTCTTTAGGTCTTAGTGTTGGAAACGTCCTCTCTCTGATTTCCTTGTACACTGTACACCCCTTGTAGTCCATTAATAAGAAAATCATATCTTCTTTAAGGATTTTTTTTTTAATTTTCATAAATCATTTTGTATTATAGAATAGTCAACTTTTTCAAACTTTAACTATTTGTAATAGTTATTCTATAAAATAACTATTTCTTATATTTAAAATAAATCGATTAATAAGAAAATCATATCATCTTTTTGGATATTTTTTGATGAGAATTTTCACAAATCATTTTCTATAATAGTATAGCTAAAGTATAGAATAGTCAACTTTTTCAAACTTTAACTATTTGTAATAGTTATTCTATAAAATAACTATTTCTTATATTTAAAATAAATCCATTAATAAGAAGATCATATCTTCTATAATAATATTTTTTTAAGAATTTTCATAAATCATTTTCTATAAGAAAAGTATAAAATAGTGAAAGTTTTCAATTTTTAACTATTTGTAATAGTTAATCTATAAAATAACTATTTTTATATTAAAAATAAATACATTAATATGAAAATCATTGCTTCTTTTTGGATATTTTTTTGAGAATTTTCACAAATAATTTTCTATTATAGAATAACTAGATAAAGTATAAAATAGTAAATACCTATTTCTTATATTTAAAATAAATCCATTAATAAGAAAATCATATCTTTTTTTAGGATATTTTTTTTTGGAAAATTTTCATAAATCATTTTATATAATAGAATAACTAGATAAAGTATAGAATAGTGAACATTTTCAAACTTTAATTTCATAAAATAACAATTTTTTATATTTAAAATAATTACAAAATCATAACTTTTTTTTCGATAAATTTTAAATATGATTTTAAAAAATAATGTTATATTTGTTATAACAAAAAAACGCCAAAGTAATGAAATAAATTTGTATTTCTTATATTAAATAATCAATATTTATTGAATTAACAGAAAAGTATAAGTATGTGCTTTATGTTGTAGCATGTGCTTGGCTACTTTGTGATTTGAGCATGTAAACATAGTTGCAGACAATTTGAGAGGAATCAGAGGAAAGTCGAATGCAAGAGCATCTCGGATGCATAGAGAAGATATTCAACGGCAGTAATAAAACTTTAATTAGATCCATCGTTGCGTTTAAGGAAAACATGTTGTTGTGAAATGTTCATCGCGCATGGTACTAGGAAGATTTTAATATAGGTGAAGTCTGTTCAGATCAAATATTTGATTCAGTATTAAATTGCATAAAGCACGTTCTCTTCGGCCATTCCAAGACGGAACACACACATACATCCACAGACAGAGAAGATACACGAAAATTTAATTATAAACCTCAAAGACATGCCGCCGCGCATTGCGAATGTGTCTGATCCTCTCTCTACGTCTGTAGCTGTGCATATCTGTATGCTCTTTGTGATTATGTGTTTGTGTGTATTTGGTCAGGGATGAAATATGTAACGTAATAATAAATGAAAGTATGTGCGCCAAAGCTGTATGTATACTCTGTGTGTTATTATATTATTAATTGTAGTTCCGGTCTATTGAATAGCATCAAGGGGTTCTCGTAACAAAAGTCTCAACTTGCAGACGGAATATCATGAAAACTTAAAACGAACCACATCCCTCAAAATATTTTGATTCGGGTCGCAGACATAGCCATAAACAATTTATTAATATCGGCTTGCACGGAAAACAAAATATTCCGATATGAAAAGAAGAAAAATGGAAATGAAGAATGGAAGGCAGAAGACGACGAAAGGAAAGGAGAAGAGAAGGATGAAAATTAATAAATACATCCATCTCATTTATTTACTTATTTATTTATATTTATTTTGTTTTTTCTTTGCTACCGGTGAAATTAAATATTTGCGTGGACGCGATTCCACTCCAGTTTTATTAAAAAATATTTGCGTTTTCAGATCATTCCTTTATATATATAAAATTCTCATTCTTCATTTCATGTTTATAAAGTTGATATTGTATATAAAATCTAGTTATTTCATGAAATCCCGTTTATCAATACTAAATTAATTATAATAATTATTATTATTATAATAATTTTTTTACGGGTACGGAATTTTCAAAAATAATTTTCTATAATAGAATAGCTAGATAAAGTATAGAATTTCAAATTTTAACTATTTGTAATAGTTATTCTATAAAATAACTAATTCTTATATTTAAAATTAGGATATTTTTTTGAAAATTTTCATAAATCATTTTCTATAAAAGAATAGCAAGATAAAGTATAGAATAGTTAACGTTTTAAAACTTTAACTATTTGTAATAGTTATTTTTTATATTTAAAATAAATCCATTAATAAGAAAATCATACCTTCTTTTTGGATATTTTTTTTGAAAATTTTCACAAATCATTTTCTATAAAGTATAGAATAGTGAACGTTTTTATTGAACAAGTTATTCTTGAAAATAACTATTTCTTATATTTAAAATAAATCCATTAATAAAAAAATAAAAATAAAAATATCTTCTTTTAGGATTTTTTTTTAATTTTCATAAATCATTTTATATAATAGAATAGCTAGGCACTGTATAGAATAGTGAACGTTTATCAAACTTTAACTATTTGTAATAGTTATTCTATAAAATTACTATTTCTGCTATTTAAAATTAATTTATTAATAAGAAAATCATATTTTTTTTTTGGATAATTTTTGTTGAGAATTTTTACAAATCATTTTCTATGATAGAATAGCTAGTTAAAATAAATTTATTATTTTTTATTTGAAACAAATAAATATTTTTATTTTGAAATGGGTTTGGTTGAATTCTGAAAATTTTGAAATTGTTTCTTATAAAATATGTGAAGGAATAAGAAAAAATCATTGTGGATGTAGATATTATCATAAAGAAGGTTGAATGTTAACGAAAACCTAACATTTACAAACGATTTCTTTGTATATAAGATATCGTTATTCGCCATGTTTAGAAAGCAATATAAACAAAGCGATGGTGCGGTCGTTGGGTACGGAATATGTTTGGAAAGGCAGAGATATAGATAGGATGAAGGGAAAGACAAAAGCTTTGAATTTAAAAGAAGCAAGTAAAACAGTGAGTGGGCGGCGATGGTGAATAAAAAGCAGGGATTCGTTTCAATGTGTGCGTGCGAAGGGGGCGGCGGAGACGGCACGGCAAGTGGCGGAGAGATTGGGTCCAAGGAACGATGTCTGTAACGGTCTAACGACTCGAAATCGCTGATGTTGCTACGGCGATGATTGAATGAATGTATAAGAAATGGCACGTCCGGAATATAATCCTGGCCAGTGCGAAGGGGGTGAAGCTGTAAAGGGTGGCCATAAGCAAGTATGATCGTAGATGAAACGTTCCATGCTGCTGGACTAGTCTGGGCCTGAGTATATGGGGAGGGTGGAGGGTTTTGGAAAAGGAGGACGCCAGGAACGTGACCCGAGTTATGGCACTGCCGAGGAATGTCCTGGTTTTAGAAGAAAGCTGATATGTAATTGGGGATGGTAGTCTAGGACGCAGGGGGTTAGTGCGCGAACGTGACTGATGAACTGCTCGATGAGTAACCGTGTCGTGATGTATTGTATTTCCGTCCACTAAACCCTTCCTTCCATCCCTCATAAGAGACCCAATTACGTAAACCAGGACCTTTCGATTCTACCTTTAAATAACAAAAAACTGCGTGGACATTACTCGTCCAAATCCTGGATTACCTCGCGCAATCTGTATACAACAACAACTAATACTTCAAGCGTCATCCAATCAGAACGCCCTAATGCGCTTTCAACGATCCTTTACCTAGTTTAATCCACTACTTTTAACAAATTGAAAATACTTCATCACGTATTCTATACACGGATATATAGCAAAACATATAAAGCCAGGATTTAACAAATGTTTTGAAATACACACACTAGTAAACTATATAAAACATTTTAGAGTAATAAATGTAATAACTCATTTCCGAAGCTCAATATAAAGCAAAATATACGAGAAATAAAAATCATATAACACCATTAATTTTACTACATACTGTTTTATCCAGGCGCGTGTTTCAAAAACAATAATAAAATCTTACATAATTTGCAAAAAAAACTAAATTTGACAACAAAATAGTTTTTTTTTTGACTCAACAAACAAAATATATAAAGCCAGAATATAACAAAATATAACAAATGTTTTGAAATACACACGCTAGTAAACTATATAAAACATTTTAGAGTAATAAATGTAATAACTCATTTTCGAAGCTCAATATAAAGCAAAATATACGGGAAATAAAATCATATAACACCATTAATTTTATTACATAATGTTTTATGCAGACATGTGTTTCAAAAACAATAATAAAATCTTGCATAATTTGCAAACAAACTAAATATAATTTATCTAAATTAATTAATTTGGAATTTTACAAATGTTTTGAAATGCACACGTTATTATAGCTTGTAAACTATATAACACATTTTAGAGTAATAAATGTGATAACTCATTTACGTAACTTAATATACAGGAAATAAAACCATTAATTTTATTACATAATGTTTTATGCAGGCACGTATTTCATTAAACAATAATATAATCTTACATAATTTGCAGAAATATTAAATTTATTAATTGAAATTAGTAAATTTGACAACAAAATAGATTTTTTTTTAAGAAATATATTACATAATTTGTCTCAATAAACAAAATATATAAAGCAAGGATTTAACAAAATGTAACAAATGTTTTGAAATGTTCACGTTATTATAGCTTGTAAATTATATAAAATATATTAGAGTAATAAATGTGATAACTCATTTTCGAAGCGAAATATACGGGAAATAAAACCATTAATTTTATTATATAATGTTTCATGAAGGCAAGTATTTCATTAAACAATAATATAATCTTATATAAATTGCAGAAAAATTAAATTTACTTAATTGAAATTAGTAAATTTGACAACAAAATATATTTTTAATATTACATAATTTGTCTCAACAAACAAAATATATAAAGCAAGGATTTAACAAAATGTAACAAATGTATTGAAATGCACACGTTATTATAGCTTGTAAATTATATAAAACATTTTAGAGTAATAAATGTGATGAATCATTTTCGAAGCGAAATATACGGGAAATAGAACCATTAATTTTATTATATAATGTTTCATGAAGGCAAGTATTTCATTAAACAATAATATAATCTTACATAAATTGCAGAAAAATTAAATTTACTTAATTGAAATTAGTAAATTTGACAACAAAATAGTTTTTTTTTTTAATATTACATAATTTGTCTCAACAAACAAAATATATAAAGCAAGGATTTAACAAAATGTAACAAATGTTTTGAAATGCACACGTTATTATAGCTTGTAAATTATATAAAACATATTAGAGTAATAAATGTGATAACTCATTTTCGGGGCGAAATAAAACGATTAATTTTATTATATAATGTTTTATGCAGGCACGTATTTCATTAAACAATAATATAATCTTACATAATTTGCAGAAAAACTTAATTTAAATTAGTTAATTTGAAATTTTAAGAACAAAACAATTTTTTTTCTAAAGAAATATATTACGTAATTGTGCATAAATTAAAATATGAAATTTTTAATATTCAGAAAATATTATGAAATAAGAAAAATGTTCGTTATAAAATGTATTAATACAGTGCGTGAGTAGCAAAATGTGATGTGAAGGCTACTTAAAAGAATTAAATTTGAAGAAATTGTGAGTAATTCGTGAAGGTGCAGTGTCTAAGGGAACAATAGGAGTCAGTTTCCTGTCGTAAATAATACTGAAAAACGTACAGAATATTAATAAGAAATATTTAAATTTAATCGAATCTCATATTTTTATCTGAAAGTCAAACTCAAATAAAAAATATTATTTTCAGTTTTACAGCTGAATTTCAACGTTAAAAAATTTATTAATGATTTATGAAGTTTTAGTACTAAAATAATATACCTTAATTTTCCTGAAATTATTTTAAATGTAGGTAATTGTTAAAGTATAGAAAAAATAATTTGTGGTAAGCTTTAGATGTTTGAATTACGTTTATTTAATTTTACCTATAAGTAAACTTATTGTTATATAATATTGTCTTTATATTATGTACTGTTAAGATAAAATCAATTAGTAAAAGGTAACTGATGTGGTAAAATTGAATATGGAGCCTCGTGGAAATTATGTAATAATGGTATAACGCGATTGCACACAAAAGCCCATTATAATAATTTTGGGGTATCGATGTGTGCTTTGTGCGAAAACTTAGATAATTGGGAACGTCGCTACAGACTATAAGACTATACCGTTACACACGGTTTATTAATTTAAATAGAAACCATAGAAGTTGCGTTTTAATTAAAAAAATTGCTAAGAAAACAATAATTTTGAAAAAATCAACAACAACAAGAATAAATAAATAAATGAATAAAAGTTGGTGAGTTCTTTTCTTTACGGTTCCGTAAGTGTGAAATATTTTGACGGGCTTCAAAAGTTTCGGTTAAGTACGCGGCGGAGGAAGTTTTTAAAAAGTCCTCCTCGCTCCGCGGCTTCGGACGTTGGTGCTTTTCCTACGTACATGGATTACGTTTTTCTTCTTCTCTGTTTAATATATATTTTAAGTTTTTTTTAAAATTTATTTATGATTTTTTTCTGCTGCTCTTTGTTCATGGGTTGGAGGATTGGAAGCTTTGAAATATGTTTCCGCAGCGGAAATTGATGGATTAATATGCATTAATGGTTGATTAGGCGTCATGCTATGGTAATTCATGAAAGCGTAATCATGTAAAGTGATTGAGGTACGATAGCCGTTAGTGTGCGAATTGATGTTGCAAGTCTTCTCTGCGATGTTAAGTACATGCATAATATAATGTAGTACATACATCATAAACAATATTAGCTTTGTCCGTGTGCATACATATACGTATATGAGTCTGGATGTGTTGGGAATTATGAGCCAGTAATGTTGGTATCTCGATGCGGGATCGATGCATCTAAAGCTATATCCGGTCGAGAGCTAAAAGGTAATATGCTAATAACATTGTAACTTAATAATCAACTATTTGATAACTTTCAGGACAAATATTAATTAGCTTATACGGCGTCATTAAACTTGTAAATGAAGCCAACCGGGTCTTGGTCCTGGTGTATTACGTACACAACGGGATCCGGGTCGGATCCACTTCCTAGCGGCGCACGCTACGTGCTCTCTCTCCTGTGTTGAGCTAATACAATTTAAGGATTACACCAATTCTCCTCGCGCAAGCTTCGGCCTCGTTATTGTATTTATAATGATTTTCCGGGCCCGATTCCGCCACCTATGCCACCTATACCGGCAAACGCCAACACACTTACTTTTATTATATTAAATATTTCAGGAGCCGCAACAAAACTGAACGACCCCTATCTCCGTAACCACAAACAGCAGTCTCCACACTGGAATAGCTATCCTATCTCACCAACCTTCACCAAAATGTCAAAACCGAAGACTTGCTATCAGTTATTTCACATTAAATAACATTTACTTCTTGAAATTTTCTATAAAAATTTTGTATATAAGTGTATGTATATTATTTTATTTTTATTGTATTGTTTTTTTTTTAAATTATTTTTGTAATTTATTATTATTATTATATTTTTTTCTGAAATTTTATGTAAACTTTCAAGTATAATTTATTTCTTGCAGTTTTTTATAAATTTTTTGTCTACTAATTAAATATGTGTATTTAGGGCAGAAACACCTACGCCCTTTGCAGTTTAATTTTTTTTTTTTGATTGTAGTTTTTTTTTTAAAATTATTTTTGTAATAAATATTATTATTAAGTGCATTTCTGTAACGATCAAGAAATAAATATTTTTTCATTGAAAAATAAAACAATTGGAAAAAAATATAAAATCTATTTTTTTTGTCTACTTATAATTTTCAACATGATTTTTTTTACGATGAAGAACTAAATATTTTTATGTAAAATTGTATGTCTAAACCTTCGCTGCAGTTGAATTTTATTTTTATTCTATTGTTTTTTTAATTATTTTTGTAATTTGTTGAATATAATTATTATTAAGTGTATTTCTATAACGCTCAAGAAATGAATATTTTTTTCATTGAAAAAACAATTTATCTTAAAAGAAAATTATAAAAGATCTATTTTTTTTGTCTACTTACAATTTTCGACATGATTTTTTTTACGCTAAAAAACTAAATATTTTTATAAACCTTTTATATATTTTTCTGAAATTTTATGTAAACTTACAAGTATCGTCAACTATAAATTATTATCTGAAATTTTGTGCAGATTATAACTGAAAGTTTCTTAAAATAATTAAAAGTGTAACAAAATATAAAAACTTTTTTAATAATAATAATGTTGGATAAAAATAAATGTATTATTTAAAAATCTTTTTTTTTTAACTTAAAAAAATAATATTATTTTTAAATTAATTTCAAATTAAAGTTGATTAAAATAAATTTATATTATTAATATTAGTAATATTATTTTTTTATAAAATAATTAAAAATGATTCATGAGATGGCGTTACTATCGGTAGGTGATTGTCAATGTGGAATGGGAATGCTGGGTGTCGATGAGAGAGCAGACGATGAAAAAAGAATGAAGGACACGACGAATTATAAGGACCGACAAGAAAGAGAACGTTCAATTTCCGTAAGAAACATTGCGAATTCTTATCGTCACTTTAATATAACACTTTTTGCCTGGCGTAAAGCTAAATTTGTCATCTCAAATGGCGGCAACAAAGAAAAGGGGAAAAAATATTGGAGTGAGAGGAAGAGGAAGAAGAGAATCAGAAAAAGGGGGGACATATCTTCCGTTCGGAACCAGTCCTGCCACCTCCTTTTCTCATTTATATCGCATGGGTTTGTTGACGAAGCTACTCCGAAAGCACATAAATCATTCGATGTCTTTCCTCTCAATATGTTGCCGACACCCCGAAAAACAAAAATAATCATATTTACACATTCATTTGAAAGTCGAACGTCCCTAGGCGATGATCAGCGTAGGCGGTTGCTTTCATGAAAAAGGGTGGTGAGACAGGGTTTGGTCGGTTATCGTTCGGCATGTCGGGGCGACACTAGGGAACCTCATAAAATAATACAATACATATGCTTTGTCTGGAGTTTATTGCCCATACAAGATGGGCGTCGGACGTCGCGGAGGGCGGGGTTGGATTTTATAGCTACATGGAATAAAAGAGGAATTCCCGCTGACGCCCTGGCCCCGGCTCGCAAAACCATGATAAACCAACATCGATTCTAATTAAGTCGTCTTCTACCCTTGCGAAAGCCAAAATTAAATACACTTGCTGTGAAGCTCCGCGGACGTCGAAACAACGCGACAGATATGCGACCTAATTGCGTTTCGACATATTCACCGACACCGACACAAATTCCTGTCGAAAATTTATAATTAAAACCGACACACAATTTTACCATGATTATTGTTGCTGTTACTCTTGTTAATACCTTTAAACCCCCAATAAACATCGATTGTTTCGATATACCCATTTTATTACATCATTCCAAATGCTGGCCTATTCCCATGATGATTCAAACATCGCGATACACAACAAATCTTTCAATTTTATTATACATACCTTTAAGTATCTGTTAAAATTATTTCTTTTGTAATTTAATAAATATTATTATATAAATAATATTATTTAATAATTAAATAATTTATAAGCAAATGTGAAATTATATAATATGTTTTTATGAAAGAGACAATGAAATCCATAGAAGGAAATTAGGACCGTTAAAAAAATAGAACTTTTATTATTACTAGTTTCAATAGGTTTAATTAAAACAATGCCCGTTACGTTATGTAATTAAAACTGACTATTATTTATTTTATCTGAATTTACTTTTCGCAAACTAAATAGTGAAAAACAGCAAAATCTAAAAGTGATTTTATAATATTAATATTTTTTTTGTGAAGAGAAAGGGTGGATTATAATCCGAATAAAGTAAACTCTTATTGAAATTTTCATTTATGTAAAAGTTGAAAAGAGTTATGTAAAGTAAGTGTCGCATTAAGCGACAAAGTTTAACAACCGAAGGGCAGCGGAGGTCTTTCTTCATTCCACGCAATTGCTAAAATATTTACAGCCCCTGGCTCAATTATTGAAATGCACGGAACAACGGAGAGGACGAAAGAAGGAACAGTGAAACAAAGTGTAGAAATTAATTAAAATCACGTTTCTAATTAATGTTAAGCCCTTCTCGCGCAAGAATAGCAGATATATATTATACTTCACATTTTTTTTTTCTCTCTCTGTTTGTTTCTCATTTCTTCAGTCTGGTGAAAATAATACAAATAAATTCGTTCGTCTGCCGGATTCGATGGGATTACGCAATATAAATGGGGATTATCGTTTTACGCTGGAAATTATTAATTATTGTTTGCGTTTAGCGTTGCATTCGACTAAGTCGTACATAAATAGAAGCGTCAACAATTCGTTAAAACGAGTGAAACCGGAACCGCCGGACTTTGCAATTTATTAAAGCCGTTAATTGAACGGAATTACAGAATAAACCTGTAACAACCAAATGATGATCTTTAATAGTTTTTCAAAATTTATAATTGACGTTTGTCATATTTTTAAAGTTAAGCATGGATTGGTGATCAACACAAGTAATTTTCCTCTATATTTCTAAATATGTAAATGGTAATCATGACGTATTACAGTAATAAGCCAATAAAAGTTAAGCACAAGAAATAAAATTTGAATGGGTGACCAAGTAAATATGAATAGAATACTATTATTAAGTTTTAAATATTTAAATTGTTAATCATAATTTGATCCACTAATTAAACAAAAATATCAGATTAACAATTAAGCCCATAATAAACAACAATATATAAATTGACATTTGACAGCATGTAAAAATTAAGCATTTATGTCGAATAAAATTTGGATAAATGACTAACGCTAAATACTATTAATAAAATATTTAAATATTTTTAACATTTAAATATTTTTTTTAAGAAAAAATCGTTATTTAATCTAAAAGTTTGTGATATTAATACGATAAAAAATCAATATTGAAAGTAGGACGACTTGATAACTACGTACCGATTAATTTGCTCCCGGCGTTTGGTAAGTCTTTGGAACATACAGAGAAGGACAGAATTTGGCGATGTTCCCAAGGGCACTCGGCAAGTTATATGCTTGGATTCAAACCCAAATCGCTTGCAATTCTCTATATTCATTTGACTAGTCTTTCAATTTCCGCATATAAAAAAAAATGAGGTAATTGCAAAATTCTTAATTTATTTAAAGACAAAGTAATATTTATAATAAAAATTAAAACAAAACTTGACATCCCAAATCTGTGAGTAATATAATATTTTTGTCCGTAATTTTCTAAATTTGCAGTTTTTAATAAATTATATCAAATGTGAAGGTTTAATGAGAAATTGCCAAAAATAAATAGTTTTTTAGATTTCTATGAAATCTGAAAAATATTCTAATAATATATATAATATTGAAAACAATACTACATGAAATTTATAAATGATTCCACGAGTCGTTTACATTTTGAAATGTTTGAGATCATCCATTGCTTAACTTTTGTAAGTTGGAATTTTAATTATTTTATATATATTTGTTGGTATGTGGAAGCTACGTTACGTATTTATATGTATACATAATTATTTTTTTAATTTGGATGAAGCCCTTGTTTCGTGAGCAGATATTATAAGCTTATTAATTTTGGATTCGCCGTAATTGAAAGGCAATTTAAAAGTTTGCACTTGACGCTCGTGCATTTTTAATCTATTTATTAAAAGTTCTATGTATAAAATATTTACAGGGGGAAACCGCGTGCAGCAGCATAGCTGCAGGACCTCACCGCTCCGCACTGCCCATGCCTCCACCACCCACCCTCGCATTCCTAGGATGCATGCAAATTTATTGTGGACGCCTCGTGAAATTTTAATCAATGCCTGTGGAAGTCAAACGGCGATGCTGTCAATAAAATATTCGGTGTTCTCAACTGAAACTTTAACGTCTCGATAAAAAAAGTAGAAATACACGCGGCATTCCATTTAGGCCTTTGCTTTTCCGCCGCCCTCCAACATCTTCAGAACGGAACGGCCTATTATTATTTATTTGTATGTGAGAGCGTGTTTTATTTTCTTCTTCTTTTTTTCAACCCCTCATTTTTTTTCTTCTTCCTCTACTTTTGCGCTCCGGGGGAGCGGTTTTTTTCCCTGCGCGCTTTCTTCAGGCGGGATAAGGCGCGGGGGCGGTCGGAGCTACTGGCATGAAATGAGTTTTCGGATCCGTGCGGGGCGAAATCGCCGTTTCAATGGGGAAGGATAGTGGAATCTATCATGATATGGAAATAAGATCTCCGTTTTTGCTTTTACGAGTCGGTCTCCAACGGTTGGACTGCGGGTTTCCTGGATGACAAAGTGGTAGACCACAATGCGATACATGTATATGCATAATAACGGGCTGGCCGACAACAATGGCTTATTGGGGAAGCGCCAATTGGAACTGAAAGACGTCTTGCGGCGTCTGGCGGGCGCCGCGATGCTCTCGACCGTGAAGCTCACGTCTCTGGACGTGATTACTTGGGCACAAAAGGGAACAGTGCATGGCCTGAAGACGATCGGCCAGGACCATTGTTTCTATGATGGAACTGTTATTTTCCGACCAACAACCATTGCCATCGGCGACATGCAGCATTAAACTCACCCATTTCAATAAAATCAAATGAAATTTTTATATACTTACTATTTTATTCACAATTTATTCTACAAGGGTCCGTCCACACTACACCTAATAAGAAATTTCGCGCATGCGCATCTGACAAAATTAAAGAAAGTGCGCACGCATCACATTACAACAATAAATAATTTTATTAGTTATAATTATATAATATAAATAAACAATTAATTAATCTGTAAATAGGAAAAACAAGCAATCATCTTTTTTATTAATTCAATATAATTGAAATACTTCTTCATATATTTTCTGTAATGTTTGATCTGCGACCGAGATTGTAAAACTTCGAATCCGGATGCAATGTATAATAAAACGGCGGTAAAACCGGAAATGTTATAATGTTTTGTAGATATGTTAACGTGATTTAAAGAACGGAAGTTTCTGCATTTGATAATTCTTGGCTCAAGTTTCCTTTGCTTCTCACTCAGTCCCATTAATATGTAGGCTTTTAATTTTCTGACCTACTTTTTCGTGTAAATGCACCACCAATAAAGTTCCCATCCATCGTAATTAATGCAACGGTGACCTCATTAGCATTACCGTAATTTTTCCTAATTTACATAAAAAAATCATGGTAAAATCTTACACGCATGCTTTTTTTTTAATATAAATTTATGTTTTTGACAAGATGCGGAAAAAAAATAATGAATGAAAAATTGTATGTTTTCATTGGATCGATTTGCGAATTATATTTATTTAATATGCACGTATTATTCATATTTAATTATATAATAATATATTTCACATGCGTGTAAATATGAATGGACAAATATGGAACGTTTCATTCCTGATTTTTTTTTATGTGTGGTTATGGAGTTGAAATTCTCATTGTTTATTTTACAACTATATATTTTATAAAATAAATTGTGGAAATATATTTTATATTATTTAATCTTCTTGCAAAATAATATTTAAATCAGATTTAATGAATATTCTTTTTATGGAAATAAAAGCTTTTACTATTTATTCAAAATTAGATCATTTGTTCTCTAACACCTAGGTTCACAAATAATTAGGTTAATATGATTCAGCACGAAGAAAGTGTTAGTTTCTTATAGATACGTGAGAAGTACGGTGCTTTATGCTGAAAACTGAAAAAAAGTTTGTGAAAATCAAACAGAAAATAGTTAAAATTGCATTGGAGAATTATTAGAATTGTTTTGAGCAGCAATCAAGAAGTTGTTAATCATGTTCGATTCGAGTTTCACGAAACAGATGCAATTACTGCAAACACAATTTGAGTTGACGTCGAATGTGCTGTTTGGTTTTCTTTTTTTCATTTTAGTTTCTCTTTTTCTCTGCTGCAGTTGTTTTGTCCACAGTTGTTTCGTTTTGGTTTTTTAATGAAAGTTCGCAATCAACAAGTTCCAATGAATTATTTGGTCTATTTACTGAAAAGGAAATGCCATTCAGTTTTTGGTTTATCGCTCAGCACAATATCGCATTTTTAATTGAAACCATTTACTGGTTATTTGTTTGCCTGGGGCGCAAATGAAAAATACAAGGGAAAAAAACCTAATTCCCAATTTTAAATTTCTATATAAAAATTTTCTGATTGTTGGTATTTTTCGATTTATTTTATGTTTCAGTTTTTAAGCAATAAAAAGAGCCTTGGGGAATTACTGAAATATTTTATATTTATGATCATAAACTATTATTCAGTTTTTTTTTACTATTGTTATGTAATTAAATTAATTTTTCAAGTGTTTCCCTATACCCGCGGGCCATATGACGCCCGTGGCACAATGTTGTGTGCCCGCCGCTAATTTTACCTAGATAAGATAGCTCAAAAAAATAGATTAAGATAGCGATATTGAAGAATGTAATCTAAGATACAAAAAGGTTGGGGAAATTGATATAAATTTTTATTTAAATATTAATAAAACTGTCAAAAAACTTATGAATTATTTTAACGGGTCTTTTTTTTAAAATTAATAATGATAATTTTCTTGTGAGACTTTCGCTCTCAAGGGGAGTGTATAACGCTTTGGGGGGAATTCCCCTTTTTAGGTACGGATCTTGGAGACGTTATCAGTAAATTTCGTGGTAAAAGTGATTAATTTTGTATGCAAAGGCGCGTGAGATATAGAGAGGAGTATCGCGCTTGGATTTATACGGAACGGTTGGGGTGTTCAGTTTCTAATATAAAATAAATGAAGCCTCACATGTTTTATGAAATATAGGATGAACAGGAGTCTCGCCTTTTAAGACTTATCATATTTATCACGTCATAAAATCTGACTTTGCATGCATTATTAAATAGGATTGTATCTGATGTTTCGTCTGGTGAGGAGAAGAGAAATCAACTCCTCGTCGTTATAACCTTCCCGTTCTTCACGGTTATTAGTTATTCCACGCATTCCCAACGATTCCGGTGTATAACCTATAACTCTATAACGAATTCTGGGCACATTCTATTTACTACTGACCGATATCATCTTCGGGAAATTTCATTCGCGCCTCCTACGAAAGGGGATCCAGTTTCAATTAAACTTTTAAGGGTGGAGGCGTCTGCCCTTCGCCGGTGGCCCAGATTGAAGGGCAGGAAGATGCCGCAACGGCATCTTGTAATGACGGTTCTAACTTGTCTACATCGAATCGAATCGCTCCAGGTTCCATTATATATCTACCTACTATATACACACACAGAGAGCGGTATATTTATGCACAACTTAGAATCACCGTCTCCAACTTCCTCCAACTTAGCGAAACACACACTACTTCCATTGTGATTTTTTTTTCTGGCTTGAACTGAACTAAAATTATTCGCCAACTTCTCCAAATGAACGCCCACAAAAAGCCCCCCGAGCTGCGAATTAGTTCTAAGCCATCTGAATATACATATATTAAGAGATGAAATTCAGCTCCTATTAGTTTTCACAAATAGTTCTACGATTATCTCATCTTTTATTCCTACTATATTCCATGATTAGAATTAGTCATAATTCTTATAATATTTACAATAAAATTCAAAATATTAATTTCTTAGAAATTGAAAAATAATTAAATATTTTTATATATTTAAAAAAAAAACAATCTGGAAATCACATATGAATTTTTTTTAAATTGACTCCCTCTCATCAGTTGTGAACATATTTTGACACTTTGTATAAATCATCTTCCGCTCATCACATATGAACATTTTTTGAAATCATCACCTAGCTTATCACATACACTACATTTATAAATTAAAGCACCAAGATATTTTTTTTTAAAGGAGGCGTAGTGAAAAAACTTCATTCGCTTGAACGTACCCGACATTCATATGAACGTACACTTTGCTATCGGTTATATACGTCATCATATAAATATTTCAATTTTAAATAAGTCAAGTTATTTTGTTAAATTGGTGTCAATTATTTTTAAGAATAATATATATCAATATGTATCTTTTTTCTAACTAAAAGGATCTTTATTCGCATGAACGTACTCGACGTTCATATGAACGTACACTTTGCTACAACTTACACTTTGAACAATTTCATATGAACGTACACTTTACTATCGGTAGATGTCATCATATGATTTGAACAATTTTGTTCTATTGTTAAAAATAAATGAAATAAATTGAAATATCTTGTGGATTAGCAAATTTATGAAACGTAAATTGTTAAGTGAATTTTTTTTTTTTAATTTAAAATGTTTTATGAAGAATTGAGTTTATGGTTAAGAGATTGATTTAATAAGATTTTTTTGTGGAAATAAGTTTTTTGTATTTATGATAGTTAACGATTGTAAGAAATACGTTTCAGTAGAATGGATATTGGAAATAGAACTAACGCAATTCCTGTAAAGAAAAGGGGAGTAATCAATTCTGGATATGAAAATAGTAATCTATTCTGAGTTATTGTATGCTCGCCGTATTGTGATAAACTGAGCAGATGAAAACTGAAAATCGATTTGAAGCAGTAAAGAAATATGGAGTAATCTGAAATCGGCAAACAAAAGTGGTCATATAAAAATGGTTCCGAATTAAAGTTCGGAAAGCTATGAGTGTGTAATCCAATATTAATGGTAACTCATTGGATTTTAGTTCGGCTTTTGGGTCTTGCTTCTGGAAAGCAACGTCGGGATTATTGCCTACTCGGTCGCACGTAAAATCCACCCGATCCGCCCATTAAATCGTTCCATATTGCTATTGAGTTGAGCGGAGGACCCCGACGTGGTTTCGTTTGTAGAATCAAGTGCTTCGCTTGTATATACAGCATCAGGAATTCCTGCAGAGGGTGCCGAGGTGATATCAAATTGTGTGCAATAAGTTTACAGTTTGCGGATGTTCGGTTACAGCTACCTAATTCAACATAATCGAATGTTATAGTAACTCGATCTTGCAACAAAGCAGGAGTCAAAGAAGGATGGTTTTGGTTGGTAGGATGAGCTTCGTAGAGAGACAGACGAAACCTAATTGATATTTACACCGTATACTTTTAATAATGCTGCAGGCGGAGAGAAAAATAGGTTGCGCGGGGGATGGATGTTGGCTGCTGCAGCCGTGTTTTTATATTTAATTACGTCAAGGAGATGGATTGTTTTAAAGCAGTTCATTCTCACAAAAGACGCCCATACCAACACCCCATCGTCCCACGTCAAAAGTAATTTAGATGGAAAAGAAATTAAAACGAGAATTAATAAAGTAATCCTCAAAGAATGTCGGAACCGGTGGAAAGGTAAGAAAGTGTTAATTTCCGCCACTTTTTCTCGCTCAACCCGTCTCTCAAACCACCCGTTTCTTTCGAACCCGACCCGGCATTACATCTGCTTGGTATTTCAGCAGGATTCGTCTCAAGGATCTGCTACTGTCTTATAATTAAAACGCCGGCCACTTTTCGCTCACATTTCCATTCGTGGGCTGCTCCAGAATCTATTATCCTTATTAAAACCCGTGTTCGCTTCATTTTCAACTACCTTGCATTATTTAGTGCGGCAGATTGCACCGGACTATTTTCGTCCTAGATCCCAGTAATCTATAACCTCCTCCAAAAATAACTATGATTTTTTTATTATACTTCACTTCAGTTCAAATTTAAAGAATATCATACTGCGTATTGCTATTTCCCGAGATTTCACTCCCGGGAAATCCCGCTATATTTATCAACCATATTCAACCACAAAATGATATAAATAAGGCAAACTGTAATTATGTATGTTTGTTTTTATCCTGTTATGCAATCAATTATATTCTGCGTTCATGGGATTAAAATGGTGTTGCATTTATTGTATTAATTTGCATATCGATGTAATGCAAATACAGAAAAAATAATGTGTTGAATGTTATTATTTTATTTTGAATGTTTGCTTTGGTAAAGTGCTGAAAGCATAAAATAAATTAAAACCAAAACCTTTTAGAGATAGAATCTGATGCTGTGTAGACTAGAACCGGAAAGGCATTGAAGATTTTAGTGATCATCAAAAGCCTCTTAGTGGAACAACTCGTTACCGGAAGCCATGTGTATGACTGATGTTTGAAATAAATTGAAGTCTTTTAGTGAAAGGAGTACACAGAGCGAGAGGAAAATTTAAAAAAAAAAATGAGGGGAGACTTCAGTGCTATAATGGTTTGTTTTGTAAATACGTAGTTAGATTAGTAAAAAATAATGACATCTGTTGTGAAATAATTAACGGAAGGAAATTTTCGTATATTAAAGTTATGATTAAAAAGTATGTGAGATAAAATAAGTAATGTGTCGGTACTTACCATAAAAGCAGAGAGTCTTGATGAGATTTGGGGTGTGGTTATGTGGATCTGAAAGAAGAGATTTCGTTTCATGAAATAATGAGCGAGGATTGGTTAAGCTATAGTATATAATTAATTTTGTGTGTAACAGATGCAAAGTGATGTTGATGTGGATTGGTGCGTGCTGGTGGTATTAGTGTGACAAGAAGCCAGGTTAAACGGAGTACAGCTGTACAAACAGCTCTAATTAGAACCAGGAGTTCCGTTGGATGGGAACGAGAGGGCTCCCATTCCCAATTCCAGAAACCACTCGCGTCAAATTCGCTGAGCAACTGTCACTAAAGAAATAATAGACGTACCCCCTTCTAATTACAGCAACCCCCTTAGTCGTCTCGCGCTCGCATACACACACAACCCTTATTTGCACCCGTCACGCCATCGAAATTATCAAATTAAAAATCACACATTATCTAATAACTATATTTATCCGCGGTTCTACGTATTTTTTATCCCTCAATCCAACCCCTATCTGTGTCCCCAGGCGCGTTTTACTTCACCTGCTTTTTTCATTTCACTATTCGCTTTGATTTATTCATTCCTTTAATTGAGCCACAGCTGTACTCCACGAACACTTCGTGGTATTTTTACATGAAATTATACCGTACGTACAAAACTCTCTATGCATGTATAAAAGTAAATATATATCTAAAAAAACCGTATAAAAGGCCTTTAGTTCTCTTTAACATTTTTTTTTCTTCAGCAAATTGATTTTTTTTTCTTCTTTCAGATAATTATAAAAGTTATTAAAACAGATCATTTGCTTCGTTTGATGATCGTAATTACTTTTATTTTATGTTCGAGTTTGTTCAGCAAAACTAACTTTACTATGCCAATAAAACACGTTTTAAGGAGGTCCGCAATTTCTAGTTGTACGTTCTACATTTTCAATAATTCGATTTGGAAAACTTCTCAAGGTGTTGTTACACATCCTGAAACTAGGCTGCGTTTCATTATAATTACAACGTCTGACAACTTAGACATTGTGTTACAAACTATTAATTTACATTGCACACTGCTGAAGGAAATACTATATACCGGCAACAAATTTACGTAATTACTACTTGAACATTATCAATTTGACTTCTGTTCAATGAATTATTAACGTACATTAAAGTTTCAAATAAATATTAAAGTTAGATAAAAAAAATATAAAGGAGAGTACACACTACCTACCATTTTAAATAAAAATATTATGATTACATAATTAGAAAATTATATTATCCTATAAACGCATTGTATTAAGTACTACACTTTCAATAGAAGTTGGTACATCTGTCAAATATTTGTGACTCATGTCATACATAGTGTAGATACAGGATAAAAGTATAGCGACGGTCGCAATCACTTCAATTTTATTTGTATAGTATTGAGTAGTGTGTTGACAAAGCTTTGACTAAAGTCAATAACAATTCAGTTTTTCTGAAGCTTTTTTCTAAAGAGTATCTTAATGAAATCAATAAGAATTTACATTGTTATTATGGCTTTAAAGTTTTTATATCGTCTGAATAATCTGGAAAAGGTTAGTTCGGAAAGAAACAAAGACCATTAATTAGCATTTATAGTAACAGGCAAGGATGCGGTTGATTGGTAGTTAGGTTGGAAACCTGCGAACAAGCGGCCGTCTATTTCAGGATTACGGCGTCCGCCGATGAGGGCTTTAAAAGCTTGCATCCCCCTAAAGGAAAGTCGGATGAAACGTTCGAAACACTCTGTATATATGCGGAATCAATTAAATTGATTGTCAAGTTTAGAACAAAAAGTTTTCGCAAACCGCGGCAATTCCGGTCGCGCTGAAAAAGTGCTGAAAAACTCTCATTCCCCTTGTCGCCCTCGAATAAATATATATAGATATATATTTGTTGTTGCTGAGGGGAGAAGGGAAGTACTGCCTCTCCCGCCATCGTCCGTGCATCCCCTTCGACCATTAAAATCCATTTAGCTCGCAAATATTTATTGTTATGCAGAGAATGGAGGAGTGGAAAGAGAGAGTGGAAAACAAAATCCAGAGGCAATGTCGCCGATGGCCGTCTCGTCCCTCCATCCCACGGCTCTCGTCCTTTACACATCCGAGATGGATATTAAGACGTTCAATCACTTAAAATCCTAGAGACTGAAGAGCCTGGGCAAACAGATCACGAGCTTCCTCATGGCACATTTAAATATTTGCTCGAAATTCTATTCCGAACAATGGCGAAATGAATCGTCGTTAATTAAAATCGACGAGCTGAGAGTGAGAGAGAGATAGAAAATGAGAGAAATAAAGAGGGATTTATATAAAAAAGCATACAATCTGTGGACATCAGAGGAGCACTCTGAACTGACGTTTGGAGGGGTTCTGTGCTGTTTAAAATCCCTCCATCCATATCGCGCCTGAAATAATGTGCCACGTTCTGAATGCGGGCCCAATTTTCCGAAATTTATTGCCAAACTTCGCCACTCCGTAAACGGCCTGTATTAATTTCGCTTCTTATTAATTTTCCCCAGTTTACGACTTTATGAACGCCTTGTAGTTATGCCATTTTTAGTGCATGTCTTCGGGGGCTAAATTTAGTACGATTCTTGGAACCGGCTTTCGCTGATGATTTCGCGAGATGCCCTGTCTCAAACGAAAGTTTCTTCAAATAAGAAGTTCTGTAACATCTCCCAACTTTAACTTAAAACGAGACACAGACATTAAGACTCATCTGTAAAATAGTTCTTTTCTCTTGAGCTGATGCGATTATTTTTATTGAACCTTTCTCCTTGTCGAACGACTTTATCTAAGTGGCTGAAGCCAATGAGAAACATTGAAGTTATACTTCAATATAATTTACAACAACGCATCCTATATTAAAGAAGTTGCATAATAATACTTAAAACAAAATTTCGTAATTAATTAAAACGAAGTATATGATTTACTAAGGTGAGGCCACACCACCGATAAGAATATGCTTTAATGCGCGCGCCTATTCTTTAATATGAGATGCGCACGCATTTACTTATTCTAATTTATTTTGATACTTTTATGATAAATGAAATAAATACAACTATTGTATAAACATAAAAATTGTCTGTGGTATTTTTTTGTTTGTTGGTAAAAAAGGATCTAATCACCAGAGCAATCACTTCAGTTTTAATGGAATCGTTTCGATAGTTGTTTTGTTAACGATAATTTGTTTTTAAACCAATTCCGATTAGTTATTGCTTTTTTTAGCGCGCCGAGGAAAATCTAGATTGCAGCTGACAACAAAACCGTTTTGTTTTTTGCTCACATTTCTATTATGTTTTTTTTATTTTTCATTATTGTAGTTTGTTTGATTGATTTTTTTTTGTAATAATTAGATCGATATTCAATCGGCAAAGTTCAAAATAAATCAATTTTCACCAATTTTCAGAATTCATAAAAAAAACACAAGATAAAAGGCTATTAGGTTTAGACAGAGTTTATTCGCATGGGGTGAGAAAACAATAGGTTTTCTTATAACAAAATCTGTATAGATATTAATGTGGGCAAGTCGGCGCTAAGCCGGAAATGGTAGACGTATAAAACCGATAGATATGATATTTGGCGTTGTTTCAAATTCTTAATGGAAAAGGGAAATTTATCACTCTGCAGGGGTTGGGGTAGAAAAAATAATATTTATATACAGGGTGCTTCGTTTTTTTGAAGGAAAAATTTATGAGATCCAGCGATTTCCAATATTAAAATAATGATGTTAATATTTTCTTGTCTTTATTTTGGACAATACAAATTTTGATGTATTTTTATTTCACTGATAATAAATATGGCATAAAATGATACATTTTCTGTTTAATTTATATCAATTAATGGTTTTTATAACTTTGGTATAATGGTGTATTTTAGGATTAAATATTGAGGTTAGGGATGTGTACATATGGGAGCTGTTTGTGGGTGAAATCTCAGCGATTCGCAGTATCTGAGAAAGTTGTATATTATGTACATATGTTTTATGCGGCGAAAGGGTTGCTTTTGGATGGGGTGGATATATCCGTATAATTTGCGGTATTCACTGTTGGACGTGGTTGCAATGTTGGGAACTTGCTGTCCATCACTATAATAGAATTTCAGGTATGCATAAGCGACTCTCCGTTCCTATCCTATCCTCCCCATGCGCCGGTCCCGGCTTTCCCGCCTTCCGACAGCGACAAGTTTACTCCAAAGAGGACCTTTGTGGTCTACCTTTAGTTAGCTGTTTACTACAACCACCCCAATTTTATCTATTAGCTAAACCCCTTTCGCTCCGTCAAGCGTGTGACGCCCGCCCGTCTGAAACTTTAATTACTTACCAACTAAATATCCAATTCAATCAATTATCCTCACTGCATGCCTAGGCATTTGACTTACAAATTTTAGGTATGCTTAGATCTACAAAAGTATACATCAAAAAAAAACTATAGGCGCAAGGGATGAAAGGGCATAATAAACAATTGAATGCCTCAAAACAAACAATATTAGACGGATGTGAGGGATTACCCCGTAAAGCCATCGGAAAAAAAGAAGAGAATATCCGTGCGTGTATATATATATATATATATTTATATACAGTACATAAATCACGCCCGATTCTATTCTTTCCATAGAAATTCCCATTGCAACATCTAATGGACATGGGGATATATCATGATAAATGGTGCTCGTGTCATAAAACCATGTATGCACTGTTTCAATGCGTCCCCCCAAAATCCACCCCTTCGCCCGACCAATAATTCTCACTTACGTGCAATTAATCTTCTCGCACTTTCTATCGTCGCGACAGTCTTGCTTTTTCGAAGACCCGGCCTCAATTGATTCATCCTATTTATAGCAATTGTCACTACAATTGATCGTACTTGACTCAATTCAACCGCTCAGCTGAATCAACGAAATATTAACTATTTTAAACTTCTCAGATTTATACAGTTAAATTTCATAAAGATAAATGTCAAATGTTTGTCATGTGTCAATTTTCTGTCAAATATTAGTAACCAATAAAATTTTACTGTCATCTGTCATAACCAATATTCGGTATCATTTATATATCATTTAGGATAAAATAATTTTGCAGCAATTAAGGATAAGAATTTCCATACAATTTCCATTAAGTAGAGTCCAGAATTTGATGATTTATATTGAAAACTACAAAAATAATAGAAAATTCCCTTAAATGGAAACCAAAAATATGAAATTAAAAAAATAATTTTTATTATTATTTTCTAAATAATAGTGGGATAGAAAAATAATTATTAAAACGATTATTCATGCATTTCGTGGATATTGATGAATAATATTAATAGTTATGCATAGAATAACGACCATTTTTTTAAACATCGCAGAATCATCTATTATTCACGGGGTATATGAACGTCGGTGTATAAAATAAAGAGAGTAACATGTGAATCGATTCTGACTGTTCCAGGAAGCGCTTTGCCACCACTTCTTTTGGCTCATTAAAAAATCCAAACCGTATGCATTGTTTTACAGTGAAAACGGATTTTTATTATTAATCAAACGACTTCATATGAGGTATTTCACAATGGAATCTAAGTTATTATTAGCGTTTTCAGTTACCGCTAGAAAATCGTTTTTTTTTTCAGTTGTGAATTTGTAAGTTATACCTATATTTAAATTATAAGCTTCAATATAAAGACTAATGGCACAACTATAAATAACTCATATAAACGAGTTTGAAATAAAAAAATAATTCTTAAGTTAAGAAAGTTTTTGGAAAGTCAGTAGAAAAAATTGTTTTACTCTAATTTTATTTTTTTCAACTTCAGACTTTTTTGTGTGAATAAACTGAAAAGTCCACTTCTTCAATTCTTAATTATATTGGTATTAGCTCTTTAAAAGATTGGGAAAGTACTGAAAAAGTTTTTTTTTTATTAAATTTGGTTCAAAATTTATGCTTATACAAATATAAAATTAACTGGATTACAAAAGTTGAAGTCAACAAAATAATCTTAATCCCTGCATTAAGAAACGTTAATCTAATTTTTCAAAATATTATGAAATTATATAAAATTGCTTACAAATTAATTACGTAAGGATTTTTTTAAATTATTATTTTTGTGTATTCTTAAATTATATTTTTTTTAAGAACAGATTATTTTTTTACTTATAGATTTTTTTCTTTGTAGAAGTAGAAGCGTTATGTAACCTTTTGTGCTTTTATTAACGAGTGAAGTTATTTTTAAACTATTTTTTTTCTATATAGTTTGGGAAAGTTTAGAAGAAAATATGAGCTTCTTTCTATTTAACTACTCGTTAAAGTTTATGCTTATGCCAATGTGAAATTAACTTGATTACACAAGTAACTTTACAAGTTATATAAAGAGCAAAAAAACTAATTCCTGGTAGCAGAAATGGAGGAGTCGATTAAGCGGCGCCTTTAATGTCTTATGTAATGCTAGTGCTTTTGCAGTGGAAAAAATGAAAATATAATTGCTGTTCTGTTTACTATCCATTTCTAGTTAATTAAGCAGTACAATTGCGTTTCAAACAGACAGGTGCGAACATCTACCTGAAGTGTGGAAGCCATAACCTATCGATCCTTCAGCTATTTGCAACCATTAAATGGTTTTGCCAACAAGTTTTTAGTGCGGAACTACAATGTTCCTCCAGTGGAAACTAATTGCCTTCAAGTGGCATCATCAGACTTCATATTCCTTTCGCAAATTATGGTAAAAGGAGAAAAGGGAGCGAACGAAAAGATGAGAAAGTAGAGGGTTGAAAAGGGGAGCATCCCGTCATCCCTAAAAGCGTTTTTAACAGCGCCATGCATAATTGAATTAGCTTCATTATTCATAACCTATAAAAATAAACTATTTTTATTGAACCATAATTCGCGCTCCGGCGCCGAAGGGGAGCCGAGGAGTTTCATATGAATTCTGGCACTAAATTAAATTAATTGTTACTGATTCCTCGCTCTAAGCCCCAAGTTTTCAACAACTTGCCCAATGTAAGCTAGAACTAATTGAAACTTTAAATGCAAGTTTTTTTTTTGGGAATTTTATCAATTATTTTAATATGCTTGAATTGTGTGATATCAAAGATCAGAGAATTTTGCGGAAGGGGGTGGTTTGTGAGGGTTTGGGGATTGATATTTGTACCCTCGCATGGAAAGAGCGTCCTGAGGGTGAGAGACACAGATAGATATTGTCGAGGCTTAAAATTGGTTAATTTCCGTTCGGTCTGAGAGGGTAAGGAAGGGTCGCGTGCTGATTACGTTAACTTTGCGCCCTTTTCCTTTATTGCAGGGGGCGGTGGCGAGGGTTTTCGAATAATATCAGTGGTCAAGCGCAATTACTTACTCGCTCCTTTCCACCACCCTGCCGAAGCGCACCGGCCACCCCCAACCCCCATCCCCACGGTTTCAAGTGTTTCGGAATTGGATTTTTCCCTCCGTCAAATTGAGCTCTTAATTACAGCTTGATGTCTTCGAGTAAAGCCTCTTCAGACCTTGGATGCAACAAAAACCTGTATAGAAACGACCCGTCTCTCATTTATTTTGTAGCTTTCATCCACCACATTTTTTGCACAAAAAAGTACAAAAGTCAGTTTTTATTTGTGCTCAAGTATATTTTTAAAATATAATAGAACATTTACTCTACTTATATTCAAAATCAACTTTCTGCATCAATAGTTGCCTTAATTGGACCATTATTGTACCTTAATTGATATACTACCAAAACTACAAAATATTTAATTTCTAGATTAGACCACCAAATAATAATCATCCTTAAAATTTTATTTTGAAAAGTTTCCTTAGTTGGACCATCATATTAAATGTAATGTGTATAAACATAAATAAAGTGCAAAAGTCAATTTTAATTTGATATTTAATATAGTTATATTGAAACTCATTGTTCTTCATCAATAGTTGCCTTAATTGGAACAGTTTTCCTTTATAACGTATTTAAACTATTATACCTATATTTAAAATGATATATAATGCACTAAAAAATCTTATTTTAAAGTTTCCTTAATTGGACCATCATATTATATGTACTTTTGTAAACATCAAAATAATTATACATATATACTAATCGTCGAAACAAATTATCCCCAAACCCTATATCAAGAATTTCGTAATTGGATTTTTCCGTCCATAAAATTAAGTTTTTAATTATATCTTGATGTCTTCGAGTCTCCAGTCTTCGAGTTTCCAGACTTACGATGCAAGAAATAGCAATGACCCATCTCACATTTATTTTCTACCCTACATCCACTATTTACTTGAACCAAAAAATAATACAAAAATCAATTTTAATTTGTGCACGAGTGTGTGTGTGTATGCGCTCATTTATATATTTATTTTTTAATCTACATGTACATTTTTTTTATCCTTACCTTTTCGCTTATGGGGGTGGCACGGGGTCGGCGAGCGGCGCTCTGCAAGAAGAAAAAAAAATGTTGTGTTTCAGATTTTCAGGGTTGATAAAAAAATGTGAAAGGTAATATGTTTAATTTACACGCACGTGTTAGGGGAGGAGGGGCGGACTCTCAGAGGGTTGGTTTTGCGAAATGCCCCGAGGATGAGTGCAGACTGGGAGTTGCGTGACCAGGCTAACATGAATATCCGTGTTTGCGGTTTGCCGGTTATAACGATATGCCCGGGTCCCGACCGAATTATATCCCGGGAAAATGTTTGTACGCATCTTAACATTCACGGTTTGACTTTTATGCGGGTCTGAAACGACCCAATAAACATAATTCAGGGCCTTCACAAAAAAAAAAAGAAACACAGCCGAATATATATACACATTGCCACGCATCCATGCATACATGTAAAGTAACGATTTTCCGCCCTTTGCCAATTGCTCCCTTAAACCTAGTGATTCCATCCTTAAGATTTTCCACTTTAATCCTATTACTAGTATTATTTAAATGAGGATGCACTTATCGTTAGTCCTTTCGTTAGCAAGATTGTTACGTTCTATCATATATTTGCATTATTTTAGTAACATCCTTAAATTATACCTCTGAAAATAAGGGCGAAACATAAAATAACGCGAGTTTCCTTAATTGGACCACTATTGAAATTTGATAATTTAAAAGCACAAAATTTGTCCAATTATCTTTACTTCCTTTCTTATTAAGAAAACAACTCTCAGTTAACGTACATAATTCGCTTGAACGAATTCGTTTTCAAAAATTCCGTAATGAGATTTCAAATGGATTTGAATAAATGTTTTATTAGAGAAAATAAACAGAATTGAAAATAATATTAATTATTCTAATTGTTTTGTCTTAAATAAATTATATATTGCATAATTGTTATCAGAAAAATTAAGAAAACTATGAAATACACCAAATAAACGTAGTAATAAGAGTAATTTAATAAGTTGAACTAATTAAATTTTAAGATATTCAAGTGAAAAGCAACCCTATCTTATTTTAAAACGTAGTGATGGCCCCTAGTGCCAAGTGCAATCCTTCCCTCGAGGACACTAGAACTCCACTAGCCAGGACCCGGGCCTCCATCAAACGGAAGTTTACGTGACGTCCTGAAGTTCTGCCGCTGCGAAGTCTCGCATTTTTGAGCACGGATATTGTAAACTATTAGTTGCAAAGTCACGATTTAGTTTCCTGGAGAAGCGTTAAAGAATGTTCAATTATTGCTGGATATTTTCACAGCGTGATTAATGGTCGCTTCCTAAATTTCCTTTTTTTTTGACACATTGTCTGGCATGAATTTTATGAGACAGCCGTCCCCATTTACCCCAATGCACAAAAGAGAATTGTAGATGAAAGGTATTGGAATACATAGTTTTAAAGAAGTAAAATCATGTGTCTTTTCTTTGATTTTTAAAAGCAATGCAAAGAAATAATGTATAGTTTCTGTAATACTTTCATAGAAAACCTGAAGTCCATTACAAACTGAAGATAAATGCACTCTACCCAATACTTGGGTGAAATAAAAATTTACTTTAAAATAAATGCTGTTTCATAATTATAAAGTTGCCTTAATTGGACCATTACATTAATTTTACCAGTAGACAACTAAGATTTAATACAATAGTACCAATATTTTATTAATGATAAAATTATTAATTTCATATATAGTTGCCTTAATTGGACCATTATATTGATTTAACAATGCACAAAAGAGAATTGTAGATGAAAGGTATTAGAATACATAGTTTTAAAGGAGTAAAATCATACGGCTTTTCTTTGATTTTTTAAAGCAATGTATAGAAATAATGTATAGTTTCTACAAAAGAGTAATACTTCAATAGAAAACTTGAAGTCCATTACGAACTTAAAAAAATACACTCTACCGAATACTTGGGTGAAATAAAAATTTACTTTAAAATAAATGCTGTTTCATAATTATAAAGTTGCTTTAATTGGACCATTACATTCATTATACTAGTAAATAACCAAGATTTAATACAATAGTACCAATATTTTATTAATGATAAAATTATTAATTTCATATATAGTTGCCTTAATTGGACCGTTATATTGATTTCACAATGCACAAAAGAAAATTGTAGATGAAAGGTATTGGAATACATAGTTTTAAAGGAGTAAAATCACACGGCTTTTCTTTGATTTTTAAAAGCAATGTAAAGAAATAATGTTAGTTTTTTAATATTTTGATAGAAAACTTGAAGTCCATTACGAACTTAAGATAAATGCTGTTTCATAATTCTAAAGTTGCTTTAATTGGACCATTACATTCATTATACTAGTAAAGGACCAAGATTTCATATATAGTTGCGTTAATTGGACCATTATATTGATTTCACTGTAGATGAATGACTTAAATTTAGTTTTTTTTTTAAATTATTATTATGATCTAATTAAATAATATATATCAATCTTAATTACTGGTAAATTCGTGGAAGCTTTTCTTCTAAATAAATAAATTCCATACTAAATAATTTGAACCGTTGTTATGATTTACGGGTAGCACTCGAGGGTCGTCACTGTCGACTTCACCACATAAAACAGACACTTGCCACCTGACATCCAAAATACGCTCAGTTTCGCAGCCCGGCTACAATTGTGGAACCGCAGGTTATGTTAATTCGAGGATTTCGAAATAGAACGTGGGACTACCGCAGAGGAAGCACGCTGTCGAGAATGCATGCATCCTTTATATATATTTTTTTTCTTGCATTTCTCGTCTTCCTTTTTCATCTTTTGTTTCAGCGCCAACTTAACGAATATAATTAGTATTAATAAGTGGGCGAGGATCATCTGGTGTGGATTAGTTATACGATTCGCTTAATTTATTACTTTGAAATATTATTTAAGTTGCGCGCTTGATGCATAATTAATAAGCGCAGCTGTATTTGTGTATACGTGCGTTGTTATATAAGTGTTGGTGTCTGGAGGATGTGTGTGTAGAGCTTTGTTCAAAGTTTTCTTGGGCGAAAAAGAAATACGCCTTGATCGATTAGTGTAAAGGGCGAGAGGGAACAAGCGAATTTATGAAGGCTGAAAAATAAAATAAAAGAAGTAAATATATATAAAAAAAAAGAAAGGGTAAAAAAGGTATAACAAAATTAAAGGTAAAAATAAAGTTGAACGTTGGAAGGCAGGGTTGAAGTGAAGTCGTTTGTTTGTTCGTGCATATGAATATTAAAAGGGGCGCCAGATATTGCCGCTTTACGTGTTGCACTTATAATTTAAATAAACAGGGATGGATTGATTGAGGGTAATAACAATGGGCACGGAAACTTGGCAAACGATTCCGTGCCATTAAATATTTGTTAAAAGGATTTCCGGGTTTCGGCCACTTCTATTTGCTCGTTTCCACCCCGTGCAGGCCGTGTTTTCTCATCCCCTTGCATTTCGCAGAACTCTAAACCCCCACGTCTCTCCCACCTCCGTTCGAACACAGCCCCGAAACGTGTTGACAGAAAGAATCATATTCAGATGAAAGGCGCGTATAAAAGTAGGATGAGCCGGAGGACAGCGGAAGAAGAAAAATAAAAATATACATAGTCACGCGTATATATGTATATACACAAAAGGGGGAGAAGAAGACACGCGAACAAGAGAACAAATTTGTAGGAAATCTGTATAAGTGGAAAGTTTTGAAGAAAAAGTTTGAGGCCATTTGTATGTGTGTCAGTGGCGAAATTGTTCAGGTTTATCTTTCGACGGCGCGGCTTTATTATGCGGATGCATTCAAAGGAGTTAAATGTCCTGGGGGAGGGCGGGCGTCCTGACGGAAACAAAACAATAAAATATAGGCTAGAATTACAGGCAATTACATTCACTTGCACAAAGGTTATTCACTCTAAAGGTTTTTTTTTTACGAAAACGATTGGCATTAATGGGACAACATTGTCCCATTCATTATTTCTTTTTTTTCAGTTTCGAGTGGAGCCGATGGAGTGCGACAAAGCGGGACCCTCATTCTTGGAGTACTCGTCCATAAAAATAACGTCGGAGTCCGAGACAACGACTCACTTTGAAATGAAATGCTTTCAATTGTGACCCAACCTAAGAATAGATGCTTAGATTTTGTATTACATCATTTTAATATACAAACTTAGATTATATAATTCTGATCCTTAAAAATAAAATCCACCTAATCTTAACATTAAGTAAAATTAGATAATCTGTGTTGTGTCAACTGCCATTTATCACACATTAACTTGTTACTGACATTTGTAACTACTAAATAACTATAAATATATCAAAAAAATATTTATAAAGATTTAGTAGGTAATATATGAAAGTTTGAATTAATTAAAACAATTATAAGACGTTATGAAAGTTGGAAAGATGTGAGATAATCAAAGATGAAAAGTTATGGCAAAAGTTTGAGTGTCAATATAAAATGATACATTTACCACCTGTTCCTTAGTTCTAAATATAGGAAGATACCATAACTGTTGCATTGGCGAAACTTGCCAAGTGTAAATCATTGGAGGACCTTCAACCGTCATAGAAAATTGATATACCTGCTTTTACTTCTAAAAATACGAGTCTCGGCTGTTGCTTCATTGAAAAATCAATTTCAATTTTGTAATATTTATGAAATAATAGAATTTGAAATAAATAAATATTTTATGATGTTTCTATATTAATATTGCGGGACTATACTGAAAAATTCATCAATGCTACTTTAATATTTACATGGCTAGAAGAGAAAAGCAAACCGTAATTATTTCTGGTGTGGAATGTTGAACAGAGCTGATCCGCCTGTCTGAGCATAAACGTTTTCAATAAAAGTATTCCAACTGGGAGAATGTAATCACATCCCTTCCATCTGACACGTTATGAGTTTACTTGGGCCCCCGCAAATCTGCGCGCGGTAAATGGATTTGAAACTATTCCGAAATGAAAGCGAAATGAAAAGGGAGCAAACAAAAGAAGAAAGGGAAGGGAACAACAACAAAAACAGGAATAAACATAGCGAGTGAGGGAACAAGAGAAAATGAAATATCAACCCTTAACCGAAAAACTTAGTAAATGGCCGTGCAGAAGTTTCTTTCTCGGAGCTTTCACGAAGCAATCAATCTTAAATGCAAAATATTTCGCACATATACAGGAACCCATACACGTCCTCCTTTTTTATCCTCCTTCTTTTCTAAATTAGCTCTTGTTTTTTTTTTGCTATTTCATCCTCCTCTTCGCGATCGCCCATTCTTTTCGGAACACCGTGGTATAAAGCGCGAGGGTCGGAATGGAAGTTTATGCTGAGATTAATCCTGCTTGAATGGGAGATATCCTAAAAGCAGGGCTCTCGCCAACCGCATTGTCCGCTTTAAACATGTTTTAAAGATAATCAGTGAATTACTTCGGTGAATTAAAATTAGGCGAGATAGCACAACAGGCGCATTACGTAAGGGAAGCCAGGAGGACGATGCTTCCGTATAAAGTGTATTGGTCCTGCTAAGGATTATGGATCGACGGTTGCTATGACACCTATACCAATGCTTCACTTCATCAACATCTAAAGCATCCTTCAGTTTCCAAAATCATTAGCGTTTTGTATTTATAGTCAATGATTTTAATTAAAAGATTATCCTCCAGTTTCTGCGTATTTCAAAACCATTTGAATTGTATCTTTAAAATAAATTAATTTAACTAAAGGATTATCATTAATTTTCTAAAGATTCTATTAAAGTATACTACAAAATAATTATACTTCATGTTTCTACTAATTCTGAAATTATTCGTAATGTGTCTTTAAAATAAATTTATTTAACTACAAGATCTTTCAAAGAATATAATAATAATAATTACATCATACAATTTGATATTACAATTGATTTGACACTGATTTTGAACACTTATAAATGCTTTCATAATGGTTAAACTTACATTTCCAAAGATTGAACAATAAATTACAATCTAGTATTTCTAGAACAGTCATTAATCATGATGTATTATGGATATAACAACAAACTTTATTATTAGGTAACCGCTTGTCTTCATGTATAAATTGAATAATGGTAACTAAATTCTTGAACAATTACAATAACAAAGTTATATTTATCATAATTGTTAAAGATTTTCATAACTTAACAGTCAATTGATTTTCAGGATTAGTTATGTCTAAATTGAAACAAGCTCAATATTACAATCGTTTTATATTAAGAAAAAAAAGGTTCTGAAACTTATATAACTTTCGTAATAGATTCAACTAATCAACTTTTATGACTTAAATGATGAGTAAATAGTAGGTATATATATTCTTGAATCAACTGAGGTTTTATTTTTATTATATAATATTTAGGATTATCCTAGATTGTTGCTTGAGGAGCAATCTCATGTGTTGAAGATTTCGAGTAAGAAAGTTAGGGAAATAAAATTTTGTGTCAAATTTTTTTTATGATATAAATTTTTTTTTGATGGTTGGAAAGATTGGGGTCAATAGACCTTTGTATATGTTTTTTTTAGGTAACAAATAAAGTTGTACTTTAGTGGTGTGGATGAAATAAAATATGCTCGAATCTGGTATTACTTGAGGTTTCATTACATCACCTACATCTTGTTAAATTTGGGAATTTAATGAAAACCATATCTAAACTACCTAAGATAGCGATCTCTCGAGTTGCTATATTCGCGAACGTAGTTACACCCTGCACCGTTGCTGAAGATATTAAATTTTATTCAGCAAAGAAAAGAAGCTCGCGCATATATATTTTTTTTTCATCTTTTTCTTCTTGATACTATTACCGGTGGTGCTTCAGTTGAAGAAGCACCATTTTGAAGATAATCAGAGCAAGCAGGAGCGCGGGTCGTCGAATTAAAATTAGGCGAGATAGCACAACAAAAATATGTAAGGAAGAGGAAGAGGCGGCGATACTTTCAGCCATCCTCGCGGCTGAATTTATATAATCATGAGAAACTTTTATTGTATATTGGAGTTTCGTTGGGGGCGCCGCGCGATAAAGGCGCGAAGGGACTGGGGACTCTAAGAATTCTATGGCAGATTCAAGTGGTAATATGATGAAACCAGGTTGCCTCCGGCAAAAATTCGCATTCCGAGGCGGCGTCGAGCAGACCTGAATCAGAATGGAAATCAGGGAAATGGAAGTACTAATAGAGGCACGGAATGCAGGCATTATCAATACGAGAGATATGATTATGCCGCTAGGGTGGAGAAAGAAGAAGAAGAAAAAAAAAGAAGGGGCGAATACGCATACCTACATGCATTTATACATAGGAGATCTCGAGTTTATACTTATGTGAGTGAGTCTGTATGTATATGGCTGAGTATGCTTGTGGAAAGAAAGCGAATGAGGAGCAAATACGAGTGGATTGGATGCTGCTGGGAAATCAGTTTTGTGCTCTCGGATGATGGAATATCTTAAACTCCAGTTGTTTGTTTTAATTTCCGTTGGATGGGAATACGTTTAATCCTTCATGAGCCGCACGCGTACATCGCAAATTCTAATTATTATTAAAGGACTGAACGAGGAATTGTGGATCGGGCTTTCGATGCATATATGAGATAGAGCAAATATTGAGCAAGCGAATGTATGATATATGTATGGCTCAGACCTAATGAACACAAATACTGGAGGAGGAGGAGGAAAAAATAAAACATCTCGAAACACGGATGAGATCCAACTTTGCTCCGATACTCCGCGGATAACCCTCGTATCGTCAGACTTTATCGCTATCCTTAAAATGTATTATATCAAATGTTGAAAGCCTTTCGGAGCATTCCATTAAAAGTTGAAAGCTTTCCACCAACTTTATGATCGCATTCGAACAATTATTTTATTGTCTTTAAATTTTTATATCTATATAAGATTTACATCATGCACAAAATCACAAATATTAATATTCAATAATCATATTTCCTAGGATATCAAATTATCATATTTATGAAAATTCCGTTTACTTTTCACTTTCATATATCAAGAATGATAATCACAGTTTAAGACAGTAAAGTATTTAGGAAAAAAAAAACAAGATTTTTATATAAGATTTAAATAAATAAAAACATTATACATGATCACAGTTTAGAAAGATAAAGTCCCAAGACTTTTGTAAGTTAAAAATATTTGATAGTATACAAAAATAAATATTTTAATCTCAAATAATCAAATGTCGAACTATTTAAGGCACTAAAGTATTAAGGACCAAAAAAAACAGTTCAGCAAAGTATAAATATTTACTTCATCCCAAAATCACAAAAAAAATACAATTTCAAATAATAATATTTCAAAAAAGGTTGGATTTGTACATGATCACATTTTATAAAGACAAAGTTTCAAAAAAATTTAGAAATTAAAAATGTTTGATAATAATCTTAAATAATCAAATGACGAACTTTTCATCAGAGTTTAAGAAAGTAAAGTATAAGAGACTAAAAATTTATATCTTAACCTTATTATCAAATGTCGGATTGCTGATGACAGTTTAAGACGGTAAATTACTAAGGACCACAAAAAGGATTTTCTAAATTTAAGCTTAATCAATTATAAATACAATATAATAGAATATTATAACGTATTTACATAAGTGTTATTATCGATAAATTACTATAAAATTTTAAATATGAATTAATCCTAGCAATAGTTTTGTTAAGAAAAAAAATTTGTAAGGTTATATCAAAGTTACGTAATCATTACGTCTGAACAATGCCGAACATTTGGAATCACTCACATGCGAAGGCGAATTTAGTGAAAACCGTCGTCGGTATGTGGAGCAATTTTCGAGATCCCACCCTGGGCAGCTCCACGAAAATGCATCCCGCAAATCCCTCACTAAACTTTACCGCACCGAATAACTCACGTTGCGTAACCCGTCCGTCCTCCTATTATATCGCAATATCCCCCCACCCCATTAACCTGCGTAGAATTAAACTATCAGAATCCCCTTTTGAACGTGCCTTCACATACCTCATAATTTCGTCATCCTTTGATACCTAGATTTAGGCTCACACATTTACAATGTAAATAATTAGGCTTAATTACATCTTATAGTTATGATCCTCCACAATTTATTATATTTAACGAAATACGTAAAGTTTTTTTATATATAAATTGTTAGGTCTTATTTTCTTCTATGCTTAATAATTAATAAAGTGATTAAAATTAAAACTTGTTACTATACTAAATTGTCTTAAATTAATATTTATTATATTTATTAAATAAAAAATTTATCATATATATTTTTGATGACTTTCGATAGTTAAGCATGGAATAAAATTAAGATGATTTTTAATATTCAAGATTTTTAAATGGGTTATTAGAAAGAAGAATTAGTTAATAAACAGTTGTTGTATAATATAATGTTGAGAAATTTGTTTCGTGTTTGTGTACGTAACCCAAGTGGTATAAGTGACGTTTAATTGTATTTGTAAATGTAAATGAATAATGTGTGTTTGATTTGTAAACTGTGCTAAGCAAATAATCGATGTTTCAGATAATTTTGGTGCGAGATGGTAGAGAAGAGCAGTGGCGCCGAGCCCTCTGCGGTGTTGAGCCCTAAGCGGCCGGTAACCACAAGCTGCCCAGCCACTTCCGTTAATCCAATATGCATCACTGTTCTGGAATCGGATCGGGAATGGGAACAGAAATAGAGAAGGGGATGTGGGGGGATGCGAAGGATTGTCGGTTTTGGGGGGATGCAAACGGCGGCGGGGAAGCTTTGTAGAGGAACAGCGAGGGGGTAGTTCAGCAAAACGCGAGTTTCCTAGATTGTGACCGCCCGAATTCGAACTACCCGATTGAAATCAAATGGATGGACCAGCCCGGATGAATGGGTAAAGGGAGATAGAATGAGGAACAGGGGTGTGAGGCTTTTTTACCAGCTTGGGGATAGAGGTGTTGTCGAAGGAAAGTAGAATCGGGGGGTGGTTCTCTCCCTATTGAGCTGCACGATTTAAAAATGAAAACGTTCATTTCCCCCTCATTTAAAAGTCTACCGATTTAATCATTTTATGGTTGATACGAATAGCGGTTGCGTTTTGGGGGGATCGGATCTGGCACCCCCTCAGCGCCAGTTAATTTTCTGCGAACCGCTGGAATTGTTTCATTGTGCGCCGCCCTCGCTCCAACAACGTACATAGCACATACCCCGAGGGGGTGGAAAGAGTGAGTGAATTCAAGGGACTACGTGAGAGGGAGAGAGAGAAGGAATGAGCACCCTCGGAATGCTAAAACACACCGTACACCTTGGACGTAGATGATGATGGATTACTTTGTCGGCGTCTTGCTAGACATGCAACATATCGCGCTCTGCTTTTTAATACCTTTAGAGAGAAAAAAAAATGTAACGCAGACCAAAAGGGCGAAGGGGGATTCCCGACAATCAACATTACAGGCGGCAGGAAAATTGTTTTTTTTTTGCAACTCAATTGGACCCCCGGACCGTTACAAAATTTATGTTTTCGCCGAAGGGCCGAGGTCTAATGGTCTTTGAGGGCCCTCTAAGACTATTCAATCAGGGAAGCTGCTGAATTTAGAGTGATTCTCGCGCGATTTAATCACCGCCGTGGCAACCGTTCGACGTAAAAGAAGATTCGAAGAAAGAGATGCAGAGGAGATGGAAATACCCCAAAGTGGAATTCCCGCATCCAATAACGAATAGACGGTATAAATTTTTATTTGTTATTATTTATTTACATAATAATAATATTTATTTCAACAACAAATGTAAAAAGAAAAACATATTCTGTGTATTATCAAAAAATAGGTTCAATCATTAAAATGATCAAGTATTCATTTGGTTATGTCACATTTACCGAATGAAATAATTTTCATAGCAGCCGAGTTCATGATTTATGTATCTATTAAAAAGTACAGCATAAAACACTGTTTCGTGCAAAAACGTGATGTACATTTTCATAATAATAACAAAAAAGCAATGCAAAATAAATGAACGTCGATATTTTAAATGTATATTTAATTTATTTTTTACCGCCAAGTCTTGAAATTTTAATCAATTTTAAAAAGTAATTTATCCAAAAAATAAAAATATTAACAAACATTTCGTTGAAATTGTTACATGCAAATATTTCAGTCTCAATTAAAATATCAATTTTTCATATGCCTTGTGCGAAGAGTAGATTTTTTTTTGCTTGTTTTGTTTCACTGCTGCCGTTTGATGATATACTTTTTCACTTCGCAGTTTTTTGTACGCTTTTAAGAGAATAATTCTGCTATAGATAGGCGAGGCAGCGTAATGGAAGAGTCGGACAATAAATAATCTGTGATGAATATAGCTGCATTTCAGATATTGGATTTTTTTCAGTTTTCAGTTTCAGATATATCCAATCTATTACAATTTTAGAATAATAATATACAAGCTTGATTTAGCAAGAAAGTTTTTTATAAATTAAAATTGTTTCAACTTTTGTTTTCGAATAATTATTGCTTAACAGACGTTATGTAATAAACATAGCAATGTAGTTTCAAAACGAATATTGAAATTGCAAAAATTGTTATGTACGAAAAAAAAAAAATAAGGTAAGCAGTTAAATCAATATCGAGTGGAACGATATCAACTGTTACGCAATTGGAATTAAAAAAAATGTACATACAAACGCACATTGATTCGATCTCATTTGCTGAACATGTTGCTTTTTTTTGGAATGAATAACACGTATTTCATGTGTATATATATTTTTTTCTCCTTTTCAGTGCGCGTTTACCAGACACAACAGAACCAAAAATCGATAGGTACAGAACATTTTTGTATAAACATCCATTAAAATTTTGTTTTTTCCCAATACAATTTGCAAATGCAAAAACAATCATATTTTTATGTAGTCCATTAGTAAAGTGACATCTATCAAAAGTGTTGTGAAAAAGGAAAAACATAAATTTAATATTTTAATATTCTTATCTTAAATGAATTTAAACGATTGTCTTTTATAGTTTTTGTGTTGGCAGGACGAGTATATCTAACAGGATAAAAATTGCTGGAGGATTGCTTCCTATTCCTTAGGAAGTTGTAAAAATAAAAATCAAAAGGAGACATAAAACGGACCATCGTAATGATGGTATAAAGAGCGACTGTCGTAAAGCAGTTGAAGAACAGGAGGTAATGTGTGTACGTAGAATGGAGGATATTAAATCATTTAACACCGATGTTATATAATAAAACCGATAAGTCGGAGGCTGAACGGCATGTGTTTAAAATTAGGGGCGGCGAACGACGTGTAATTCGAGTGGATTGTACAATAAACGTATTAATGGGCGATAAACCATTGACGGCGGATGAAATAGTTTATTCGAAAGTCGATATCCGGCCATTTGTGGAATAAACATAAATTAATTGGAGGCGGCAACCGCCTTATTCCATCCCCCGCAGCCGCCGCCGCCGGGCGTTTCTCATAGTTTTTATTTGTATTGAAACTTTGCGTACCGACCATTTTTATATAATCCGAGATTAAATGCAAATATAAGAGTGGGGCGAGGCGGCGGTGGCGGCGGCAGCGGTCTGGGTCTTTTCCACCCTGGGAGCCGTAGATGCTTGCGCTACAACTGTACAGACTAAAATTCCCTACCCACAAATTACACGAATACTAGTGTAAATACAAAACGAGCACAAAAATAATTACGCTTATATATGTTCATCCAATTCCTTCTCGTATATATATTTATATATGTATGTATATATCTTCCTTTATTTTTTTTATTTATGTTTGCCCGTTCCCACCCTTCATCCCTTGTATATATGTGTACATACAGGCAAGTTTCGTAAACTTTTAGTGCCGCCTCATTTAAATTTAACGTCGGGGCGAAAATGTTTTGATGATTCTGTTCCCATCTCGCTCCGACTACAGCTCACTCGCTTCTATTAGTTTAATAATATCCTTGCAGGAATCCCCATACAAGCGCCCTTTCAGCCGATTCATTCCCATCAAATATTTCCGCAATGAAAGCCTAAACGGCACTCCAGATTAAACGTCTGCTTCAGTAGTCTTCTACGTATTCACAAGGCCTCCAATCGTTTTTACAACAATTTCAGAATTTCTTTCAGGAACCCATTTCCGAGATTCAAATGTAACTTTCAATGAATACGAAACAGAAAATCGTATATATAAAGATATATAAAATTCTTACTCAAACAAAGCGATAGATGGCGTAGCGGCGTTGACGTATTACAAAAATGACAGCTGTCAACATACTACTTCAACACTTCAACATATATTAACGGGAGGTCCGAAACTGCCTAGGGAAACCGGTGAATCTAATACATTCACTACGATTTAAACAAGCTAAGCAAGAAGAACATATATTAAGGTTATGAAAATCCTAAATTATCTGCTAATGGAAATTTATAAATAACAATGAAGAAGTTAATTATCTGAAAGGTTTTATGTAGCATTGGTTGAGGATAATTCGTCATTATATAAAGACTGGATGTAAATTTAAGAAATTTCAATACACTTACTCGCGATTTTTACTTTGATCTTTGAATGCTATTGAAGCTTTACCACTCACGTTAAATTATATGGTAGTAGAGTTGCAGTCAATGTGGCTTTGAATCCAAGCATCAAACTCTCCAAAATGCACGTATAAAAAAGAGTAACTGGCGTAGTTGTATTTATATGCTGTGGTCAATTTAACGATACTATAAACACATGCAAGTTAGATCTAAATAGTTTAAATTTGATTTTAGCTTTAACTGTAATTATAAAAATTTATGTAATTACTTAAAATCGTTACATAATGATTTAATTAATTAATTATTATATCTCATAAACTATATATTAAGCTGGGATATTTTACTTCGTAGAAAATGTAATCTAAAAACTTTTTTCCATGAATTAGTAATGCATAATACAAAACTTTATGAATAGGATTATATAAATATGAAATGCAACCTTTTGGATGATCCTTGGAGTATAAATCTCTACTTTAATTAAAAATGTAATAATAATTAAGATGATTTGATTTATTAAAAAAGTTTTCTCATCAAATATTTCCAATTAAAAATACATTTTATAGATAAAATGCTATAATTATATTAAAATTATGTAATGTAATAAATTTATTAATTCGTGAAAAATAATTTGTTCAAGTAAAGTTTTTTTTTTTTATTTAAAAGGAGTAAAAGCTATTTACAAAGTAAAATACATAAGCGTCCCAAAGGGCAGATATTAAAAATGATATCAAAGCGAATGTTGACTACTGCGAATCCTTTGACATCCACTTGACCTCAGCTAAGAATTTTTCGATGCGATATATTCGCATTACAATGTTCGGTTGAGGCACACACGTTTCTTAAAGGGAATTTCATCGAATTGCATTTTTGTTATATAAGAAATTTTATGGCTTTACGCAATATCAGGCATGTTTATATCGATCCTATTTGTGTAATTTATTTGAAAGATGTACGTAATCACGTTTGATCACATCAATAATGATTAAATGATGAAGACTGATGATGTCCATCATAATATGTTCGATGTTTATCCGAAGGTAAAAATTAATCGGTGATAATCCAAAGATAAACTCTCATCAACTTCTCGTTTGTTTCTTACGGCTCAGATTATCTCCACATCCCCCATAAGCCTGTCAATATCGTTGAAGCTGCGTATAAATATTCACTAAAACTTTTCAAACTCATTATGCATTAGGGTCGACCTTCCCCCAATTCTATTTTTTTACAACCGCCATTCAGATTTCCATCAATTTTTACCCATGACTGAAGAAACATCGAAAAGTTGAAAAACCAACAAAAAAATCCATATTCATAGATTTGAAAATAAAAACTTTTTTTTAATATTTCAGCAATTATAAAATAAGAATATTTAAGCTCATCGCATAAAAGAGATGCGCATGCGTTAGTTACTTGTCGGATGTGGTGTGGACGCAACATGATTTATTTAGAATGTACTATTTTTTTTTAAATTAATTGTGTAAGGAAGAAAATTGGTTCACAATTGGTTTTCGTCAGACAAACTTTTACCTTTTACCCAATCCTGCATTTGGCGTTTTCGAAGGTGAACGTAATTAAATGTTTGAGTGTTTTATGTGAAACGGGTGGGAAATTTATTCAACGCTGCTCGGAAACGTTTCGTCCTTTCTCCACCCCTAAATTCCCTATCTCTAAATTCACTAAATGTTTAGCGAAATGTTATTCCAGCATGACGTCTACATTCCACTGTTATTTCCTTGTTCCTTATTTTGCAGTTCCACTTTTTTTTTTCATTTGCCCTTATTTTTCCAGCGCTGCCGGAATGAAATGTGTGACTGAACGGAAGGAGTCCGGCGCTGGTTGCATCTGGAGACTTACCGGACCGACGGAGCGAACTGTCTGCAAATGTGTTGAAGGTTGAAAACGTTGAACGTTGAAGCCGGTTCGCTTGAACTGTTTGTTTGCTGCAGATGCAGATGCGGACCCCCATTCTAATGTACGACACGGGCCGCATTATGCAGACACCTCACACATCCAAAGCCACCCCAAAATTCCACCCCCAGCACACATATTCGACCGAGATTCCGATATACACGTTCCACCCCCACACTCGTATATAATCGATCCTTCTTCTCATCCTTTTTTTTTTCATTCCTTATCCACCCCTGCACTTGACATATCCATGCTGTCAATCTTATTTACTTTCCCGACAAACGTCGTCGAAAACCGCCCCCGCGCGCTTCTGGACACCGTCGAAATAAGTGCAACTGCACCGTCGCCCGGAAAACCCCTCCATACACCCCCCGCGCTGCTTCAGTTCCGCATAATCCGCCAATCAATTCGCGTCACGTGTCTAAACTCGAGCTCCTTCCACCATTAATCAGACTTAAAGCTAATCCTCACTTTTTATCAATTTTTAATTCCCGTTTAATAGATACAGCGTGTCGGAATGTTTGCCGCCCCCGCCCGAATTTAAATGAAACATCGCTTCATTTCATTTCCACCACACTACAATATTCACTTTGATCTGCTTCTAAGAAACCTTATTCATTTCAGCCAATCATAATGCAATTCAGATCTTTTAACCCGTATTCTTGGTATTTGCTATCTCATACATTATTATAAGGATTTTTGAAAAATGTTTACAAATTACAGCTGCGAAAATTCAGAAATATTCTTTGATTTCATGCCTCCCGCTATGTCCCTTTTTACATAAATAACATGAAGCCTGATTCTCTAAAATTCGATTTCCGCTTACAAATTGACAATTTTCCTATAATCCAACATTCACTTTGATCTACACCAAATAAATATAATTATTTTAACTAATCATAATAAAAGTATAAATTAAAATAAAAACAACACTTCACAATTTCATCCTATATATTTTTTGAAGTTGAGGTAGCCATCAACTCTTTTCTGTAGAAATAAAGTAAAGTTTATTTTTAACTTAAGTAGAAAATTGATTCGATTTTTGAACATTTCGACAAGTGAGGTTCCACTGTAATCTAAAGTATCTACTCGAAAAGTTAAAGACGGATAACTGATGCTCCATTGTACATCACAAAGCAAGAGGATACACGATGTCTAAATGGAATCAGTAAGAAACAATAGCAGATGCTAAGGCCGGATTCAATGAAACACAAATGTTTCAGCAATAAATCTTGTTGACAGCTGCTTTACACTGATTCAAACGACTAGATTTACCTTCAAAATTTGATTAACTGCGTTTTATAATTATGTAACTAGTGAAATATTGTACCAACAAAATCATTATGCAAAAAATATTTTTGATAGTTAAAATGATGATTATGTTTTGTGTGAGTAAAAGTAATTAAGGATTACAATTATTATTTTCCACTCAGAAGTTTGAAATTAATTTGAACATGAATGAAGTTAAATTTGAATGGGTTTGCTTGCAATGATGGATTTTTGCCAGCGGTAAAATTCTATAGAAATTTTACGTCATTATACTTGAAAGACATATTCAAGCATTGTAATTTTTTATAAGAATAATCTTGAGTTAATTAATGTTAAAAACGAGTTCATTAATGTGACTATTAATTACTCGTTCCTGGTAAAGCTGTGAAAGTTTTCTTTCGTTGTTGGAAAACGTTAATAAAGTAACTAACAATCGGGTATTCTTACAGGAATTCAATGGATATAAATTCGACAATAACATGAATGTTGGAAAAACAGGATTTCGTGTGGTGGATCAGGACGAAGGGGAAAAATGTTTCACGATGCATGAATTTTCCCCTTGTGCACACATACAGCTATCGCACTCCCCCGCATTCCATTTAATTACATTTACCTTTCTTCACTCAATTGATGCGTGCCCTCGTGTTTATTATTTATTTTCGTTTAACGTCGAAAATCACATAGCAGCGGAGCAGCATTCTACGATCAATAGGATACCATTTATCGCCCTTCCATTCGAGTGTTACTTGAATAGCGTACTAACAACTTCAATTGCTCAACAGAGGGAAAAGCGAAGGCCCCGAGGAGAAGAAGATGAAATCCAGCTGGAGAAAGAGAGAAGCTGCATCCAAGGGATGACAGAAAAAAAAAGAAGTAAGGAAAAAGAAGAAGTTCGTGCGACGTGTTTCAGGCACGAAAACCTTTTAATTAAGTCTAATTATTTTATGATTGCTATACGGACCAAAAGCGGGGAGGTGTAGCGGAGCGCTGCAAGGATTGAAAAGGGAGGTGTAACGGAAAAAAAGTAAATTGACGCCTAATTGCGAATAGATTGAATGCAAGTTGATGGCATTCCATTGAGGAGTCACCTATTTATTAGAACTTATTATGTAACGCTCCCGGATTTTTAAATTGAATTTTTTTTTTCTTCTTCCTTTTTTGTCTGCCTCTCTTCCTTGTTCCTTTGACCGTATCATGTAGCTCTCGCCTAGGTCCTTTTTACATTTTCCCCATTTTCCCCCTTGCATGTTTCCCAGCAATTTATATATATATATATACACACGCTCGAGCTCTCATGTTCGCTCCGCTTCCTCTCCCTATTAAGGGCTCTAATAGTTGCCAAATAATTATCATTTCACGCACTGTTTGCATTCCTACCTTGCGCCAAAGATCTCACGCTACATCCGAGGGTTGGCTGCGCGCATAAATACATTCTTTCCACCCTCCGTCTGGGGGTTGCGCGATTTTAAATTGTGCCGGTGCACTCCTTCTCGGCGCTGTGCGATGATTTACCGGCATGTAATTCTTGTTTTGAGCCCTTCGCAGTAATGCCATAAACATTTCGAACAGCCATACCATCCCTCTGTTACTCGCGCCACGTGAATTATTTCAAAGCGAAACAAACGCGAGGCTTCACTTTTTATTTGTACTCCTGATGTATCTTTTTTTATTATCAGCGAGGGGGTTGAAAAAAATAATATATATACAATACCACATGTGGGCTGAGAATGATATAAAAAGAGAGCGATATATTTTGTGTGAGAGAGAGAGGAGAAGTATTACGACATGCGAAAATCACATTACACTTCAAGTACTCATGTTTTCGTACACAACCCCATGATTAAATTTAATTGGGGGAAGCGAATATAAAATGTACAGGGTGGCCCCCGTTAATACACTCGCTTATTCAAGTGCAGAATCACGGCTGGAATTTCAAAGGCCCTTGTTCAAATACACGGCCTCCGACTGCCACGTATACACTTTCCCCCCTTTTGCTCTCGTTTTTTTTTCTCTCGCAAATTCTCTGTCCTTCTCTCACTCAACGTGTCTACAGTTATTTTCACGTGCCTTTTTTATTTAATGTCCGTGTATTTAATTAATAATGGCTGTTCCGGTTGGTAATTCAAGAGTGCTAAATACATATTATTATTGTACGGTAAAATTAATTACGCAAATCCATCCCTCATTTATTTACAAACAAGATTTACTCATATTCATATTTACAAATGAACACATTTTATGTGTATTTATATTATTTACAGTAAACATTACAAAAAAAGTCAATAAAGATTTTTTAGTGAAAATTCATATTTTTATATCTACTTAATTAATTAAAAAAGTGATATATTAATGGCACGACAAAATATAACATTCGCATGATAAAAAACTGTATATATAAAATTATATTACATAACAAAATTGCCTTAGGTTCTTGGATTTACAAAAATTAATATTTTCATATTAACTACAGTTATATAAGGTTCTTCAAGCTTGGTTTTGGTTACAATATAGAATAAAAATTGGCTGAAATAATTATTTCCATTTTAACTCTAGAGCCTTAAGTTCTTGAAATTTATATATTTTTTTATATAATTTTATTATAATTTTGTATTATTTTTTTTATATATTTAGGATCGTTTTATCTTAATATAGAAGGTTATGTATGATATAAATATTATAATGTAGTCGGCGGTTTATTTTTATTTTTACATGAGATTTCCATTTGCCTGTATCTCCTACATAAAATATACGGACGTAATTGATTATATAATTCTCTTTGAATGTTCAGCACAGGCCTTGTACATGGCGTACAACGTGACTGGGGAAACTATTGAGTAACATGTACAAGCATGTACTGTTCAGATGCAGGGGTGGTCTTCTACGTAGATTTGCAGTTCCACATGGCAGAACACAAGCATTATGTAATTCCATTTTTTTACAAGTAATATCTATTCATAGAATTAACGTCATTTATAAAACTAAAAATATATAAAATCACGTTTTTTTAAAAATATAGTTTATTTATTACTTAGTCTAATATTATATAATACATAAAACCATTGGTATTTTGAAAGTTAGCAATCTGAAAGTGCGTTTAGCATTAGATATAAGCTTTGAAGAAGGAAACTCATTCGCGTAACGATTTGTTGGAAGTAAATCATTGAGTTCGTTGGAATCCTCAGGAGAAAGAGAAAAGGATTATGCAATTAAATTGAATATTCATGGGCCACCTGTTTTTTTTTGTTCCTCTCTCGTTCACCCTTCTTCGTTTCGCCGACCTCCTCACGCCACCCCATTGCATTCAACCCCTTGAATAAATGGATCGAAGAATTCAAAAAGAAAGAGGACAAGACAGAGTCGATTGAATAAACTCGCGAGAGGACCTCTAATTAGCTCTAATTGACTTTATCACTATTCGATACATATAATTAATTAATTTGCTGTTAGAATCCTTAAAAAAATGATCTTGATGATGAGGTGAGTTTTTTTTATAAATAACGAATTAGATGTGAAGTATGAAGTAAAAGGATAACAGTTGATGATGCGCAGATTTCCACGAGATGGCACCACCGAATTACACATCAAATAATCATTTGCGCAACGAGAGAAACGTCCTTACATGCAAACCACGTAATCCTGGTGCATATTTAATCTTCATCGCTGTGTCATTAACTAAATATGATTTAAGGGCTGAAAATTTGATTCAAGCTGACATTTTTTTTTTATTAAGTTAAAAATTTGTCAATTATTATACAGTATTAATTTTATTTATAATTTTTATTTTACTTTTTTTAGACAAAATTCTGTTTACCTAACTTTATTTAAGTTTCAAATCATGCACAGTGCAGTGCAAGTAAATTTACTTGTATATTAAATTGACTTAAACTTTAGTAATCACATGTTAACAACCTAATTAGTATAGTAAATTTAACAACGTTTAGAACTCGCTCGGGTCATCGTTGTTGGGAACCCATTAAAAGCAAGCTTATGCAATTTTAGATCAGTTTACAATAATGAATTAGGTCATGAAAATGTTTCCTCTTCGCGTAGTCTTTACTTACTATGCAAAACTAACTGTCGACTGTCAAAATGTACATGCGAAAACGCATCTCCTTAACTGCGGGTTACGTTCGGTGGTGGGCAGAAGGGCAATTAAAACGCGAACGGCCGTTGATCAAAAAGGCGAGATAGGATGAGGCCGGAAAACGCGCGGGGGCGGCTAATTAAAATTGGATTAACATTTCCGGTCCGTAAAGCCTCCCTCACCGCGTGCCCATGTATAAGTGTATGCGTGCATCCATGTGTATAGGTGTGTGGTCGCGTTTGTTCGCGTGGCGGGATTTATGAAATATTAAACTTTTCAATGGGTCTTGCAACCACTAATGATTGCATGAAAACGGTTCACATTCATACATAATTATTATGAGTATTGCTGCACTATAACCACAATCAATGCATTCAAAAACACGTAATTTGCAATTAGAAACACGCAAATTTTTCAATAATTTCATTGAAATTAAAAATTTCAGCAAAAAATATTAATTATAAAGAAAATTAAAAAATCAAAGAAAATTATTAAATGCATTTTTTTCTTGATTTTAAAAAACGTTCTAGTAAGCCATTAACCTTAACAGATCGATCTAATATGAAGCTATTACCATTTTCATTGTAGACTAAATTATGTGTGTTGATTATTTAAACGTTTTCAAGAGAATCAATACCGAGTTTTAATATTGCAGCAGAATTGATTATTTATCTAAAATTTATTTTAAAATACACGAAAGAGTAGCAAAAACATTCAATGCGTAAATAACAAAATATTTAATAATATAAATTCAAACATAAATATTATTTTTGTTAATAATAATATCAATTAAATCCAGTGCGCAAATAAATACTTAAATTATAAATAATGTTATTTTCAATCAAATATTGGTATTATTATGCAACAAAAATAATACATTTGTTGTTATTAAAACATTAGTAAAACATGGAATCATTTTATTATTTGTTTTTAATCAATTAGAGAATAATGTTAATATCTTCATTATGTTTGTTTTCAAAGTTTGCCGTATATCATAACAACTGCTCGCAATTATCGTATCCTGTAATTAGTTTGTTGTTTTTTCTTGTTTCCTGTTTATTCTTAATTATTTACAAACTATAAAGTTGGATAAAAACGTAGTGTAAATTTACTATTTTGTTGTTGTTAATTTAACAACTTTACTTGCCTCTCAAATAAGAACGTAATAATATAACTATTAGTTTAGTTTGAATAACACTTTTTTGTTGTTTTCATTGTTGTTTATTTTCATATATATTTGATGGTCTCTTTAATTCATTCTTAATTATGTAAAATATGGCACAATTAAATACATTTAACATTGTAATTTTGTTGTTGATGTTGTTTATTTTCATGTCCTAACAAATTTTCTTAAATTTATTTATTCTCCACTACTTTTCTAGAAATAGAAAAGTGATAAAGTTTGATTGTTGTTTTGAGTTGTTGTCAATGTCATTGTTGTTAATCTTCTTATATTTTTCCCTAGATAGTTTATATACTTGTAGTTAAAGAACAAAAAATGACACAATTCAATTAGGTGTTAACAACATTTCGTTCCACATTATTGTTGTTGTTGTTTATTTTCGTATATTTTTGTTATACAGCTATAACTTCCAATTGGTCCAAAATTATGTAATTTAATAAGGTAAGAAGATAAAGTTAATTTTATTAGATATTATTTTTTGTTCTGATATCATCATTTCACTTTACATTTTTGTTGTTTATTTTCATGTCCTTTTACACAATTTCATCACAAAAATTTTCTTAAATTCATTTATTCTCGACTACTATTCCTAGAAAAGTTATTAAGTTTAATTGTTGTTTCGAGTTGTTGTTGTCAATGTCATTGTTGTTAATCATGACATATTTTTCCCTAGTTAGTTTATATACTTGTAGTTAAAGGACAAAAAATGACACAATTCAATTAGATGTTAACAACATTTCGTTGCACATTTTTGTTGTTGTTGTTCATTTTCGTATATTTTGGTTGTATAGCTATAACTTCTAATTGGTCCAAAATTATATAATTTAATAAGGCAGGAAGATAGCATTATTCATTTGTTGTTGTTGTTGTTGTCGATGTTGTTAATTTTTTTAAATATTATTTTTTGTTCTGATATCATCATTTCACTTTGCATTTTTGTTGTTTATTGTCCAAAATTATGTAATTTAATAAGGTAGGAAAATAGCATTATTTATTTTTTGTTTTTGTTGTCGATGTTGTTAAATATTATTTTTTGTCCCAAACGATTTACTGATATAATAATTTTATTTTGTTGTTTATTTTGATGTATATTTTATTTTCCTTGGTTAATTTCCAATTACACCTAAATTAGGTAGTTTGATAAGGTATGAAGATGACGCAATTCGATTTCGGTTTAAGTGAGGTCGGAACGTGTAGCGTGGGGCCAATTTAGCAAACTACTTCGCTAATATTTTAGATCGAGGGTCCCCACCTCCGCTAATTTCTGAAACACCCCATACAATTAATTACTCTGTCGATCTTGCGGCCGCAAACCCCTAAATTGAAACCGAGAGCCGCGCGAAACTTATCATTATTATTATAATTATTATCACGAACTCTCCACTAAAACCGTAATTAATTAAGGCGATCAAAATTTTATGTTTCCAATTTAAATATTTGCCCAAGCTTTACTTAATACTTTACCTCCAACGAGAGACTACTACCAAAGAAAAAAAATCAAATAAAATTAAAAAAGAAGGGGTTGTTCTATACTTGTTTTCTCGCTTCATTCCTTCTTGCGTTCCCTTCTCGCTATTTGTTCGGCAACTTTTCGGTCTCGGTGGAAAAATTAAATGAAATTTCATTTCGGAAAACGCAGTTCTAATTAGATAAAAACGCTGAAATATTGCCGGCTATAAAGATAATTAGTGTTCGAGAGATTAAGGAGCGCCACTTGCGGATATACAGGGTGTGCCTTCTACAACGACAGATGATCCACTTAAAACTGAAGTTCGATGATATATACCCTTGATTCATAAAGGCTTTCAACACCCAAATCATGATTTCCATTTCAAACTTCTGTTTTGTATAATACATATTTACTATAATAATCATTATCCTTTGAAAAAAGAAAACCAATATACAAAATAATTGTACTGGTAATTTACCGGTTTCTATTTAAAATTTTACCGGTAAAAAAATATCAGTAATTTTAGATGCTTTAATTATAGAGCATCTGAAGAAGTTAAAATTATTTTTAATGTAACGGTTTTTATTTACAAAATTTACCGGTAAAATAAAATTGTATTACAAACATCTAAAGAAGTTAACGTGAAAAAAAACATGGATTTGTTAATTTATTATGTATGTTGGAAGCTAAGGATTTTTATTAGTTTGAAGAAATATTACCGAGGAATGAATAGAACCGAATGACTATATACTGTGGCTAGTATTGAAAGACATATGAATCTTATTGTGCGAGAAAATTTATCGGACTCCTAGTAGACTCCTAAACACATATATAACTATATATATAATAATAAAAGAATCAGGGTGGTTTCGGGAGTTAACACAAAGGCTATAAATGGGGTGAGGTTTTGGGGGTGGTTGAAGCGGAACGACAGGCCCTTAGGTGGCCGCAAAGGATCAATAAATGAACTCCAATTTACTGATTTCCTATATTAATTATCTCATATAATCAGCAATTAATTTGTAGAGGTAGCCTGGTATCGACGTCAAATCTAGTTTATGTACTCGCTGCGACCCCGCAATCAGCTTGTATATACACACACTCATACCTGCACATTTCCACTACTACATCTACAGACTACAACCTAATGCACACGCACGCACACAAACTCGCATCCAGACACAATCCAAGCGATAATAATGAACGTTTTCATTGGCTTTCAATCCACCGTTTCCTAGGTCTGACTGCAAACATATGTACGTTGCCACAAGTTACGAAGTATCAATACGTTTCTAAAGAGGCAGCACTTTGCGGAGGTCATGGGGGGTATTATCTGTCCCTGAGTTAGGCTACAGAACAAAATGTCCGCCGAGAAGGGGGGAAAAACGATTGATCCCTTCCGAACAACCGCAGCCCGAGGGGTTGAAGGGAATAGAAAGGCCCCGGTCGCAATTGTCTTAACGAGTTTTATGTCCTGGCGGACTTCTCTACCTTATCCACGCTCCGTTACAGCTGCAGCTCCCCTTCCGCATTCCTGAATATCCAGCATCGAGCAGCGTGAAATTTGACCAATCTTCCTGGATGAACAGCATCCTTCCACCGTTTAAATGCGCCATCGAACAACCATCATAGGTTTGATAGAAATACACATTTCTATTTACACTTAGTCGCTTAGTTCAATACACCTTTATATTTCATTATAAAACTTATGATAAATACATTTTCAACTGTCAAAAACGAAATTGCTGTTGTGGCGTTTTTTGGTAACTTGAGTGGCGCCTCTACTGGAATAACGTCAAAGCTTCATTAAAAACAGATGTATAACGTTATTTTTCTCCCAGAAAAACATATGACTTTTACACCTCATTAAAAATTAATATTTGATAACTGCACCACCAAAATGATCTTAAATATAATTTTGCATAATCATAATTTTTGTACAAAGGGCATGGCGGATATATCCGCCATTCGTAATTTTTTTTTAACAAAAACATTTCTTGAGGTCTTTGAATTATTAATGAGTGAATAAATTGAAGAGGATTTGGGAAGATAAAAGGTATAATCTTAATGGAATTGTAGCAGTTGTCACCAATATTTAATGAGGATGTTAGATAAATTTTGTGGTATTGTATTAATGCCCTTTCAATGAGGTGAATCGAAACTGGCGAAGTGGGCCTCTCGGTTCGATAAAGTTGTACTCCAGAATATGTAAGCTACAGCTATTTCCAGATTCACACGTTTGTGACCGAGCACATAGCAAATAGGATGCAATCGTGCATAAACTACATGAGAACGAAATATTCGCGCGGAATGAGTCAGCAGAGACGGCTAGGAATTGATGCAACACTTTTAACATTAATAACAACCTAACGACGCGCATCGAATAAATACCGAGAGCACGTTTGCATCCACGTTTCAGCCTCAAAAATGGCAATTGTGGAATAAGGAGACATGAAGAGATCTCCTGAATTACCAATGGTAAACGAGACACGAGATGACGATGAAGCGGGGCGTGCGAGACGCCGATGATGGGTCGGGGATCCGGTGACGCCGCGGGGTCGGATCGGGTCGGATCTGTTCAGCTCTGCTCTGCACTCCTCTACTCTGCTCTGGTATAGTCGGGTCGGTTTCGAACAGTTGAACATAGTATTTCATGCTGCACATGTTACACGGTTCGCGGCATGGTTTCAAAGTTAATGAAAAATTACCAGCCTGGAATTAACCAATAAATATTTTACTCTATTGAATTAGCCAGATGCACGTTATATGGCGTCCTCCGATTTGCATACACAATGAAAATGGGGTTTGGATAATAAATAAAAAATAAAGGATGAGGAACGAGAACAAATGGAGGAAAAGAGGAAAAAAAAAAGAAGCGGAACAGCATGAGGGGAAATAAGCGCGCAAACAGTGGAAAACGAAGGAAAAGGTTGGGGGTGGCGGATAACCGCCGTTTCGCTGACGGATCCGGGCAGGCAACGTTTTAATCGGTCAACATCAACCACCCCCCAAAGCCCTTCTAAGCTAAGGCCCACTATAAATTATGCCCTGACGTCGCATGTTTTTTGAAAGTCCAACGAGGGTCGGCTCGGTTCGCCGGCTATACCACCTATCAAATTAAGTCATAAATACAATCCGGTCATATTAATTGTATACTAGCTAGATAGATTCCACCCATAAAATAACTATAAAAAAAACGTCAAACCTTTAACACCTAAGTATTGACCAATTATCACCATATCAATTGTAAGATAATGACAAGCAAAAATAGTATATAGTATGGTAATACTAAACAAGTCATTCATAAAAAGTAAGTAAATTAGAGTTATTACTGTAATTTTAGTAACAACATTAATGTCCATGAATCCCAAATAGCTCCATTAACCATAAAACATCATATAAGTACAATATTAATCAATAGTCATAATGTTCCATAACTATAATTAAATAAGTAACAATTAAATACTAGTGGAATTCTTGTCTCAGGTCCTTAACATTATTGTCAAATATCATAGAGTCCTTGTCAAGTATAAAGACAATTATGAAATTTGTAAAAAAAGATGTATTTAGAATTGTATTTTGATGTATTGCATTTTGTAACAGAATCCTGCTGTGCCTAGTTAAATGCGAGCATTCTCCCTAATCAAACCATTCCTAAGCTGAAGCTTATACAGGGCGGATCGCATAACCGTATCGCCATTAATACCACGACGGAACGGTACGATATTCGTGGCCCATTGAATATGTAATTGTATTCAGTTCACGTGCCCGATTATAAATTCCATTTTAATACGTGGCCTTGCATCTAGCAGTTTTCTTATAGGACTAGATAAGGTCGAGACGTAAACACATTAGTTGCTAGTCGAGCCTGCAGAGCCCCTCTTCCCATGTTTACAGAGTAGATATGAACATGTCTGGAACACATTACATTCACCTCTTTCATTTTCCAATACCAAGAATCGATATATTTGCAATAGTCGTAAAGTCGTTTTTAAACAGAATCCATTTATCATTCCAATCTATTCTCACAGAAAAATTAGAATAAAACTCATTTTTTCTAACCTCTAAATTCATAGACAATTATCTTATAGCAATAGTCAAAAATCAAGTATTTTTTATGAGAATTAAAAGTTTTCTATTATTAGTTTACATTAACCAAAAAAAAGAATAAATAAAAAATGATGAAATATTTTACTTTCAATTTTGTTTCTAATATAAAGAACTGCTTCAGTTACGTTTCATGGCTTTAGTTTTTACGAGCTGTAAAGCTCCCACAAGATTTCTCACCGGAAGGCGTTCCAACTATGAAACTCGAGGCTTTTCGTAACCTATTAAATATCCTCTTTCATCATACGACACTGGCTCACAGTAAACAGTTTTTTCTTGTGCCAATCTTAAACATAATTAATAGAAAAAAAAATGCTATTACATAATTCTTGCAAATTTACGTAATAAACTTTTATAAAAATTATTTGTATTAAAAATTGTTATATAATTTGTACATATATTTTGTGATAATAGAAATAAATAGGAAAAGTAATTTTAAATATTCTGAAAGTTATTATACAAATAAATAGAGCGTTATATAAATATTAATTGATTCTGTATGCAAATCGTGAATTTGTTACTTCATTTGGATACGTCGGTCGGAAACAGCGTAATCTTTTTTTTTTGTTCTATTTGATTGTTTTACGTGCACATGTATGTTTCAGTGGGATTTAATTAAAACAATTTTTGAATTTTTCCGCTATGCGCAATAATTTCCAATTGAATTTTGATTCGACATTGTATTCAATAACTATGGGCTTCATCCAATTATTGGTGACTTGACGAAATCATTTCATAATAAAATTCCGCAAAATCGTTCTGGTGATTGCCACTAATGCAATCATTTTTTTGCTAATTAAATTTCATTAATGCGTCTGGAATTTATATTAAAATTTCAATTATTAAATCTTCATAAAGAATTTCTATGAAGACTTCATATTTTTTCAAATTCAAGTTCAAATGTTTTAAAGACTCTTTAATTAAATAAAAACTTAAAACTATTGTTAAAGAGTGTATTCTGAAAAAAAAAATCAAATAAAAATATGATTAGGATTAAAGATTGTTGCTGGAGATCTTTTTCAGAAAACTGAAAAAATTTAGAAAATTATTTGACTGAAGATTTATTATTAAGACATTTGACTGGATGATCTTTATAAAGACACGATTATTTGAGCAAAGATTGAAGACTGTTTTAAAGACTCTTTAAAATATAATTAAATAAAGACTTAAAACTATTTTTAAAGAGTGCATTCTAAAAAATTTTCAAACAAAAATTTGATTAGGATTAAAGATATTTTCCAGAAAACTGAAAATTCTTTATAATGAAAGACACGATTATTTGAGCAAAGAATGAAGACTACAATAGAAAGTGACTGAATAAATTTGAAAATGCGTACAGTATAAATAATATTAAATTATATAAAAACTAAATCACTGTTGTTTTATGTAGGTGTGTGAAGAATTGATGAAACAGTGAGATGGTTGGATTTGCGTGTTAATAAGCTTGGTGCATTCAATTGCATTTATCTGGAATGAATGCTAATGCAATTAGCGCGAACAACACTTGTTTCCGGGTTGTCGAGTGAGGAAACGGAATGGGATAGGATATCCGACGTAAGTACATTCGTTCCGTTCTTTAGGTTAATGAAAGATTTCGAAGAGTAGCGATGCTATCCGGAACTGGCGGAATAAAAAGTGTCCCCCGTTTTATTTATGGCGTATGCCTTTACCCCCTAAGCGGGGCAATAAGTGTGAAACGAGGAAGTGTTTGGGATCCTCCGCAGACGGCGGCTCTGATGCGTATTCCCACCGCTCGGGCCGCAGTCTGGAAAGTCCCCCTGTCACCCCCATTTCGCCGAGGTCATCTCGAATGTAAAGATCTTAAAGAGGGCTATTTCCAGGGATGTATCCAGCTTTTTCTGATTTCCAATAAAATTTTAAATAATTTCCGTATTTACCGGAAATTTCTATACTAAATTGTATTTTTTATTAACTGTTCAATAATTTATAAGATTTGTAATATTAAATTACTATTTGAATATTGTGCGATATTTTCAATTGGAGCTCAAATTTAGAAAACTCCGGTTTGACAAGCAAAAAACCTATTGTTTTTAGAGCTTTTTATTAGTTAAGTATATTTAATATATTTTCACAAAATTTCCGGTCTGACAGGAAAAAATTCGGATTTTATATGAAATATTTTCTTAGAGTTGGAATCATTTAGATTTTTCCGGATTGACTGGAAAATGTTTTTAAAATTGTTGTTGAACATTGGGATTTTTAGTTAAATTTTCAGGTTATAGCCGGGTAGCAATTAAGAAGAGGTCACCGAGGTCATCTTGAATGTAGAGATCTGCTATTTCCAGGGATGTATCCAGTTTTTTTCTGATTTCCAATAATATTTTCAATAATTTCCTGTTTGACCGGAAATTTATATATTAAATAGTATTTTTTATTATCAGTTCAATAATTTGTAAGAATAGTACTAAATTATTATTTAAATTTTTAATTGGAGCTCAAATTTTGAAAATTCCGGAATGGAACTAATGTAGCTAATTTTGGATTTTATATCAAATATTTTCTTAGATGAGGAACTAGTTGGATTTTTCCGGTTTGACAGGAATTTTTTTTTAAATTGTTGTTGAACATTGGGATTTTTGTGTAAAATTTCTGGTTAGAGGCGGGTAGCAATTAAGAAGATTTAGTAGAACTTCGTGTTATGATATACTATGGTAGTAACAGCGAAAGATGGAAATGATGTTGGTAAGTATAATTTGCGAGCGGTGCTTTGGGGATAAAAGTTATTTTTGATACATAATATGCGGGGGCGTCGGTGGCAACCCCTCTGGTTACGTCCCTGGATGGGGTGGGTTGTGGTCGAGGGGGAGATTCAGCATGAAGAATGACGGCCGGAATTCCAGCACGCGCACACTTTCATATTGCCCCGAATCGTCCGTGTGCTCGCACTCCATTTGTCATACACTTTATGATCCACTTCGAACGATCCACGCTTACCTCACTCCTCGCATTACAAACAAATCACATCCTAATCGTAAATCCAGTTGTAACAGCTTCTGGTATTATCAAATATCCACAAACCTGTACCAGAAGTTCATAGGTGTCGATGTCTGTGGCGCTCTTAATTTTTCTTCGTCAAGGGGTGGCGAGGTTAGGGGTTGGCGAGACTTCACTGGGTGAATTCCCAGATTCCATTAGAGACCCTTCGCACCGTCGCCCCCGAAACAGCCATCCACTCAGGGGCCCACATACTTAGTCGAGAGCTCTCGGCTGCTGCTCCCCGATTTTCTCAAAACTTACTTCTTGTAATTCAATTTCCCCCAGTTCCACCGACCCAATTACAATTCATTATTTTAATTAACAAACATTTTCACCCCCCGCACCGCCGGTGGAGGCGGAACGCCGTACTCCATTCGCATTTATTTATTTCGTACCTTTTAATTATTTACCCCTCCGACGTATATACGTACTCATATTTCCACGAAGCATGGCATGAAATTAAAAGCGATAAAAGTTATGACCGTACAAAAGACGTGCTCGTATTTCCAATGCGGATATTACAATGAAGAAAGAATAGTATCCAACGCAAAGGGCATTGCGCCATATTACCATTCATGCAAAACATTAAAAGAATATAACAATTATTGTATTTCAGAAATTTTCATAAGTATTTGCCATAAAACCATATTTTTCAGCTTTATTTATGAAATATATGGATCAATGTACGTACGTCCGAATATTTCTACTTTAATTTTAAATTAAATATTAAATAAACTTCAATTTATCACTTTTAAAATATTAAATTACATGTAATGTGTAAATTTTTAGATTCCGGTTAAAGCGGAAATTTTTTATTTTGTGTATTTAATTACAACATTACTTTTTTAATGAATTATAGCCAGCGTTTTTTTTTTTAATAAAATTAACTTCCTGTTTAACCGGTAAACTTGTAATTAATATTAAATTTGATGTATTTATTTAATTAATCTATGAAAATATATGAAATAATGTTAAACTAAAATGAAAGATTTTTGCACATTTCCGGTTTTGAGCGGCGCACTGTACGTGTCAAATTGAACGGAACGAAATCGCATCACATCGCATGCTGTGGTCAGACATTTAATGTTGCTTTGCCGTGGACACGGATTATTGCCAGAAAGAATGCTTTGAAGATGTGCGACAGTGAAAATATGACGATGAAACGAAAGCGCAATTAAACGTTGAATTAAAACCCGCTGAGCTTTTTGTGTGCAGGTCAAAGTGCGAATTTTGCAACGGCGAGAATACGTTATACAATGGGGGAGCACTCTCAATCAGCTAAGTGTTGCTGACTTATCGTTAGTCGGAGCTTTTATGAGAATATATTGAAAGGAACTAAAATAAAAAATATTATTGAAAGCGGAAAGTTACTTTGATGATTTAATATGATAATATTAGGGTAGTGCGAATCGATAAATTTATTGCTTCAAATTAAATATACTGACAACTCTAATAAATTATTTTATAATTGTATAAATTTATTATTTTTTAACCTTTTTGTTCGTAGCAACGTACTCGATTCATACAAACGTACATTTTAGATTAGTAATAATTTTATTAATTTAAATATAATAAGCTGTGAACTATATTGAATTATTTATTATTTTATTGAATTTTTGTTCGCAGAAACGTACTACATTCACACAAACGTACATTTGAGATTTGTAATAAGTTTATTACTTCAAATAAAATAAGATACCAACTCTATTGAATATTGATTCACACAAACGTACACTTTACCAATGAAACTTGAACGACCTTGATTCACACAAACGTACACTTTACCAATGAAACTTGAACGACCTTGATTCACACAAACGTACACTTTACCAATGAAACTTGAACGACCTTGATTCACATACACCTTAGATTGAAAATAATTTTAATGCTTCAAATAAAATAATCTGTCAACTATATTATTTTACAGAAGCAAGGTTTTACTATTTTTTGACTTTTCAAACGAACGTACTTGTCTCATAGAAACGTACACGATTCATGTACTACAAAATCATATATTTTTCAATTTTATTTTTCAGTCATACATACGTACTCAAATCATATAAAAATGTATAATTTTGAAACTGTGTATTTATTATTTTTTGTTTAAAAAAAAGATAACTTGTTATGAATAGAAGTATTATTTTACAATATGAAAGCTCCCATGCAAAGCTGATAATATTAAAACGATATTTGAAAGAAACGTGAATAATTATGTACGTAATATCGAATGTACGTTAAGTGAACATTGACTGTATTAATATCCTAGAACTACATATTTCTAATAAATGGATTTACTTTTGTGCTTTTAATGTGGAACATAAAGCTTTATTGTATTTGTATGAAATAATACTAATAATAAAAATCTTTCTTAGATACAAACCATGTATGAATTATGAAGTTAGGTTTTATTAGGAAATTTTGGACAATATCGATGAAAATTGTTAATTTAGACATATTGTGAATGAAATACATATCCATATGTCTCGTATCGGTGAAGCCTAGGTCGATGTGCTGAGCTTTTTTAAGTGTCTTTCAGCATTGTTCGCGGAACGCGCCAACCCTAGGAACGCAATCCAAAGGATTAGTGTGGAGTATGGAAACGGTCTGAATCCGATTGATTGCTTTAATTGTCTGGTGCGAACTGCAGAGCGGAAAGCAGGAAGAAAATTAAAAGCGATGAAAGTTATGGGAATGAAATGGACGTGCCAGTATTTAAAATGTGAATATTATACATATAAATCTATATTTCATTCCGTCTCTAGACCATTTTTCCGTGGTACATTTCATATGAACTTTACAAACCATAAATTCCCGCAGCGAAAACTCCTTAGTTTTATTTCCAGGAGCTTCACATATTAAATTACGTAAAACGAGAGGAAAAAAATAATAAAATAAAATATAATAAAAATAGGGTAGAAGAAAGGAACGGAAACAATCTCTCTGGAAAGGTCATCTGAGTTACAACCCAATTACGACATAAACATTCAATTGTTCTCAACCTCCATTGAATATTATATTCGCATCTTTATAAATCTCTCAAATAAATCAATAAAAAAAGTTTAACATCTTTTTAAATCTATTATATAATAAAATAATATTATATAATAAAAATAAATGTAAGTTTTCAAGAATCTAATGCTCATATTTCATGGATGATTTTTCATCTTTTTTTTTTTGGTATTAGGAGGGTGACTAAAAATAACTTTTACCATTGCCTCAAATTAGATTACTCTCAAGCGTAAATCAATAAATCATTAAGAATAACGCGAAGGAAAGAATCCTTTCTACCAAATCTGATTAAGAAAGTTGACTGTCACCACGTAATGCTGCAATAAATCTGGATTGCTTTAAGGTGGCCAAGCAGAATTTGTCGGTATACTTCACCCTCGATACATCAGATAAATTATGAATTATACCCGTGTTTCTGTTGGTGCTTTCATATTATTATTATAATATTCTTTAGGAAGCGCGGGGGAGGAAGTGTCATCTGTCACGGCAATAAATGTCATCGTGTAGTGCGGAAATCTGGCTGGTATTTCGTTGTAAATCATGCCGCATTCAAAATATGTTTTTTAGATGCTCTGCCTGATACGTTAAAAAATATGTCGTTGTGTCGTGCACGACAAAAACTACTTTGCATTTCACAGGAATTTTAAATTTGCTACTAGGGAGAATAACGGATAAAAAAAATATATAAGAATTGTGTAGAAAATGACAGATGCGGAAGATCGTCGCATGACAAATGGTTTGTTTTTCGAAATGTTGGGCGTCGCGTCTTCAAGTTGGATGATTCTTTTATTGTCGCGTCAAAAATAGACTCTTTAGTTTTTGGATAATAGCAAACAAAGAATCTGAGAATGATGAATTAAAGAACCCACGTATTATAATCGAGGGAAGAGTTCTTTCCAAGAATAAATGACAGTGTATTAATCTTCATGCATGATAAAGCACCGGAATTGCATAAGTAGGATGATTTTAATATATTATTTTACTAAAATAGTTGCCACGTGCACACAAATTTTATTTCAAATTTAAAGAAATTTTATTAATAATAAATAAATAAAAATGATATATTATCGATTTAATAAATTTAATAACAATATAAAGATTTAATTTATGTATAATTAAAAAAAATAATTATATGGCGGATATATCCGCCAATCGTCCACAAAGGGTTAAGCAATTTTAGTAGACTAAATAACAAATTGATGAATAGATAAGTGATTAATTGTAGAGTAAAAGCTTTAATTATTTAATTAAACGTTAATTGCCGTTCCATATCGGTACTACAATAATTATACACACCACAAAATTGATCTAATTCATGAAATATGCATATTTAATGAATCGTTTGTGTTTTCATACGTCAATATTCACAAACAATTGCTATTATATTTTAGGGTAAACTATTTAATTATTGAATGGAACAATTATTATGTAATTAAAAACAATAATTTTTTTCATATTAAAAATTGTAATGTTAGTAAATTTAAGTAATGTAACTAAAAGTGATGTAATTGTTGCTTTTTGTTGTTGTTAGTAGAAGATCAATACATTGCATGTCCTTTCAGTAACTGTTCGTCCTTTTTTGTGCGGCTTCCTGTTTCGCCAAAGTAAAACAAAACGTCGACCCCGTTTCTTCCTTACATCGTCGTCCTTCCACATCGGACCACTTCTGCCGCATCGTCCTTCCCCACCCGGCAGCAGGAGGAATTTTAAAGTCTCGACTCTTCGTCGCAAGTAATGGGAATTTATTTCGGTAACCGTCCGTTTTGCCATGAATATTTGACGGGTCGAATGTATATTTATATTGTTGCGTAATACAATTTACTTTGTCATCCGTCGCAACGATAAATATGTCATCGCGCGAAGACGGAGGTAGGCATCTGCTTTGGTATTTTGCCGGCAAACTGGCTTCTTCCTCTCGCATCGCCGATAAATCAGATCCTAATCATAGGGCTTCCCTGACTGCAGACGAGGGGCAGATAGGGATGGAAAAGGGAAAAAACTGCAAGAAGAACGGGATGATGACGGATAAGAAGGAATGCTATTGCATTCGTTTAAGGGATTTAATTACGTAACAGTGTCAAGGCTCTGCACGATGCATAAGCTATGGCAAATGACAAAACAAAAGAAAAGAGTATTTATATATAAATAAGGGTAGTAAACGCGTTTCTAAATTGATACTAAACCTATGTTTTACGTTGAAGGCGGAAAATAAAACGCGCTGTATATGTGTCCACGCTCTGTATACTCACGTCGTTCAACACAGCACATGTAATAATAAGTTTACGGCGGAGAAATATTTTAATAATAAAAACTAAACGTAAAAGTGAATAATTCATAAGGAATTCCATATAATTTCGCGTTTGCAACATTAACATAATAGTGTTTGCAAATTTTTGTGGAATAATTTTACGCTCTTTATCGTTCCGACCATAAGGGTACTGAAAACTGTATATATATAAAGTTTAAAACGTTGCACTTTACGCGATACTTGCCAAGTACATTTTCTTACACAATTAGTAATTTGTCAAATTTATTTGCGCACGCGCGATACGAAATTTCACATATAATTAGATTCCGTTTTAAAAATCTTTACTGGTAATGAAAAAAAAATTTAATTAATTCGGTAAGCATTATTAGTTTAAAAATAATATGTGCGTGATACTTAAGAAGTAACTTGAAAGTATAACGTCGCAGGTAAATAGCTGAGATACACATGACAAGTTGCACGAAAGACTAGTTTCGTTATTTCCATCAAAAAGGATAAATCATATTCTAATCAGTCGTTTCGCGGAAAACGTCATCTGTCACCGTAATAAATATGTCGGCGCGTGGATTGCATAACGTATTTTCCGCCGTATCAGGTATCTCAGGTTTTCCTGTGTAGTTTTTTATAGCTCCTACCACCCTCCTTCTGGGACTGTGCGGTAAGTGTGTGCGTTTCCAGTTGAGAGGCGAAAGGAAATATATGATACCTGATACGCCATAAAATATGGTAATAAACGGAATACTAATTGATCTTGCAGATGGCGTTATGGTAATGCCAAGTGTTTCGTCAAATCGGTGACGTGCAATACTGAGCGCTTATTTACATTCTTCGCTCCGGTGTAACTGCAGAGATCTGGAAGTTCGGATTACTGCATGCGATTTTCTCGATCACTTTCAACGAGTTTTAACCGACAATCTACTCAAACAAAAGAACTTTCCAACAAGTCTTATGAAAATACCAAATTTCATAAAGAACTTTATAATTTAATTAGTTTCAAAACTGTTTAAGAACATATTTATAATCGCTCATCTAATTACAGTTATTTGATTTCTTAAGTGCACATGCGATTTTACATAACTTAATCAATCGATGATAATTATTGTTTAAATTATTTATACATGACTGTTTTAATACTATATATCAATACACCTAAAAATAACTTATTATATAGTGAAAGATCACCCATTCAAATATAATCCTCAAAACAACTTGCTTAACTTTTCTAAGATTTTTAACATTAATTATATAATGATCTTTCATTTATTCTAAAATAATGCCAATTGATGAAAAAATATTAACATCAATACCTCACTTTATGACGATTTGTATTAAAAGCTTAGAAACATGGAATTCCGGTTCATGACAATTGGTATTGGAAAACAATTAAATACAAGACACGCGTATTTTTATTAAAGTCTATAATCATAGATCACCAATCCATGCATTTTCTTTATTACATCTTGCTTAACTTTTCTAAGATTTTTAATATTTTGTATAAGGTACTTTTAGAATAATTTTTAGTAAATTATATAACTATTACTATTGTTTATTAAAAGATTATTAGAACTTGATAAAAATAGATATTTTAAGTATTTGCCAAGTAGTGTGTAATATGTACAAAATGTTTGTGATAATATTTGTGTGTAAAGCAATACTTCTACAAGTAGACAAGTAATTGACAAGTAACAGGTAACCTTTTTAAAAACTGAAATCTGAAAGATATACAATTATTACAAATGATGATTAAAATTGTACTAATTTTTCAGAAATTATTTCAAAAATATAAGCTGAGAAGTAATGTAAGATAGTGGCTTTAAAATCTGCTTACATAATACAGAATCTTGGTAGAGGTCCCCTCGGAATTTGCAGAAGTTAGGGAATAAATCATCCCGTATATATTTATATCTGAAGTTAATATCCAGAAAACTGTATGATTTTTAACTGGGATTTATGGAAATGTTTGTGGCACACTAAACATGCACGTTTTATGTGTCTGCCATGCTAGTCTCGAATCTCTGAAACTCTATCACATTTCTATATTTATTTATTTTTTTCTCTCTTTCTCAATATACATGTGTGTGTGTTCGAAAACTGTATTGGTTTCCATATTCTCCCTTAAAGTATTGACGGAGTTGAAAAAAGGGAAGGGAAGGAAAAAAATCAAACCAAGAGCCACCCCTCACGACGAGCCTGCCGATGCGAGATAATCCAGCAGCCGCAACTGACAAAGTAATAAAACCACGAACGTCAAGTGGATTCAATGTTGAATTTCATACTATATTAGCTATCCCTCGTATTTTCCTTCCTATCGTATATTTTTTTTTCTCTCTCTCTACTTCTTCTACCACTGCAACCGGCGCCTCAAAGCCAAAAGCAAATAGTTTGCGCAAACCGCGCAAAAATAATAATAGTTCTCAGAATTCTGCATATTCTATATCTAACGGCAAACACAGATTCAGCATTTCATATATCACCTACTCACATTTTTTATTAGAGTCCAAAAGTTGCGCAATCAAAACCAATATTTTCTTGCAAAAAAATACATCAAAATTTATAAAATAAATTTTATTTTTCTTTAAATTATACTATAATCACCCATTCAAAAATTATACCCGTTGCTTAACTTTCAACTAATACCAATTACGTAATATAACTATTCATATTAGAAAAACTTGATTATTAATATAATTAAAATTTATTTCCAAACAAAAGTTGTAAATAATTGAATCTTTAACATTGTAAGAAAAAATGAGTTTAATTAAATTGCCCCATTATACTATAATCACCCATCCAAAAGTAATACTCTTCACACGTTGCTTAACTTTCAACTAATACCAAAAATATCCATATTAGAAAAACTTGATTATTAATATATTTAAAGTTTTTTACTTTAAACTTTTAACATTGTAAGAAAAAATGAGTTTAATTAAATTACCCCATCAAAAAATTATATCCTTCACATGTTGCTTAACTTTCAACTAATACCAATTACGCAATACAACTATACATATTAGAGAAACTTGATTATTAATTTTAATAATATAATTAAAAGTTATTGCCAAACAAAAGTTGTAAATAATTGAAAGCATTTTGATGTATTTAATTTATTTCATTCTGCGTTATTTTTTTATTAAATATTTTATATTATTATTATTATTAATTTAAATTTATTAATTAATTTCTATAATTAATTGCATATATCAGTGGATAATTAAACTCATTATAATAAATTTATTATATATGTAAAATAAATTACCGTTGATAATCATTAAATATTATACAATATTTAATAATTTCCAACAAATAATTACAATAATGTTTTTGTTTTATATAATATATACTTATACAAAAAAAATAGTGAATAATAAATTAAAAAAATATTAAAAAATATTAAATTTTTGGGGCCCTCACAAAATCTTAAAATTCAAAAATATTTATTTTTTAATAATAAAATATGTTTATTATTATTTAAAAATATCAGGATCGGTTGATAAATAAAATTTATTTAATATTAATTAGGGGTAGTTGGGGCCCCTAGGCAAATTATATTTGGGGGCACCTCAAATTATGAATATTTTAAAACACTATAGAAAAATGTCTTGGTTTGGGCACAAGCCTAGGGGGCCTCTTTGCCTTAATGGGTAATTCGCCACTGAATTAATTATTTACGTAACTTTTTAGTACAGTAAAAAAAGTTACATAATAATTAAATTAATTAAAAAAAATATATAAAAATGTGTGTTGGAATTAGTAGATAAAATGAACAGAAATGCAATTTTCTGAAAATACTCTGCTATACAGGGGTTTATTTACAAGTAAACATCTTAATTATTTATGTTGGATGTCGGCGGTTTTCGTGCAATTGACCTTCCGGCGTTAAGATGCTATCTGCAGAATAAAGATTGGTATCTGGACGGATGGATCCGGCGGAATCTCGTCCAATAAAGAATTGGACGGTTGCCAAAGTTTGATTAAGCGTAGCGCAAATAATAAGACACAATCGCGAAGGAATCTAAGTAATATTGAAGCGAAGCCGGAAAATTACTGTGCGAACATTCGAAACGCAAAAAAAAAACATTGATTTCTCGTCACAGATTCCCAACTGCATATTGATTGGACTCCGCCAAAATTGCATCAGGAAATGAACATTGCGACACATTGGTAATATGATGATGGAACTAAGATTTTTTTTTGTTGTTGCAAATTGAAAATGTATTTTCCGAATCCGAATTGAATGTTGTATAATTTTGCTGGCTTTCAATGTTGTTTCAGTTATGATAGCGTAAAATCAAACTGTTTATTTGAAACGCAAATGCGTAATGGTTCATAGACATATCTATAACATGTACAAAATGGAAACAAATAAAGCAAATGCATGATTTAATCAACAGTTTGCATAAACATTACGTGTGAATTAATTTCGAAATGAAATATGGATTTTTTTACATAAAAACCATAAAACTGCATGATTTATTTCTTTTTTAATGCTATTAACAGTTTTTACGTAATTGCACTAAAAAAAATATAATATATGTCAAAAAAACATATTTTTTATCAAATTATTATTAATTATAAAAATGCATATAGTGATTATAGTGATATACACTTAAAGGTCACCCATCCAATTGTTTAACTTTTGAAAGTACAACTATATTTTAATAACAAAAATATTCTTAAAAAAAATCATTTACGTAAAAGTCAGATATACTATAATTATTACATAATCAGTTTTTACGTAACTGCACTAAAAAAAATATAAAATATGTCAAAAAAACATATTTTTTATCAAATTATTATTAATTATAAAAATGCATATAGTAATGAATACGTAATAATATAATTTAGATAAGCAAAACTTAAATGTCACCCATCCAATAGCTTAACTTTTGAAATTAAAATTATTTTTCTATAACAAATATAATCTTTTAAGAAAAAAATCATTTACCTAATAGTCAGATATTCTATAATTATAACATAATTAATTGCTGAAATATAATAATCAATTTTTACGTAATTGCATTAAAAAATATAAAATATGTCAAAAAACATATTTTATTTAAATAATTATAAAAATGCATATCGTGATGAATACGTAATAATATAATGTAGATAAGCAACACTTAAACGTCAGCCATCCAATTGCTTAACTTTTGAAATTACAATTATTTTTCTATAACAAAAATAATCTTTAAAAAAAAATCATTTACATAAAAATCACATATACTATAATTATTACATAATTAATTTCTGTAAGTAATTGCACTAAAAAATATAAAATATGTCAAAAAACATATTTTATTTAAATGATTATAAAAATGCATATCGTGATGAATACGTAATAATATAATGTAGATAAGCAACACTTAAAGGTCACCCATCCAATTGCTTAACTTTTGAAATTACAATTATTTTTCTATAACAAAAATAATCTTTAAAAAAAAATCATTTACATAAAAATCACATATACTATAATTATTACATAATTAATTTCTATACGTAATTGCACTAAAAAATATAAAATATGTCAAAAAACATATTTTATTTAAATGATTATAAAAATGCATATCGTGATGAATACGTAATAATATAATGTAGATAAGCAACACTTAAAGGTCACCCATCCAATTGCTTAACTTTTGAAATTATAATTATTTTTTTAAAACAATTTTTTTTTAACATTTACGTAAAAATCAGATATACTATAATTAATTGCTTAAATATATCAATTAAAACTAAAAATATATAAAATGTATAGTATTATATTATACAAAAAATAATTAACTGTTATAAATTATTGAAAAAAAAAACTATATTTTTTTTAGTTATATTTTTTTATAATTCATAAAATATTGATAATAATAAATATAATTATTTAAAAACTAAAGGAAAAAAATTGAGAATTGTTATATAAAAAGTTAAAAATGTATCTATGTTTTATTATATGTAAATTAGTTTGAATGTGAAAGTTGTAATATAATTCGAATGTGTATGGAGTAATATGTGAACTATTACAATTGAAATATTAATTACGATTAAGCTCCAATATTACGTAATTAATGTTACATAGAAGTTCACTACGAAGTGTTAATTACGTAATTTGTATTAGAAACATGGTTGATAAAAGATGGCGTATGTGTGTATGTAGGCAAAATGTATATGTAACGAATTAATTGAATGAAGAAGAAATGAATGAAACTAATTTAAGTTGGACTTCCGAAGTTGTTTAAATGCATTCGAAGATCAGCAATGGATTAGGTAATTTAATCTAAACATCTTCATTTCAGAAAGCTTTGTACTCTTCCATTCGAGAGTACTGCAGTCGTCCGATGAAAATCCTCATCTGTGGACTAGTTTCAATTAAACGTAAGCGCAATTCATATCGGATTGCAAACAGCGTCTGAGGAAAGGAGTTGAACAACAAAGAACTAATTGAACTTAGACCTACTCTCGCCTGTCAAAGCAAACAGTTGTCGACCAAAATAAAACTCGCTACAAATTAATATTGAATCGCCGGGGTCGTTGGGGGTTGTTTAAGTCCTATTATCTTCCACGTCGTCTCCTTTCTTTTATTACTCGTTATTTTATATAAAATGTTTAAAAAAATATATTTTGTAAAGAATTTCTTGTTTCCCTTTCAGTAAATTTCAATGGTGATAGGCTTAAAGTCATTTATACCTAGGCAAAGAAGAACAATACAATATTTGAAATTGAATATACTTTTATGCATTACTTTATAATTAGGAAATAATGAAAAATCCTGAAAACAAATATTTTCGGCATTTCTATTTTTAAATTTTAATTTGATAATAAATAATGCTTCAAAATTATTATTTATTATCAATAATTTCAGGAGAATTTATAGGATTTCAATTTATTACTAGTAAAAAACCCAACACTATATTTTCTACATTATTCAATAATTAAAAAATTGTAAAAAAAAACAAAGAAAAAATCTGGAAAACAGTGGTGTTATTTTAGAAAATTCTTTAGTTTCTATTTTTATTTTTAAATAGAAAATTTAGAAGTGAATAATGGATGAATTTAATACTAGTAAAAACCCAACACTATACTTCAAATTGAACATACTTTCTATATTATACAATAATTAAGAAAGTAAAAAAAAAACAAAGAAAAATTCTGGAAAATAGTGGTGTTATGATAGAAAATTCTTTAGTTTCTATTTTTAAATTTTGTTTTGATAAAAAATTTAGTAGTGAATAATGGATGAAAATTATTATTTTTCAGGAAAATTTATAAAATTTCAATTTATTGCCAGTAAAAACTTAACATAAAACTTCAAATTGAACATATTTTATGCATTACTCAATAATAAGAAAATTATAATAAACAAAGAAAAATCCTGAAAAAAAAATCTGTGAGTGCCTATTTTTAATTTGATAAAAAAAATGTTAATGAATAATAGATGAAAATTATTATATAAGATTTAAATTTATTATACTAATAAAAACCTACAAGAAAAACTGTTATATAAAATCTTGAAAAATAATTTATAACATTATTTATTTTGATTAATTTAAAAAAATAATTTTTAGAATAGTTAATTCACAAATTATTAAATTTATTACATAAAATATTAAAACATAATTTTATACAGAAATTATATTTTTTACAGTTTTCTTTCAGAATATATGAAACAAATTTTAGATGAAATTAATAAGAAAATCACTATATTCACATTTAAATAATATCAAAAATCAAACTATTTGGACTAATTACAATTTCGAAGATATTTTTACAAATTTAGAGTTTTAGACAAAAAATTCACAAAAAAATTATTATTAGTTAAATAATTAAAATACAAATATTTGAAAGATTCATTAAGAAATACAATCATTTTAGGAATTATGAAATTTAATTCATAAACTGGACTTAGATGGACTTTTTATATATAATTTAGCTTTTATATTTTTATGATTTAGTAAATTTAGTATTGGTAATTCTTCGTGTGGTAGCTGAATACCTCCCAATGCAAATGGCGAATTAATAAGCAAGTACTAATTGTAAGTTGGTAATTTATGGGCGTCGGGCGCAATAGGTGAGGATTAAAACTGTTTCGGAGAGTACCGGTGTGCTTGGGTTTCTGTGGAATCCTCCGGGGTTTTCCGGATAAATCCTGGTCTTGACACCTAGGCGACACTTGTCCAAACCTCTCGCCGTTCGCACAAACAAACACACGGCCAATCCGGTTCGCAAATTTCGTGTATGTTAAGTTCGCCTGTGCGTTTACATTATCCTTTATGATAGATATGCATGATACAATGTATCATATATATCTATCCTATTTATATATAAATATTTCTGTTGCTTTCAGTTCGGGGAGGCGCAAAGAAATTTAAAACAATGGTGTGTTGAGGGGTTTGTGCTGGAGGATGGATGGATGGAAGCTCGGCAACTTTAATATATTAAAGTTACCGTTTGGGCGCATGTAGTGAAAATGCGTGGGCGCTGGTGTGAGGGACTCATTAATATTACTTTATCTTTGTATATACAGTGACAGCCGTGTATGCTTGATTCCAGTTGGATTTATAGGAGTCCGTGCGATATTTCACTATTGTCCTTTCAAGCTACTTAAAGCAAACAAAGGAAGTTGTTACAATAAAATAACTGAAAAACCTTTGGAAAACTCAACATTTCGTACCGTCGGGATTTTTTTCGCGGGGGGTTCCCCGCGGCTGCAAGTGGATAGAAACAACATTTCAGTCTTTAAATACTGTGTTTTGTCTTCTATTATTAGGGCCTGCGGCGAGGTGTAGGGGAAAAACAAATGGAAGAGCCGCTTTATAAATATCAACGTTATTAAGAAGCATCATTAGTGGAGAGTTTTCAGAAACATCGGCCGGCGCGTGACATTTACATATTGGAACATGCGGCACCGTTTAGGAGAAGTTTCGAGCTTTCCGATCGACTAATTAAGTACATCCAACAACTTAATTGTTGCGCAAATTTCTTGGGGTAAAAAAGATAAAGTGATGATAAAATGACTTACTGAAGGTGTCTGGTCCTTCAGGATGAGCCTCGCTGGTGACGGCACTTGATGAAAACACTGAGAAAGCACGTGGAAGTTCGCGGTTTCCGAAGTTTTCGTCGTGGTTGTTGGGACGCGTTTGCACAAAGGGTTGGCGCGTTCACTCTGTCGGACTGTTGTCGGACGACTGAGGCGAGCGTCGGAACGCCGCGCCGTCGACGACGTATAACGGGACGGAGCGCGCCGCCGCTTCATATGCGTAAGGCGGCCGAACAACCCCCCGCGCTCGTTGCACAACACAACGCGCCCGTCTGTTTAGACAAGCACAAGAAGCATATTATAATACCCTACACTGCGTATTCTCATATAGATTATGTGTCTCGGTACAGCCTCATTAACCTGCACTTACCGTGCACAAATCCACTACGCTACAAACAAGGCCCTTCCTATTAACGAATCCCTTTGTCTAAACTCGGACCACCATCGAAAACAAGTTTCATAACATTTTGACTTTAACCACTATCGATAAGACAAAAAATTAAACAATTTAACAACAACAATAAAAAATATATCAAAATAATTTTAAATATTTCAAATTTGTCAAAATTTGTCTAAATAATTTCTTTCCTTCAAAAAGAACCAATTCAATTAAAAAAAAATACTAGTGGTCCAAATTAGGCAATATATTATATTACATTATTTAAAAATACTTAAAAAAAAACTATCAGTTTTATAGCATAATATAATATTTATAAAATTTTAAAGCTAATTAGACCAATAGACAATGACTGGTCCAATTTCGGAAACTCTTTCGTAAAATAAATAAATTAAAATAATTTAATTATATATTATAATTAGGAATTATATAAATTTGTTTTACATCCGAATTTTACATTTATTTTCAGTTTTTTTGTCTTATTTCATCAATAATCCCAAAATTAACTATGTTATTAATTAATTAATGAAAAATTAGGTGTTCAATGGTCCAACCTAAGCACTGGTCCAAATTCGGAAACTCTTCCGTTAAAATAAACCAAAATAAAGAAATTAAAAAAACATAACTAAAATTTATTTAAAATTGTTTCACTTCTGAATTTTACATTTATTTTCAGTTTTTTTTGTCTTATTTCATCAATAATCGCATAATTAACTAAATTATTGATTAAACCTAAGCACTGGTCCAAACTGGGAAACTATTCCGTTAAAATTAACTGTAATAAAGAAATTAAAACAATTAAATTATATATTATAATTAGGAATTATTTAAATTTGTTTCACTTCCGAATTTTATAATTATTTTCAATTTTGTTGTCTAATTTCATCAATAATCCCACAATTAACGAAGTTATTAATTAATTAGTGTAATTGAATGAAAAATGAGGTGTTCAATGGTCCAACCTAAGCACTGGTCCAAATTCGGAAACTCTTCCTTAAAAAAAAACAGGGATTAAGAAATTAAAGCAATTTAATTATTTATTACAATTAAGATTTATTTAAATTTGTTTCACTTCCGAATTTTACATTTATTTTCAGTTTTTTGACTAATTTCATCAATACTCCCATAATTAACTATATAATTAATTAATGAAAAAAATAAGGTATTCAATGGTCCAACCTAAGCGCTGGTCCAAATTCGGAAACTCTTCCGTATAATAAACCGGAATGAAAAAATTTAAATAATTTAATTATATATTATAATTAAGAATTAAATAAATTTGTTTCAATTCCCAATTTTTCTATAATAATCTCAAAATTAACTATTTCTTAAAAATAGAAATTACATTGTTGAATTCATATAAATAAAGGAAAATTTAATAAATAAACTGAAATAAAAGTTTGTAATTTTATACATGCATAATAAATCATATTAGTTGCAATATGTAAAACATTAAATAATATGCAGGATTTCTATGAAATATGCACCAAAACTTTTAATTGAAACATTCGTAGTGTGAATGCACAATTATTTAAAATAACGTTATACGAGAGCAAAATATTATTAAGGAATGAATATGTATAATAAACACAAACATATAAAATATTTCATTCAGTTTCAGTAAAAGAGAATATTTCAAACTAATTAAACTTTTTATTTTATTTAATTTTTCAATATTATTTAAGTTTTTATCCCTGAATTTCTTTTTAAATTAATAAGTTTTATTATGTTATAACATATTAGGAAAACTTGTATACCATGATACCTATATTACACGTCAACAAAACTTAAAATACTTCAATTGCACGGTTTTTTTTTAAGTATCGTTTTTAAAAATATTTTAAAGCAAACTGTAATATAATTTAAAAAATAAAAATCTGTAACTAATTGTATATTTATATAAGGATCATAATAACACGGAACTAACTAATTAACCATGTTATTCAAGGAATTAAGTTTTTGTCTTCAGATATTCCCATTTTATGTTTTTAAATTAATTCCCAAATTAATATTTAACTTTGTTAAACGCGTGTTCTTTTTAGTTGTAAAGTTAAACTAGAAAATAAGTTAAAAGTAATATACGCTTATTTCATTTTATTTTATTTGATTCACTTCAATTCGCAATTTATCGAGCCATGTACTTCAACATTCAACTCTTCCTGAGATGCAGCCGTGAAATTATTGGATTTTTATCCGATGTTAAATATTGCAATACCGTCAACAAATATCCGAGTATCTCATTTGTAGAAGGATACGAGTTACGAATAATTTATTATGAGATTTGAAATTTTTCCTCACAATTTTTCTCCTCCTAAACTTATTTACAATCAATCTCTATTCAATCTATATTTCAATCTAAAAATTTAAATTATATTTATCAATTCAAATATCATATTTTACACAATATAATCGTTTTTTTTTAAATACATTATTTATTCGTTTAAATTAGTAATTTTTTTTTTCATACATTATTTTTTTAATTATAAATTTTAACCATTTATATACGAGAAATGTAATTTATATAATAAGTACATTTACTATACGACAATTCATTGATAAACTTGTGATAACCTATGCTATTAATATATGTTGTATAAACATATCAATATTTACGATATAAGACAGTTTTACAGTAAAGAGCCACAATTTATCATTCAAAGAGTCACATGCGGCTCCGGATATACAAAATAATTAAATCGAATATAAAAAAGTACAAAGTATAAACTTTAGGAACGGATCATGATTTAAATTCACTCACTACAAAAGTTTCGGAAAAAAAAAATTAATCCTTTACGTCTTTTTCGAAAAAATCCTTTAAATTTGAAAACAAAGATTCGTATAACGAAGTAATCATTATATTCGTTAAGCGGGGATGACTGTTTTTTTTAGTGGTAAAAATCATTTACGCCAAAAGTTTTCGAAAAATATTCTTTACCTCTGGAAAGGACGATTCGTATTAGGAAGTAATTTTGTGAGTCCGTCAAACCGAATGTTTTCGAAAAAAAATCCTTTAAATTTGAAAATGAAGATTTGTATAACAAAGTAATCATGATATTCGTTAATCGGGGATAACTGTTTTTTTTAGTGGTAAATATCATTTACGGCAAATGTTTTCGAAAAATATTTTTTAGCTCTGGAAAGGAAGATCATTACTTTCTGGAAAATGATCATAGGTATGACTGTAATTAAATATTAATTTGTAAATAAAATTGTAGAAATGTTTTGAAAACACTAATTAAAACGATATTTCATTATGTGAACGCTTTTCGGAGTAGTAACATTCGCTCACGCCGAATGTTTTAGATGTTATTGCGAAGTGATACAAAGTTAGCAACTTAGTTACCAAAAACTTTTAATTGTGATAATCTTCTATGCTTTACTTTCATAAGTGTATAGTACTGCCGTTACGTTTTTCATTGTTTTGCGAGTGCGAAACACTTTCGCAGCTCTGTAATAATTATCATTAACATCCTTATCCCAAGCAAACTCGTTTATTTTTATCTCTTCCTTGAAAATCATTATTTCATCCGTTATATATTCAACTTCCTAAGTTTCACCCAAAGGCATCAGTTTTTTCCGTTAAAATGAAACACACAAAAAATAACCATACCCAAATCTCCTGTCATCATTAATTATGACATATTATTATTATTTAATTTATCTGTAAGTAATGATTCTGAAAAATAAAAAGAAACGTTTTTCATGACGTTTTTTTATTACTGAAATTGTTTCTGTAAATTTATAATTGTTCAAAAAAAATGTGATTTATTTTTAAATACAAATAAAATTTAAAAATAAAAATTGTTTATTTATTAATTTAGTTTTATAATTATAAATCATAAAATTATATAATAAAAATATAAATTAGAAACCTATATTTTGTATACTATAAATGGTCTGTCTGAAGTTGCTTTGCTTTTGATAAATTAATAGACTCATATCGACACCTGTCAGGTAAAAGACTTCGACCCTTGTGCGGCTTACGTCCTTCCACCCGGATCGCATTAAAAATGGTGGTTACAACACCCTAAAAACACCTACTAAGGGATTTTGGCTTTATTCGAGGGTTACTACCTTTTAGTCGAGGGCGTAACATACAACCACACGCTGGAACTGTAAACATCGACTTTTATTGCGAATAGTTAAAATTCTTACCCTTATTAGCTTTTAAAAACTATGTCCGTTTTGCCATTGTTCATTGCTTCCGCTCACATAAATTTTTATATTGCTTGCGATTATTGCTCATCCCTTTCGTGTCCTTATAATCACCCCTGTTATACTCTTAATATCGTGTTATATTGACTTCCTAAGAAGTCGGAACAAACTTGCATAACGGATTATCGTTGCGTGTTGTAGTATAAAAGCTTAACATTTCATAATATTACATAATACATTCTTTTATTAAAAAATAATAATTAAAATTTATAAATATTTTTAACAAAACACAAAATTTTTTAAATTATAAAATATAACGGTGCGTCTACGCTACGCTCCTTAAGCAAAGTCGCGCATGCGCGTCTTGCATTTAACCAATAAAGTAATTAAATTATTTTGGTTGTATTTCATAAAACCTTAAAGTATTACAAATGAAATTGAGTTAATGTTACCTATTATGACCACTGAAATTGCAAAAAAGATGATAAATCATCTAATCGTCCTAAATCATATGATAACTATAACAGACTTAATAAATGATAAAAACTATCACAAACCAAGGTTATTTAATCAATAACATCATTTTTATTCTGTTAAAAAAATTCAATCTCTTTGTTCAATGGTATGCTATGGTATGGTATAAAATATAACGTTTGTGAATTGATGAAAAAGACAACAAACAATGTTTCAAACAAGAGCGCGACAGGAACGGGAAATTTGCAATCCGTTAATTAACGCGAATAATAAACTAATGAAGTTTACCCACCGCCGGTTTTTGTGTTCTCTTTGTTATTTTTTTCGTCTATCCAACATTTATTTTTGCCATGTTCGTTTGTTTTTGGTAAAATCCTCTCTCATTCTCTCTCTTTCGCTCACACACCCTTTGTATTTCTGTTCGCTCTCTCTATTTATATTTTTGCTTTTCATTTTGGTTTATTGCGCCGTCCCCTGTGATGAAAATCACAAACCGAATTGAAAAACAATCCCGCTTATATTCATCTATTCGCATTCGATATGCGAATAATAATAAAACAAACATGTTTGTTGAGCGCAGAAAATAATAATATTAATAATTCGATCCCCCCAACGGTGGTCGGATTCTGCTCAACCATATGCGTGTGTGTTTGTCTATGACATACGCATGTGTGTATGCGTATATGTATATATGTGTGTGCGTCCTAATTGGAAATTCAAAAAAATTTCAAATTATCTGAATATTTCCATCCACCAATTTTATATAACGCAATTCCCCTAAAAAAATACAGATATACGTGTATATATACCATGTGATCCCCCAAAATATCTTTGTAAAATTTAAAGTTAACACAAAAAAATTGCTACAAAAAATCTTAGTTCAAGGTCATTGGTGAAAATTTCAAATATTCAGTAATATTTAAACTTCAAATCATTTAATTCTCGATTTTATAGTTGATTCAATCTATAGATCTATTTGAAAATCGATTTTCTTGAATATTTGAAAAAAAATATGATATTATGACGATTTTAACAAATTATAATTTTGTGACCTTGAGACTATAAAAAGTACAATTATGACCTTAATATATGTTATTATAAATACATTTTCTTTTTAATCTCCGTTTTAGATTAAAGTTAATTTTAAGATCTGTAAAAATAAATATTTGGATTGAAAATAATATAAGAATTTTTTTTTAATTAAATATTATTATTTTTTAATTAATTTATATTACTGAGATATTTAAGGGTAGTTTCACCCTGTATATATAAATCTGTATATATCTATAGCGATTGTGCATCCCTGTATGTAGAATTCATGATATCTGATTATTTATTTATTTAGCTTTGTTCTGGCGCGTATTTGTATCCTGCATTTTCAGTTTATTGCAATTATTATTTGGTCGACGACAAATTTGCATGTTTATTGTGTGAAACCAAAAGCGTGTAAACAAAAAATAAAACGAAAACGGTCACATAATCAAATAAAATCGCAACGACCACGATAAGGGTGCGAGTGTGGACGTGAGAAAACAAACGACAAAAAAGAAAAAAAACAATATCAAAATAAAAATCAAAATATCGAAATGAAATTCACGCACACTGCGGGTGGAAGGAGCGCTCAGGTCTATCGAAAAAAGGTAATAATAATACAGGAAATTGAATTTTCCAACGCAAACTGAAAAGATCTGCGGCTGGAAATAAAAAATGGAATGTCCAATATGGGGGTTGAAAATGAATGCTTTTGGATGGAATCTACTGATTTCGAACATTCGCTTAGATTTGTTTATTCCCTAACTTGTAATTGCTCGTTTTTGGGGATTAGTTCTCATGGAATACATGTACTAAACAGATGTCCCGCCGTGGATTTATTGGAAAGTTTTAAGCACAGCTGTTTCAATTAATTTATTGTTTTGTTTTCTTTTTTTGAACATTCCCTGATGCAACACACACTATACGTTTCTTTTATTTTTATGTCCCAATGCGTCGAGTTGTTTTTATAATTTATATTTCAATCAAATTTTTGACTTCATCTGTAATGCTTCATCTTATTTATTAAATAAAATGAAATACAGTCACAAGAGTTGCCGAATTTGGACCAGCACCTAAGTTGGAACTGTATATGATAAATTAACATGTTGTGTAATAAATAAACAAATAGAAAACTAATTTTAATTTAGTGATCCATTCTGGAAAAGTAGTTGCTTTAATTGGACCTAATGATGCATATTTTTTGTTTTCATCTTAATTTTACGTCCTAATGTACACGTTTACTTAAAATATACTATAAAAATAAACTTATGCCAGTGGTCCATTCTGGGAAACTAGAATGATTAAAAAATATAAATTGATCAAATATTATCATCACTTCTATTTATATTGTTATGAGATTAATAATATTATACAGCGTAAAGCTTTCAGGACAATAGACCATTGCGGTTTATAAATATATTTTTATCTTAGATGCAATGTAGTAAGAATGATATGAGACGAAAGAAGTAAATAGCTAAGAAATATTCAACATAGATCATGCGTCGCGTGAAGCGGGTCAAAAGCCTTTGGTGGATGAACTATATTTTTTTTTCTAGTTGGGTCGTTGGGTTTTTAATGAAAAAGCAAATGACTTAGGAATAATGCGAACGCATGGCAGGCCGCTTCAAAGTGATCTGGAAACGCGATCGCTTGGAAGGGGGATGAAAAGTTAAAAATATAAAAATAAAGTAAAGATGATCTTTATTTTCATATTGGGGAAAATAAATATCGGATAATTTATTACGACGAGCGGTAAATCGTTTCCGCCATTAATTCAAATGGAAAGCGAATGGAAAAAGACGAAACACCGTTTGTTTGCCCTACCCCAGTGTGATTCCATCTTCAATTCGAATTTCCGCCGTTTGATTCTTCTCCTTTTTGTTTTAGTATTCCTCTATAAATCAAATAGTGATTTTTGTTTTATCTTTCAGTGCCAATCGATTACAATTTTATTTCTTTTCAAATTGAGAATACTATGGTTTTATAAATGATCATCAAATGTTTTCATATTGTTTATTAATGATACGCAAAAATATTCCATGGTCTATGATAATACTTGAAAAATTACTTCCATTGGTATTACTTCAAAATATAGTATATAGTTTATAGATTGTCTACGGTGTTTCCTAGAATTTTAAATATCTGTCATGGTCTATGGTGCTACCTAAAATTACACTAGTCTACTACAGTGTTTCCAAAAATTGCAAGTCCGTTATGGCCTATGGAGTTATTCTACGGTTGTCTATGGTTATACTTATAATTATAATAGTTTACATTGGTCTACAGTGTAATCGAAACTTGTAAATAACTTCCATGATCTATGATTCTACCTAAAATTACATAAGTGATCTATAGTATTTCCAAAAACTTCAAAAGTCTATGCTGCTACCTAAAATTACAATAGTCTACTACGATGCTTCCTAAAGTTGAAAGTCTGTTATGGTATATGGTGTTACCTAAAATTACTCAGTCTACTACGGTGCTTCCTAAAATTGCAAGTACGTTATGGTCTATGGTGTTACCTAAAATTACATGAGTCTACCGTGATCTATGGTGTTTCCAAAAACGTCAAAAGTCTGTCATGGTCTATGGTGCTACCTAAAATTACAATAGTCTACTACGGTCTACGGTGCAATTTAAAATTTCTAAAAACTGTCATAGATTATGCTGTTACCTAAAATTTTAATAGTCTAGTCTACAGTGCTAAACTAAAATTACAATATATTAATTCTTTTAACGATGTTTTCAGATGTTTCTCCAAAACGCAGACAGTAATTTAACCTTGAGGTGAATAAACCGTGATACACACTGATTTTATATTTATCTTGGACGAGTTTATTCACTCAAAATAAACTTTGTATAGTTGCTGCAAATCCTCATACCAGTTCATTTATTAGTACCTCCAATTTTCTTACGTCGAACATTTTTTATAATAATTAAATTAATTATTAATTTAATTTATTTAATTAAATGTAAAGATTTTATTTATTTTAGTTATATTGGTAATTTTGGCTTTAATATTCGATTTTACTGTTATTACCAAATTTCAAGGTCTAGCGATCAATGAAATTGCTTGGAAAAATTACATATTATAATATATGTAAGCTACTTTTAGGTTAACTTGAAGTTAATAAGCGTTTTTACTATAAATGGCTAATTTCAAGGTCACTTTGGTATTCGATCGTGTAAAATGCTTGAAACAGTTACTTATTGTAATACATTTAAGGCCACTTTTGGGGACAGGTTAACAAATGTTTGTGGACTTGATAAACGAGACACCCTGTGGATATTGGATTGTTTTTAGAATGTTTTGTGTGGCGGAAAAAAAGGGGGAGCGAAATCTGAGAGAGTGATATGCGCCAATTTATTACAAATCCGTGCAGGGCTTATTATGTATGGCACCCGTTCTTCCCTCCACCCCCGTGTCTATATATATACATATATATATTTTATACGTATTTGTGTTCGTTCGCATTGGAAGAGTTGACAAAGCTGCCACTCCGTTCCGTGAGTTCCAACAGCTCAGAGTTAATGTTTCGGAAAATAATGATATATCTGGGAATCTTCAGCGAGGATAGTGGATGAAAAAGTCCGCATTATTACATTTCACTTTTAAATTTTATTAACGTCCCGGCCATTTATTGCACGCACAAATGAACAATTTCAATAGTTTATTATGGTCTACTGTCTCTCGCTTTCCATGCTTCCATGTCTCAAGTTCATTCGTGTATTTAAAATAAAAATTTGTGTGTGTATTTTTTTTTGGGATAAAAAAATTCGTTACTCATGGGTTCCTCCATCACCGAGTTGGATGAAGAATTGGCCCAAACAAAAGTTTGTAGGTTTAAGGATCGTTTCATGTGCCATGTATGTATGGATGGTATAGTTGCGTTCGTGTTCCGGAATAATTAGGAGAGCTTCTCCAGTGCAAAGGCACGCCCGTTGCAAGTAGAAGCACCTACATGTGTACTGAGCGTTCATTAAATATGCTCAACAGGACTACAGGGTTGATTTAATCAGCTGGGCTGTAAATAAGTTAGGCTCCAGCTCGGACCACCTCCGTAGGCCTCCTCCTCTTCCAACAACTACCCTATCGTACTTTGTCACCAAACTCAAAATAAAAACATGCAACACTACACTGGACGCTAACTTTCTCAATTTCGGAACACCCGAGGAATCCTATGGATTTATCCGCAGGTGCGCTGCCAACTTGATCGAAACCTAGCTACGGACTTACAACTTTCCGTGGTCATTTCAAAACCAACCCTCGGTTAACTCGGCTCCACCGCAAAACACTTTTAATGTTACCCTCGGAATCTATTGTTGACACATACTCAGACACTACTGAAACTGAAACACACAAACCCCATTCCAAGTAAACCCACATTTAAATTACAACCGTTTTAGAACATTCAAACACAACCAAATACATCACTTCCACTTATAATACTTAAGAAAATGTTAACAAACTTTATTTATTTACAATAAATTTTAGACAAATATTTTTGTCTGATATATCCAATATTTTTTTCAGTTTCTAAATTTTTATTTATAAAATATTTTTTTTCTTGTCAGTTTCTAAATTTTATTTATCAGTGAAATTATAGATGTTTTTGTCTAAAGTCATTTTATATATGTTTATATATTCCGAAAGCTTTAATCTATGGGATAAAATAAACTTGTATACTGTTTGTTAATACTGGTTAATATAGTTTATGCTATTAATATTTATCTGGAGGTTACTGTGATAATACAGCAAATCACTTGATCGTAGTATATATTATCGGGAAGATGGAAATGCGAGGGAATTCGTGTAAATATTAAAGGTCCCTTAGGAAGGATAAAAACTCGAGCCTAGCAATGGAAACAAATATAGAGGCACGCAAATATGAGGCAATGAATCAGGCTCGATAAAAGCGAAACAAAGCTTAAAACTTACGGCACAACACACGGCAATAATATCCTTAGAGTTCGGTTGCGAAGCAAAGAGGGCGAATTATCGCCTGTCTTTCCGTATATTGTTTCTTATAACTTCACACGCACTATCCCCCTTATTTATGACTTCGCTCCCCATAATTACGTCTTCACTGGAAATACACCCCCGTTCCACCCCCGACGCACGGATATCGCATTACGTAATTGCGATATTCACGATTCAATTACACAAATGATATAATTAAAGAAACGGATGGTAAAAAGAAAGAAAGGAAAGACCTGTTAACCGTTCGATTATATTTGAACGTCGTTCGGTATTCCCAAATCTGTATGCAATCTAATTTAAGGTTTCGCAACGGCACGTGGAAAGCTCGCTTTGGTTGGTAATTAAAATATTCCTATTTGCAACGGTAATTATGGTTTGTCCAATTTATGACCAGGCTTTTGATCATTTCCCCTTAGTGGTGCATCGAAAATCCAAGTAGCTAAATTTAACAATCCTATTATAGAACCATCTTTTTTTTCTCATTTCTTCACTCTCTATGTCTTCCCTTAAACACAGTGATCCTCAACATTTTTTTTACACTATTTCATCATCAATCATTAAAATTATCCTGCAACGTTATTTTACCTAAATTTCTTCTTTAGGCTCTTAAAAATTTGTATTTATTTTTCTTAGATAAAATAAGTCATGATTTTTTAAAAACCAAGTGATAAGCGGAAGATGAATTCTTAATAATAAATTACAACGTCTTCTAGGATTATATCAAGTATCAAGTTCAATCCCCTAATATTTCCTATGTTTTTTCTGATAAATCCTGTGTATTACTTTATGTAAAAATTAGTAACTAACACTAATTAAAATTGTTTATTAACATATAATTAGCTAAGTTTACTTTATACTTTAATTTATATATGAGTTTAAGAAAAAAATAATACCAAGTTAAGATTAAGAAATTTTTCCAATATTTCCTAAACTCATTTAGGTTATTACGATAATTTAATATTAAAGTTTCATAAAACTTTTTATATTACGAAATGTTAATTAAAAATATTAATATACCGATTTTTCTATTTTTTTACATGTCTTTCCATTTTATGTAAGTAATAATCATAATTACATCTCCGTTACATAATCAAATTAAAATGTCCTATTTAATGAGTCTACTCACAGATGTATTGCCTTTATAGATGCCATATAATAAGCTATTAAAATTCAATATTAATTTCCACATGTTTCACAATTAGATCACTAATTCTTTTGATTATTGCATAATAATATTTATCTTCATGCTTTATGTAATTATGGATTATTATTATTATTTTTGTACGTAAAAGTCAATTGTGTAAATAATAGACAAATTAGTCACCAAAATATTATTTTTTTTGTATTACATTTGAGATTAAATCGTATCAGACTGTGATTTATTACTTGTTGTAAATAATGTGCATCAGTAAAATAATTGATGTTTATTACAATATTAATAACTATCATAAAATTATGTTGATAAAGTTAATGATGGAAATTACATTGCATAGTAGAATGTTTTACTGCAATCCATATAATAGCACTCAAATTTTAATATCTCATTTAATCAATGAACGCAATTATTATATAATTGTTTAAAATCCGAGAATTACGGCCGTTTCATTTTGATTTTTATGTTTTGTTAATGGATTGATTATATAAAATAATATACGATCAATAAATATATTTACAGTTAAATTATAGTATGCGTTTATTATATAAACATAGGTTTTTAAATTATGAAAATTTATAAAAATTTCAAAAATATTTTTTCTTGTTATATATAAAAATAAAAAATGAAATTGTGAAAATAAAGTTATGTAATAAGTACAAAATTTGGAAGTATAAGATTAAAACTTTTATTTAATAACGGTGTGAAATTGTAGAAATAATAATGTTTTTGTCTATTTGGAAAGTGGATGTACAATAAAAATAATTTACTGAAGAAATGTAATTTTAGTTAGAATTGTAAAGGAAAATTCAGTAGCGTGAGAATCCTCAGGGCAGAAGTGCTGATTACATCCCTGGCGTGTGTAAGCAAGAGCATGAAAGAGGGTTGAAACGGTGAGAGAAAAAGAGAGGGTGGAATCGTTCCCTTGGAATTGCCAAGTTGTTGTGTTAAAGAATCTGTTCTTAATTGGGCCTGTCCTAACGAGCATGATTATTGTGGTCTTGGTCCGTGCCACGGGCAAGTCGAAATGCGGGAGCCGTCATCGGCATTGCATTTCCAAGATTAGGGCTAGCCGCGGCCCTTTTTCCCCGCTACTTCTTCCTCATTCTCATCCTCCTCCACCTATTTCTTCTTCTTCTTCGTCATCATCATCATCCCTTTTCCCAACCGTTCCGGAGCGACGGCTTCTATTATCCGCCACCCCATTAGACAACCACTAACTTACTCCTGACAATTGCCAGCAGCTTCAATCCTCCGCACCGAAAACCCTTCACCCAATCCACCCAATCAATTTCAATCTTTTAAATTTGCCATTACATCCCGCTTTATCTTATCGCCAACAATACCTTACATTAACCGTCCCAATTTTTATTACTCCATTTCTGTTTTTACCCACCTACATTTCTCGTTTTCCGCATATCCCTTTTTCAGCTCTTCATTCTTCGCGGCACCGCCTGAAAAGTCGGCGGTTGTGGATTTTCAATTAATTACTCTCTTTGTGAAAATAGTTCGGATTCCGTCTGATGTACAAAGGCCGCAAGGGCAGGTATGAAGACGCCCGTCGGAATGTAATTTTCTATACCGACTGGTCGTATTAGCTTTGTTCCATATATTGTTTGAACCATGGAATGTATGCATTATTATTATTGTTTAACCTTATTTCTACTCAAACAATTATTTCCTTTATAACTCAGCTATTTAATTTCAAAACTAACAAATTTTATTATAAACTTTACTTTTCTTTATTAATAATAATAATAATTATATTTATTCATAACAGACACATAATCAGATTATAACTAAAAACATATTCATCTAACAATAATAATAAAGAAACAAAACAATTTCAATGGGCTATTGACCAAAGATTTTTCTACCCTTAAATTTCAATTAAATTATTATTTATTATTACTTACAACTAATTTAAAACCATCAATTATTTCAAAACTTCTTTATTCTAAGAGTTTTAAACCAAATTTTTCAGGATTTTTTTTGGGTTCACTTTATATATATTATTATAATTTAAGAATATTTCCATTAGAAAATTGATTTCGTTTTGAAAGTTTTTAATCCAATTTTTCAATAAAGTTTGCAAATAGTTTATTAAATTATTATTTACTACAAATTTCAATCCACCAATTATTTCAGAACTTCTTTATTCTGAAAGTTTTCAATCAAATTTTTCAGGAATTTTATTGGGTTAACTCTATATATATTATTATAATTTAAGAATATTTCCACTAGAAAATTGATTTCGTTTAGAAAGTTTTCAATCAAATTTTTCAGTAAAGTTTGCAAATAATTTATTATTAAAACTAAATTAGCTGTTTCAACAGGAACATAGTATTTCCTTCAATTGATTTTCTTTCATAAATAATTCAGTTGGACTGAGATAAACTGAAAACCCCAAAACCATAACAATGCACTAGAAAATAGTTTACGTGAATAATGTGTCCCAGTTTTTAACAATGAATTATTTCACTGCAAGTTGCAGTCACCGCAAACGAGAAATTAGTCTATAGTTTATTAATTAGCATTCTGCACATTCCTCTTCCGCAACAAAACTCCGGATATTCGAGTTATGCAACATTTATTTGATGGACTAAAACAAGGAAACAAACACAAGAGAGACGGAAAATAAAATAAATAAATGAAATAAAAAAAACTAATAAAATCTAGCTATGCATGAAGAAGAATGGACAGTTTTATACAGTGCAAAGTTTCGGATTTGAATATTCCGATTGTGAAATCGCTTTATTGGCTTCGGGGACGTTTCTTTGAGAATGCTAAAAATTTCATTAACTCAAATTTTGGCATTGCTTCGGTTGAAATATGCAACAGGCGTAAATACGCCAATAAACTAATTGCATTCCGTTCGGATTTACATATTCATCATACAATATTGGTTTTTACAGAAAAAAATAAATAAAAATGATAAAAATTAAATTTCATTATTTTAAATTTCATTATTTTTTTACAAAAAATACGTAAATAGAATATTAATAACTTTAATTGCTGACCTTTAATACTAATTATATAGTTATTACAACCGGCGGATATATTCGCCTATAAGACCACTATGAAGATGTAGTCATGGAATCATAAGCTTTTGCTTATTAGAATGATGTTTATTCAATATTTAGTAGTTAAGCAAGATGCGTTACAGATATTACTTGAATTGATGACTTTTTAATTTAGGAAATATATATTGACATATATAACTATGTGACATAGATTGTATTATATATTGTCGAATAAATCACTTGAAATATTCTTAAGGAATCGTCTCTTGGTAAATGCGGATGTATCAAGCTCGTATCGTAAGTGCATCGAAAGTAATCCCATTCCAGATGCCACCTACATTGGCACTGCGAATCCGGAGGCTCGTATCTCGATTGGAATCGTATATAGCAGCAAGCGTTATGCAATCCGTAAGCTATAAGCTTCCCTTTCGCTGAACTCGAGGCAAGTGCAACCCTCCACGAAATACTATTAGAAACGGGTCATACTTTCACCTATCCCATTATTAACTTCCCCTTTTGATTAGAGATCACATAAAGTCCCACCCCATCGCTTTTAATTATTTATATATTTGCATTTTCCATGAGCAATTTCCGCAAAAGTTGCGAGAAGGGTTGAAGAAAAACTAAAAATATCTAACAAAGAAAATGGACGTAATGAGGTTCCTAAAGTAAATTTTATGCAAACGTAATTTTCATTAATCCGTTTACATTTTATGACCGTATGAAAGGGGTTGCTAAAAATTGTTGGTGCATTTTAATAATTAAACTTTATTAAGGACTCATTTGGTACTGCTGAAATAATTAGGAAAGGGTGCGTATTATTAATTTCATTAGGTGGAAATTGTTGATCCTGTGTTTATACTTGCGTCTGGGTTGCAAATCAAGCGGCGGGTTGTAGTTGGCAGCTGGTTTTAGTAAGTTTCAAGAGGTGGAAAGAAGTGGTAGAGGAGAGCTGGACTGGAAAACTTCTTCGAGGATATAACTCATCTCCGAGTCATAGAATAATTTTGAAATTCTAGAAGTATATTAAAGAATAAAATTTTCATAAATTCCTGGGACAAGAATAAGCATGAGGGTGGCGGTGCAAGGGAGCGGAAAATTATATATATACATACATAAAAAGAGAAATTTATATAAAAAGAGAGAAAAATTTATAAAAAAAAAAGAGTGAGAGAAATATAAATAGGAAATCGTTGAATTTTCATGAGCGCATTTTTTGACGTGTGCTCCTTGTTTTTAAAACGGATGGGATCTATTCAGCACCCAAAAACAAACATCGAATCAACAAATGCATTCAAATCACAAAATTAATTTGCATTTGAAAATAGCATTGATAAATAATGAACAACATCGCATAGAGAAAACAAGTATTTGTCAATTTATATAAACATGCGTTTAAAAATAATAACATAAATATATATAGAGCGTTTCGTCTAATATCAAAATTTGATTTATGAAAAAAATTTCATAAGAAAATTTGCTTAATTTTATCAAAAAACGTGATTTTTTAAGGTCATTTGCGTTTACTTTACAATTTCTTATGTTATATATATAACACGCAATTTTATATATATTATTAGAATCTAAGAATATTTTCACTAGAGAATTGATTTAGTTTTGATAGTTTTCAATCCAATTTTTCTGTAAAGTTTGCAAATAATTTATGAAATTTATTATTAACAGTAAATTAAATTATTTTTTGCGACTAATTTCAATCCACCAATTATTAACTTCTTCATTCTGAAAGTTTTCAATCCAATTTTTCAGGAAACACGCAATTTTATTGGGTTAACTTATTATAATTTAAGAATATTTCCATTAAAATTGATTTCGTTTTGAAAGTTTTTAATCTAATTTTTCAGTAAAGTTTGCAATAATTTATGAAATTTGTTATTAAATAATTAGAATGGACTAATTTCAATCCACCAATTATTTTAAAACTTCTTCATTCTGAAAGTTTTCAATCCATTTTTTTCAGGAAACACGCAATATTAACTATATTATTATAATTTAAGAATATTTCAGTAAAGTTTAAATTATTTTTTACGACTAATGTCAATTATCAATTATTTTAAAACTTCTTTATTCTGAAAGTTTTCAATCAAATTTTTCAGGAATTTCATTGGGTTGATAAATAATGACATCGCATAGAGAAAACAAGTATTTGTCAATTTATGTAAACATACATTTATATATAATAACATAAATATATATAGGGCGTTAAGTTTAATATCAAAATTTGATTTATGAATAAAATTTCATAAGAAAATTTGCTTAATTTTGTCAAAAATCGTGATTCTTCAGTTTTCAAGGTCATTCGCCTTTTCTTGACAATTTCTTATGTTTTATTTTGTATTTTATTAAAACACCAAAAATGTGGTAAGAAAAATAAATGACCTTGAAAACAATTCTCTTAAATTTCATCTCATTAAATAAACCACCCTGTATATATACATATAGATACAGCGATATAGCAATGACAAGAAGGCAGACAAAATAGGAAGAAAAAAAATATAGAAGCAAGTTGCGAGGGTTGGAAAAACCAAATACATAAATAAACAAGTATTTATGCACACTCCCAATCCCGACAGGTTTCCACTTCGTTTGTATTCCATCCTCCGCATTTTTCCTTTCACTATCTGCATCCTCGTCACTCGAGTTTACTCACTTTTCCTCGCTTCCGGTACTTTTTTCCTTTTTTCTTCCTTCGCCCTTCGCGTCATTTTTTGTTTAACCATTATTCCCTAACCTTCGTTTTCGCATCGTACCTTCTCCACTATTTACCTATTCGAAAACCCTTTTCCCCCATCCTCTTATGAATGTTTCCTCCGTGAAGAACACATTAACAATGTTAATTTATATACAATATCTGATACGAAGCTTCTCCTCATCATTACGTATTCACATCGCAACCCCATGACATTTATTTCGTGATATTCGAGAGCGAGACTTTTTGTCTCCTGCTTCCGGTTTTCGAAAATATCACCAGACACTTCTTCATTCATGGAAATGTGAAATAATACACGCAATGCATTCACAACACGTTCCTCACTTTTGCTTCTGTTTTGTTCTTACTTTCTACAAGTTATGAATTAAATACATCCAAAATGCATTGTTTTCAGTTTTCGATGAAATTAATTCATAATTGCATTTATTTGTTGTGTATACAGAAACGTTTATTTCTGTCATTCACAATGCAATTTAAATGATGCACATAATAAATTCAATGAACAGAAGTTTACATTTCAATAATTATGGTTTTGGAATTGATTTCATAACATTAATTATTGAAATATACACACAATAATAAATAAACACACTACACGTATTTATACATGACACATATTTGTTACAATTCATAGAATTCAAAAAATAATCAACAATTACATAACAAAATTTCATTTAAATTACGTAATATTAAATACTTGCTTGACTGGAACCATTTGCATAAACATACGTAATTACATTTTTAACGATGAAAAAGTTTATTTTACATTTAATCATATTTGTTTTATAGGATTTAATAAAATTCTAACATAAAGTGCGTTTTATTGTCATGAGAACAAGATTAAGTCAGCGAAGCATAATAACATACATCGCAGATTTAACTGCATATTTTATTAGCGCTCTAAATAATAATCTCGTTTATAATACACATTTAATAACTAAAATTATTATTCTTATCTTCATTCGGTAAACGATAAAGAACATTAGGGAGAGTTGGATCGGAGACTAGGCCACTATTTGTTGTCTAACTGTAAAATTTATTTTAAGTTTGACAGTTCAAAATTAGGATTAGGTATAAAAATATATGCTAAAATTGCTTAAAGTATAAATAAAAACTATAATTAAATCTATGGTCCATCCAGGGAAACAAATAACATTTATTTCATTAAAAAAATAGGTGGTCCAAATTAGGCAACTTTTTAATTTTATAAATTTCATTAATATATAAATTAATTACAGTTATTATTTAATTGTTAGGAATTGTCAATAGATTGTTTGATGACATACAGGAAATCTGGTATAACCTATGCTCATTAAACTGTTAGCAGATGATGCATAAGTGAGAGTTTCAAGTTGTTAGGTCCTCAGAGCAAATGGTAATCAATATGTGGTTCATGCAGAATGACCCGAAACAAACGTCACTCAACAATAAATAATAAATCCCTCTTTGTGTAACCATTCATGTAATACATTTCCTTTCTATGCTTGACAATTCCTCCGCTTCCGGTTTCAGGTGCTATTGATTAAACATTCATTCTTACATAAATCTCACAACATAACTAACTTGATTCGTAACACAACTATTCTTGTTTATTTTATTGCTTTCAAAATGACGTAACATTATTATTATTAATGGACCTAATTTAACCACCGAATATATATCTAATTATGATTAGAGAGAATACAGAATGGCATAATTTATACTGGTCATTGGATACACACATGCATTCAAATCTAAATTAAATGATGTAATCATCAAATCAAATATATTAAGTAATCAGAAATTATAACGTGATTTTGAATAAACCGTCTTTTAGATTCTATTGATTATTTATGTATTTAAATTTTTGATTATCATGATATTCGCTTGTTGCTCTTCGGTTACGTAATATTATGAGCAAACGTTATTATGTAAGGACTAAATTTCCGCGTAATCCCTAATTATGAATAAGAGCCTTACTCAACCTCATAATGTATAGTGGTCTTAAGATAAAGAGCTTGCATGCACCTTCTCTTATAACGTTAAAATCTGAGTTAAGTGATGCAATAACCATAACATAGTTTATAAAGATGTGTCATGATTTGAAAATTTGCCTATAATATTAAAAATTGATTTTTGTTACTAAGGGGTAGAGTTATGTAATTAATCATAATATTTTAGGAAGAATATTTACAGGAAGCATAGGTTATGCAAACAACACGTCCTAGTGAAAGAAGTGGAAATGTGGTAGTAAAAATTATATATCTCTAAAAGCTCGACCACAATAGGACATTTCCCTCCTATCTCAAGCTCTAACCATAATACCAATAAAAAGGACTAGAATATGAAGTAATAAAAACTCTCAACTTTCATTTCCGTTTTTACAACTATGAACATTATAAGGATTTATTATTTTTCTATTAAAATATGGGAAACATAAAGCCTCAAATCAAAGGACGAAAATCCATACATGGAAAATTAATACTGCAAACTCCAAGTATTTTTTTAGGTTATAAAACTATGAGGATTATTAAGCATTATTATTTCGCGTAGTCCTTGAATTATATAAAGTTTGGATGAGAGTCTGTATTAAAGTTTAATATAAACTTTGCGATATGATCCTAATTGTAATTAATGAGTTTTGAATTAAAATCTCTCAATTAATTTTCTAATGACCTTAACCTCCATATTAATTAAATAATTATATAATTGAAGTATTTTTAATATTTATTTACAAATAATTTTTGTGAATTATAGATTATTTTTCGATACTTAACATTTTTAGGATGAAAAAATGGTTGAAAAAAGTCAATTAATTTTATATATAAAAACGATGCAAATTAATCCAAATTTTAATTAATTAAAGCAGGATTAAAATTTCTTAATTAGGTTTATTGATTTTAATTTATTTTTTTATATATTAATCTTAAATAAAAAGGGCTAACGATACGAGTTGATCCTAATTGTAATTGATCATATCCGACCTAGGTTAATTAGGGTGTGTATATGGGGGATTATTTAGTTTCAATTATTTTCCATTTTATGGTATAAGGGATAGGGTCTGAGACCCAGGTCAGACGGAAAAGCGTGGTTAGATCAAAGCTTATTAATTACGCAGAAATTAATGTGATTGATTTTGCAAGGGTAGAGCCGCAGGACGAAGATTGGGCCCTTATTTCTGTTTTGCATATTTAATTGCGTTCACCTTGATTCCGATTCGTAGACTTAATAATACCGTTCCCAACTTTTTATTTCCTTCCCTTTTGATCCCAAGTTTAAAGCGCAAACGAAATATAAATAACCTCAACGCTTTTCAGAATTGCTAATGGCACAAAGCTTCCACAAGTAAATTGCAACTTTCGCCTAGGTTGTAAGAAACTAAAAATAAATTTACAAGAAAATTGCATGAATTCTGTTTTGACAGATTTCTTAGAATATGATTATCACAGTTTTTATCAAATATTCATTAGGTTTTATTTTACGAGTTGATTCGAGTATTTCCAAATTATTATTAGTATTAGACAAATTTTATTATTTTTGGTATTTGCAATATAAATTTCATATTAATAGTTCATTATTTTTCAGAAAAGCAACAACCAGAAAAGTGCTGAAATTTAATAAAATATGGACACGTGGACCAATTTTTTCAGGACTCTGAAAGTAGGAGATAAAATAAAAATAAAGAAAGTTTAATGGTGCGTCCTGATTATATACCATAAGGGAACAGACGTGAGCATCTCGTTTAGAATGCATCGGATCCCGAACAAAAAAACCTAGGTTTTCGAACATAACATATTTTTTGTGTGTTTTATTGATTTGTTATAGGATTTTCTAACAATTTTACGTTAAGTTGTATGAAAATTCAGTTTTCGAACTAATTTTGTTCGAGAACCGAGGTTTCAGAGTAGCATAATAAATATTATATAATTTTCGTATTTCGTATAAAATAAAAATTTTGATAAATTATTTTTGGAGATGACCGTAAGAAGATTTTTACATATTAAGTTCAGACTGAAAAATGCGGATGCAAACTGCCGGCAGTTATATTTACACTCCTCTATCTCTGTAAATTCTATAATTATATTTCATTGTTTCAGCAATGTCGGATGGCTGTAAAACTGAACACTATTCCCGTTAACAACTCCGAACTGTTTAGTTTTTATCGTTTGCAGAATTTTATTGGAAACCTTTCGACGCGAAACGAAAGAATCATTACATAACTGCTTCCATAAAAAAAAAATAATCGAATAACCTTAGCGTTTCGTTTTCGCATTGTGAACGTCAACCTAGCTTTATCTCTTCGCTTCATTTATTTATTTATTTTTTCTTCTTCTGTGTTGTTGTAATTCGTTATTCGTGAATGCGATCGCGCCGTAGAATTTAGTTGGTCGAGAATGATGAATAGTGCGAGATTAGGTAAATTCTGGCTTTGATGGATTAAGATAGATTAGCCGGCTATTGGCATGAAAATAATGGGGAAAATTTACAACAACAAAAAAAAATAGAAGAGAGAAGGAAAAATATAACAAAAAATATTCGCAATGAAATCATCCTTTCGAATCGCATCGATCCTGCTGCTTTCAGCGTGGATGGAATAAAATTGCTAATTATATAATTTTTTTTCTACAGTATTGAAGCAACTTTGAATCGAACGCAACAATTTAGTTAGAAGCTAAACGCAGACACGGAATCGTAAAAATGAGTGAAACAGTCAAAAGAATTATCGTTTTAGTACCGAAGATGTAAATTGGTAAATGCTTTTTGAAATTTGTTGTCGTAAAGTATATCGCTGCATTTGCGCCAGCTGAATCTCAAGTAGTTTTATGAGTATTCCCTAAATAAAATGCCGAAACTAAGTACATTGTATGTTACAAAGATGCATCAAAAATGTATTTTCAGACAAAAAAATACAATACTTTATTTACTCTAACCGTATTTTTATTTTAAATGTATTTAGAAACTTACGTTCTCATATGGTACATCCACACTGCGCATTTCCTTGCAGTGTGGACGCACCTTTATTTTTATATATTCCAAGATTATTTTTAATTACACACTTTTTATTTAATTAATAAATATTTTAATTATAAAATTATTTACTTTTTAATTAATTCCAAAAATATTTAAAGACTGTTTTTGTTTAATTTTTCAGAAAAGTGTTTCTTATAATCACATCTACACTACAAACTTAATTCCTATTATAACAGAAACTTTTTAATTAATTTAAAAAATATTTAAGGACTGTTTTTGTTAAATTTTTCAAAAAAAGTATTTCTTATAAATTTATATTTTATTATGGTGCATCTACACTACGCATGCGTAAAATACTTAATTCTTATTATAACAAAATGTGTGTTATGTAAATATTCTAGAATTATTTTATATTAATTTATTTTTATTTAATAAATATATTTTATTTATATTTCAATTTTTTTGGGTATAACATTTATTAGTATACCAAAAATGAAAATCATTGATTTTAATGGTAGTATTTTTTACCCCAAAGGTGTTGCATATATCACAAATCCTGATTGTAACGACCGGGAAATAATGGCTGATATAGGGATGATATGGAAATTAGCTGGTTTTATATAAGCATGTTTGGGATGATGGGAGTACGATGCTGAAATAATTGAAATGATTCATTTGGAATCAATCCAAATGCGTCGGAGCAGAGCGGATCCGTGTCTTTGTAACAAACTTAGTAATCTGGAAACAACTGAATTTGACATAAATCAGCCTGGACATTATCGCGACAACCGAGTATGATCGACTATTGGCTTGTTACTCGCTCATTTCCTACCCAATCCATGAATCACAGGGGCCCGCAAATAAAATACCACAGGCCATTTCATGAAATTTACTACACATGGTGGTCCCTGTCTGTGTTGCTCCATTTTTTTTTCTCCTGTTTTTGGTTTGTTTGTTCATCTAAATCATAAAATCAATATCGCACTGAAATACTATTTTTTTCTTCTTTAATGCACCTCTCGCCCACATGCCAATTTTTTTTAATTCTATTATATCCTCATACACAAAGGACATTACATTGCATCACAGAATATATAACGTACAAAAGATAATTAAAAAAAAAATAAGTATAATTCAAAATATTTTTATTACAAAAAAAAAATTACATAATCTTATCCTGATCACATTATCCTTATCTATTTATTATAAATATAGCTTAATTTTTTAAGTTATGTCCATTATGTTATGTACATTACATAATAAAATAAATAAGAATTGTTTTTCAGTAATAACATTTTGGATTATTGGATAAACCTAGGTTCTACTATGTATCATTATTATTTATTCATTCGATTTCTACTATACTTATAATCCAGTGGCGGCACATAATTATGTTGCAATAGGAAATCGCAGTGCTACCAACATAAACTTAGTCAGTTGTAGCTTTGATTATACTTCTACTTAGTACAAATATACAAGGTATGATACTTCTAATACTACTAAGCCATCTTATAAATTCGTAATAAATTTAACAATTTTTTCATTTATTTATAATTAATCAAAGCTCTACACTAAAGTAAAGAAAATGAACATAACCTTAAAAAAAATGATACCTCATATATAAATTAAACTTAATGTTATAAAATTTAATTATGATTGAAGAGCGCTGGGATTTGTGTAAATGTTGTTAATTATATTATATTTCATAAATATATTTTTTTGCAAAGCTCTGTTACGTCTCTGACATACACTACGTGCTTTTTGCTCACTCCCTTTATTTTACTTTTTGCTACCTGCCTTGTATTAATCAAGCACTCGGAAAATGCATTCACCTTATCGGACAGCAGATCGGAGAGAGCAGGTCTTGCACTTGAGTCACGACAAGCCATGTTATCACACGCATCCGATTTTCCTTTTATAATTTTTCCTGTTATCCAATTACGATTTTATACCCAATTCGAATAATTGTTTCTTATTGAGAGCGCAGGTTTGTCTTATTTATTAGGCATAATGCGTGGGGCCCACGAGGGGCCCCATTATTTCTTGTAAAAAAATACAATTGGTACTTAGATTGAACTTAATGCGGCCCTGGATATTGATATTGCTGCAACCGATTGAAACCACGCGATCGCCGATGATGCATGCTCGAACAAGACACTTAAGTAAACATAAACATAATTGGAGACAACTTTGCCAACACATCAATTTGCCAGTACTAATTTGTTCATAAGTCAAGTAACCACCGTTTCATTAAAATCTCTGTGCTATAACTTCAGGTAACCATTTTGAAATATCAAAATGTCTACACCTATTGCATCAAGTAGTGCAGCAGCTGACGAATTGGAAGTACCCATAGCATCCAAGAAAGGGGAAATAATGTGTAATCTGTGTCTATATCCCAATATCGTGAAGGTTCTTACAAAACTGCGTCATAGGGTTCAGGAAATCGAAAATTTGTTGTACCCACAGCTGAATACCCGAACTGCTCGAGTTGCTGAGATCGGTAATGTTAATCTTGACTAATTTACAAGTACAAAACGAATCATTTTGTTATTGTAGGAATAGGCATAAATGATATGCTCCATTACTTATACGCAGGCAGTTTTAACTACTGTAGATGTAGAAGGTCATGTAATGACAATGTCCACCAGATGATCAACTTGCTACAGTCTAACGTGAATTTGTGCGAAGAATATCTTCTCGATATGAGGCTTATGCGTAAAAGTTCAATTCCAAAACAAAGGAAGACACCAATGTCATTCAACTACATCTGGATCAGGTATAGGATTGTAATGATCAAGAGAAGAACGGTCCATGTCAAAAATGTCATTGAAGATACAAAAAACCTGTTCAATATAATATCAAATCCCATATTTTTTCGCAATGAACGTCCACCAAGCTATTTCAAAACCGAGAAATGAAACTTTTTACATATATACTATATTTTTTAAATACTTAACATTTCATAGTGATATTTCTATTTTTACATAAATTAGATCATATTTTTTATATAACCTTTATTTATAAAAAAAATATACTTATCTGGTTATCATCACAAAAAAATATAATTAGAAAGTGATTTACACCATTTGATATTCATTTTACTCTAGCACGTTCTTTATATCTCAATAATATCAAGTCCAAAAATTATATAACAAGAATTTAAACAAAACAAATTTTGTTTTTCATACTTCATAAACATCAAAATTATTTTTTTTGATCAAAGACCAAAACTAATAATTTTCATTAAAGTTACATAATTTATATTATATATTCTCATAGTTACGTCTTAGATTTATATATCAAATATTTTATCTATTATTATTGAGATTAGACTAAGGCCTGTCTTTACTGAACAAGATTTTAAACAACAAATTTTGTTTTTCATACTTTATCAACATCAAAATTAAAGACAGGCCTGTTATTATTTAATCAAAGACCAGAACCAATAATTTTCAGTAAAGTTACATAATTTATATTATATATTCTCATAGATTTTCTATAAACGAAAATTAAAATTCCATTAATCTCTAACAACAAAAAAAATATATACTAGACAAAATGTGTTCCATTTATATACTTAAATAATTAGAAGAATTTATTGTATTTTTATAATATATTGTTAATATTCATATTTTATTAAAATGATTATATAATATGTAGTTGTTTATTTACTATCCTTTAGTATAAATATTTTTATCTATTAATTATTTTAATTTATTTATTATTGTGTCCTTGCGGATGCGCCGGGTAAATAATTTAAAAAAAACTTAATTATGTTATATAATATTATTATAAATATCAAATAGAAATAGTAGTACTTATGATAGTTAATACTGTCATTTGTCAACTCGGGACTAATAGAATTCAATTATATAAGATTTTCTAGAGTAACATGGTAATAAAAATAGGAACTATTACTATAGTAATAGATAGTTAAGCAATCAATGTTTAAAAATAACACGTGAATGGGTGGCTACTATTATTTTACAACTAAAAATAATAGTATTTTAAACGATTTTCTAAAGTAGTTTAGTAATAACTATTACTCTATGAAACAAATTAAAATTAATTACTGTTTAATTTTTTAACTCGTTAGAGAAGTAATAAAAAAAAATGGAAGATTTGAATGCAACAAGGACAACGTTTTTATAATCCTGGAAAATAATAATTCCTCGTGTTTTTTATGACTGCGCCATTTATATCTGGAGGATAACGCATTGCCCTAACGGAACGCGTACAAACAGTGTCCATCTACCTCTAACAAATTACCACCGCATAAGTGCATCTGTTTCGTGCACATGTAGCAAATAAACAAATGGCAACATCTATACGAAACTTATGTTTATGGATGACGTTTTTTATCTGCCCAACGCCACATGCATTACTGGTTGTATAATATATTTTTTTATACAAATTTATATTAAATTATTAAGTAACAACTTAATATTAGAGTATTAATAACTATTTGTAACTAAAATTTACTCGTCATTAATTTATCCATTTAGTGCACGTATTTCCAACAGGCTAAATGCTAACCAACAAGATTTATTTATAAAACTAATTATTTGTAACTGAAATGTAGTAACTTATTTTAACAATTTTCTATTCTTATATATTTTGTGTAGGTAACTATTTAAAGTATATATATGTATAATCAAAATTTATTTAAGCAAGTAACTATTTTGTAACTAAAAAGTTAATAAATATTATATTATTAACTATCAAAATATATTTGAACAAGTAACTAATTATAAGTACAAAGTAAGTAGTTATAATTAGTTACTTTAAAGTATTTATGAATAAGTAAAGCAATACAATTTAAATTAGTAAAAAGGATGTAACTATTTGTAACTACAATGTAAAATTATATTTAGCATATGTAGAATAGATCCTTTAGGCAACTTGCGGGTATAATATTATTGTTCCAACAAAGCTGTAAAACATTTACGTTGTCCTTGCACGCTTCCTGCCGATCGCATATCGCGCTGCAATTACGTAACCGAGGGAGAAGATGCGCGCAACAAACTTGGTACGCGCCTATTAAGTTCACTCTTCGGCGCCGGAATTAATTGAAACGAAATTAAGGAATTCAAATGCAAATCGCGACGAAGGGCAGGGCCCTTTCCGTTCGACGTTTAGGTATCGGATATTCAAATCGTGTCTGTATTACTGCATTACTGCTACCTGCAACCGATCGGCCGAAGAGATACTAGAATGGGGGATGAAGGAAACAAAGGAAATCACCCACCAAAAAAATAAAAAGCAAAGCAGAAAGAGTAGGAAAATAGAAATGGACTGCAGGAGCAAAGGGGAAGAGAACACACGTAACAGGGGGAGAGAAAATGAAAAATAAACAAAACGAACAAAAAAAAAACGAGAGCGCCTCGTTAATATTCAAAGGGGATGTAGGTCAGCTCCAAAACAAGAACAGGGCAACCAGGAAAATAGTGTGTACCATTCGATACGTTTCAATTCGGATACAGAAATGGGAAGATCAGAGGTGGGTATCTCCATCGATGCGTTAAGATCGAATCGCAAAAAGGACTGCTGCAATTAATACATTTTTTGGATGCAGCCCTCTCCCCATTCTGGAACTGCTGTCCCCTCTTCTTTTTTTAAAGGGGTGCTCGGAACAGATACTATTTGCCTTTGAGTCATTACGGAGCGGATTACGAGGGGAGTTCATTAAATTTCAGGACGTTCTAACTAGCCAGGACAATATTAATTAATTGATTTATCTGCGGAGCATTCTGTTTGATCCGATAATACCGATTTTATAGACCTACTCAATGTTCATGACAGTTGCTTTCATCCCTTTACACTCTTAGTATCCACATCTCACATATTATTATTGAACGTTTGATTATATAATTGATCAATCATTCAAATATTATATTATTATATTATAAATTAGTGGAAAATACTTAAAAGCAGGCGAAAACACTTTATTTATATTGGAGTAGTGATTCTTTCTCGGGATTTCCCGGGACCAAAAAAAAATAATTCCCGGGAAATTATGGAATCTTACGAACTTTCAATATGTATAAGACGCTTAAAGATTAAATTTCTTAATTCTTCAGAATACACAAAATATACAGAAAAATTCTTTAAATTTTACAGATAATGTTAGATGCTACCTCGAAGGTAAAATTACTTTTATATTAAGTGTAAAATAAAAGTAAGGAATAGTTAAGAAATTAGAAGATAGGCAACACATTATACTAAATTTCATTATAACTAAGTACAAATAATCAAATTAGGCATGAATACAACAATATTTTGGTTTATCAAAAATTGAAAATTTGAAATTACAATTTTATTTTGCAGAAGTTTTATGATCATCTAATTGTAATCATTCCATTGTTAGTTATATAATCTTCGGTCTTTGATAAGCGGTATTTAGACAGTGAGCAGCCGATAATTTGCATACATTTACATAATATTGATTGATGGCTGCCACAAACAAGCTCACTTGCGCAATCATCCTTAATACACGGCGCGACCCACCAAAAACTATTTCATAAATCAAGTGAGTTGTATACACCGAAATATACTATAATCTACAATGGCTCAACTCTGTATAATTGTTTATCAAATCTGAACTTCAATACATATTATGTAATTAAATATAACAATAGAAATTCAAATAAATATCAGCAGCGTATATTGCAAAAAAAGTAAAAGTTCGCAGATACGTACTCGACATTCATAGGAACGTACACTTTTCAGATATGAAACATACAGATTTGTGTACGTTAATCAATATGATCGAATGTAACTTGTTTTACATTGTTGTATTTCATTTGTACGCGTTTCACATGCAATAAAAGTCATCTCGTTTCGAACTCTTCGTAAACAGGTTACATAATAATTATGTGCAATAAAAAAAGCGCGTGTAACGCCGAACAGCGCGGTTGCACCCCAAGGGGGTTGACGCTGACGATAATACGTAATAACAAACAAAACTTTTATTGACAAAAACGTCAACCACCCCTAGTCGTGCCCCGCCATTACGCAAACACGTACAAAAATGTTGCGTCGTGCCATTCCGAACATCCCCCCAACCCCGTTGACCAATTACGACATTGTTGCAACGGATTTTAATTAAATTTTTCTGCATTATAAATTTGCAATTATGATTCTTTATTGTGAGCGCGACACGTCTCGCTCGGAAACGACGGGATATGTTATTTTAAAAAGCGCAGTTTATTAAATAAAAATGCTCGAAAATATCAATTATGATGAAGGTAACAAACGAACGAGACAGAAGCAAAAAATAGTAACTAAAAAAAATATTTTGTAACAAAAGAAAATATTGAAACAATATTGAAACGCGTGCATAAGTGAGGGTGGACCACGTGAAAACGTTTACGTAAACATTGTTATTGATTTCCCTTCTTTATCATCATATCCATCGCTGCCGTTTACCGTCGAGGATGCTCAGTTTTCACGTGTCGGACAAATTTGCTTCATGCATATAAATTGATTTTATTTCTAGTGGAACGAGCGCATTATTTTTATATTGCCTTGTTAGCTGCAGTAAACTGGCTTGTTTGCTACAGGTGCAGACAGCGAACAAACTCGATATACCCAACACCTATGTGTCATTTATAGATTGTTAAGTTGACACAGACGATGAACAATAGGTCATCACAAAGACCTAGCTATTCGCGTAATTCAGCATCTCCGTTTTCAATTACGATCAAATTACCTTCACTATTCTTTGTTTTCCTGAAATTACTGAATTACATTTCTTTCATAAATTCAATACCAAAACAAATCTTATAGAAAATTTTAATTTTCCAAATTGTGTTGCTTATTTTTTATATAATTTAATTTTTTGAAGTAATTCATTTTTAATACTTCTTAAGTTTTTCAATGTTTTTCTCTTAACGAATATTTATAATTATTATTAAAATTGTAATAATATGAACTGAAATTATTGAAATACATTTCTTTCAGAAATTCAAGTATAACGTTTATAATTTGTTCTCATTTTAGCCACCAAAAACGAATCTTATAGAAAAACTTAATTTTAATTAATAAATATGTGAAGTAATTAATTTTTATTGCTTAAACTTTATAATCAAATTGCTTCAAATAATTATTTTTTTCATTGTTTTTCAGTTCTCTTAACAAATTTTTATAATAATTACTGAAATTGTAATAATTTGAACTGAAATACATTTCTTTCATAAATTCAAGTATAACGCTTGCAATTTGTTCTTATTTTAACCACCAAAACGAATCTTATAGAAAAACTTAATTTTCTAAATTATGTTGATTATTTTTTACATAATTTAAATATTTGAAGTAATTAATTTTTAATGCTTAAACTTTATAATCAAATAGCTTCAAATAATTAATTTTCTCATTGTTTTTCACTTCTCTTAACGAATATTAGTAATTATTACTGAAATTGTAATAATTTGAACTGAAATTACAATTCTTGCAGAAATTCAAGTATAACGTTTCTAATATGTTCTCATTTTAACCAACAATAAACGAATCTTATAGAGAAACAAGTGTTGATTATTTTTCAAATAATTTAATATTTGAATTAATTAATTTTTATTGCCTAAACTTTCAAATCAACTTGGTTTAAGTAATTAAGTTTTTCATTATTTTTCACTTCTTTAACGAATATTTATAATAATTACTGAAATTGTAACAATTTGAACTGAAATTACTGAAATACATATCTTTCATAAATTCAAGTATAACGTTTATAATTTGTTCTCATTTTAACCAACAATAAACGAATCTTATAGAAAAACAAGTGTTGTTTATTTTTCAAATAATTTAAATATTTGAAGCAATTAATTTTGATTCCTTAAACTTTATAATCAAATTGCTTCAAGTAAATAAGTTTTTCACTTCTCTTTACGAATAATTATAATAATTACTGAAATTATAATAATTATTACTGAAATACATTTCTTTCAGAATGCTTATAATTTTCTCATTTTAACCAAAAAAAAATTAAATTTAAATATTTAAAGTAATTAATTTTTATTGCATAAACTTTCTAATCAAATTGGTTTAAATAATTAAGTTTTTCAATTTATAATTATTTAAATAATAATTATGTTTTTTGCTATTGAAATTGTAATAATTTGATTTTCAACAATTAAAATTATTATTTTAAACTTTATAATTTTGAAGTAATAAAGTATAAAGCTAATAGTTTTTAATAATTATTTTTTTTAAGTATTTATTTAATTTTTGTATTTTATTATTAATTAAAATAAATATTCTTAGTATAATTAAGTTATCCACTTCATGGTTTGTAGGTAATAGTTTAGTTAGTTTTTCATGGGAATTACGTTCATGTGTGGTTGCACCATGACTCTGTGCATCTTGCGGAATCTTGAAACAGCTGTAGTAGGTGAAATTAGCATATCGCCGGTGCTGTATTAACGTCTACATCTCTTGGGAGTTTCGCGCTTGTCCGTTGGAATTCCATACCCTATTAAGGGGTAATTGCTTACTCCGTTCGGATGAGCCGTGCGAATATGGAAATATCTGATGGAGATGGCTCAAATATATTGGCATACCAATTTAATTTTCGCCAAGAAGAAAAATGAGTAGCTTCTACACGAATAAACCAATAAAAAAGAGAAGTTGAAGAAAATGAACACTTGCTAAAGAAATGGGTAAAAATGTTGGGTAACAAAGGACGCCGATTTGTTACGACGCAAAAGAAATAACCAAAAAAAAAGAATAGGGGTGTGTAGATATATATATATAAAAATAAATAAATAAAAGGAAGGAATCAAGAAGAAACACGAATCCGTCGGAGAGACAAACAATTTAAAACTTTTATCTCATTTCCTATATTCACCTGATATAGCCATCTTTTGCAACGCTTCATTCAACTTTACTTCACAAAGGGGGAGTTATCCTGGTGGGATGAGAGACGTACAAATCCATTTATCGATTCGAAACATATCGCTCGGAAATTTCGAAATGTCAGAGACGGATTTTCAACGGTGATTATGATGGATACCTTTACGTTTTTGGTTTGCGTTTCGTATTTTTCCGTTTCGAACGTAATTTATTCAAAATTTATATATAGTTAATATTTTTTTTGTACACTTCTCGTAGGTTTCCTCATTTGCATATCATTGACCGATGTCAAGGGGGTCCCAAAGGTCACGCACCGCATGTCGGTACACACGGCAAAACATTGCAGCGGCTGCCTGTTTACACTTTTGCACCCTAATTAAATCGTGGTTCAAGTGGTTTTTCGAGTGGTTGAAATTTCTGAATTTTCAGCCGTTCGCGCCCCAAAGTGCATCCACGCTACTGGAGCATCATCATTAGTATTATTATTAGTATTATTGCATTAATTTCATTTAATCATCCTATCCTCGACTGCAGCAACACCGAAAACACTTCGCACACTCCGCCACCATCTGGATTCCATTTAAATCAAACCTAATTACCAGATGAGCACCATGATGGAATTGGATGTACAGGGTGGTGTCTTGTTAATGCTGGATCACGTTCGTCTGCAACCACTCCATGTCTCTGTAGAACTAACTACCACCTCACCTCACACATTCATGGAATCGCTGAAGATCTCACGATTATCGCTGTTGGGTTTATCTTACATCAAGTCGTAGCAAATCAACTTTCATCCAGCCCCAATTATTAATCCGTCTAAACTAATAAGATTAATAAAAACATTAATCTACATTTTTTTTTTTCTTATTAAATAATAATATATACATATACAATTATTCTTATTATATAATACTGATTGACAACTACGAAATCTTACAAATCAGTTCAAATCATTACAAAAAAAAAAAATATTTTCAGTATTAATTTTTCAATTAATAAATTTTATTTACTTTTTGTTAGCAGTTTCCTTTTATATTATTTTTTGGGATAATATCATCAAACAATAATAAAAAAAATTGAGTTACAGTCTCGAATAACAGGAGCAGAATTTTTAATAGAATTTTGTGGAATTAAATTTATTTGTTAATTTTTTTTTACAGATTTTTTCAGCAATTAATTTCACAACTATTATTTAAATATATTTAATACGATCAGAATTATTAATTTAATTTTGGTTTTATTTTTAATAGAAATTTTTGTCAATTAAATTTATTTGTTAAAAAAATTACATAATTTATTATTACAAATATTTTTTAATATTTTATTTGCTACAGTTTTTTAAATATTTTTCTGGAATAGAAAATAATATAATAAAACCTGTAATATTTTGAAATTCCTGCTCATTTCATTCATGTTTTTTTATTTTTCTTTGCAGAGAACTAAACTGATTTATCTTGTTTGTCTATAGACAGATTTTGTTTTTTTTTTTCAGGCAGTACTCGTGTGGAACGTGAACAATGAGTTCAAAGAGATCGCATCTAAATACAAATTGTTTTAGCTTTAAGTATTGTTATTTTAATTAAAAAATACTATCTCCTTGTTTTTTTTTTGTATACATACCAGCTTGTAATTATCGGAAGCTTCCACAAACACTGCTACCATTTTTTTAAATTTTGTCATTAGCTTCCAGACTTTTTAATCTAGTTTACAGATTAGTACAATTTTGATATGTTATATAATGGTTATAATGATTGAACATAAGTATTCAAAATTTAATTAAATAAACTTAATTAATTAATGAGCAAAATAAATAATTGAAAAGAAACTTATTTAAACTAAATTTCTTGAAATAAAAAGCTAATATAGATGTGAAATTAATTATAATTAAAATATCGTAATAACATATTTTTTAAACTAAATTATTCAGGTTTAAAAAAAATCTTACATAATTGTGAAACTAATTAATGAGTGTGAAATTTAGTAAAATAACAATAACTTAATTAATAAATGAAAATAATGAAAATATTATTATTTTAATAAAAATATTTCAGTACATTTTTTGAATGAATTAAGTATGAATGTAAAATTTAATAAAACAACATAACTAAATTCATAAATAAAAAGAAGAAATTAATGAAAAAACAATACTTTTTTAAACAAAATTTCTCTAAAAGTCCGGTTAAAAAAATATTTCTTCAATGAATTTAGAATTAATGTAAACTTTAATAAAACAACATAACTTAATTCATAAATGAAATGAATGAAAAAACAAAACTTTTTTAAACAAAATTTCTCTAAAAGTCCGGTTAGAAAAATATTTATTTAATGAAATCTTATACAAATTCGGTATCAAAAAACATACTTCGTTATATTTCTTGAATGACTTAAGTATAAATGTAAAAAAAACTTAATTACGTAAAATAAATTAAATTAAAATATTTCTTTAATTTGTCGGTTTAAAAAAAATCTAGAATATTTGTGAAATTAATTAAGTATGAAATTTAAAAATCAATTATCTCACTAATTAATTAGAAGAAAAATAGTAAAATAGCTTTAAAAAAATCTATATATTTATTTATATATATAAAACAACGTTAATTGAATAAAGAAAAGGGAAAACTATTTTTTATATATTGCTATCAAAAATTGTAAATTTTATGTAAAACTAATTCCGAATGTGCATTAAATATAGCAAAACAACGTTAACAAGCTTAATTTGCTAATGAACTAACTAAATGAAAGGAAAACAACAAATTCAATCAAAACGGATTCATGAAGTACCGCAACCATTAGTGCAAGCGAAATTGGCAATAAATAATGGAAACTCAATTAATTCCGTAATATAATATGAATACCGGCCATTTTAGAATTAATTAATGTAATGGGGGGAAGGAAGATAAAAAATAACGAAAAAAAAAACTCTCTCAAACACACACGCATTGCAGAACGGAAAACTAATTGTAGTGAACGAAATCGATTATCCAAACGTTCAGTATTGCAATTGTTTCAAGAGACGAAAATATAATTTGATATATTTACGAATCGCATCGATCTCATACGTTTTTCAAGTGCATTAAATTCAATACCAATTTAAACGCCATTATATAAATTATTCAATTATTGCATTGATGCTTTTGATATTTCATGCACGATTCATATTTTGTATGTTTGTAATTAGCAATTGCTTTTTTTTCAGTAAAAACAGTTGTAATTTGCAGGTAATTTGATTCACTGCGGTGAATTTATACTGAGGAAATTGCCTTTGATTGGAGCCGTGTCTCATTAAAGGCCTTTAAGGAAATACCTGAAATTTATTATGTACCGTATTTAATCGGAATCAAATGTATTTAATAAATATGATAAACGGCTCGGAAATGGCAAGAAGTCATTAAGGCGATGCCGTTTCGCATCTACATTTCATCTATTTCTGTGATTAGTCGAACATGTGAATCAGTCTTGTCGGTTCTCCAATTCTCTCATGTAAATGCAAATCTTCGTAATAAATGGAATTTAATATCAAATAAATATTTTTATATAATTTTCTTTACGAGGAATAAATTTATTACAAAATAAAAATAAGATTTCTCATAAAAATTTTTCTCTTTTAATTTAAACTTAAAATATAATATAATCACGTAATTCAGAAAAATTTAATTTTCATGAAAAATACAGATTTTTCAAAATTTTATTTTTAATACAATAATTGAGTAATCGCTAAATCATTACTATTAATTAGTATTATTTACAGATTGTTGCATAAATATATTACAATTAGTGAAAATACTAAAATTTTATTTTCTTCGTTTTTAATTATATTTTTAAAATATTAATTTTATAAAATAAATATATTTCTTTTTATAATCAAAAAAACGTTCAATTAATTAGTATTACTTACAGATTACTAATTTTGTTCTGAAAAAAATTATTTAACTTTACGAAGTAATTCCGCATAATATTCGTTAATCGAGGTATACATACATACTAATACTATTATCTATTTTAAAATTACTAAAAACGTGAAAATTCTGCCATCAAAAAAAATTTTTAGTTTATAAAACAAAGTTTTGTTTAACGCAACAATTTCATGTGCAATTCGTTAATCGAGGTAAACTGTATTTCTATATAAAATCATATAAGAAATTATTTATTTATTACGTAATTTTTTTTTATAAAACCATTACATTTAATTACAAATACTTTCAATAATTGAATCTTAAATGCAAGGAGTATTTGTTGGAAATAAAATATGAGATCGATTAGGTGATTAGCATGAAGTAATATATAAAATACACTACAAAAATGTTCACACGCAATCAGGCAATCAAATAACTGAATTAAAGGAAACAAACCAACAAATTCAGTGTAAAAAACGAACTGATACAAACTTTTTTAACATGCAAAATTTTTAATAAATCTAATGAATCATTATTTTTAATTCCACATTTATACAGTAATTATTTTATTTATATAATAATTTCTATTATTACAACTTTACAACTAAAAAAGTTTGAAAATTAAAAAAATTTTAAAAATATTTTGTGTTTTTTCTAATTCAACATTTGCGAAACATTATATAATTTGTATTATCCTTATATTTTGTTATATAAAAGTATAATTATATAAAATAATAATATTTATAAACAAAATTATATTTTTTAAAATTTTTTTGGTAAAGCTAACATATTTCAAAATAATAATAAATGAATTCCCAAAAGGCGGATTACATATTTTTCTGGAGTTTCATAAACAAAAACGATTAAAATCATTATTATGGGTGAGATTTTTTTTTTTTGGTGCAGAGCTTAAAGTTTCAATAAATCTGAAGAGGGTGCAGCGCCGTTTTATGTGTACACATATTTTTTTTGTAGGAGGGTGGAAGCGATAAAAGAGTACGAGTGGGTGTTTCTAATAAGGAAACAATTTATATTTAAATGTGATCGGGGGTTGTGCAAAAAAAAAAACGGTCCTCTGGGTGTAGCCAATGCGAATGTGAAATAATGTACACACTGGTTTTGATTCAAAATTTTTACTGTTCCCAAACGTGTTATTAAATCTGCCGTATGAAGCTAGTTTTTGTATATATTTTTTTGCATATACATTTGTATATCTTTGTTATATAAATGTGTACGTATAATTTACTTTAAGCCGTTGCAAGTGAATTAATTTACTATTGTTTTAATCCACTTTTCCACCCATGTTTTAAGTAGATATACCTAATAAATACTTACGAAGCACTGTGCTCTTCCCTCTATTACGCAACGTTAAAAGTTATTACATTAAACCCTAAAAATTTCATTTATTCATTTTAATTTCTTTAACAAATTTTTTTTCATAAATGCTGAAATTTTTATATAATCAGTAAATTATGCTTAAAATATGTTATTATTTTTTTAAATTATTTATTTTTCAAACAAAATAAATTTTATTCATTTATAAAAAATAATACTGGATAAATTTAATCATGATCTTTTTTTTTTAATATCCAGGATTAATTACAATCATTCCATGCGATGTATATCAAGGATTAACGACCCGTGGAAAATGTATTCATCCAGTCAATGTATGCACATACTAATTTGATAAGTAAATATATACAAGCAATGAAAATTGAACTTTTACGCAAACTTCTCAACACCTTATTTAGTAAAATTACGTATAAAACCACAAAAATCACAAAATTTACTACCAGAATTATATAATCTTGGAATTCCAAGCCTCATCGATTTAAGTGCGTCATCCGAATATTTAATTAGTATTATTTATTACTTATATCTACAAATCTATGAATCATTTGTTAACTGATAATAGATTTAAGTACGTTGTCCGAATATGTATTTGTACGGATATTTATTTTTTTTAGTAAAAGTGTTCGTTATCCGAATTGTTCACTGTCTGAAAATCGATTTTAAGTTCGTTATCCGAATATTAAGTTAATTTCTATTATTTACTTAAAAATTGAAATTCGATAACCGAATTATTCGTAAATCAATTTAAGTTCGTTATCCGAATATGAATTAGTTTTATTTATAATTTATATCTAGAAATTAAAAATCGATGTTCGTTAACCGATTTAAGTACGTTATCCGAATATGTGTAAAAACTTTTGTAAAAATGTTCGTTATCCGGATTGTTCACTGTACGAACATCGATTTAAGTTCATTATCTGAATATTAACTTAGTTTTTATAATTTATATTTAAAAATTGAAATTTGGTAACCGAATAATATTTTGTATCATTTATAACTTATATCTAGAAATTGAAAATCGATGTTCGTTAACCGAATTCTTTGTTACTGATAATCGATTTAAGTACGTTGTCCGAATATGTATTTGTACGGATATTAAAAAACTTTAGTAAGTGTTCGTTATCCGAATTATTCATTGTCCGAACATCCATTTAAGTTCATTATCCGAACATTAAGTTAGTGTTTGTTCGTTAATCAATTTAAGTTCGTAATCCGAATATGTGTTTGCTCAGATATTTATTTTTTAGTAAAAATATTCGTTATCTGAATTCTTCGAACTATTTGTTAATATAGTAATCATATTCACTTTAAAAAAATGCTATAACTTACGTAATTGCGGTAGACTAGAAATATTATAATTATAAGAAAACTTAATTTAAAAGTTTTTAAATAAATAAAATAATATTTTTTTAAGTTTAAATTATAACTTACCGTTTTTTTTTTCAGATGCTAGAACGAATTTAAATTAAAAATTTAATTTTAATAAACCTTAAATATATTTAAAAAAAAATCTAATAATGTTTCTTTTTTAATCACACATTAACGTTTATTTTTATTATTCAATTTACTTTAATTACTGAGTGTTATCAATATTAAAACTCAGTTTTATTTAGCAAAATTATTTACAAAATCTTAATTAAATGTGAAGATTTTGAAATCCACCCTATTCCAAAAATAACAGCATGCTTATTTTTATTATTCAATTTATTTTAATTACAAATTACTGAATGTTATGGATATTAAAACTGAGTTTTACTTAAGAAATTATTTAGAAAATCGCATTTTTTCTTAATTAAAATTAAAGATTTTGAAATCTGGCATATTTAAAAAAATTAAAAAAACTTGTTTTTTTTTAAATTAAACTTTAACGTTTATTTTTATTAATCAATTAATTTTAATTACAAATTACTGAGGCTGTTTATAATTGTGATTCTTAAGATATTAGGTTTATAAATTTTTTATTTTTTTTTAGAAATCAAGAATATTGTTTTATGGATTTGTGAAGGAAAGGATAATATGTTGGACCTATTGGAAGGCACATCAAAATTTATCAAGCCCGGTTTCCTGGCCCAATAAAACATCATCAACTAAGTTTCCCGTTAATTAAAGAGAAATTCCAACCTGCAATCATTTTGAATTAGCAAATTAATTACAGTGAATTGCTGTAATTTGTTAGCGAAGCTATTCAAGCTGAATGGCTTCTACAAAGCTTAAAGCATCCGCTCCGACCCTCGTTGTGTGTTATTTTACCTTTCCTCCTTCTCTTTTTTTTATTCCTCGCTCCTATTTATCCTCTTTGTACCTTCGTTTCTTGGTTACGGTCGATTAAGCACGATATTTATTCGAAATAATGTTAAAAAATTAACTTTATTACATTTTACTAATAAAAAAAAAACACATAATTATAATTTGTGTGTGTGTCTATGTGTGTGTGTTTGTTTGCGTGTATTTATATAATATCATTACATTTCTTCGTTTGCTATGCACAATGGAATTCGTTTACAACGAGATCCGCGGGGGGGAAATATATATATATATATATATATATACATATATATTTAATGATCCCTAAAAGGGGTATCAAATCCATATACAACCGATTATTCATTGTGTCCAGTTAAAACGAATTCCATTGTTGCACTGCGTTTAATTAACACTATGACTAAATAGCTTCGTTTCTTTTCCTTATTTAACATTTTTTTGTTTCCGACGAGAGACAACAAGAAGGGAGAAAGGTCATATATAATACTGTTACTGAATAAATTAATGTAATTAATTTCGGCCGCGGCGTAAATATTTACAGGCGACCGCGACCTCACATCACGAAATCCAAAACGAGAAACCACCATCGTCAAGCTGCTGACTAGTTTTTAGTAAGGGAAGGACTCGTCGCCGCTGGACTCCTGACTCGAGGGCGGCGTGTCCAGCTGCGGCAGTCCCAGATCCAAGTACTCCTCGTTAGCGGTGATGGTCAAGATTCTGTCTAGGTCCTCGACCAGTTCGGAGAACGTCGGCCGCTCGTTCGGTTGATAGCTCCAGCATTCACGCATCAGCATGTAAATCTCAAGAGAGCAGCACGGAGGCTTTTCCATCCTGTGACCGCTGCGCAACAATTGGAATAGCTTCTCCACACTGGGCACGGAGGGGTAGGGTGTACCTGCGAACAATAATTGATAAGGTCATGATGGTTTATAGTTGATGGTTGATAGGTTCATACCGCCGAGAGTCATGATCTCCCAAAGGAGGATGCCGTAGGACCAAACATCGGATTGCGTCGTGTATACTCTGTGGAAAAGAGCCTCAGGAGCCATCCACTTGACCGGTAACCTTCCATCGGTAGTTTTTCTGTAGTAATCGTTGCAGTGGATATCCCTGGCCAGACCGAAATCGGCGATCTTCAATATGTAGTCATCGCTGACCAGAACGTTCCTTGCGGCGAGATCACGATGGATGCACTGAAATTGCCACCAATTAGGGAACAATCATTCAATTGATCTCAATATAACTCACGCGTCGTGAAGCCAAATACTCCATGCCTCTAGCAACCTGGTAAGCGAACGAGACTAGATCCTTCTGCGTCAAGGTGCGTTTTTCCTTCTCGATGATACCAATAGCCGGTTCATATCCAGATGAAGGTCTGTGCTGCCGCAAAAAGTCGCGCAAGTTACCGTAAGGAGCATACTCAACCACAACGAAGAGAGGTCCACCCTGCGTGCAGCAACCCAACAAATTGATAATATTGATATGTTTCCCAATCATCTTCATCATTTCCATTTCGGAGACCAAATCCATCATTTCATTATCGGTGTGTCCCTCTATTAATAAATTAGAATTAAACACATATCTTCACACACTTTCTTTATTACCTTTAAGCATTTTCACCGCTACAATACAATCAGCTCCAGGCTTTTGAATACCATTCCCTTCGGCTTTGATGACTTTACCAAAAGCGCCTTCACCCAAACTTTCTCCAAGCATTAGCAACTCCCTTGGGATCTCCCAATCAGAATCCATGGGTAATTCATACTCCGTAACCAATCCATCAGCTGAATTATTATTTTGCGACTTCTGCTTCTCAATTTTAACAATAGGCATCAACTAAAACAACATCCACCGTCAACCATGAAAACTAACATTAACCAAAAATCGTACCAATGGTTCTGAAACGTTATCCAACGTACTATGCATCTTCTCAACTGTAACCTTCTTTGTCCATTGCGCTTCGATCACAGCAATCATGTTCTTATGCTTCTCACTAAAAAAAACAACACGCGAATATCGTTTAGCTTAAGTCGGATTCCTCAGCGTATAAATCTACTAACCGTTGGTATTTTTGGAAGAAGACTCCGCAGAATATAATTATAATCACCACGCAAATAACTGATATAACAATCATTAGCAGTTTCGGCAGTGACAATGAATTAGGTTCTGGTTCTATCGCTAAAAAAGGGTGTTTTGGAGATCAGTATAGAAGCCAATTCGGAGAGCCAACAGCTACGTGTACTTACTATCGACAACTTTCAAATAAGCACTGGAAAGGGTGTGTCCTAAAGAGTTCGCGGCAATGCAAGTGTACCAACCCTCATCTTTGTGCGTTACGTTTTGGATTTCTAAGATTTCGGGATTCCCGGTGGGACCAAGACCTTCCTATTATATCGCAATTACAGAGCATTAGATTCCGTCGTGACTGTGCGTGAAAATATAATTCGGAACGCATAATATGGCATGCGAATACGTGCTTTAAAGCTCAAATACTTTATTTTTATTATGTCTTTGTATCGCTATTACCCTCTTTAAAGGGGACCATTTGCATGGCAAACAAATATTGACGTGGCAAGGATATTGCACATATTTTCGATGTACGTGTTCGTTAATAAAACATTGCAACGATGCAAATCCATATGAAAAAACTGCATCGGTTTCCGAGCCATCATATGCAGTGTTATGAATGAGGCAGACATAACACGGCAGTTTACACTTCCCGTTTTCAAGATGTTAATGACTTGGAACCATAAATTTGAAGTTGTAATACGAAATATGTTACACAGTCAATTCACTATTTCCTGTGGTTTATTTAAATGTTTCAGTTCCGCAATTCTATTTCTATTTTTATTTAAAGATCAAATTAAATTCAATTATTTCCGGCATTATTTTATAGCTTTGCAATACGATAGGACCTACTAGTGTTCAATATTTTACATCACTATTAATACCTTGAAGTCTTGAAATCGTATTTGACAGTTGTAGAAGCAAGACAATATTTTAATCATTACAAATACAAGGATAGAAAATAACGGTCCCCTTTAGGATTAGTGGATAGTACAATAGTAATAAATATTTGAGCTTTGTTAATCTGGGTGTTAGCAGAAAATAAATTTACAGTTAGTAATAGTTATTATACCTGTTGAGAAGTATTGACTTGCGGAGCATCAAAACGGCCCCTAACCCATTGTATGTGTATGTTTAGTGAGTTGGCGTAAACCCGACAAGTGGTGTTAAAGTAGTCGCCCACCACCGCAGTCATATTGTTATAGTCGCCCAAGAGGATGGGCCGACTTTGTACTACCTCTAAAAGGAAAGAAAATGCGATCAAGGATTGCTCCGAACACCGAGTATACATAAAGAAAACATATTATGTCCACAACCACCACATTAAATATCAAGTACCAGCACCAACACTTTGTTGTTTTAGAATTCCATCACCTCAAAGTTCATTTTTAAGTTTCGACAATACCTGTATTACTTGCCCGTCCGGTTTGTTGGTGTCGTTATGCTGCGAGTACGTGTAATTTGAGGGCCGAACCCAAGTCAGGTATGGCTCTAGGTCCGCTATGAGCTGCGGACATTCGAGAGCAACGGTAGAATTCACCAGAACAGTGAGATTCTTCGGGTATCCGTCTTTTATATAAGGTTTGGACGGAAAGCGCTCTGCGTGTACATCAAATATATATTGTCTCGCCCTAAGGTTAAGCTCTTCTTAATATCACTAGCACTTACCGATAACCTCCAGCTCATGAGTGTAGTTGATGCAGCCCAGGTAGTTGCAGATGACGCACTTGTACTTGCCGGTATCCGCGGTGACCAAATCCTCCATGGTGATGGACCAGTTCGAGTACTTGTACTCTCCCAAATTACGTTGAGATGGTGGCTGATCATCCTTATACCAGGTAATGTTAGGTGTCGGATTGCCATAGCTCTTGCATTTCAGAGTCACGTAACTTCCAGCCGGCTTCAGCGTGCTCTTGTGCATTTTGCCGTACTTCACGAACACTGGTTTCGAATGATTGGCACTACCTTCAATCTTCTGGTTCTTAGTAGGAACATCCTCTAAAATCCCTAACAAACCACACCAAATCACATCTAACCCAATCAAAATTAAACTAATACTTACGTTCATTAGGATCTACTGCCATCGCCGACAGAACGAAGGCGACAGAAAATATCAGCAAAAAGAGCATCACATCCATCCTCGTCCTTGTGAATCTGCAATGACAGGAGCGGAGAATTTAGTCATAACGTATCGGAAATCCGCCTCTGGCTCACCGCTGTATATTTACAAACTGCTGCACATATGCGATGCACGTGTGCAGACAGCAGCACCATCACCACCAGAAACATTCCCATCCACCAAAAGGCCAAACAGGCAAAAAACGACAGCACAGAAAATAGAATCTGAAATCTGTGATCGGGACATTCCATTCGCATGCAAACCGCACGCGTATGACCCAACTGCTCCCGAAGCTTATCAACCACGAGAATACCTTCGGATAAGAGCTGACTTTTGTTCCGAACCAATGTAATCGATACACATTTAATGCAGCTTTTAAAGGCGCGCTTCCATTAAGAACCTATGAATCATTCCACTCTCATATGGAGTCACCAGAATCTGTAATAAATCACGGCGCACAGACATAAAGAGGGTCATTACCAACGCAGACTAACGTGCGATAATTGTCATAAGGAAAATACCGCTATTCCTATATACGAGTATTTATATAAATTTACTTAAATCTTTTTTCCGCTGTAATTATTTCCTTCCTCTCGCAACGCGGGAGGATGGTTTCCCGCAAAATCAATATTTGCACAGAAGTGGAAGCATTATGTAAATAGTAATTATGCAACACTTGCGCGCGCGCGAGGTTGGAGGGTGTTTGTTAATGTTAAAAGCGGATACACCGAGATTTATTGCAGATAATATTTTTTTCCACGGATTATCATTTGCCGGATAGGGAGGATAAATATTTCGTATACGTGGCAACTTTTTTTTTGTGTTTTTGTTTTCACTTTTTGGGGGATTCTTTCTCTCTTTCTCGCTCATGCATACTATATCATATACATTTTTCAGCCTCTGCGTGGCATCCCACATGCCACAATTCATTTCCTGTAAAAACCCTCTAAAAATAACCGTGCTTAATTTACTTATAAACTTAAATAAGTTCAGGCATTTTTTTTTCGTCTCGGTTTAATCTTAACCATCGAGCAACAATGTTTCATTTATATTTATAGTTAATTAGTCGAACAATTCGCGCGCTAATCTCATGATTTAATTCTTATAAAACAATGTTTTCTTCCTCGAATTATTCCATTGTCTAAATTGGTTGCACAATTACATTTCCCCACGCACTATTTCATTCGTTTTATTCTTTGAGCAATAACTGAAAATTCACTACTCTAAAAATTATAATAGTATAAATTATTATATTAAAAATTTTGTAACACTTAATAAAAGTTTTTTTCAATAAATTTTTAGGTTTAAATGTAATATAATTTTATATTTCATTAATTAAAAACAGAATAATTTGCGTTAAAATTTACGGATCGTGAATCGGATTGTGAAATTTAATGAAAAGTTGAATAAAAATAAAATAAATATGGAAAATATGTTCTTGCTGGGATTAATGGAATTGTTGCATTCGCATGGATTATTTCAATATTAATTAAGCCCGGAATATCGTTGGGAGGATAACAAAATGATAAAATTGGAAATGATCACGGACTTAAAAATGTCGAGAAAACTTTATGCGCCGATGAGCACCAAACTTTTGCATCCCCGAATCGGTCTATGCAAATGCGGCAATTATGTAAATGCACTACAAGCGATATTTCGTCGTCGTATAGTCGAGGATACTGAAAACAAACAAACATCGAGTGGAATGTTTAAAGTTTGTTTATTGTGGTTCGAGGATCTGCGGAGACGCGGTTTAATGAAGCAATAATCAATCCCTCCTTGATAACTTTAATTGATGGAACTCTATTAAGAGACCCCCGGCTTCTGGGCTAATTAATGGGCGCCTTCAAAGAGCTGCCAGAATATCCATTTCGAAAATGTTTATTACATGGTCTGCGTATGTCTGCAGTTCCATCAATCCACATGCAATGTAATTAACGTCGTTACGCTCATTATTTCATAAACGCGGCTCGATCTGTTTTGTTATTTTGCCGACGGATTTTCGATTGTGCCAAACGCCAATATGATTTTACAGATGGGAATAAACGCACACACGACAGGCTCTATAATACACTGATATTGGATTTATTTCCACTCTGTAATTACAAAAGTTCAATTCATAAATTAAAGCTATATGCGTGTATATTTCAATTCCCTTAACTTGCTGTATATTTAAAGTAAAAAGTTACTTAGAAATAGTATATATTACATAATATCAACTTGTAACCTATTCAATTATCATAAAATGAATAAGTGTACAACGTTAATTGAAGATTCTTAATAAAGAGATGCGCTGTCAATCCAGTATAATAAAAATGTATTTCATAATAAAAATGTCAGCCTGTAAGCCATTCAATTATCATAAAATTACTTTGAATTTAACGTAAACCACATATCCTTGCAGTTTTTTAGTAGAGAAATACATTTTAATTCGGATATAATAAAAATGTATTTATGTAAGCCGTTTTATAATTAAATTAAAAAAGTCAGCATGTAAGCCATGAAATTATTATAAAGTTTTGGCTCAATTTCAATATTTAATATTTTTTGGTAAATATAAATGATGCGATTGTATTAAAATTTAATTCTTAATAAAACGTCAGCATGTAAGCAATCCATTTTTTCTTAAGTTGTTTTAATTGGTTATTAAAATAAAATTGAGATATTAAAAATATTGTATAAGGAGCAATGTGGAACTGTTTTTTTTAATAATAAGTCAGCATGTAAGCCATTCAATTATTATAAAATTTCTTTGAATTTAACGTAAACCACGCAAGGATTTCTTAATAAAGAAAGACAGATTAATTTTGATATAATAAGATATTATTTCTGTAAGCCGTTCAATTTTTAAATAGTGTATTTTATAATTAAATTAAAAAAGTCAGCATGTAAGCCATGAAATTATTATGAAGTTTCGGCTCAATTTTAATATTTAATATTTTTTGGTAAATATAAATGCTGTGACTGTATTAAAATGTCATTCTTAATAAAACGTCAGCATGTAAGCAATCTATTTTTTTTAAGTAATTTTAATTGGAATTATATGACGCAAGGATGCAAATATAAAAATTGCGATATTACAAATATGTTATAAGGAGCAATGTGTAAATATTTCTTATTAAGAAGTCAGCAAGTAAGCCATTCAATTATCATTAAATTGGTTTAAATTTAACGTAAACCACGTAAGGATAATTAGAGTTTGTTAATAAAGAAATACACTTTAATTCTAATATAATAAGAATCTAAGCCGTGCAATTTTGAAATAGTTATTTGAAAATGTATTATATAATTAAATAAGAAAAGTCAGCATGTAAGCCATGAAATTATTGTGAAGTTTCGGCTCAACTTTAATATTTAATATTTTTTTTTGGTAAATATAAATGTTGCAATTGTATTAAAATTTGATTCTTAATAAAACGTCAGCATGTAAGCAATCGATTTTTTAAAGTTGTTTTTATTGGAAATATATAACGTAACGTTGAAAATATTAAAATTGAGATATTAAAAATATGCATGTTACAAGGACCAATGTGTAAGTGTTTTTTTATAAGAAAACGTCAGCCTGTAAGCCTTTAAATTATAATTAAATTTTGATTAATTTTAAATACGTATTGCAAGGATTAACGTTTTTTGGTAAATGTAAATGCGTAACTGTGATCAAATTTGATTATTAATAAAAACGTAAGCATGTAAGCCATACAATCGCTATTAATTAGAAATATACAACGCAAAATTTTAAAAATTAAACAACTTTTTTCATAAAAACCAATAAAAAAAATAAAGTATTTCTTAATAAGTCAGACATAAAAACAACGAAAGTAATAAAAAAAAACAATTAATTTCAATCAATCAATCAATTTCGATTACATAATTATTTAATATAAAAAATTAAATTAAATTGAAATTACTGAACGAATATTCAGCGTAAATCTAATGTAAATATGAATAAATTGCGAATTTGAAAGCAATATAATTAAAACGAACATAAATAATCAATGACGAATGCTCATAAACAAACGTTTTCAAAGAATTCAGTATTAAAATCTAAATGAAAACCAAACATATGCGGCACATATGTATCGACAAATAAATTGTCACATAATTAAATAATATTCATTTGCGTTGTATCTGCATTTGATTTGTTAATTTTACTTTAATTATTATAAATCACATATGCAAAAATTTCGCGTGCACTGTTACATTTGAAGAGCTTCTGTCGTATCCATTTTAATTATGCAATGCTAATAAATTAATTAATTAATTAACAAACATCAAACAGCAAAACCGAAACAAAGCGGAGTCCTCAAAAAAATATTTTTAATAATATTAACTTAATAATCCTTTAAAATTAATTATTTATAAAACTTATATTATTATTATGTAACTTTAATATTTAACAAAAAACTGATTTTACTGGAAAAAAATAGCAAAAAATTTTAAAATATTTATTTTTCTGTTTTATTTACGATTTAACTGTAGATGTTTTTAACTAAAGATTTAGTAAGAAATTCTAAATACTAAAAAAATTGTAATAATAGCAAGAAATTGTACAAAATTTTCTTAAAATTATTTGGTAATAATATAGCAAAATGAATAATGAATGTGTTACGTAATGAAATAATTTGCATTAGTGATCATTTCGAAATTGATTTTATAAAATATTTAATCCAACAACCGAATGCATTAGGGAATTGAAGAGCTTTGGGTATAAGCATTTCAATAATGCAATAATGCTAATTAATTAATTTACTAATAACGATAATTTCAAATGGAAAATGACTTTTGCTGAAAATATTATATAAGAAAATTCGAATTGATATTAACGGACAAATCAAAGATTTTAATAAAGTAATTTCCTGAAAAATATGAATACATAATTATATTTTTCAGAATCTGAAAAATAAATCCGTTTCGAAATCAACTTCCTGCAATAATTTCTATCCAGTTATATAATCTCATTGCGCTGGATATGTGCATTTCTCGCAAACACCACCTCTTTTGCAGCTGTCCCACGCGCGGCTTTATCGCATTTTAGCAAACAACCTCCCGGTTCGGTTCATTAATTACAATAATTATAAACACGCCTATTGATTACGTAATTCATCGCGTTCGCCGCGCGTTAATTATAACAATTATACAAACATCTATTGATTACGTGATTAATGTTGCGCGGGGGCGGGGGTTGGCGTTGAAGGGTTATATAAGTAATTTTTTGATATGCGTTTTGTAAGCTGTTTTAATTATAACCACCACATTAATGGCAGATTAGATGTCCACAAGCTCATACACGTTTTACGATGTACAAATAGCTATAATAGGCGTTTTATGCGACAATTACTGTTATTAGCTTTTATATTTGGAACGATCATGTTTTAACGACAATAAAATAAACGTAATGGAATTGTGTGATTTACGATCCATTTTCATTCATCATCTGTAATATAAATTTACTAATATCAATTTTTTTTGTAACTTTAAAAAAAATCATTTCAATATTATATAATCGTAAATTTTGGAAAAAAAAATAAAAGATTTCAATTTATTTTTTTTGATATCCTCAAAATTTATTTTTTTTATTTAATTTCATAAAATATTGAAAGTTTTTACAAATAATAAATATGAGATAAAATCTTAACTTGAAGTTATATAATGCTGGAATTGTGTGATTTACGATCTATTTCCATTCATCATCTGTAATTCAAGTTTACTAATATGTAACTTTAAAAAAAAATTATACAAATTTTGTAAAATTTTTCATTTTTTTATGTCTTTAAAATTTATTTTCTTTATTTATTTTTATATCCTATATTGTTAATATTTTGAAAGTTTTTTTCTTGGAATTACAAATAATAAATATGAGATTAAATCTAAACTTGACATTATATAATGCAAAACAGTATACTTTAAGTGCGTTTCACGTGTTCACCAATTGCGGGACCGGAAATGTGAACTGAAGCCAGGTATAGCACTCCTCCAAATAGGGGATTCTCTGAGAATTCGGATTTCAGCATTCCCATTTACAGACGACAAAAATGGCACGCAGGACCGTAAATCCAGTGATTATTGGCCAGATGTTCATTATTTTTGTCCTCAGGGTCATTTCCGGTACCGGAACGAATCTCCCTATTAAAATAATATGTAACATTCCCTTTTACCCGGAACAAATCGCCGGAAGCTGCTTCGATTTTCATGTAGTAACTAAACACGAAATTTTAAGAAGTGTCATATTCACAGTTCCAATAGTATTAAGAGGAAACATTATATAATATTAGAAAATATTATTTTATTATAATTCAAATATAAAAAAAATATTTTATTTATTGTTAATAATGTTTATATAAAGTTTACTTTATTTCAAGTCCTGAAATAAGGATTTTAATTAAATTATCCATTTTAATTAACTTCTTCAATAAAACATTTTTTAGGTCAAACAATGTCTATTTATAGTACTTAAATTGCTGTAAACACAATAGTGTGTACTGGATTGTTATGAATGGGACGAAGCCAGTTTTGTTGTACATTTCAAGCATGTGTTACATGTCTGGTTTTGAAACTAACTGCACATAAACAGTCTTGTTTCTCATTCGAGCATGAATAATTATTAACAGTTTCATGACAAATATAGAAATTGTTACATTTTATTTCAGTAAAGTTATAAATAGGATTTCTTCTTAAATTTATTATATAATATTTTTAAAATAACAACAGAAAAACCAAAAAAATAAAATAAAAATATTATAGTAAACAGGTTATTTTTAAACGTAGATTTTTATTATTTTATTAATTATTAAGTAAAATAGCAAATACATTGAGTTAATTAAAAGATGCAAAAAATCTTTAAGAAACAAAACTTTTTATATGTAAAAAAAAATATTATTTTATTAATTAACATTAAGAAATATTTTTGTCTTGTGTATGTCCATGAACTAAATATTAAAAATTCAATAAATTGTCTTTGAAATGAAACTGAAAATTTTATTTTCGTAGAAAATTTTTAAAATATTTAATATTATTTTAATAATTAATATTAAGAAACATTTTTGTCTTATGTTTATCCATGATTTGATATTTTTTAAATATTATAAATTCAATAAATTTTCATATTTTTCATAAAGACGAAATGAAACTGAAAATTTTATATCCGTAGAAATATTGTTCTTTAATAATTAATGAATTAATAAATTTTGTATTGTGAGAAATTAATGAAAAATATTATGATTTCCGTATAAAATTATAAAATCTGTGTAGAGAGATCGGTTGTGGCATTGATATGCGGAGGCGTTCGACGACTTCCGGTTTCCGAGAAGCGCACCGAGAACTTCCGCCGCCGGCGACATTGAAATTCTCATCGGAGGTCTCGAAACGTGCACCATCGAAAAGCATCTATAGCAACCATCCTCATCATTCCTTCCTTACCTGCCACCAAAGGGGTACAAGCACATCGCATTTGCATCCATAATCAATGCAAAATGCACTGCAATCATGAATAATTCTTGAACGGACCGAAGTTTTCGGAAACGATTATCGGCGAAGCTTTCCACGTCTGAATGGAAAGCGCGTCGAGCTTAACTTTCGACGGAAACTTAAAATAATGCACTTTCGTTTTTTGACCACGTGCTCTGTCTAGAGTGTCTAGACTCTCTCTGGGCGGATGAACACATCGACAACAATGATGGAAAATTGCATCCGATGGTACGTGGGTATCGAAGGGAAGAGACGGACGTGGGATAGAAGAACTGTGCCACGCGTTACCTTCTTTTGTAACACTTCGAGGATCTCTCAATATCGGCCGTGTTAAATGAGTCAGGCCGGCACCTAGGTTCGTTCGTTCGCCTGTGTGCGTTCAAATTCCCTAAGCATGTGTCTGGTCCATACACGTGTGATGTCTATGTGAGCAAGTAATTTTAGAAATTGTTTACACAAAAAAATGTTTATATGAGAAGTCCGTTTAAAATAGTGGAGCGTGCCTCGTTCCTACAAAGTTGCAACATTTGGAACAAACTGATTATTACATACATTATACTAAAACTTCATAGCTTTAACCAGTATTAAATACAAGCAAAACCAATTAGAAATTATAATAAAAAAAAATCAAGAAAAATCATAAATCAACCACAACTCTTCATTAATGAATTCCTGAAGGATAATCACTTATTTCATTCATATGTTTAACTTTCTATAAAATTAATAAAACAAAAGTTAAAACCCAATTTATTTCAATAAAAATATTTAAACAAAAATTATAGTGAGCAAAAATATGTGACTTTCATTGAAGTTGATTTCAAGGTTTTCAAAAAATCTTTATTTATTATCGGTTTAATGGATGCCAAGAGTACACAACCACTATTTGTCGATTCAAAACACAACAAAAATAAATATCGGCCTTTGAAAATTTGTATGTATGTATTAACACTTGCCAACAATTCATTTTCAGTGTCATATTGCAATATGACCTTGAAAAAAATTATACTTGCATTCGATTTTAGTTTCAAAACATGTTTCGAACAATGAATATATTTCATAAAATGTTTAATTAATTAATTAATTTAATGAACAACAAAAAAATTATGTTAGTATTCTATAGCATTACAGATTTTCATAATAATTTTTAAAAAATAATGTAATTATGTAATAATACATATTAACGTTAATTGGAGATCTTTCGTTAGAATTCCATTCTATTTCTAATAGTTTCTTCATAAGCAACTGTATTTGGTTTGGCTGAACATGGTTCATCCTGTATATTATTACGAGCGCGTTTAACTTAAGCAATGCAATTTGTAATTGTTGCTTATAAAGAAGTAACTCACCATGAACTGTTTACAACCAAACTTTAATTTCTTAAACTTACATTTCTTTAAATTTATTTATAAATATCTTAAGTTTAACAGCTATTTTTTACATTTTTATTTTAAAGATAAAATAAGTCAAGAATGCAATAATTAAGTTTTATATCTTAAGTAAAAACTTAAGTAAAATTTCTTAAAACTGCTTTACTTTGTTTTTAATGGCTATTTATAATAAAAACTTTTATGTATTTAAAAAAATGTATAGTCTTTGATTAAGAAATTTGTTTTTGATTTTTATTACGTCAAGAATGCAATGAGTAAGTTTTATTTTTAAGTGAAAATAATTTTTTTTCTTTTTTTAAAACTTTTTACTTTATTTTTTTAACTTTTTGTTAGTGTACGTTTTTATAAAGTTAAGAATACAATGGGTATGTTTTCAGAGATATAATTCATTGTAATCTAAACAATCTAATCTGTACATCAAGCATCAGAATATTTAATTGGATTAATACGATGAATTTAAGTATCACCGAAAACAAAAGTAAACCAATAAATTAGGTCCAGATAAATGAAAGAACAGGAATAATGGGTCTTCTTCTGCTGGGTGTGGGATGAATTTGTAAGGGCGGAAGGGCCCGTTAAGAGTGGAGGAACACGGGGAAGCCTCCCACGTGGTTGCTTGTTGTGAGTTGTTCGCTGGGCACCGAGGAAGGGTTCAAATCCATAATTTATCGGCCGTAATTAAAATGCGACGATTTAGGCGCTTTAGGCTTTGGGAAATTTCTGGCCAGAAAGTATATATTAAATAAATCTGCATAAATATCGTGGCGTTATGTGATAATTTATGTTCAGAACGGCGTTAGTGTGGGTAGGCCGTAATAAATAGTTAGCGCACTTCGTGAACCCAACGTAATATAAAGGGCAGGGCAGGGCAAGGCAGGGCGCGCACCTCGTCCAGCATGTATGAGGCGAGGGGGGTTTAAAGGGATGCAGGGTTCGTGTCCATCCCCCCACGTGTAAACATCGAAAGGGCCCCACGGTACGCGGTGATAAATAAGCCAATTGATTTTCACCTAGGTACTGCATCCAAATACAGAAATAGATAGGTACTACTGCAACGAAGAAGCAACCCCTAAAACCGCCGAGGAGGGGAAGAATGCCAGAAATTGTACGCGCGTTGGGGACCGAAAACGAAACGCATTATGTAAATGCGAACGGCGTCCATTAAATTACACAACACACGAAAACGGAGGGGACACCCGACCACATTTTTTTCACATTGAGATAGTCCCGGCACCGTCTTCTTCCACAACGAATTTATTTATAGTTGAAAATGCTCCACGCATATTTTTTTTTTTTGTTATTCCCTTACGCAACACAATTCCAGTTAATTACACATAAATCGGATTCCACTATGGAATGGAAATGGACAGGCTCGATCCACTATTTTCCCCTCGCCCAAATTCACCTTTCCGATCATAATCTCTGCGCTTACTCAACCCGAACTGCATTATGTAATAATGATAATCTTTATTGCCTGGACGTTATGAACATGAGGCTTGTTTCCATGCGAGAGAAAGAGAAATAAGGGAAAAAATTATGGACATAAGCGTGTGTCCTTTTTAGATCTTGATTTGTTAAACGAAAACAGTTTTAGTGCTTCTCGAGGATAAACGTCAGTGGGATTTTTTTTTAAACTCTTCTCTTGCCCCAAGAAAGTGTTCAACCCCGGACGGCTCTTAATTTGTAAGAGACAGATTTCACTTTTTAAAAGTGCATCAGTAATGAGAAACGGCTGAAAGTTTAGAATCTGAAAACGCTTCGAGAAACCTCACAAGATGAGATTTTTATGTCATTAAAACTAATTGCTTCTTTCTTTAATAAATATAAAATTAATATTGAATTTTTTTTGCTCGAAAATTAGTTTCTCCTCTTAATAATTTATTTAAATTTATAATTAGTTTTTAGAATGAATATAAAATTGTCTGTTCTATATTAAACTAATTATATATTCTTACTATTTTACATTAAAAAATTCTGAAAATTTAAGTTTCAGTTTCCCATCTGGTCTTACTATTAATAATCAATTTTGCACACTGAAACGGCAACGTAACATAACTATTTTATAATCCGTGACTCGACGGTGACGTTACATGTTGTTCAAATTAAAATCAATTCGTTAACGATATAACGATTTCTGATTTCCGTTTCAATCTTAAAAAAAAAAACATTTGAGGTTAAATTTAGTGCAATTCTGCTTTCGTTCATCTACAATAAAATTGACGTGACGTTACCGTGACGTTGACTATTCTACAAACCTGTTTTAGTTAATATATAATAAAAGTAATAAAATACGTTTTCATTTTCATTTTATAATAAAAAAATAAAGATAAAATTTTAAGTGTGTAAAGTTGCCGATTTGAATCTTAAAGTTGACGTTTTGCAAATTTCACGTAACTTTGACGTTAATGAATAAAGTAAATAAATAATTTTGATGTTGTATAAGTTAAATTTTTCAAAAACAAGTTTCACTTCTTTTAGATAATTATAGGATTTGTTTTCGTTAAATAATTAATATTTATATGTATTTTATTTATTTATACTAAAGTAATATTTGTAAAAATTAATTGTAAATAATTAAAAAAATTTGAAAGGTAGGTAGAAATAAAGTTAAAAGTTTGGTACGATTAGAAGAGATAATGAAAAGTAATAAATATTGTGACTGTATAACGGATGAAGTGGCACGAAGCAGATTGTGGTTTCAGGCATTTTAGGGATGTTCCGGTGAATAATTGGTACCGAGAATTGCCAGGTTCCCCCCACAACGGGGTGCCGGTTCTACAAATAGTGGTGGAAAGAGAAAGGCATGCTCCGATACTCGACATCCCCTGTCCCAAATCTGGAGAACATATTTACCTATTAGTGTTAATAACTTAGCAGTAAACACACACTCCCTTCCTATCATCCATTGCCTATATTAACTAATATAAACGGAATTTCGATCTATTATATGAATTTATGGAAAACCGGTATTCCTAAAATCCTAAAACATCTGTTAACCATACCAACAATTGCACATTTTATTAGTTATCATTTCACACCAGAAAAAATCTTCAGATCTCTGAAAATAGGAATGTCGTTTATGTTTGCACTACAATATCATAATCTTTTAATGAATGACCATTAAAGATAAGATAAAACAACTGTCATACATCGTTAATTTATAAATAACCCACAGCTGCAATCATTCCTTTATATATGAAAGGTGTACACATTTTCCTGAAAATGATAATCCCATAACATAAATAATCAATGAAATCTGAAAATTACATTCATAAAATAATATTTTTATACATATATAAAACAATTTCTTAACAGTTTTAGTAAAAAGTAAAAAGATCGTTAAAAAAAACTATTTTAAGAAAACCTCTTAATTTAAAATTGGAAGCAGACAGTTGTACTAAATTTGTACTTTATAATCCAAAAGATGTGCATTTACTACTTTTTAATATACTTTTCTTATAAACAACTTAATCATTAGCAGAAATAAGAAAAAAAAATTATGTAAATAATTATATTTTTTTTAATTTTAAGCATAATACTTATAGTAGTTAATTTAGTTATGTAAGTATAAAATTTTAAAGGTTTTTATCAACGAATTCTCTTGATGAAGATGTATCACGTAATTTGCATGTGAAAAAAGAAATTAATTGAATACAAATTTTATAATGCAACATATTTTTTATAAAAAATATTTTAATTATCATTTAATGAAATTTTAATTATTTGTTTGTATTTTAAGTATAAATTAATAAACTATAGTTTGATATTTGGTGATATAGTAGATAAGAATAAGTATTATCAATGAATTATTTTGATCGTACAGAAGATGTATCACATGATTTGAATGTGAATGAATCATTAGACGGACATAGACGGTGTTACGCAACATTGGAAAAAGATGTAAATAAGAACCTATTAATTGTCCGTGTTGAATTCTCGGATACCGCAGATGATGGCAATAAAGAGCGTTATCTCGGTTGAATGATGATGCAAAAAAGAAGAGGAGACGTGTTCACAGTAGTCTCAAGCGTGTCCCGACAGAACGGACGTTGACGATGCTCCGAGCAATTATTGGATAAGATTCCTCAATTGCCCGTCAATTGGTCCATCGGGAGGAAGGGTCCGCCGTTGCGTAACCCGTCGCCAGTTAATGGTCGCATTTTGGACGCGGAATCCGCATGCCACCGGATTCATGGATCGCGTTAATCGTCCTTAATCATGTGCGGCATTTCCACTAATTAAACTTTCAACGGGCACACGAGACGTGCATTTGCTCCAACTGAGACTATGTAACAACAAATTGCTTATATTTGCAATGCGGAATTGATTTTGATTACTGTGTATATGCACAAAGCAATTCCTGCGTACTAGATGGATCCATAACTATGGGAACTATCTGAATGTTGATGATCATAGGTAGCCTTCGAATAGATGTGTTTGTATTTCGTATCGGACCGAGGGTTGCGTAGTTTGTTTAAGAGAAGATGATGAGAAGAGGAGATCTGAATGTTGAATGTTTACGTTCGCAGCAAGAGACGGGATGCTGAAAAATGAAGATTTACCGTCGACTCTGCCTTAGTTCCATTTCAGTAAACTTTGATATTTTGGCGTATTTATAAACATCACATTACGGCCGACGCGTAACTGTCTGGCCCAAGGCCTTTGTTTGTGTCTATTTCGAAAATACGAAGTAAAGAAGACCGGCAAGGTGAGTCTGGCAAAGTCAACGCATTCAGAACTCTCATCTATCTAGTCTTTCCAAAACGATCATCCTTAATATACATACACCTTCCACAGACTACATTTACTCAATGGTTTTCACCATTCAGTAAACACCATCAAAAACACCAGAAAACTATAAACTAACAGTTTATAACATTCATTCTCATCAAAACATCAAACATTAATAGATCTAATTTTATCAACATTATTCATTTTCACAATGATAAAACAAAGAAACAAAGAAAAATGTAATTGATAAAAAAATTATAATGAATCTTATTTGTTCAAAAATTATTAATTTCCTGGTCCAATTAAGGAAACAAAATCTAGATCTAATTTTATCAACATTATTCATTTTCACAATGATAAAACAAAAAACCAAAGAAAAATGTAATTGATAAAAAAATGATAATGAATCTTATTTGTTCAAGAATTATTCATTTCCTGGTCCAATTCAGGAAACAAAGAAAACAATATTATATTAACTTTATCAACGCTTAGTCCTCTTATATAATCACTAAAGTAGATGATGCAATAATTGAATTTTATCAAACTTCTAATAAAATAAAGGAACAAAGAAAAAAATATATCAAATAATTAAACAATAAATTAATATTATTATTAATTTTTCATTAAAATTCGAACAAAATTTAATTGTAAATAGCTTTAATTGTTTAATATTAAAATAAAAATTAATATAATAAAATAAGTATAAAAAAATTAAATTATTTATGAAATGATATTTTGAAAAATGCGAGGTTACGTATGAATGTGCTTTGGAAGCATAAAACGTAATAGAAAATATGGTTACAATTTATATATTCTGTGTTAGGAATAACAAGAGACAAAGAGGAAATAATATTATAGTGAAACTATAAAATTGTATAGAAAAGCCATCAATAGATATTTAATAAATGATAGAAATATTTCAATTCATAAAAATTTTACTATTGTGTTGAAAGATGAATGAATAGGGGATTTAATTGCTATACAATATTCAATGAATGAAAAAAATATTATTAATTTCTTTAGAAAAATTCAGTAACTGAAAAAAAAATTGTAGAGAATATTTGGGATTGAATTTTAGAAAGACGTTTAGATTAGAAATTTATCAAAAAAATAGTTCAAGAAAATAAGCAAAGCTGAAACTTCAATATTTTAACCAAACAAACATAGTTCTAAAATAGTCTGAAGGAGAAATTAATGTGAAAACATAATTATAATTATTTTATTTATAATTAATAAAATATTTTTATTTTGTTGTGAATAATTAGAAAATGGATTAAAAGATTGTTGTTAAAAATAATAGAAATATAGATTTTTTTGTAGAATTTTTACTAAGTTAATAAAGTTATTTTAAATATGAAGGAAAAACTTGTTACAAAGTTGAACAATATGTAACAAATAATATTTGGACGTGGTTTCATATTTCAAGTGTCATAGTATTTTCGAGCGAGGATAAAAACAGCTAGTCAATTAGTATACAAAAGTAGCTTTACGGCTGGAACAACGTTGAAACTGTGTTTGTAATAAAGAGAGAGAGAGAAAAAAAAGGGACAAAACAACGACACATCACAAATGCTCGTTTGCGCCGAACAACCTCTTGAAACTGATCTTCACGTTATGCGAGGCGATGATTCAATCATGAACCTACCATTAACAAAACACCAAAGATGTTACTTCTCCTTGTATTTATACTTGTCAAATGCATCTCCTGATAGACTGCATACCGCCTGCCGTATATCTGCGTGGGTGCAGACTATTATATAACGTAGCTTATCTTAGCTCTTTGTGTATACATATAAATGTAAATCTATATTTACACTATTTATTTATTACTTTTTATAATCAAATATATTTATTTCTAACAATTTCAAAACTTACTATTTTTTTAAATAATTATTTTTTAATTGTAATCAAATAATTTTATTTTCTAAGAATAATTTTAATATTTCCTAAAATACTTTTTTCTTCATAAAAAAAATGAATAAAATACAAATTTTGGTTATGTTAAAATTACTGAAAATATTCATTAAATTGATGTTAAAAATTGAAAAATATCCAATATTTTGAAAAATTAGTATAATGTTATTGAAATGTTTAATCAAATTTAAAATTAAAATGATAGGAAATTGTGTTGATTTGGTTGTATTTATCGTAAAGGTTATAAGATTTGAAAGTAAAAAATTGAACTGTAGTTTAAAAAAGTGTGACTATCGCATTTTGGCACATCAAAGTCTAAAAGTAGCGATTCGAATGTGGACTTCCAAGAAAGTGTTCTGTTCCAGGAACAGAGTGGAAATAAAATGAGTATAAAAGAAAAGGTAAATAATAAAAAAAGTGTAGACTGTTTGAAGGAGCCAAGAATTAAGAGAAGCCTATTGTTTTCTTGAAGGACTTCGATAATATTGTGTGTGTTTTGAAAAGCGGAAATTTGGCGAAAGGAAAGACGCCGAACGGAATAACAAATAGAAGCCGCCGATCGGAAACGTCGGCGACGTAACGGATTTTCGAAATCGGATGTTTGGGCATGTGGCACATCTCATAAAGTTTATAATTCCCTTAATAAAGATCAGTGGGGGATTTTCCTGGCGCTGCACACCATAGGGGCCCATTCTCGGGCTGAAGCTCCATTGTCCATCCACCAGTTTCGACGAACTTTCTGTAAAACATCTGGGTTTTCAAGTGTATCGGAAATTGCCAGATGTATAAGAAGAGAGGAAGAAGAAGAAGAAGAATCAAGAGAAAAAAATATAGGAAGCTGGCTAATCAATTGAAGAGGAAAATGCTTTATGGAAACTTGGGATCGAAATGAAAGGGAGGATGCGGTACCCAAACAAGTTTTCTACTGCATCATTGATGATGTCGGAAAGACTTAACAATGCTCATTGTTTAGATTAATAATGGTCCGCGATGCGTGTGCTCTATCCTTATTTTTTACTTTCTTTCATCTCCAAATCTCCCCTTTGCATTTAATGTTGTCATTTATTTAGATTTTTCAATGTTTTTGAAAAAACGCCGGTAGAGGAAGGAGGCGGCATCTGCTTTCGTTCCGAATGGGGAAGACACTCAATAAATACCGAAATGATTTATTTTCGTTGAATTCTGAAACGCGATCCACTCTACCAGGACTCCAGTGGTTCCGTTCGCATGTGTTGAAATGAACCAGACAGACAGCAACCATTCGGAACACATAAGAATGCCTTACCATCTCCGCACTGTCACCGGATATCATATTTAACAAGCAATTCAAACATCTACCTAAACTTATCATGCAGCCCGCGCTAGAAGACATATATATATATACACACACTCAGATTAATATTCAACTCTCGTTCCAACACTTGCTACCTTGCATACGCTCAACAAATATATTATATAAATATATATATATATAAAGCGGAGAAGAGGAACAACAAAAAGAAAAGACCATAGACACGTTTATAAATATTATATATCTATTTACATGCTGCCGGCATCGAGGGAAGAGAGACATTGGAATCCTTAACAACTCTTTAACAATATGCTAAACATGAGATATACGCCCGTTGCTTGTTAATCTTGCAAATAATGAAGAAGAACGTGAAGCGTAGGAGGAAGCACTCCATTCATAACCGCGAGGATAGTAAATTCGCGTAAACAACTTCAAAAAGAATTGAAAAAGAAAATTTAAAGAAATAGCAAAGACTTACCTTTAGTTGTAAATTATTTTGGTCCTTGTTTGATTCTCCTGATTCCTCGCGAGCGGCTATAACTATACTCGATCACACTGATTCGGATGCACTTGATTTAGATCATGATGCGCGTCCAAGGGGATTTAAATAAATAAAAGACAAATTGAAAAAGGATGATCCGAAGGAGGTTTAGAGGAGCGCGCGCGCACTTCTAAGGAACGAATTCGAATGCGAGCGGTGGCTCGACTGAAAGACTCTTTCGTTGTTCTGAAAGAGAACGAATGCAGACGCGAAACGTTGTTATTGGGTACTGACTGCCTACTCGTCCCACTCGGCACTACTAATACAGGGACTTCGAGTCGGAGCCAAGTCTATTTCTACTCAAGATGTGTATGCCTTTCGAAACTCGATGCCATCTTACCACTCGATTCCTTCCGAAGCGCAGGCAACCCCTGCCCTACCCAAAAAATATATTGAAAACCCTTATCCCCACGCACTCAACGGAACGCCCAACATCCTCCCACATCCGCGACGCCAAGGTCGTTTATCTGATTAAAGGATTCGTCCTCGCGTGGTATACCCCAAGTGCTGCGCCTTTGTCTCATCAGATCCGTTCCTAGGATACCCGCAATAGCCACTCCAATTCATTATTTACGAAATAACTTAATGAAACCCACGGAGGATGCAAATAACTTGGCAGTCTTCCATTTTCTACAATTTTCCTTCCAGTCCGAGGATTCACATTTCCTTTTTTTTGTACTGCTTCTCCTTTTTCACTTATCTATTTTGCTCGTCTCTCGTAGTTATTTTAAACCCATTTCAAATTATACCAAAAAAAATTTAAAAATTAATATAATATAATAAGATGCACCCTAAATTCAGACATTATTTAACTATTTTGGAAACTATTTCTTTCAGTACAAATTTAATTACAACAAATACTTATAAAAATATATAAAGATCTTTTATGCACTTACTTTATACTTGAAAATAAATATATCAAAAATTAAAAATTATTTAATCCGGACCATAAGACGCGTATGTGAAAACAAATTAAAGAAAATATTCTAAATCAATTTATAGATCAAAACATTATTATTTAAAAATAACTTCAAATATCTATAAATACTATATGAATAGTATGATCCGAAAAATATTTTTGCTCTCATAAATTTGGAATGCGTTTTGTAGCCCGACGTATTTTATTAAAAAGAAATACATTAAGCTATAAAATTTACCTGAAATTTAAGGATATTAAATTATGAAAAGTCTCGTTAAAATAAAGTTTTCCTGAAAAAATGTACATACCTCAAATTTTACTGCTTTTGCTTTTCTATTTCTGCCACGTATATTTTTAGATGATGATTTTCTATTGTAAGTGAAAAATATATAGTTCCTATTTATTGCTTTTTGTAACGTCAAATATTTCTATTTGTTTTCATTAACTAAACAAATTCAGCAAAAACAATTTAATAAATTAAATTTTAATTATTTTACGCATTTCTTAATTAATTATTTAAAATTAATGAATTAGCAAAAAAAAATCATCAATTAATGATAGTATTTTGTATTTTACAATTACGTTTCAATTATATAATTATTGTGTTTTGTAATTACGAAAAAGCAACAGATATTTATGTTTATAATTTTGTGGAAACATTCGATAATAGAGGGTTCTTAATCTCAGCACTTATAGTACAGTTTGTTGGAATGCGGAGGAGATTAATGGAAACAAGGTTGGATGGATTTAAGGCAAATTTAAGATTATGTTTGGGAACGCGCTCGAACGTGGGTGGTATTTTATTTTACTCTCTATGTTTTCCAAATCGATCGGTAAATTTAAGTAAAACAATTTAATCTAGGTTTATGTAATTTTGATTACTTTTATTGAGTCACTTTTTCTATATCTTGTTTTTAAAGAAATAACGGATATTTACTGTAAGTTACATAAGTTTAGAAGTATGTGCTTAACCAAAACAAAACGACAAAGATTATCTACATAACTATCAAAAAAATCTTGATTACATGTACATCTAAGTAGGTTTTACATCATTATATCAATAAAAATAATAATCGTATATAATTTTGGTCTGAAAAAATATTATTGTCTAAAAATCGAGGAAGCTAATGGAATTATGAAATGGTAATCCTTTCATCTAATACTAACCCATAATACTGGTAGTAAGGGAACCTTTATTTAATCCATTGGTGTTTAAAAGATACTGGGTCAGGGTAAACGGGACCAAATCATTGGATGTCACGTTCAGACTAAGGGCTTCTGTCCAACCTCAACAAGTAAATAATACAACCATCCCAGAAAGCCAATTATCTGGGAATGCCTTTTTAATAGAAGATTACCTTTACAAATAAAGAATAAACAACTTGAAATTAAGTTTAAGAAAAAAATATCTTAAGTCAATACAAGCGATAACAAAGTAAAATCGATAGAAGTTTAGAAATAAATCAGCAATTAGATAATAAAAAAAAAGTTATGATTTTGTAAGATCAATTTTTTTATAATTCCAAATTGAAATTTTTGGTTCCCGGGAAACAGAAAATTTAAAATTAAATTTCCCGGGATTTTTACTTATTATAGAAGAAATATTCTCACTGCAAATTTCATAATAAATTGTTTGCTTAACTTCTTCATATTAATGGATTTCTATTAACTTTAAACACTACACTTTCAATTAGTAAAATTTGTAAATATGAGTCAACACTTATGATTATTATTGTGGAAAAAGAAATCGAATAAATTTTTTAAACTTGTTTTAAAGTGGACGAGTCTGTATGTGATTTTTAAATTTATTTATTAAAAAAAGAATTTTTTTTTAATAAAAAAAATATACGATCTAAATGAAAATCTGTTCGTGAAATGTTTCGGGATGAAACGTTGTGGGCGGCGCAACAAAAATTAGCGAAATTGACTTGGGAAGGTGAAGCAATATTTGTTTAATTTAAACTTTGACCCAGCTCCCCGTGGACCACGCTTGAAAATGCTTTCGCAATTCCCATTTTTCGGTATTGACAATATTTTTTAATTTAAACACAACGCCCATTCGACGCGTTCCCAAAAACTAATGCGGCTTTTAATTTCACTGTTGGCATCGAACATGCAAAGGCATTACTCTCTTATTTCTCTGTCTGTTTTTTGTATATATTTTTCAACGCGTAATTTGATATATCATTGCATTAGTTTCTTGCCGTCCATTTAACTACTTTAAACAGTGATGTAATACTAAAAAAAAAATGATATTAAAATCATCATCCATTAACTAATTAATCAAGCATTTTATTTATGCATTAATCTAAATAATATAACGTTTCTACTAGTGGGTATTTCCCGGGATCTTACTCCCGGGAAATCAACAAAAAAAAATATCAAAAATTCATTTTAACTATCTACAAATCCTTAACATTATATTTTGTAATATTTACTTATATAATATTAATTTTATCATTAATTGTTTGAATATTTAGATTTTTAATTTATTTTATTTATGCATCCATCTATATATTAAACATCATTTTTTGCAAATACGTTCCTACTAGTACGTACTTCCCGGGATCTTACTCCCGGGAAATCCTTAACATTATATTTTTTAATATTTACTTATATAATATTAATTTTATCTTTAATTGTCTTTAAATATTTAGTATTTAGCCTTGTAATTAAAGTTATTTTTTCAGCATTCTCAAGATGTTTTTTTTGTGATTCCTAGATATAGAATATTAGGGACTGGGGTGTTTTCTATATATGTTAACTTTTTCAAATTTTAGACAATAATCACATCTTTTTTTTTGGTGTGCAAAGATTGAAGATCATCTGTGTACAGTATGTGTTTGGAAATCTCCTTATTTATTGCAGGTAGGTAGTTCATTGCACTGCTTCCAAGTATATTTCACATCTTGCACATTGTAGAGACATTACCTCCGAAGTTTATTTTCTACCTCTGCGGAATAGTGTAGTCATAAAGTAACCTTATGTAATTATTTTAAGCTTTATCCAATATTGTAATTCTATTTTGTTATATTCATCAAATTTGTTTCTAACTTAATTTTTATTAACTACTTTTTTTACAATTACAATTAAAAAAATAGGAATCCCTAATATTTTATTTTATTAAAAGTGTGTCTGTAATTATTTGCATTAATGCATATGAATCTTTTATAAATTTCTTATTATTAATCAATTTTTCATCATAAAATTTTCTTAATTTAGTATTGAAAAATTTAAGTCATTTTTAATCTGTTTAAGATATAGAAAATTTTCAAAATTTTTGTATACATTTTTATAAAGTACTGTATATTTTGTACCATATTTACTAAATATTTACTAAAAATGATTTCATAAATTTGATATATGTTTATAAAAAATATGGTAAAATTAATTTAATTTTTATTACATAATAATAATGTTTCTCTGCTGTAGTCCTTTTGGGAAATCCTAGGGACTGATATTTCGAGTGAGATAGAAAGTTGCTAATTTGTAAAATTTTCGTGTAGTGTTTAAGAAATACACGAAAAATCTATGGTTAATAGTCTAATTTTTATATATAAAATAAATTATATAACAGAATGAAAAAAATGAATTTGATTTATGTAATAATAAAATAAAATAAAGGGATTAGATGAGTGAACATGAATCGATTTAGGAGCCCTTAGAGAGCTGAGTTCGTAATCAATTAGTTACGTGAAATCGAAAGATATTTACCTTTATGTGAAGACTCCACAGGTGGCAATAATACGAACAATACTTCGACTCTAATAAAAACTTCACCTTTCCTACATATGCAATAGTCCTCGACAAGAACGCAACTCCCTTTCCTCGAGCAGACTCAAAAGCGAAGCAAAATATCCGGTATAAATATTTAATCCAATTACGCCAACGTTATTCTCAATCGTTTTCGCAATTTAGTCTGAATCGATTGACGTTCCAAACAATCTGAATTTATTTAATCTCCTCCTTCAAGCAGTAAAGAGGAAAATATAAGCAATCACACTTTAAAACAAACTATCAATATATTTACTTAAGAGATACTGAAATATCAGCACGTTACATACAATCGCATTTGTAAACCATTCCTTAATTTATTGAAATCTTTCAAGTAAAATTACTTAAAAAAAATATATATATATCCAGAAAATATGTTCCGTTTTTTTTATATAAATAAAACGTGATTACAAACAAAATATTTTTATTATTTTATAACAATTAAAAATATACAATTATTTTCACAGTTTTACCTCGATTAACGAAATGACTTCGTTAAACGAAGCTTAACTTTTTTTTTATATTAAATGAATCTTTAAATTGTTCTTTATCGTTGGAATTTATTTCCGGTCAGCAAGTTTGATTGAATTGCCATGAAAAATAAACAGACAATGAAATTTAAATAATAATAATATTAATAAAGATGCAAATTGCATTGTACTCGTTTAAGAACACAAATGACGATTATATTTAGGTATGAAATTATATTATACTAAGATTTAAAATATTTTCTCTTTTTATAATTAATTTATAAAGGCAGGAAGACTTAAGTCTTGTTCAGCATGTCAATCTATTTTTTTTTGTATTTTATTACAATTAAACTTCTAATGGATACTTAAGTTATTTTTTATGTTAATGCTGACACCTGACATGTTTTGAATCTGTTTATAGTAAATACTATATTGATGACAACACTGTTTGTTAACTGTTGTTGAAATTATATAAAAAAAACTATACTTAACGTAGAAAATCGTTTGTCCTTCTCCATGGGTTTTAATTAATTATGTAATATTATTTACTTCAATGCTTAAACAAACACATTTCTTGATTCTATTGTTATACAAATGCATCATTCGAACATCTCATATTATTTTAATAGATTCAAGGATAAATTATTTAAATATTTTAATTCCGCATTTTATTTACTGAAAAATTGCTGAAATTTTCAGTTTTTTTTTATTATACTATATACTATTATTTTTCGTATAAAATTCTTCTTTTGTAATGTTGATAAATATTTATATAAATAAAATTAATTAATAATTACTTAAATCGTAAAATTATATAATAAATAATTATATAATAATGATTGTGGAACAATTCTTCAAAGATCCACTTATTTTATTTACTAAAATTAGCTAAAAATCTTCAATAAAAGACAGATTGCTGAAAAAAATAAATATAATAAATAAAAATGTTTTTTTTTGTAAAAATAAAAAAATTGTAGTTTATAAAATTGTTTTGCGTTTTACTACAATGATTTATGGTGAAACGCTTTGTGTGTTGGAATATGCCAATATGAATGGTGATGTATATCTCATAAATTAAATGGGAATGTCGGCAACTGTTGACAGGAGAAGAATACGCAATGTTAAGTATTATAATAAGAAGATTTACTTGCAATTTCTTACGATTTAGGAGGAAGCTCGCTGCTGCAGTAATATTGCATTATTTCGTATGAATTTAATTTATTTTCTGCGTCAACCAGTTCCATAACTTCTTCTAATATTACTTTATAGTGACATAAATCGTTTACAAAAATCAATGTTAACGTAAAATATTTTTTTAAGCGGGAAAAAAATAAATTTAAATTTCATTAAAAGTAAGATTCTTAATTTTAATGAATTTTAGTAATCTTAATAATGTTTATTATTGGAAAATTAAAATACAGTAAGACCTCGTTTAGCGTTTGGAATGCGTTCAACAAACGGAACAGCGTTAAACGAGGTCTTTAGCCTATAGTAAATAGGTTTATTTTAGGCTCGCAATATATCGAATCAGTGTTAATTGAGGAAGCGTTAAAAGAGGTCTCACAGTATTGGTAGCGAAAATCATATTATTGCAAAATTGAAAATAGAAAGGCACCATTTGTATTTTATGGTAACCGGATAAAACTGAAGACTATAAATTTTTATGCGTTTTTGATTGGTAAGTGTTCACGCTAATTTAGAACATCAAACGTTCTATTTCTAGTGACTGAGCTTGCAATAATTCTTTCTTGCATTCTTTTTTATACATTAATTTCCTTCCGTTTCCGTAACCGGAGTAACAGGAATTAGAGGAAGATGCACATATGTATATCAAAAATAGAATGCATATATGTATTTCATCCCCGCACCCGAATTAGACGACAGTGAGACCTATGAGATATGAGAACCGGAAACGGAAAACGCGACAGCACGTGCCTATCTTCGTCCTCACGCAGGTGTTTTCTTCTTCTTCTACTCATCCTCCTCCCCCAGCTCATCTTCCTTTCATCGTCCTCCTCTCTTCCTCCTCCACCTTCAACCTCTCTATCTCCGTCTTCTATAGGCAAGATGTTTTCGTGTCGCGTGCTTCTGTGTGTATTCGAGCGTGTGCATACGTTTCATGACTTCTTTTACTCTCTTTCCTCCACCTCTTCCGATTGCATAACGCATACCTACGAGGTACGAAAATAGAGTGGCCTTCATTCATCGTTCGTTCGTTCATTCAAGCCGCACTTCCGACAATGCGGAATCAACATTAGTCGCCTCATTGTTGCCGTCGGCGGGATGTGTTTCTTGGCGGCAACGGAATCCTCGGATGTTTCTTATTAGCCGTACGAAATCGAGACGAGTTGTCTCGGAAAGTCTGCCGTTCCCAAGAATAGAATCAAAAAACATCCAACAAGAAAGGTCCTATCCTTCTACCACCGCGTGCCACCTACCTCCTCCAACATCCAATAAAATCTAATTGAGCTGTTGCAAATGTTGCAACATGTTGCAAAGAGAATTACTGAATGAATCTCTTAAAATAAAACGTCTTGCGCATACTTCGTTAAAATAGCTTCAATTACTTAACATCGTTTTTGTTCCTATACGAGGATTGAGTACAGTAGAAGATTGAACGGATGATAATTATGGCCGCTCGACTATTTGCTTTGCACGGCGGATTGTGTGATTCGCATTGGAATACATTACAATAATTACTCGTGACGAAACTGGAGGTCCGCTATTTGTTATATCCTTCGAAGTATATGCCATAAGCCATATAAGCACAAGTGGTATCCATCAGCAAAACATTGTGTGTCCATAGTTGACTCCTCGATTTAATCATATGCAAAATGTATTCACATTTTTTCTTAACTGATTGTGCCTACCTTGCTGCGGACATTTTTAGAAGCGCCGGATGATTGGAAACATGTGTTTCCTGGAAGCAGATTAAAAACATATTTTTTCACGGTATAAAGAGAGGTCGAAAAAATATACGGCTTTACAAAAAATAAACTAACGTTTTTTCCAAAATCAACGGCTTTCATTATACCATTATATAATAGGCGTAGCGGTGTAGTGGGCTTTTGACCCTGTCCATTTTATTCCCAATACTGCGGCAAAATGCGATTTATTTCAACACCACCAAACATGTATGATTTTGAAAAAAACTAATACACTACATTCATGTATTATACTAAAACTATTATACTTATTACATCATCATTTAAGTACGATAATCTAATAATCATGATTAAAATACATATTCATATTACAGCAACTTCAAATACCACAAAACTAATTATAAACTTATTGGAAAGTCTAAAGTTTTCTCTTTAATACACATATTTAATAGTCTGATTAACTTGGGTATTAAACGAATAATTGAATAATATGTAAAGTTATGTAACAAAAATACATCATTATTTAAGGTTACATAACGATAGTTTCAAGAATGATGCGTAATTGTATACTGTACCTTATGTAATCATAATATATTTATATATATAAGGTTTTATAGTTTTAGAGTAAGAAAAATTTCGAAATGTCTTAAAATTGTAAAAATCTTCAATTAGAATATTTTAATAATAGATTTTTATGTTAGGACAACAAAGACATATTCGGTTAACGACCGAATCAATTAACGTTACTTTTACGTTTCGGATAACGAACATTGTCCTTGAACCCACTTTATTAATATCAAAGTACTAAAAAGCGCGAAATTTAAAATTAATCTAAAATTACCATCTTTTTTTTTAATTAAATAAAACTATTAAAGAAAATATATTTATACAGACAAAAAAATGAAAACATTTGTTGTAATGCTTATATAAAACATTGTGGGTTACATTCGCATGCTGTACAGACATTACCATTTTTACCACAATTTAATTAAGGGATGTTTTATCCCGGCAAAATAAAAAATTCTGTTTTTATTTGTCGTACATTCATTATTTCGATCGTCACAAACAAAGTTGCCGCAGATAATTTACAAAAAAAAATGTATATAATGTAAAAACGCAATTTTAATCCAGTTTTGTTCTTGTGATGTATTATGGCGTTTGTTTCGTTTCAATTTTGTTCTGTTTTAGATTTCGTTCACTTTAATTGAAATTAAATCGCATTTGCCGCATAAAAATGTTTGAAATGTCAACCTCGTAAAATTCAATGTTTTTTTTTTTCAGGAATTCAGTTATCGTTTCATTCGCATTTTTTTAATCTTGTCAAACTGAAAATAATTTTATTGAATAGTAATGTTTTAGGCTTAGTTGTGACAATTTGATTATTTATAAACATATTTTTGTTTAAATAATTACATGTTGTATTATTTTTGATATATTCTAGAGGTGAGTACTTATTTTTTTAGAAAGTACTGTATGTTTCGTATTCAAAATTAATATATTTTAGGTTACGTGTCGTTAATATTAAATCTTAATTTTTCGGAAATTAAATAATATTTAGATTGACAATCTTAACGTTTTTTTTATATAAATATTCTTATGCGCTTATGTAACATAGTGAATGTTTGTGTCAAAGTATAATGAAGCTCGTATTAAGTAATCAAAATAAAATATTGACCCAAAAATCTTCGTATAAAATAAAATAAAATCCAAAAACTAAAGGAAAATCTACGATGTCTCAATTAGATCAAGATTTGCAAAGATTATGGTCGGGTTCAGGAAAACAGAACATTCCAAACGAATGGGAATTGCATGATATGGAAAATTTTGATTTATGCATACAATTATTCGCAAATATTATGATAGATCTTATATATGATCTGAGATTAAAATTAAAAGCATTAAAAGATCACATGTTTCCTGTAAATTTAGAAATATGTTCTGATCCAGAAGACCTAACAAAAACTCAAAGTGAGTATAAATAAATTTTCTTTAAATAATTTTATTTAGCTTTTCCCTAGTTTTTAAGTGGTACGTCGTATTAAGATATGCCCGAAAAAAGAAGAAAACAGTTTGTAAACATTGCACTGGGCCTTGCTTGAAAAACGTTTTTATGATACTGGAGGCGTTAGAAAATGACCTTTTTGCATGGGAAAAGAAACTCTTTAGATTTTCTGAAGAAAGACCAGATGAAGGTGTGCTTATTGTATTCTGAGCTGAAGGAGAAGTACACAATTAATTAATTTATGATTTATAGATTATAAACGCGTAATAAAAAATCAGCAAAAAATATGGGAAAGTAAATACTCGCCACTTGACAAACTTAAATCTTTATTATCACGACCTGAAATGACTCCACCCAAGCCGCGCCGTTCCTCAAGTTTAAATAACTTATATTATAGTATTTATATAAGCATATTTCTGTTATTCCATTAACTAATATCCTTATATTTTTTAGATTACAAAACCTTGCCCCGTCATCAATTAAAGGAAAAAAATTCTGAATCATCTTCATCAAAAACAGCTACCATCAATACAGCTAAGAAAGAAACATTACAACAAAATAATAATGGTTCAGTATCATCACTAAGTTCTGAAAACTTTTGTAAACCAAAACCAATCAAAATTCACCGAGTCAAAATTGAAGGTATATTGCCAAAAATATTGTAATGATATAATAACCATTACATTTCAGAGGATATTTCGAAACAGTCGCTTGTGGCATCACCTCCCGATGTTCAGGAACTTTCATCAACTAAAGAATCAGCAATATTCTTGAAACCAAAATTTATTGGTTTTTCGATAGACAAAATATTAAGAATTCCCTATCAAAAAACAGATGCTTCTAGTCAAGTAGAAAATCAGAAAAAGGCATCTGATTGTGTAAATCCTTCCAAGGAAGTAAAATATCTAAAAGGTGTAAGTAATCAAGAAAACATATCTACATCTGGTAATCCTTCCAAGGATGTGGAATTTAAGAAAGTCCCGTCTAAATCTGTAAACCCTTCATTGAAAGTAGAAAATCAAGAAAATACATCTGAATATGTAAAATCGTTTACAAGATCTGCAAGAAGTTCCATTATAGTAGAACAGCAGGATAACCCCTCTAAATCTGCAAATCCTTCACAGGAAGTAGCAAATCAGGAAAGTTCATCTAAATATGTAAATCCAACAGAAAATGTAACATATCGGAAAACTTCTTATCATTCCCAGAAAATCACATCTAAACCTGTAAATTCTTCCCAGGAAGTAGAAAACCAGAAAAACACAACTGAACATGCAAAACCGTTCAAAAGATCTGCAAAACGTTCTATTTTAGTAGCAAATCAGGATGACGCCTCTAAATCTGCATATCCTTCTCAGGGAATAAAAAACCAGGAAAGCACATCTGATTATGAAAATCCGTTAAAAAAATTAGCAACTCTTTCACTGGCAGTAGCAAATCAGGAAATCACATCTAAATCTATAAAACCATCCAAACAAGTAACAACAAACACAAATTCTGCAAAACCTTTCATTAATGTAGCAAAGCAGGAAGACCCCTTTAAATCTGCAAATTCTTCAAAGGAAGTGGTAGAACAGGAAAAGGCATATGAATCTACAAAGTCATCTAATGAACAGATTGAAAATATTTATTCCAATGCAGTAGCAGGTCCATCTAATTGGAAAAACCATAAAGATAATAATTATTCCAATCCAGTCGCAGGTCCATCTAATTGGAAAGACCTTAAAGATAATAATTATTCCAATGCAGTAGCAGGTCCATCCAATTGGAAATACCATAAAGATAATAATTATTCCAATCCAGTCGCAAGTCCATCTAATTGGAAAGACCTTAAAGATAATAATTATTCCAATGCAGTAGCAGATCCATCTAATTGGAAAGACCAAAAAGATAATAATTATCCCAACCCAGTAGCAGGTCCATCCTATAAAGATAATTTCCCTGCACCAAAACGCTCACATTCAACTTCATCTTTATATTCAGATTGCGGTCCGATTGGTATTATAATCAAAAATAAATGATATTTTTTAATTTTAAATACTTTCATTTTTTTTAGTTGAGAAGATGGTCAATGATTTTCATAGGAAGGCGTATGCCTATTTGAATGAGAATGGTAGTCAAAAAATGACCAATGAAACATATAAATATGTTTTATTCTTCCGTATGAGGATGTTATCAAATAAATTAATTAACTATATCGAATATCAACCAGATTTATTTGACATATTTGCAGAAGTTCAAATTTAAAACATTGTTTTATTTATGTTAGTATATAGTTTATAAGTACAATAGTTTCATGACTACAATTGTTTAAGTCCTGAATGTACATTGTTTTAAGCAAATTTTTATATATTTCTTCAATTCAAGAAATGAGTTTTATAATATAATTATAGTATGTTTGAATTTACACTGTTTTGTGCATATAGTGTTATATATTTCATAAATTTTAAAAATGAGTTTTATAATATAGTTATAGTATGTTTAAGTATTTAATAATATTAAAATTAATATTTTATACTTTAAATATTAACTTCGAAAGTTTAGAAATTCCAAATATATTTTAATAATAATAAATATAATTTATTGCACATACAAAAACCTATCCGAACCTTATATTTTATTTATCTTCAAAATTGGTAAGTTTTTAAAAATATTAATTAGTTTCGTTTTTTGATCATCATTGGCAGCACCTTCATGAAAATTGAGTTGGCAGCAGTATCTTAGGTGCAGAAGAAATCTAAATACCCTTTTTGTGTAAACATTCACAGGGGTACAATTACCATAAGAAAATACTTGGGGATGCTACGTCTGAGTGATTACATCAAAGGTAAGTGCAACTACAAGTAGTTGATGATTTACTATAAATGTATCGAAATTTGATATTAGGTTAAGTTTTATTTGTATAGTTTCTTGTATAATGTTAGCTTTTCTCAAACTATGTTGGCATCACGTTCATGAAATTTGTGTTGGCAGCAAACAAAAGAAAAACGCAATTTTCAATTTATGTATTCGATTAAGTCTTTGTTGAATATTGTTTTTAGAGAAGACGACCCAAAATTGTATATACCTGTTGCCTAGTGATCATAAATAATTATTTATATAATTTAAACAATAGTAAGTACCTAAAGTATACTATATTCTAAAGTAATCTAATATTTGTAGGTATAATCTGATTCATGAGTTAAGATGTCGGGAATTGATGATTTACTTGGTTGTGGATCAAAACTAAACTTGTCCAGCACGGAGGAATGGGAACTAAACAGTTGTAAGAATTTTCAATTGTGTATAAAAATTCAACCCAACGAAATGATCAATAATTTGTACAAAGTTGGGAAAAAAATGAAAACTTTATTTCCTATGGACTTTGAAAGTTTTTCATCACCTGAAAATGATACTTCGTTGCCCAGTGAGTATAAAATAAGTTCATTTTTATTGCAATATTTAACTGATTGTATTGTTTTATTAGTCCTCAAATGGGTTTCCTTATATGAAATTATAGACAAAAATAATTCACCATCTTGTGTATGTAGAAGACCCTGTATTAAAAACATGTACCTCGTACTTGAAGTGTTTGAATCGAATATTTCTCAATGGGAAAAAAATGTGTTTAGGTACAATTCCTATAAAACGGATGCAGGTATACTCATTGTAGTCTGATCTACAACAAGGAACTAATTCAATTATAATTTTTAGATTTTAACAGAACTTTACAAGCACAGCACAAGAAATGGAAGACATTTTCACGGTTTCAACATCAACAGTATAAAACGCCACTTTTTGGAAATTCTCGTCGTTCGTTAAATGATGAATCTTTTGCAAGAAGCAAAGAAATTCTTGTTGAAAAAGCTATACCAATGGTACACCAGCAAATTACTACACTTACAATTGCATCCTTTGATGAAGAATACCATGTACACCCATCACCCTCAAAAATTCGTCGAATTTCGACTCCAGGTATTTTTTGGAAATACATTCTTTCTTACACTACATTTACCATTATATTTTAGATCCCCTGCTTCATCCTGCTTCATTTTTTACAAATATTGAACACGTTATAACATCACTCGCAATAGACATCGAATCAACCAATATGGAAACAGGTTTCGATTATATAATTTACCAATAATTCATATTAATATTAAATCAATTTTATCAGCTTCTCCCTACCTAGAAGATGAGCCATCAGATGTATCACTGCTCGAATCACAAGATCATGTATCCTCCTGCTCCATGGCAGGTCCTTCCAACGTCGAAGCTGTAGCAGGACCTTCCAATGCCGTAGCAGGACCTTCATATACAGTAACAGGATTTTCCAAAGCCGTAACAGATTCTTTCCGAATTTATCAATCTAGTGAGTCATCATCTTTAAGTACTCATTACAGCGGATTTTCAACGCTTGAAGATATTGGTAAAGTTGTAACAAAGTCAATAATAAACTACTTGAACATATATTTTTCCCAATAGATTCGTTGGATTTTGAGGAAGATACCGTTTGTTCCGAAAGAAGACAAGCAATAACCAACCGAAATTATAAATTCAATTTTTTTTGCAGGATATTGGATATAGATAATAAATTGTATAATTACATTCTTTACAACAATGAATTATATAATACAGGGACGGACTGTTAACTTTTGGGTCCTTATGTTAACAAGGATTCTCACCTGGACTAACACTGTTTAGGTGTCTACAAAATTAATCCAAGTTTGTGTTCTTTATGTTTATTTTAATTTTACCCTTTGATTGAACAGGGCTGTAAAATCCCCGTAAAATTAATATGACCTAATAAAATATAAAGTTATCATTATTAAAATAAAAATTACTATTCTTATTTTAATAATAGATTTAACTATTTTCATATATATTTATAAGTTTTTATATAGTTTTACTTTTGTGAATGAATTTGAAACATAAAGTCAATTGTTTGTCTTTATTTTGATGTAATATGTTTTAATAGATAAAATACAAGATTTTTTAAATCCAACCAAGTCTATTTTTATATCTGTTATTGATGCTATTCTGGCCTTTAATTAATGGTTGAAATGTCTTAAAATCATGACCAACTACACTAATCTTGGAAACCATATATAAAATGGGATAATAGGCACAGGGTCAAATTTAGGCATGGTCCTTATGGGTCCCTTTGAGATCAAAATCATGAAAATAAATAGAACTATAACAAATTTTACTTAATTTAAAACTACCAAACAGTATTAACCTAGGCTCCCAAACGAAATGAGTCTAGGCCCCAAATAATGTTCTCAAAAGGTATTATTAGCTCAGGGTCCCTGCCTAGACACCAAGTATAGATTATTGGAGATAGCCACATTAGAGTATAGCCCTGGACACCAGTTAAGTAGATGATCATAGGGGTGTTGGTAGTTGATGACTTTATGAGCCTCACTCGCTAGCAAGAGCCTTGCTATAGCCACTACAGATACTTGTAATTAGTAAGTCTTCCATATAATTTAAATTTATATTGGAAATACCTTCATGAAAATGAATTCTGTTTTTATTTAACTATTTACAAATCTTATAAGAAAATAAATTAAGACAAATATTAAAATTTCGGTATTAGGTTAAGTGTTATTCCTAGTTTCTTTTGTAATATTGAGTTTTTTTAATCTATGTTGGTACCACTTCCATAAAATTTATGTTGGCAGGAAACAGAATATAAGTTTTTGGCCGCCTCGTGTTTCGCAAACGGTTTTTATAGAATATTGTATTAACAGAAGACGACCTAACAGTTTATACCTGCTGCCTAATATTCATAAATATTTTTGATAAAAATAATAACAAATTTGTAAGTACCGGTATCCAATTTGTTAAAAGAAATGTTGCTATATTCTAAAGTAATCTAATTGGTATTCAACTATAAACTTGTAGCAAAATGTCGGAAGCTAATGACTTGTTTCGTTGGGGTACAAAACAAAATTTGTCCATCATGGAAGAATGGGAACTTAAAAGTTGCCAAACATTTGAATTTTGCATTAATGTTGACCCCAACATAATGTTAACTCATTTATTTCAAGTAGCGGTAAAAATAAAACAACTGATGCCATGTGAGATGTATAGTTTACTTGAAGACGATAATTGTAATCTGAGTATAAAATGAGTTCATTTTGATTGTATATTTAATCTGATTGTATAATTTATTAGACCTCAAATGGGACTCGTTATATCAACTAATAGAAAATACAGGATCATTATGTATGTGCAAAAGTCCCTGCGTTAAAAACCTTTACCTGCTGTTGGAGTTTTTTGAAATGTACACTACCGAATTGGAAAGACATTTCTTTTTATACAATGCTTTTAAAACGGAGGAAGGTATGCTTATTGTAGTCTGACTTACAACAAGGAACTAATTCATTTACAATATATAGATTACAATAGGAGCGTGTATGAGCAGCACAGGGTATGGAACAAGCAAAAATTGCCACGTCAACCAAATCATAAGCATTCCCCTAATAATGAATCTTCAGTAAGAAACAAAGAAGATATTCATATGAGAAGATCATGTAAATTTAAGTTACCATTGACACATCCAGAAATTGGTTCACTAACGATTGAATCCTTCGATGAAGAACACAATGTACATCCATCGCCTTCAAAAATTAGAAGAAAGTCGACTCCAAGTATATTATGAAAAAACATCATTTTTTAGTATGGTACATTTACCATTTTATTTTAGATACACGTCCAGTTTGCTCAATTACGAGTGATAATTCACTATTATCACTTATATCAACTTTGGAGTTGACCAATATGGAAACAGGTTTTTAATAGATAATTTGGCAATAATTCATATTAATATTAAATCAATCGTTTTTTTTTTAGCAGGTTCTTACTACGAAGAAGATGAGCAGTCAATAGACCCACTACATGAATCGCAATATTCTGCCATACCAGAAATTTCCCATTCCTTAACAGAACCTTTCAAAATAGAAGCTGAACATTCCTATGACGTAGCAGAACCTCCATATGCAGTAATAGGGCTCTCCAATGTCGAAGCTGGATCTTCTTATGCAGAAGCAGGACCTTCCAACTTCGAAACTGGACCTTCCTATGCCGTAGCAGGACTTCCCTATACAGTAACAGGACTTTCCAAAGTCAAAGCTGAACATTTCTATTCCATAGCTAAATCTTCCAACTTCGAAGCTGAACCTTCCTATGATGTAGCAGGACTTCCCTATACAGTAACAGGACTTACCAACGTCGATGCGGAAGCAGGACCTTCCAACATCGACGCTCAATCTTCCTATGCCGTAACAAAACCTTCTAACACCGAAGCTGAAGCTTACTATACCGTAGCAGGACCTTCCGATAGCACATTTCAAACATATCAACTTAGAGAATCGTTATCAACTCTAAGTTCACGTTGCAGTGAATTTGCGTTGTCTGAAAAATCTGGTATAGTTATAACAAACTAAATAATAATATCAAGTATAACATACATTTTTTTCAACAGATCTATTGGAGTTTGAGGAAGATTACATTTGTTCCAACAAAAAACAGTCAATAACTAACAGCAATTTTCAATTTATTTTTTTTTGTAGGTTAATGGAGTTAGAACAAAAACTAACTAATTACATATTATTTGGGAATGATATATAAAATATTTATATAGTGCCGAGTATTTTAGAACTCTAGTCTTATTTTTATTTTAGTAATAAGTTTTTATAAATAGTTATGTTTTTTAAATTATTTACCTTTTGTTACTTAAAAATACTTTATACATTTTATGCAAATTTGTACAATTTATGTGAAAAATAAATTGGTCAGTTTATTGAAATATGAAAATTTCTATAAGATCTTGTATTTCTAAATTTGAAGTTTAAATTTATGAAAACTATGGAATTTTTTTTTCTACCATAAACAAATGGAAGATACGACGACGCCGTGCGGCAAAAGGAACTTGCAATTTACTTTGAATAAACATCCTTTCGCTTTAAAAACTTCTCTAAAATTTGTAAACATTAAACCGACGAACGTTTGAAAGTTTCCGTTTCAAAAATAACACCGTTTGTTTCAGGAGAATTTGTTGATATCTTTCCTTACCCAATTCTTAATAAATTACTCATCGTCGATCATTAGTCATTCTTGCGGAAGCGCTATTTCAAACATCATTTTTCCATGAAAAAATCAAAGAGCACGATCCAACAGTAATTACGTCATGAGAAAAAGAAAACACCATAATCAGGTTTTTCCGAAAAACATTTAATTCTGTGCCTGACGATATTGTATAACTTATAGTTTTCTTTAATTTTCGTATCGTAGCCGTCTTTAAGATGTTCCAGAAACTATAAGACGCTCTAATCTATAAAACACCTCAGACTATAAGATGTTCCAAAATATATAAGGCTCCTAAGTGGCTTATAGCACTTCAGATTAAGGTGCCCACAATATTCGGAGGAACTTTCCTTCATAACATTCGGTCATAAACGCCTAGGTAGGCAACACCATAAATCTGTACCCTTCAGATCAGCGTCCCTATAAAAGCACAAGAACTGTCAGTTTCCTACTTTTTTACACTTATATTTTCTTTCTTTCTTTCCTTATCCTACTCCATTTTCATATGCAAGATTTTCAACATCACCCAAGATTTTCTGTAATATCAACATATGCTCCAACAGCGGCGAATCCCTTAAACGTCAGAAACTCAACAACCCTTCTGCATGTATATCTAATACATCAAAATAAAGCACTTTAAGATTATAAGACGCTCCTAACTATAAGCCACTTCAGACTGTAAGACGCATCATATTTTATTAGAAAAACAGGGTCTGAAAATCTGATTTTTCCTTCTGAAAACATATAATCGACCACAGTTTTTTTTTGTTTTAGTTTAACTTAATTAAATTTTCTTGGAGTTAGTGTAGAATACGTTGCCAATAACATTACATGAATCAAGCACTTCAATGCCTTTATTCAGTGAAAATAAGTTGAATGTGTTGGTCTTCCGCAGTTTGTAATTAAATGTGCTGTTTAAACACGGCACATAATTAACAAAGTTTTTGCTGTACGTGCGATTTATTTTTCAATTTCCTCGAACAGACCGAAATTATATATATTAAAAAGCCAACAACGAATTTGTTTTAACTGAATATAAATGCGAGTTTAAATTATTCTCTGTTACATATTGTGCTCGTTTTTTTGTTGGTCTTTTGCCGCACACGGAATAATAAACATTTCATGTTGTTCATGCGAAAAATTCGTTAATGAAACTGGCCGAAATAAAAAAATAAGGGAAGTAACGGTACAAAAATGAAGCGTTTATGTAACGCTGAATAAATCCATTTGCGGACAATTGTAGCTTAATGTGACTATAATCCGGTCTTTGTTCAATCCATATGATTATCACGATAAATCCAATATCATCAAATCATGGATGTGAGGTGGTGATATCCAAAGATCCGTTTCTTCAAGCGAACAAAACAAAAATGTTATTCCTTTTCTAATTTATATTTACAGACTGTAGAATTGGATCAGACGAGTTGTATTTGATCTAAAAATAGGAGTCTTGTAAAGTAATTTTATTAATAACACACTTAACAGGAAATTCGATTGGAAAGAAAACGGCTTTAGGTAAACTTACTAAGATTTATAATGGGTCTGATGTCAGGCCAATAAATTTCATTCTAATGATCTTAATCTCGCTGCCAAGGGTTTCATATTTCCGTCTTAGAGGTATCCAACGGTAGGTGAAACATACATAAATACAGTGAAAGGGCAAGGGTTTTGATTTGATTTTCTTCGTTTGTAAATTTTTATTTGTTTTTCTTCTCCTTTATAAAGTGCATACAAGAATATATTCGAATCTGTATAATATTTATAATAACATACATGGACATATAACATAATTAAAAATTTATATAAAGACGTGCAGCCCCAACCGCGTTCACAATGAAGTTGAGAGGTTATTAAGAAGGGAAATTATTGTTTAAAAAGGAATAAATTAAGACAGGAATTACTGACCCATAAAGTCTGCAAAAGAGGAACTTTTTCATTTTCATGAATGACTAGCTAAAAAAGGATGGATCAACGGGGACGGGCGGGTAAAGGCGGTGGCGGCGCGGATCTTGCGGGGACGGGAGGCGGCGTAGCCCTTTGAGGAAGTGGCGGCAGGTTTGTTGATTCAGGACGTGGAGGTGGCGGAGGAGGCGGCGGCGGTGGCCCTTGGGGCTCCGGTCTGCTAATAATGTCATCATTTATTTCCTCATATATCCCTGTTTCCTCCATGTTGACTTCTGGACGCAACTTGTTTATGTTCAACGCTCCTGCCTGCAAACATCAACAACAAACCGAAGTTTTCTTCGCTGTTTCCATCATTATCGTACGCACCTTCGGCAGTTTTCTTGTAGCTCCTGGAGACTTCGAAGGTGGCGGAGGTCTACTGGGAGGACCGGATTTATTCACATCTGGAATACCTAAACCTTGCGCAATAAATTATTTATATTTTAATCTATTTCAATAATGGAGTTCAAAGGTTGAATTTAAAAACAATGAAGATGTTGGTGTAGGCAGCCAACATTGCTCGCTCCTTTACTCCTAAATTAAAATCAATACATAATCACCTAATATAATTAATTTACTATCTTTTCAAGATAATTAATTGAAATATGTTAGTTTAAGCTTATTGAAGTTTTCATCAAATTTGTTTACCACTTCTTTAAGTTGATTAACTAAAATATGTTAGTTAATTTAAATCTAAAATCTAGTTAAGTTTATTGAATTCATTTATCAAAAATCAGTTATTTTTTTTGTAGAGCATATGCATCTCGAATTCAGGTGTAGTTATGGAAAAAATATCTTTAGTTTGAAGTTTGATTACATAATATTAAACTATAGTATAACTTTTAGCCATATTTAGTATCTGATTAAATGAGTTAGATATGATTCTTTTAAATAGTTTAAATTATCCTTTGAGGTAATAGTTAAAGTAATGTATAAGGATTGTTGGGTTTTCTGAATAAAAATCAATACACTTACAGTTATAGTCGGGCTGCGAGACACCTACACACAATGGAATAGTATTGCTAGTGCAAAGTTGGATTTCCTCTTTGGTCTGTTCGACCCAATTGGGCGTTTTTAAGGACAAGATTAGATTGTAGTCAAGGACTTTGAGGTGCTGACGGGCAGCAGCCTGCAAAGCACACTGTCCATCTCTAAAGGTGACCCACATAGTATCGGCGACAAAGCGGACCAAAATCACATCTCCGATATGCGAGAGTTCATCGAGCAAAGAAAGCATGAGGTTGTCGTCGAAAACAGTATCCTCATCCGTTTGCGGAGCGTCCTCGCAGTGTATGATGATGGTACCATCGGGAGGTCCGAAATCTGCAATTACCTGATAGAAAACACGCTCTCTGGAGGTCGGATCGATCTTCCTGACTTCAATGTCCACAATCCCGACGACCGGCCTGTGGTCGCTTTGTTTCAAGTTCGCTTGGCCATAGTAGACAAGTTTGCCAGAATTGTAACCATCCTCTGCGTTGTCGGGGTATAGAGGTTTCCTCTTCCACAAGACACGATCGGTCCAGGCAGGCGCCCTGCATTTCTCGCTCGTATCGTAATCATCGCTAAAGAGATCGTATTTGTAAGTTGGCGGAAACGTAATTTCACCCTCCAGGAAGTTCTTGAACACATTACCAAGGCCCTGCTGCTTCTGCAAAACGCATTAATAGTGTTAATAGTGGAGTGTCGCGGACGGCGCATCTCAAACGGAAATGAGGTATAAACCTTGAGCTGATCATGCTGCAGCACCGCGTGCAAATCGCCTAGCCTAACGAGCTCCTTAATCTCCTCCTTATCCATATCCACCCTGTAATTGAAATCGCCGCACCAAAACAAATACTCGTGCGAATTCAACGTACGCCCCATCGGGAAATTCACTTTCCTGGTGATTTCTGCGTAGTCAGCGTTCCTTTCCAGGACCTGCGATTGACCAGCCGCGAAATGGGCGCATACGAAACACAAGGACGTTGCGTGGAAGACCATTCTGATTGTAGCTGCTCCCTTATTACCTACAACATTCATTAAGCAAATCAATCACTAGAATCAATAGAAAACAACGGTTAATATGCGTATACCCAAATTAACTGAAGCCGCGTATGAACCAATCCTCCATACAGACGTTTCCTGTTGTTAGTAGGTATTAGTGGCAGTAAAAATGACGCAGTAAAAAATAGTAGTAATACCAGCAGTAACTCATTCATAGGAGACCGGTAGCAGCTAGCATTCAGCGCAGGTGTTTAGATAGAAAATTATCTCAAGCAATAAAATTTTAACACCGGCAATAAAATCGCATGCGATTTTAAAATAAGGTATATTATTTCAATTTCTTTTCATCATACACCGAATTTAAGTGCACACTATTAAATTAAAAGCACATAAACCGTGAATTGCGTCGCTTTTGTGCTTTTAGGATTTATGAGTCACAATTGGGTTAATGCAATTCTAAAATAAATTTTATATCTACCAGTATGTCCCCCGAGTCCTGTTTTCACGGAATCCACTGCGACATCTTTGATGTAAGGAACGTGTTCAGGTCTCACAAATAGGTATAAGCAAATGCCGACCAGCTGCTGGTATGTAATGAGCACGTATGGTCTATCTCTGGAAATGACCTTCTGCAGCTCGTCGGCCCAGGCCTTCGCATTGTCGCACCGGGATGCAACGATGTTGGCAGCGTTCAGATCTACAATTTCCTCAAAGCCAATGGCGAAGAGATCCGGTGGTATGGAATCAGAGGAGTTCGACGCGTTTGATACGTCTATCAAATTGTAGTCGCTTGAAGACTCGCAGTCCAAAAGCCAATCCGAGAGCGAGGTGTTCTTGAAAGCGACACTCCTGAAGTGCTTACCGCCGTTCACGTTGTATGTACCGACTACAACCCTCAGAGGCATCGTGGTTGTATACTCGTTCTGTCTTCGGCACATCTCTCTCAGGATATGGGGTGGTGCTACAATCGAATTTCAAAGTCAGCGACAATCGCATTACCACATCGCTCTCTTCAATTACCGTGGAGTGTATTACAAGGGAGCAAAGTTCTAGCCCTATCGGCCAGTTCCGTGCTTAAAGTCGAACCGACCAACAATATATCTATGGCCTCCTGCTTCGAATTATCTAATAAATTGTTTTGGATTGTTCTGGCCGCCGAACGCGCACCGTCCATTAACTGAAACAATCTCTATTTTATCACTAATCTTCTAATTGAGGAAAGTTTACTTTCGATCCGCCTTGAATTACTCCAGTTCCCGCGTATATTTTGCTAATCGCATTACCGTTGTTCATCCACATCTGCTTGAATACCTCCTCAAATCTCGTAATTGTCTGCTTCTTTTCTATAAGATTCATCACCTATAAATATCTCTTCATTTCATTACCTTTTCCTTTTCACAGACCTGATCTTATTTTCATAATTATTTACATAATCTTTATGATTTTTTTTTAAATAAAAATAGGTACGTACACAATAGATCAAATAAAATACGTCCTTATTCGTTCAGATTAAATATAGAAAAGCAAAATATGCATATAAAAAAAATCTATGCATAAAAAATAAAGTAATCTGTGTTGACAAACATGCAATATATCATTATTAATTAATTAAAAGCTCTAATTAAAAAATAATGATTTTTGTAGATTTCGCTGTACACAATATTACATAAATTATAAGAAAACTATTAAAAAATATTATAATAAATATTATATAAATTCGAATAGAATTCTGTAGTTTCTCAAAATGTGACTGTAAGTTTAATGAATTTGTAGTTTTATGAAAAAATGGGTACTGAATTATAATTTTGTTATAGCACAACCGTTCTAACTTAATTTAAATCAACTTTAAGAACAAATAAGTTAAGCTGCAAACTTTGGAAATAAAATACCTGTAATTGTTTAGAAAGTATCTCCAGACCTAAAAATGTTTGTACACAATTGGTCCTATCTAAGCAATCTAAGCAGTTGGTCCTGATGGTCCCTGTTTGTATGTTGAATACGTTCGATCTGTCTGCATGATAGAAGGCAAACTCCTGAAGCGACGAATCGATTTTCATCTTAAGTTTATTTAAGTTATTAGTGCTACCGCCACGACACTCTAGATGATAGTCAAAGACTATATGAGGAACATCCTCCCTGTGGCCCGATTCCTGGTGATGTTTTTGGAACTCATTGCTGAGCGTGCTCTCTCCATCCTTATTGCCAATCAAATTGGTTCCTAATAAATTCACTATAGCTTGCCTACCGTAACGTTCTTTGATTATCCTTAAATGCCTATCGAATGCTGATTTGGAGGACTCAAATCCTCTCGATAATTTCACCCTATGAGACCCGACCTTAAATTCAGTTCGAATTTATTTTCCGTAACACAACAACAATTTGTATGACTTACTTGTACCCCGGGCTGTTCCCAAAATAGAGGAACAGAACCACGAGTTTGTATATAGGAAGACACTTCATTATCTAGGTATATCACTTGTTCGGTTTCTACAAAATTAGCGACGTGCCCTTCATCGTTGGTACCCCTAACATTAAACCTACAATTGCGATATGTGATAAAAGCCTCTCAAACAAAACTGTTGTATAGAAACCTAGTCCCAGCCCTTTCGCAGCTCAAACGCGATATAACCGCTGCCGTGGCTTTCCTATGACCAGCAAAGGCAGTTCTTACTTCAACTGAGCCACACATAGCTTTGATAAGCCAGGAATTACAATCCACTCCATATCTCAACAAATGTACATGTAGCATACGGTTCCTTAAATTAGTCCATAAATTTGAGCCTCAGCAAGGACATATTAATCTTACCAAAAGAAGCGGTTATCCGTCTGCGACGTTCTTTGCTTTCGCTGCGCGCACAAGGTTAAATCTAATGGGATCTTATAAGAATTGGTTGATGTGGTGGACAACCAAGAAAAATAAAATGTACCAGAATTAAGGAGCTTGCGAACCTTTAAAAGTGATTAAAGTTTCAGGTGAATTGAATGACTTTAAATACAAGTTACCTTTCACTTTGTTACCTCAACAATTCTGTCTTCGCAATGTTGATAGTGTAATGGAATGAATATGGTTTGGGTTATCCGAAAGATCTCTGAGTCTGCTATTTTACCCACAGAGAAGCAGCCAGTCACCATGACCAAGTACATGACACTGGTCTCACCTGTGTTTAGCTGTAGAACACCCAAGCAAGCATATGCATCTGTTAGCTTAGTGTACATCCTCTTGACAGCATCGGTTTCTTGAGGTGCTAGAACAACAGGTGTTTTATTGGTTAAATTTAAATTTTTAAGATTGTCTTATGACTTACAAAGCACTGCAATTGCCTGGCTCTCGAACAGCAAAGTCTCATTCTTGTTCTTGTGCTCCAATAAAATACTGTGTGGACTTGCAGCTTGTATTTTTTCAAATACTCTAAAACCTTGAAACATAGCCATGGTACTCTCTTTGTATGGTTACGTTTTAAGGTGTTTCCAATTCTTATTACATAAATAATGGTTTAAATAAAATGCATATCAAAGAGAACCACTCAAAATATTCAAGTATCAAATAACTATTGATAACTATTATGACTTGTTTGACAACTGTCAAAATAAATGACACCTGTTCAGGTAAGCCTAGGTTACGCAAATGCAGATGCAATAAAATCGATTTGCATAAAATCCAGGACAAACTAGTGGGTGTATTTGTTTTAAAATCGTAAATATATTGTATTGATTTTATGCTTCAAGCCTGTCGCGCCACCTGCCAACGAAGCTTTGAAGTTGTTGCACAAAAGGTACAAAAAGTTTATCACTACAGGGGTATGTTGTATTGGTATATATCTAAGTTTATAAATACGTATTGAAGTGCGTTGCAGTTGGAGGTGTTAGTAAACATTATAATAAGAGTGCATAGTTGTTTCAGTTTTAGTGACAACAATTAAAACTCCTCAGATTTGTTGAATGAAAAGGTCCATTCACTTATCAGTATATATGTCTACTGTAAAGAAAAGGTATCGTGTAATGACTCATTTAACTGAGAAAGAGTTTCTTGGCCGACATGCTATTAAATTGTGTGGAAAGATTGGTCATGGGTCATTCTCCACAGTCTACAGGGCTGTAAATGTAAATCGAATAATCTGATATAATTACCTGCTTTATTATTATGTTGTTATTGTAGGAGAGGGTTGGAGTATGTGCCATAAAGGTGCTAAAGATGAAGGACAGGAGCATCAAGGAAGTTGAGGTGCTTCGTAACTTGCACCATCCTAATATTGTTCGATACATTGAGCACTTTGCTTCAGCCAATTTGGTATACCTTGTGATGGAGCACTGCAATGATGGTGATCTTGAGAACTACATATACAAAAGGCATAAGCTTGCCGAGTCATTGGTTAAAATAGTCATGCAGCAGCTGGCACTGGCCATGCAGTACTTGCATAACATTAACTTGTGCCACATGGACATCAAGCCAAAGAACATCTTGATCTGCTCCAACCCGAGACTGACATTCAAACTATCTGATTTTGGGTACTTTGGGTAAAATGTCTTCAATTTTGCTTAACTATACTTTTCATTCAACAGAATTGCTGAAGTCCTTCAACCAAATGAATTGGAGAAATGGAGGTTGAATGGAACCATTGCATACATGGCTCCTGAGAAGATCATGGGGAAGCCGTACGACATATCGTCCGACTTCTGGTCTCTCGGCGTCGTCATGTTCCAATGCCTTTTTGGAAGACCGTCCTATTTCCATGTATCTCTACAATCCGTTAAAGCGATGATAATCAAGGAAAATCTGATGACCGTAAGTATAGCTTCCATAGAGCAGAACCCTTAAAACAAATATTATTATTTCAGGTACCAAGGCATTCTCATATGTCTGCAAACTGCGAAAACCTATTACGCGGTCTTCTTACTTACAACAAAGACGATCGTATCAAATTCGAGGACTACTATAAACATCCGTTTATTGACATAAACAAAATGCCGACCAACGAAAATTACAACAATATTATAACTTTGGTTAATGACGCACTTGAGCTGGAATCCGATAGGAAGTATGAAGAGTCTCTCTTCAAGTATCAGGAGGCTGTTTCTCTGTTGCATCCTTATATAATGACAGAGCCGAATCTCGCACAAAAGTACAAAATGGAACTGAAGTTCAATCAGTACATATACAGAATAAACGAGCTCTGCAGATTCATCTCAGATAAAATTATACACAGCAAGCTTTGCGACAATAGCTTCGATTTATTGAAGACCATGGCTAAATCTACACCGAAAATGTTGTCGGGAATAAATCTTGGCGTCATTGCCGAAGAGTACTTCGCTGAAGGCAAACACCTCCAAGCATTCGGCAAGATCAACGAAGCTTTAACTTTGTTAGTACCGATCTGCTTAACCGAACCAATTGGATACAGAAAATCTCTGTTGTTGGCTCACGTAATATAATTTATATCAAGAAAAAAACACAAATATTAATATTTATAAATTTATTTTACAGATCGACAAATGGCTCTCAATGGGTGAGGAAATTAAGAGAACTCTTGACTAAACATTTTCATTATATACAAAGTTATCTTATATCTGTCTAACCAAACAAAGAATTTAATAGATTAGTCATATATTTAAGTGTAGCATCAATCAGATGACTTAAAGATATAAAAGAAAAAGTATTTAGAATGTTATATTTTGTTAAAAGATTCTACTATATATCTGTACCAATTTTAAAATGTGAAAGTTACAAACTTGAAAAAATTATTTATTATATATTTATATTTTGTTACAATTTTCGTTTACTTATATATATATGTGATGTTAGTATTAGGATAATAGCGGAGAATAGCAAATTAATTAGTGCATTTATTACTATGTACTTATATAAAATCAGAGAAAGCAAGTACTTGATTATCTGTATTAAATGTATGTAGTAGATGCACTTAGTAACTAGCTATTATTCCTTATATGTGTACAATTTCGACGACAAACCAAGATTTCAAATTCCAATGGGTCTAAGCGCCAAATTATCCTTAGACCTTGCTATTTATGAATGTCTTAGCTTTTAACTTGTCAATAATTACTGAAATAAAATTATATTTCTCTTCAATCATTGTTTTTTCCGTTTCTTAATAAAGTAATATAATGGATTCAATGTTTTATATATGGTCTTAATCATTTCTTTGTTAAATTTTCAATAATCTTAGTAAATGGTAAATTACCAATAATATATTTGCTAATTATATTATCCCATGAAGAGAATTAATAGTTAATAATATTCTTATAATATAAAGTTATAGGAAAATAATGTTATAACCTATTCCATACAAATGCATATCATAGGAGATATAGGTTGAAATCTAAAATCATAGTAGAATTATGGTTTAAAGTAATGGTTAAATTATTGAATTGTTTAACTAGGACAATCGATTGATCCTAGGACATTGGGTTCTGAAATATTCATTTCATCCAAGTATATTCAGTTGCCTATTCTAACCTGAAACACTTGACTGACAGATACTTATTTTACATAGATTGTTATTGTTTTTGGTATAGAAATCCAATCAATTACTTAATTATATAACCTCAACGAGTGTGTCCATAATATGGATGGATGAAGAAGTTCGTTGTGCTGTCAGAAGTTAAGGTGTTAATGTTTGGTTAAATTGTATGAACAGTGCAAATATGGCAGGGTTGGAAGGATTTTCAGGTGCCAATTTGAATTTGAACTTGTATGATAGGGATGAAGCCCTTTGGGAAAGTGAAGGACTGCTGGTTCATCAGCAGATGCAGCACAGCAGAAGCATTGCTAAATCGAATGATGATGGTACTATTATAATTATTATCCGATTGATATATGATTGTTAACTGTCATTGTTTCAGACATAGCTCTAAAAAAATATGTTGGAACTGGAGTCCAAGTTGTCAGCTTGATCGCTGAGAATCTATTATGCCATCCATTTGTTGTATTGCGAAGACAGTGTCAAGTAAGTGATTAAAAAATAATTTAATTAACAATTAACATTTTTTTTTTATTTTTAGGTACATAACAACTCTTATAAAACTCATATTATACCAATAACTTTGGTGCCAGTAATGTGCCATCTCCATCAGCATCAGAGCATTACTACTTTGTGGAAAGGTTTAGGTTCAACATTGTTGATTCGTGGGATGCATAAAGGTGTTGAAGATTTAATTTCTAAGGTTACCCCATGGCCAAAGTAATTGTTTAAAGAAAAACTGTAAACTTGATTTTAATCATTTTATTTTTAGGGAAATCACTTGGTATAGTTCATTGAAGCAGTTCTTTCAACATGCCCTATTGAAATGGTAAATCACAATTTTCAAGAATTTAAATTGATTATTTATTAATATTTTTAGTGTAACACTTGCTGTTGTGACACCATTTTATTCTGCATCTCTCGTAGAAACAGTCCAATCAGACATAGCTAGTGAAAAACCTGGATTATTTGATATATTTAGAGAAGGATTTATGAGATTGTTAACTTGGAATGGAAGTTCCAAAGGGAGGATGTTACCTATTTGGGCTCTTGTACTTCCTACAGTCACTTTAGGTATTGCTAGATATTTCGTGCAGATGGTAGTTGAAGGAAGTGCCTCCAGATTGATGTTAGTCAGATATAGGAATAAGCAAGAAAGTACAGGAGCTTTACCGAGAAATATACCAAATACCGCTGAAATCGAATTCAACGCTGCGTTAATGGGTACAATTGCTGGAGATGTACTGTTTTATCCATTCGAAACGATCCTGCATCGCCTTCATTTACAAGTAATAAACTGAAAATGTATAGAAACTTAGATTCAATAATGAATTTTCAGGGTACGAGGACTATAGTTGATAATTTGGATACTGGAAGGTCGGTTTTACCAATTTTAACCAACTACCATGGTCCTATTGATTGCTACGAAGGCTGTTTGAGGAATGAAGGAGTGTTTGGTTTGTACAAAGGATTTGGGGCTTTAATATTCCAATACGCTGCTCACATCGCCGTTATTAAGATTACAAGATTTATCCTGACTGAAGTAACGACGTTGATGCATAAGCCTCAAAAGCCTCTGCAACCGCCAACATCGAACTCACCACCTGTGATCACCAACATTAGTGTTCCCGGACAAACTTACCTTCTTCCTTAAAGCAATAATTGTTTAGTAGTCAAAACAAATTCAGCTGAAAGGTGAATCTTTTTGTAATAAAATATTTAGGTTTCTATTTAACCCCTTTTTCACTTATTCTAAATATGAAAGAACGCCTTATTTGATTGACTAGTAAATATTGTTTATTAGCTTATTCTACTTATTTCGTCCTATTTGTTTCCTTATATTCGTTGTGAATAATAAAATTATTTCAAATTATTTAATAAAGCTATGTTTTTCCTTTCAGCTTTTCTTTTATTGTTCTCATTTTCCGCTCTAATTATCAAGTAGTAAACAATATTTAACACAATATTCACTATAAAAATGTAAAACTACATCAGTTTAGGGAAATCTGATGACATTAAAATACGAAACCTGAAAAATAAATATATAAATGAGTCAGAGCTTATAATTATTTAGTGTATTAATGTTATCTAAATGGTGTTTTGTCTGATAATGGTAAGTACTATTTGCTGGGCGCAAAGACCAAGCTCAGTTTCATGGAACTTGAGGAGCGGTTCTCGCGCATGTCCACAGTTTCCAGACACTACCAAGCTATACCGGCATCCACATTGGTCCACACACAGTCGCGGCAACAACAGCACCTCCTCCACAACAAATCTTACAAATAGGTAAGCTATCTTTATACGTATTTTGTAGTATAAGATATACCCAAACCTAACGTTTATCCTATTGTAGCGCAATCTTCATCAGCGTCACGCTTGTCTTTAACGAGGAGGATGAGGACCAAGGCAAAGGAAACAAATACGAGTTCGATAAATCCAGTTGAAGAAAGACTATTTAGAGGATGCATTTACCATAGAAAACGCCGATAACACTAAGAAAAACAGTGAGTGTGTCCCTAATAACTAGAATAAGATAAATTGCAGATCATAAGTTAGTGAATATTAGGAATATGCACGAAAATATTGCCAATCAGAATCAAAATTGCAAGTACATTGATGGTCATCTTTAAGCAAAATTGTATATCTTTGTGACGATTCATTTTGCTGGAGGGTTACGATACAATAGAGTTTTACGTTCTGATTAGAAAATGCGATTTCAGTATGCGCTATTGCTTATAACACAATAGATGATAACAGCTTGGACTAAGATTTTATTAGTCTATTATTAGGATTATTATCCATCCATCCAGGGTAGATGCGACCCTGGATTTGAACTAGATGTTAAAAATACTATTAATAGAAGCTGCTCTTAGTAATAAAAATATCATACATTTTCGATTAAGAATTTACGAGCAATTTTTCTATACAATTACGTCTATTGCAATCAAGATAACTACGATATTATGAGATATCGAATCTTTTAACTATGATTATAAAGAATTCAAAATTTTTAGTTTTTACAGATGGGAAGAAAAAGGCTAACACCAAGTTTACGGGCTAAACAATATCCTTACCCTCGCAAGTAATAATTTGCATTTGGAGCGGATTTGAAGGAATTATCCAGTTGAAATTAATTGATAGAGGATCACAGAAGAAATCGTTTTTGAAAATGCAACGAGTCCGCAGAACCGAGACGCAAATCTTATAAGAATCCATCCGTTTTTCAGCTTGAATACTAACAAGATTGATTATTACTTTTGATGTTATTTGAGAAGATATCATTAGTAATAATGAAGAGTTGCATGATTTGCTTCATTTTATCAAAGTCGAATCGTTGGTTCAATCTGATAGTTTATACCACGGGTCGGCAATTTTTTGGAGCAAAGAGCCTTTTTAAGATATTGTTTGTTACGAACGCTATTTTTACTAAAGTAATTCATTTTCAACAAAGACACCATAGCTGAAAGTTGGGAGCCGCAATTTATCATCGAAAGAGCCAAACGCGGCTTCAGAGCCGACGACTGGTTTATGCTATAAGCGTAGACTATATTAGATCATAAAAATGATTTAATTTCTTGAAAATTGACTTTTAACTTTACAATAGTATAACAAAATTTTGAAGATATACCTAATAATTAATAAAATTCAATGGTAATCTATAAACCTTGTGTTATAAGTGAAAAATAACTTGAATTGCATTAAAAAATTTATAATTTTATTTCTAACTTTGCATATAATGTTTTATTGATTTTATATCATAATAATAAACAAAATTGATTGTACATTTATATACGAAAGGCTATTGATCTCAGTCTTTTCGCCACATCTTATTTATTTTCCAGTAAATACACTTTTGAAATTTTTTATTCAAATAAAATGACCATTTATGTCTTTGAGTTTCTTTGAAGGTATTTTATTATATAGAATGATGATCTATTAATCGAGAAAAAAAATGATAGTAATATCATTGATTAATAACTTTTCATGACGAAATACTAGATAAGTTTAATGAATTTCCCAAAAATGTACAAATCAGAAAAGGATCATTATTTTTGCTTAAATGTGATTTGATAAATATGTAAATGTATTGTGCATTTATTATATAAATATAAATATCTCATAGGTTATAGTGTGTTGTGTTATATAATAGTGTATATTTGGTTGCCTACATACATTTTTCATTCGTTCAATATATATTTCGTATTGGATTGATTTGTTTCATTTAAACTTGATATTTATGATATTTTCTTTAAACATATAATACATTTTTCTATATATTTGTGCAGCTAAATACTAGATTTAATTAATACAAAATTATTTAATTAAGCGTTTCCAAAGTTTCAACATTTTCGTTGTAAATTTGAATATTTTAGATTATTTTAAATTAATACAATTTGATATCATATCAAACTTTATAAAGAATAGATGGGTGTAGTTTTTATATACAATTATTTAACTTCTAATAATTCTAAAATTACTTAGTAATTTAAATATTATACATTTTAAGTAGATCTAAATAAAGTTTCTAAAATCTTCTAAAATGTAAAAAATCTTGTTGCAAATTGAACAAAAAAACGTTCTGAAATTTAATAATTATATTTATTAACTGTTTAATAAAAATAATTTAATTTTATTTTGTTTAAATAATTAGTCTAAGGTAATTAAAAGAACATATTTTAATTGCAGACACTTCAAGAAAATAGAAATTTCCAAGATTCAATCACTCCACATCAAGTTTCAGGAAGTTTGAATTGTCTAATTATGATGATTTCTATGGTAATCTTCAATTATTAAGTTAGTTTTTGTAAGTCTTAAATGTAAATTTATTAATTGTAAGTTGAATCCATTTAGCATCAGAATATAATATTTTCTCTTGAAAATTTTCTGTGAATTGCAGATTGCATCCTGCTTCCCATGCTTAAATATCTAACTAGAAGTGAGTTGAATCTTTCTTAATATTAAATACTGCCTTAGACACTTTAAGCAGAAGATGAATATGCAGATTTCAATGGAAGCAGTTCGACAATTCCTCAGGATGGTTCCTGAAAGTCTTAAATGTCTAATTCATAGTGAGTTGTATCCTTCTGGGATCAAAACTCACAATACTGTCTTAGACACTTTAAGCAGAAGATGGATATGCAGATTTCGATGGAAGCAGTCTAATAATTCCTCATGATGGTTCCTGAAAGCCTTAAATGTCTAATTCGTAGTGAGTTGTATCCTTCTGGGATCAAGGCTCACAATACTGTCTTAGACACTTTAAGCAGGAAATTGATGTGCAGAATTCAGTCAGTGGTAGGGTGTGATCAATTCACAGATTGGTTATTGTAAGTCATAAGTGTCTAATGCACAATTGTAAGTTTCGTTATTTTATGATCAGAACATAGTATACTGTTTTACGTATTTTCGACAGAAGGCGGGAATGGTTCCTGAAAGTCTTAAATGTCTAATTCGTAGTGAGTTGCATCCTTCTGGGATCAAGACTCATAATACTGTCTTAGACACTTTAAGCAGAAGATGGATGTGCAGATTTCTATGAAAGAAGTCCGACAATTCCTCACGATGGTTTCTGAAAGTCTTAAATGTCTAATTCGTAGTGAGTTGTATCCTTCTGGGATCAAGACTCGCAATACTGTTTAGACACTTTAAGTAGGAGATGGATATGCAGAATTCAGTGGTAGGGTGTGATCAATTTTCATATTGGTTCTTGTAAATCATAAGTGTCTAATGCACAATTGTAAGTTTTGTTATTTAATGATCAGAACATAGTATACTGTTTTGCGTATTTTCGACAGAAGGCGAGAATGGTTCCTGAAAGTCTTAAATGTCTAACTCGTAGTGAGTTGTATCCTTCTGGGATCAAGACTCACAATACTGTTTTAGACACTTTAAGCAGAAGATGGATATGCAGATTTCCATGGAAGCAGCATCACGATGGTTTCCGAAAGTCTTAAATGTCTAATTCGTAGTGAGTTGTATTCTTCTGGGATCAAGACTCACAATACTGTCTTAGACACTTTAAGTAGGAGATGGATATGCAGAATTCAGTGGTAGGGTGTGATCAATTTTCATATTGGTTCTTGTAAGTCATAAGTGTCTAATGCACAATTGTAAGTTTTGTTATTTAATGATCAGAACATAGTATACTGTTTTGCGTATTTTCGACAGAAGGCGAGAATGGTTCCTGAAAGTCTTAAATGTCTAACTCGTAGTGAGTTGTATCCTTCTGGGATCAAAACTCACAATACTGTTTTAGACACTTTAAGCAGAAGATGGATATGCAGATTTCCATGGAAGCAGCATCACGATGGTTTCTGAAAGTCTTAAATGTCTAATTCGTAGTGAGTTGTATCCTTCTAGGACCAAGACTCACAATACTGTCTTAGACACTTTTATCATAAGAAAGATATAAAAATTTCTATTATAATAGATATAATAATATTTTCACATAGATTCTAAACCATTACAGAATTATAATATTTGTTTTTATTTCTAGCTGGATTTATCTGCGAAATCGAAATAAAATGGAAATGGAATACTGAATAAAAGGATATAGCAGTTACAACTGATAAGGACCGTGTCTGGCTTAGTAGAACTATGTAATATCTGCATGGCATAACACTGCGTGTGGGAAATTGCAACTGTTTGGATTTCGACCCACAGATTTGATTACGCAAATAGTGAGTTACTTTGAGTTTTATCTACATGATATAATCTATCAATTATGAAGACTTTAAACATTTCTTTTCATAAAACTTTTGCACAAAAATCAATGATTTGAATAACATAGGTACTTAGGTACAAAATTGTTTTCAAATCATTGATTTGTTTTTATGAAAGATGTTATAAATATTAGATTTCAATAGAAATTTGTCGACTTCTGTCGTCTGTACTCATAACAATACCATAATTTATTTGACTATGGTAAAACTGAAAAATTGAAAGAAACAACAATAATATTAATATTTAAAGTAATTACAAGTTGACAAAACATTATTATATTAATACGACTATGCATTGTCTGATATTCAACATATTAGCATTACAAAGTACAATTTTCACTTACTGTGTTATCCTTGAGTTTATTATTAATAAGTTTATAATTGGTTCAGCAATAACAACATACATTTCGATGCAATAACTAATTTTATCAAAATCTATTTTTAGTATCATATTTATCTCGTAAATGTAAACAAAATGCAATCACAGCTCTTTTAAATTATGTTATCCTGTTACTGAAACGTACACAACCGTTACCAAGGAAACCAATGCAAAAAAAAATCACTGATGATCACAAGCTCTTTGCATAGCTTTTATCCTGGTAGTAAAATGAGTAAATTGTTGTTGCGTTTTCAGCGACGGAAGAAGAAAGTATCGTTCAGTTGAAATCCATCTGTATTGATTGAGATGAATGAAATTATCTATTAATAATTAAATAACAAAGCGACAGTAATTATACCTATGTCGAAAAGTTGATACCGTCTTTATTTGAAAGAAATATTTTCTTAATTTGAAAAATATTCAAATGAAATTATTAAGGTCTTATACCCTTACGTTTCTGTTATCCGTGTAACTAAATCGAACAGGATGGACAAAATTGTTGCCAAGGGAAACCAAAATAGGTCATCATAAACAACCTCTCAGTATTCCTATCATCCTGGTAGGAAAACGAGCAAAACAGTTCTCGAATTTGTGCGACGCGCATAATAAAATAAATAATACTTGAAAATTTGAAGAAAAATTCAATTTAAATATTTCTTTTTGTTAAATTTCAATGATTCTAAACCTAAGTTAATGAAGTATCCAGTAATATATTTTCTTTTTGTTCTTATTACCTAAAATCTCGTCGTTTTTCATACGTAAAGTGTTGTTTTTAACGTTGATTTTTGAGTTTCCATGAAAATCGTCAAAATAATATAAAAAATGTAACAATTTTGAAATATAAAATAGAAAAACTAATATTTTTTATTAAATATTATTGGAGAAAATATTAGAAACTCAAAATTTATGTGTTTAATTTCTACGATTATTAAATTATTTATTTGTAATTGTTCAAATAATGTCAAAACACTACAAAAGATTAAATCTTATTTAAAGCAAACCATAATAAAAATACAACAAAAATAAACGAATGTTACAAAAACATTTAAACGTTGCAAATAGGGAAACTGCAAATAACAATTAAATTTTCTTTCAAATATTCGTTTATAAAATATTATAACGAGATGGAAGTACTTCTGGACAATAGCTTTTTTGCAATAATTTGTAATATTCGTCTATGTAATTATTTTATTATTTATAACTTTATTATTTTTTTGTTTACAATTTATATTTTGTTTAATAAATGTTATTGCCGTATTACATCAATTATAAGACATGTTTTTTTCGTATTCATTAAATTTGATCGCGACTTAAAAGTGTAAAAGCTATGAATCTCCGTGTTAAAAAAAGAGTGTGCATCTTATAATAGGTATAAAGAAATTTCTTTAAATGTACTTTTAATCTATCAATTTAAATGCCATCAATGGAAATGATAATAAAATAAAAACTTGACAAAATTTATTGAGATAATAAAATAATTACTTTGAACAACAAACGTATTTAAAAAAGTATAAATTAAAAATATGTATTCAATATAAAATTGTCATTATGCAAGAATTGTGTCTTGCATTATGTAAGAATTATAATTTCATTCCAAACTAAGAATGCAAGGATTCTATAAATTATGTTGTATTAACTTAATTAAATAAAATAATACTGGATTTGTTTAATGAAATAACAATATTTTATTAACTCCATACTCGATTTTAATAATCCTTTGATAAATGTTCTTTTACTTTGTTAGTTTTGAAGTAATTCCAGTTAGAATCTTTCAGATAAAATTCGAGATCTGCGGTAACTTATATTTTAGAGGATCTTCAAAATTTGTCTAACATTATTAGTTTTCTAAGCAAAATAGATATAGTTGCTTAATTCATAACAATAAATGAAAAACGGTGAACTTAGATTATATTATTTAGGATCTATGAACTTGCTTATTATCATGTTCAGTGTTCTTGAGTTTTCAAGTTGAGCTCTATAATTTTGCTGCGAGCCCTCTTTACTTATTATATAATATTTAATATCCAATATAGCGTAACATTTATAAAATTTGATATCGTGAATTACACCTACGCAAATTATCGTTTCTGTAAAAATATACAATATTTTACAATTTAATTAATAAATTGTCGATACTTTGGTTGTTGGTTTCGAAAGATTTAAAAGTGTAATATATTAGTTTTTAATGCATTGCGATTTATAAAATAACAATCATTAAATATAATAAGACCTATGGTAAATAGTGCTTAGAAGCAGTTGATTTTTATTTAATTTTTATTGTATTGACTTTGTTTTTTTAATATTTTTGCAATTAATTGCTGAAAATCAATACTTACCACAATTGTGATACGTTTGTTTTCGAATTACGTTTCGTACGATAACCGATGTTATCCGAGGTTGTCGCTTGCACACCGAATTGAAATTTGAATTTTCAAATAAATTGGCGGCAATTTATATTGGGTTATATAACCTCTTTCATTTCATAGCATCCTGGTTTGGAAACGAACAAATTTCTGCGACGAGCGTGCGGCGTTGTCGTCGCTCGCACATCATCAATGAGAGATAGATAGAATTGAAATTTAAATTTTCAACTAAATTGGCGGCAATTGACATTGATTTATGTAACTTGTTTCATTTCATAGCATCCTGGTTTAGAAACGAGCAAAATTGTTCGACGAGCATGCGACGTTGTCGTCGCTCCTCGACTTACTCGATCAACATCGTCGATTTTTTTTTTGATTTATAGAATGTTTTATTATAATTATATATTATTATTATTATTATAATTATATAATCCATACATATAAAAAAAATATGTTGATTGCAACGAAAACAATTGATATTTTCAATAAGAATTACTTTTTACTATTCGCTAAAGTTAGTAAACTTTACGGGTATAGTAATTTTCATTCAGGACACAATTTTATTAGTTGCAAAGGGAATTTTTGTTCAACAGATTATCTTGTTGAAAGCAAATAATTAAATCAGAATATTATATAAGCCTAATCGCGAAAACGGATATTGTTTTTCCCTTTTTCACATTTAAAACTTTTCGAACTGCCCACGTATGTGAATTTCAAAATCTAGGAAGAGTGTGGTTTGATACATATTATAAATAATCTATAAAAATTGTTGGATACTAGAGAAAAGATAGTTTTATCTATTTTGTGCATGTTCCATAATCTCATACTGTATTTGGTTATAGAATAATTAATCGAAACATGAAAATATGAAATATTAATAATTAAGGGCGGAAAGACTTAGGTCGATAGCCCTTTGATCACATGTTATGTGATTAATAAATGTTGTTATTATTATAATAATTAATTAACATTACTTAACAGCAGTTATTTGCGGAAATATAAGATGAATCTATTTCTATATAAATATTATTATAATTTGCATATTAATTAAAATTTGCATCTTAATTAAAATTTGAAACTTCAATCTGCCTAAAACTTCTGGTTTATATTGATATAAATGTCTCAATATTATAATGCAAATTACTTTTGTTGCGTAAAAATTGATTCGAATAAGTCTTATTCAATGTTTCTTTAAATGCAAAAAATCACAATATTTATTGTATGTCTACATGCAAAAATATTTACTTCGAACAACAAATATATTTAAAAAGAATATAAATTAGAATTATGTAATCAATATCAAATTGGTATTATGCAAGAGTTAATTTTGTTAATTAGATTTTATTCCAAACTAAGATTGCAGGGCTTTTATAAATTATGTTTTATTATTTCAAACAATTTGTCGGGCGTGATTCAATTTAATTAAAGAAAATGTTTAATGAAATACCAATATTTAACTCCATACTCGATTTTAATAATTATTTGATAAAACTTCTGTTAGTTTATTAGTTTTGAAATAATTTAGAGGATATTCATAATTTTTATAAGAATGATACGCGGGGATAGTTGCAGAATTCTTAACAATCTTTTAAAAGCGGTGCTGAATACCTAGATTATGTTCAGTGTTTTTGAGTTTTCAAGTTGAGGTTCATAATATTGTGATAGACCCTGATTGTAGTTATTATATAATATTTAATATCCGATATGGCGTAACTTTTATCAAATTTAAGATTGATTACTATTAGTAGACATTTATTAGTACAAACTCATCATTTCGGAAGATTTGAAATAACAATTATTAATTATAATAAGGAATAATTAGATATTATTATATATTACTAAAAACAGAAAAATTAATACTTACTATAGTTATTATGAATGATTTTTGTTTTCGAATTACGTTTTGTGCAGATAATTACGGATTTTAACCGACTGTCGAAATTTCAAAAACTTGGCGGGAATTGTCGTTCGCACACCGAAGTGAAGAGAGATAGAATTTAAATTTAAATTTTCAAATAAATTGGTGCCAATTAATACTGGTTTATGTAACCTGTTTCATTTCATAATATCCTGGTTTGAAAACGAAAAAATTTCATAGAAGCGCGTGCGGCGTTGTCGTCGCACGGACACCGCCGAGAAGAGATTTGAATTTTCAAATAAATTAGCGACATTGGTTTATGTAACCTGTTTCATTTCATAACATCCTGGTTAAGAAACGAACAAAACTGTTCGACGAGCATGCGACGTTGTCGTCGCTGCTCGACTTACTCGAATTTTTTGATTTATAGAATGTTTTATTATATAATCCATACATATTAAAAAATATGTTGATTGTAACGAAAACTATTGATATTTTCAAGAAGAATTCGCCAAAAATAGTAAAATTTACGGGTATAGTAATTTTCATTCAGCATTTTGAAAAGTTTTGAAAGCTATACACTTTTTTGAGATTATTAATAGATTATCTTTAGAAAGGTAATATAATTAAAGGAGATTATTATATAAGCATGTTGGATCAATTGCATAAAAAAAATAGTGAAAATAGGTTTTCCTCTTTTAAATCTTTTGAAACTGCCGTCGTATGTGGATTTCAAACTCCCAAAATAGTGCAGTTTGAAACAGTGTGTAGGATAGTGCGGGAATTGATTATATGTTTTATAATTTTGTTATTTTGAAAAATTTGCTTCAATTAGTGGACATAATGATAATATGCTTAAGGACTAACTTAATATTTACTTGACGAATTTCTAATTTTATAGCATAGAAACATGGATGTTTCTCTATGATAACAACAATACTTAATACTTAAAACTATAAAATTAAACCATATTGTTTATATTGGAGTATTACCAAAACTTCGGTTTATTTTAATATTTATAAGATAGATAATCCTTTATTTTATCTACTATTTGTCTATATTGTTCCTTGTTAATTTAATTATATAAGAATCTATAACTATTGTAAAATATTTACAAATATTGTATATTACACTTATTAGAGAAAATATTTAGTTTATTCTAGTTTATGCATGTTCCATGATCTCATGATCTCATAAGTAAATGAAACATGATGAAGTTCGAAAATTTTAAATATATTTAATTAAGATTACAGCAGTTATCGTATTTGCCGGTGTATAGAATGCACTTTTTTTCTATATAAATGTGCAACTTATGTGCCGTTAATTAATATTATGAGTTAAAACTTTAGTCTGTCTAAAACTGCTGGTTTTTATTAATATAAATGTATCAGAATTCTATTACATATTACTTTTCTTGCGAAAAAAATGGTTTCAAATGAGTCTTATAATCGGTGCTATCATTCTTATTATTAGTATAACGCAATATGAACATATAAAACAGAATGTTTTTTTAAATGTACTTTTTATCTAATAATTCAAATACCGTCAATTGAAATGATAATAACATAAAAAAATGATCAAATTTATTATATGTCTACTTGCAAAAATAATAGAATAATTACTTTGAACAACAAATATATTTAAAAAGAATATAAATTAGAATTATGTAATCAATATCAAATTGGTATTATGCAAGAAATAATTTTGTGAATTATATTTTATTCCAAACTAAGAATGCAGTGCTTCTATAAATTATGTTGTATTATTTCAAACTATTTGTCTCGCGTGATTCACCTTAATTAAAGAAAATATTTTGTATTATGTTTACCAATCATAGGAAAATCTCCGAACACTGGATTTGTTTAAAAAAATAACAACATTTTATTAAATATATACTTCATTTTAATAATAATCCTTTGATAAAACGTCTGTTACTTTATTAGTATTAAAGTAATTGTAGTCAGGACTTTTCAGAGAAAATGCAAGGGCCGGGGTAACTAATAGCTTAGAGGTTTTTCAAAATTTGTCTAATATAATTAGATTTCAAAATCATCACTATTTTGTAGTAGGAATAGTAGCTGAATTTTCAACAATAAATTAAAAGCGTTGCTGAATACCTAGATTATGTTCAGTTTTTTTCAGTTTTCAAGTTAAAATCCGTAATATTGTGATATAGCGTAACTTTTATCAAATTTGAGATCGTGAATTACACCTTACTGTTGGCATACATTTATTAGTACATACTCATCATTTCTGAAAATTTAAAATTGTAAGATAATCAGTTTTTGGTACATTAATAAGGAATAATTAGAAATTATTATTAATTATTAACACAAAAATCAATACTTTTTGTTTTCGAATTACGTTTCCTGCAGAAGATGACCGATGTTATACGAGGTCGTCACTCGCACACTGAAGTTAGTTAGAGAATTCAGATTTGAATTTTCAAATAAATTGGCGGCAATTTGTATTGGGTTATGTAACCTCTTTCATTTCATAGCACCCTGGTTTGAAAACGAAAAAATTTCATAGAAGCGCGTGCGGCGTTGTCGTCGCTCGGACACCGCCGAGAATAAATTTGAATTTTCATTAGTTTATGTAACCTGTTTCATTTCATAGCACCCTGGTTAAGAAACGAGCAAAACTGTTCGACGAGCATGCGACGTTGTCGTCGCTGCTCGACTACTCGACATCGTCGAATTTTTTTTTGATTCATAGAACTTTTTATTATAATCCATACATATTAAAAAAATATGTTGATTGCAACGAAAACTATTGATATTTTCAATTAGAACTACTTTTTATTATTTACCAAAATTAATAAACTTTACAGATAATAATTTTCATTCAGCATTTTGAAAAGTTTTGAATGCGACTCAGTTTTTTTGAGATGTTAATAGATTATCTTGCGAAAGGTAAAATAACATAATCAGAATATTATATAAGCATGTTGAATCAATTGTATGGTGAAAATAGACCTGTTTTTTTTCGCTTTCAAAACTTTTCAAACTGCCGTCTTATGTGGATTTCAAACTCCCAAAATAGAGGAGTTTGAAACAGTATAGGATATTGGGGGAATTTTAATTATCCGCACTATGCGAGGTGTTCCAATCTATTATAATTATGTAATTTTGACAACTTTAATTAAACTCTTTTGTTTTTATTGGAGTATTTCCATGATCTCACGCTGCATTTGCTTTAAGAATATTTAAATGAAACGTTAAGATGTGAAAAAGTTCGAAAATTTAGGATATATTAATAATTAACTAACATTACATAACAGTAATTTTACATAACAGCACTTTTTCCCATAGAAATTTGCTTAATTATGCATATTATATGCCATTAATTAAATTATTATTAAGTTGAATCTTCAGTGTGTCTAAAACTTCTGGTTTATATTAAAATACATGTATGAGTATTACTTTTTTTGGTTTCGAATCAGTCTTATGGGATCATTATTATTAATAAAACGAAATATGAACATATACAACAGAATGTTTCTTTAAATCAAATAACTTAAATACCTTCAATGGAAATGGTAATAAAATAAAAAATTGACAAAATTTATTGTATATCTACATATAATTACTTTTAACAACGAAAATATTTTTAAAATGTATAAATTAGAAATGTGTAATTAATATCAAATGGTTTTATGCAAGAGTTAAGGTTGTTAATTAAATTTTGATTCAACTTAATTATAGAAAATAAGTTGGCCAAACATAGGAAAATTTCAGAACACTAGATTTGTTTAAAGAAATAACAACATTTTATTAACTCCATTTTAATAATAATCCTTTGATAAAACTTCTATTACTTTATTAGTTTTCAGAGAAAATGCGAGGCTCGGGGTAACTAAGAGCTTAGAGGTTCTTCAAAATTTGTCTTAAATATTTAGTTTTTTTAAGAATATAGTGATGCGTGGGGATAATAGCTGCATTTTTAACAATAAATTAAAAGCGGTGGTGTATTATGTTCAGTGTTTTTGAGATTTTAAGTTGAAGCCATAATATTGTGAGCTGTTTCTAATAGACCTTGATTCTAGTTCTTATATAATATTTAATATACGATATAGCGTAACTTTTATAAAGTGAATTACATCTTACTGTTGGCAGAAATTTATTATTACATACTCATCATTTTCGAAGATTTAAAATTGTAATTATAAAATATAATAATTAATAATTAGAAATTAAAAACAGAAAAATCAATATTTTTGATTTTGAATTACGTTTCGTACAAAACCGATGTTATCCGAGGTCGTCGCTCGCACATCGAAGTGAAGTTAGCTAGAATTCAGATTTGAATTTTCAAATAAATTGGCGGCAATTCGTATTGGGTTATGTAACCTCTTTCATTTTATAGCATCCTGGTTTGAAAACGAAAAAATTTCATAGAAGCGCGTGCGGCGTGGCGTTGTCGTCGCTCGGACACCGCCGAGAAAAGATTTGAATTTTCAAATAAATTAGCGACAATTGACATTGGTTTATGTAACCTGTTTCATTTCATAACATCCTGGTTAAGAAACGAGCAAAACTGTTCGACGAGCATGCGACGTTGTCGCCGCTGATCGAACATCATCGACGTCATCGAAACAGGAAATAATTTCAGAAAAATATATTTTCATAAAACATAATGATATGGACTAATACTATTGATAATTTTAATTAATTTAAATGAGATTTTTATTATTTGACAAAATTCGTAGTTACTAAAAATATATTAGTGAAATTTACAGCAAAATCTCGAATCAAACAGTATGGATTTACTATAATACAGTACGAAAATATAAGAATAAACTAGATTATCATTCAGTATTTTATGTGGGTTTTAAAAATCCCCGGATAGTGCGGTTTTGAATAGTGTAGTTTAAATTTTGTCATTTTGAAAACTTATGATTAAGGAATGAATTAATATTTATTTGAAGAACTTTTAATTATACAGCATTGAAATATGATAATAACAATTTTTATTGAAACAATTATAAAATTACTTCAATAATTACAAAAAATAAAAATGTGAAATTAATCCATACTATTTATTAGAAATACAATCTTTTGTTTTGTCTACTAATTATATATATTGTTTCATAATTTAATTTAATTGTATAAGAAAATTACATTTTATTACATTAGAGAAAATTCATAGTTTTATCTTTTTTGTATACATATTCCATGATCTCATTCTGTATGTGGTTATAGACTAATTAAATGAAATATGAAGTTATGAAAAAGTTTGAAAATTTGGGCTAAATCAATAATTAATTAATATTACTTAACAGCAGTAATAGAAATACGCTTAAGATGTAAATTTCAGTTTGTCTAAATTTTCGACAGCATTTTCATGTTTTTGTGAAAAAAAATGGTTTCAAATAAAACGTTTCCAATTTTTATTTGAGTTTTGTAATTATGTAATTATTTAAATTCTTATTCATCTATAAGCCGGCAAATACGGTATATCAAAAGAGATGAATATCAATAATATCATTAGACTATTTTTTAAGAAAAAATCACCGTATAAATAATTAATATTGCTTAACTATACTTATATAAAATAAATTATGAAATAAAGAAATATGTAAGTAATCAACAAAATTTAAGTAAAATTAATATCTTGAAAATGTTTATTTTATCCTGCTTTTAACTATTCGATGATATCCGCGCTTATGAATTCAATTGTCAAATAAATTGTCGGTAAATAATATTGCTACATTCTAGTTTGTAAATGAGCAAAAAAGATCGACAAGCATTCGACGTTGTCGCTCGACGTCGTCAAGACGAAATAATAAAAATATAAACTAATTAAGTTAAAAAAAAAACAATTATTTTTATAAAATTTTAATTAAATCAAATGTTGGAATCACTCAACAAAATATGCACCTAAAATGGATTGTTATTTATTTATATTTTCACATTTAGATTTTTTGCTAAAAATCATATTTTCTTATTTTTTTTTTAAAGGAATGTTTTTACTTTTCTATACATAAACAAATATTTTTCATCTTAGAGTTTCGGTTTGCATTTATACAATTATAATTGAAACATTTTTCTAATATTTTTTAAATTATAAATTACAGTGAGTCATGTTAAAAATTTAAATATTTAGTTCAATTTTAATTTGCTTAACTCTATCTTCAATTGTAACCTAGGCTGCTTATCATCTGAAACTATAATTTGATTTTGATATATTGTCACTTTATCCAATTTGAAAACGTTATTTCCATTGATCATTATGATACTTAGAATTTGATATAAAATTACTCTTATTACAATTATTTCTCATATCGTAATTATATAAAGACTAATAAAATTTAGGCTAATAAAAATTTGTAAGTCAATTATATAAATATTTATTGGGCAGAAAGACAGAAAAGAAAGAATAGACAAAATTTTTATTGCAGTTTTCATACAAAGTATGGAAAGAAAAATTTACTACAAATATTAAATAATATACAAATAATTACAAAAACTATATAAATCTTTCGGCACCAATAATATTATTTACTTATTACCTTCTTTATATTGGAATTAGAAAGTCTTAGTATAACTTAATTTATATCAATCAAATCCACAATTATAAACTATGAAAGATCGCATTTTTGATTGCAACAAACATATTTATATGGCAGTGATGGAAAACTTAAGACAAGTGATTGAAAGGTGAATTGCTAAAAAAAATATAAGTTTGATGGTAAATTTTATTGGAATTAGATATGTCACGACACCTTCTAGATCCTAGATTCGCCATAACTATTCTATAAGGATTTATATAATATTTTTTATAGTGATGAATTTTATAAAATGACAAAAACTATGACTATAGAAGTATAAAAATTTTACTATTTTGAAGATGTTGGTTTCATTGAACATTATGATAAGTTTAGGATTTGACATAATATTAATACTTTAAACTTAATATTTGTATAACATTATACAATATAGTATTATACTGCTTCATGAGTTATGTAAACTCTTCGTTCTACGCAAATTAGTTGATTGATTTCTCAAGATATTATTAATTCCCAATTAAAAATGCGATATCTAAAAGATGGAAGCTAATATATAATACAAACTGTAATCAATAGATCTTTAGAAATGTATTTTTTATGTTTCTAATACATTTTATTTATTATATAATTAAATTGAAATTCATTGATAAATATACTTACATTTATCATTCGTATTAAAGTATATTTACTATTATTACTTAAAATCAAGGCAGTATTATCCATTAGGCATACTAGGCACAGGTTTTTAGGGGCCCAAGAAAAATAATTAAATAAGAATTCACCCCATCGTGTCATTTTAGGAATATATATATATTTTGAATACCCTTTGTGATCTACCTAAATAATACCTAAGGCCCATGATAACTTTTTAAAATATAATACAAAGAAAATGATGCAAAAAATGACTATACTATTAATTATATGGATGATGAGACACATTTTTAAAATAATCATTATTATTCCACTCTACGTTGATTTTGTTTTCTGTTATCCTGGTTTCAAAAATCTATACAACAGTCCTCGAAATGTTGCCAAGGAAACCAAACTGGCGCCAATATAAAACGTTGCACTATAATAACCTCTGTGCAATCCTATCATCCTAGTAAATAAACTGACAAAACTGCCTTGGTGCATGTTTGAAATTTCATTTTAACGCAACAAACAAACAAAACTGCATATATTTTATTTAAAAAAAGTAAATATTATTTTATACAAAGCAAATAAATGCATTTTATTGATCACAGATTTTCCGCTTAGCTTTTAATAATTATTTAAATATTTTATAATATTTATATTTGTTTTCATTTATTATTATAATTATGAAATAACTGAAATGCAATAATGCACTTTCTGAAAATCAGTGCATTATTACTTCTTTACTTTTCTGTTGTCCGGGTAGTAGCCGTGCACCATAGTTCCCAATGCTTTCCCGAGCTATGGGAACCAAATTCCAGGTATATTACCCAATCAATAAATAACCTCTTTCTGTTCATATTATCCTGGTGACTAAAGAAACTGAAAAGTTACCGAGCGCGTCCGACGTGAAGATTGGAAATTAACGAAAATATTCAATAATTTAAAGAAAAAATTAATTTGAAAATTTCTTTTTCTGAAACTTCAATTAAGACAACTCTTAGTTAATAAACTATACTTTCCAAAATGTTTTTTATTTTTTAATTATCAAAATTTTGCGTTTTTTTCGATAAAAAATATGTTATTTCCATGAAATACACTCAAATTACATTGTAAATCATAAGAAATTGGTGAAAATTTTAATATTTATATAATATTATTTATAAGACATTAAGTAATGGTTGTTAATAATAGTTTTTGTTTAATTGAGATTATCTTAATATTTTGTAGAAATTTCCTTGCTGCGCCCTGAATTTATCATCTGTTTCCAAGAAATTTTATATTTATAAATAATTTACAAATATTATAAACTTTTCTAATGTTGCGTAACAAGTTGTGTAATTCAATAAGTAACAAAAGTTACGTTATGTTCAAAGGGCTGCAGTATAAATAAATGCGAAATATAAACTGTTTGAAAGTGTCTGAAATTTATCTAAATTTTGCGCTATTTTAACGAAGTTTTTTTTTTAAAAATCGCAGTTTGCTTATAAACTTTTTCTTTATTTTATTGCATAATCGAATTCAGATATGCGTTGCACAAGTTTCTATATAATAAACATTACAATCTGACGAGTTTTCAGTATTTTTTCTTAATTACTCGAATGTTATATATTTTTTACTTTTCTATTGTTACGTAACAAGGACGTAATTTAATATGTAACAAAATTTACGTAATATTTAAGAAATTTTTGCGCCTGGGACCCAGATAAAAAATAAAAGCTAAATATTTCACCTAACAATTCTCCAATCTTTTATACGATTCAATTTTTCTTAGATTTTATTATTAGAATCCATTAATTATGGTAAACTGAAAATGTTGTATCTTACGTTAAACAGTTTTTGTAATAATGTAACATTTTAGAAAAAGAAAACAAACAAATTAATTTTAAACAGTTTTTACTTTTCATTTTTTTAAACTGTTACTAAAATAAACTAATTTGATTTAGATTGAAATACGATCAAAATCCATAAAAAAATGTGTACACTTTTAATATTAATAATTTGTGTCCAAATATGATTATATTTTTTTATAAGTTTTTCAAACAATTTAAAATTTACTTTAATTTATATATAGAGTAAAACTTCTGTTTTCAATCATAATTCGATTATAAAGTTGGTTTAAAATATCATCATATTTTTCTACACGAATTAATGTAAAATTTGTTCTGGAACATTTATTACTTATTTAATTTTTTTATAAAAATAACTATTGTTTAAAATGTAAATCCATTATAATATTAAATTATGATTTAAGAAAGCAATGAAATAATAATTATATTTTTTAAATAATTTTAAAATTAGAAATAAACACAGTTAAAATATTGAGATAAATTTAAATTCAATACATTTTTAACTTATTCAAAACATCTTTTTGGGAACTGAGATATTCTACAATCTATTTTTAACTTTATAGATTTTGCTTCAACATTTGGAAAAATATACTTTAACTTAAGTGTAACTATCCATAAAATTATCTCTTCTGTATGGAATAGTGATGGTGAAACGTTTGATCTTAGTGTATTAATATTTGGAAAATCATTTTTCAATACAATCCAAGTTTCACTTTTTTATATGTAATAAGTGATGAATATTTCAAAATAATTGTTCTGATTTCGACAGCGAAACGAAGCGTGTCATCTTTGACAAGCGTGTCATAAGTTCACAATCTCTGGTAGTGAATATAGAAAACATTCTATATTCTTTTCTTTACTAATTACATAATATCTGTTATTTTATATTGTTGCTTATTAGTTGACAATTTCTCTTTTATTTTTAACGTTTCATTGGAATGCATATCTCGAATTCTATAATAAAACTATTTTTTCGGCTATCTATATTTTTTTTGTACTTTTTTAATTTTTCAAATTCTTGGACCGTGTTAATGCGAAACCATGTTATATAATTGCCGTGCTAAATAGGGAGTTATCTTTATATTGTTACTTATGTTACAGTGATCGAGTAATCTTATAAAAAAGAATATTTTAACTCAGATTATTAATTTTTAGGATTGACATCAATATTAATCTTACAAAATTCAAAATTAAAGTTTCGAATTATTCCTTAAATATACATAATATTCAATATTCTTAAAACAATATTAAACTACTAATGATAATTTATTGGAAATCTACTTGGAAACAAACAAAATATATATTTTAAAATTTGAATTTGAACTACTTGAAGTACAGGCAACTTACCATACCTATTAAGTTGAGAAAAATCAATACTTCGACATACTTCTACGTGTTTCTGTTATCCCGGTAGTAGCTGTGCATCATACTTCCCAATGCTGTCCCGAGCTCTGGGATCAAAATTGGCGGGAAATGCCAACACCATACGCTTTCAGTTTCTACAATCCTTGTACTCAAAGGAACTAAACAGTTGCCGAGCGCGTCCAGCGACGATCTCAGAAATTACTGAAAATATTTAAAAATCAAATGAAAAATTCAATTTGAAAAATTCTTTTTGTTAAAATTCAATTAAACCTAAACCATATTATTAAAGTTTACAATAAAAATTAGTTTTACTGATGTAATTACCAAAATTTTACAATTTTTCGTTGTAAACTTTGTTAGTTACATTTAATACACTGGATTTATCAACAAAATTTAAAGATAATTTCGATATTTTCTAACATTATATTATTTATATTATATAAACTAATAATTATTGAAAAATACTCTTTATTTATTATTAAGTTATTCAAAACAATTTATATCATGATATTATTATGAAAGATAAAGAGTGTTTTTATTGACAAAAAAATTTCATAGAGATGAAGATCAACTGAAATAATATCAAATCAGTTAATTCACCTTAATTTCTCGCCTAATCACAAGCTGTACTAATAATATGTCATAAGACTATCAATATGACATACTATTAGTACAACTTTTGATTAGACAAGAAATTAATTAATTTAATACACTGGATTTATCAACAAAATTGATAGAAAATTGACAAATTTTAAGACAATTTCGATATTTTCAATACTAACATTATTTTATTTATATTATATAAACTAATATTTATTAAAACTACCCTTTAATTATTATTAAGTTGTTCAAAACAGTTTATATCATGATATTATTATGAAAGATAAAGATTGTTTTTAATACAGTTTTATTTACAAAATAATTTCATATATTGCCTTTAATCAAATTTATCATAGAAATGAAATAATATAAAATCGGTTAATTCACCTTAATTTCTCGCCTAATCACAAGCTGTACTAATAATATGTCATAAGTCTATCAATATGATATAATATTAGTACAGCTTTTGATTAGGCAATAAATTAAGGTAAATTACTTTATTTGATATTATTTTAGATGAACTTCATCTGTATGATATATTTGAGGCAAGATATGAAAATATTTTGTTAATACTGTATTAAAAACAATCTTTCTCCTTCATAATAAAATCATGAAAGAAATTGAAATTTAATTATTATTAAGTTATAATAATTAAATGGTATTTTTTGATAATTATTAGTTTATATAGTAAAAAGAATATATTGTTAGTATTAAAATTAACTTTAAATTTGTTAATTTGCTATGAATTTTGTTGGTAAATCTAGAGTATTAAATGTAAATAACACAGCTTACAACAAAAAAATGCAATTTTTTTCTAATTACATCAGTAAAACTATTTTTTATTGTAAACTTTATTAATATGGTTTAGGTTTAATTGAATTTTCGCAAAAAGAAATTTTCAAATTAAATTTTTAATTTGATTTTTAAATATTTTCAGTAATTTCTGAGATCGACGTAGAACGCGCTTGGCAACTGTTTAGTTCCTTTGAGTACAAGGATAAAAGAAACTGAAAGAGTGAGTACGTTTGGCACTTGCCGCCAATTTTGTTCCCAGAGCTCGGGACAGCATTGGGAAGTATGATGCACAGCTACTACTGGGATAACAGAAATACGTAGAAGTATGTTGAGGTATTGATTTCATTTTCGTCCTTTTTGTTTGTGTTTCCAAGTAAACAATAGATTATTATTATTCAATTTATAAGATCTCATGGGAAATTCCATCCTATAAATACTAAAACAATAATTAACAAATTAATGTTGATTACAAATAATTATAATAAGCTTAGATAATGTTGCCTTGTTTTAAGACAATAAGAAAATTTATTTTCATTCTATTCTCACAATAGCGTTTATTATATGCATATACATATTATTTAATTTTTTTTTAGAAGAGTTATGTAATGAAATTCGAATATGGTAACAATCTTTACCTATAACCATCTTTGATATTATTAAGGACATAGTCAAGACAGATCGCTTTAATATGATCTGAAAATTGGATAAAATGCCCATATAATACAACATTCCTATAACACAAGTAGAGAAAGTTAAGAAGTATTAAGGAATACTGAAGAAATAGCGTTTATTCTATGCATATACATATTATTTGATTTTTTTTGGAAGAGTTATGTAATTAAATTCGAATATGGTAACAATCTTTACATATAACCATCTTCGATATTATTAAGGATATATTCAAGACAGATCGCTTTAATATGATCTGAAATTTGGATAAAATGCACATATAATACGACATTCTTACAACACAATTAAAGAAGAATTAAGAAATACTGAAAAAAACTATTATTGTATTATAATATATAAGTATGGTTCCCAGAATTAGAGTATCCCATTGATTATTAGTTATATAACCATTAAAACCGTATATAACCATTTAAAAGCGAGTAATTTTCCACACCCTCGTCAAAACTCTTATCATTTCCCTTTCATCCCCTTTTCGAAATACATAAATTTTTATATAATATATTTTGTCTTAGTTGGTGGGTCAAAAGAAGAACATACTTCCTAATTAATAACTTAAGAGATGAATTATTATCTTAGTTGATAATCCATGAGATCAACACTTGTCTAGTTGTCTTCTGAATAAAAAAAAAACATTAGAATAAATATAATATTGCATTTAATATTCATAAACTCCACAATGACGTAATTACTAGATAATCTACGGTATTAAGAGATTTTTAATTCCGAGACACGACATTAAAACTGTAAATTAATAAGAGTTTTAGGAGACAATTTCCGATTTATTTAAGTTTCTTGAGAATAAAATTTAAAGTAATTGAAAACCATTAAACATAAACTTCAGTTTATAATTCATCTCTTTAGTTAAGTAGGAAGTATGTTCTTTCTTTGATCCACCAACTAAGAAGAAATTTATTATACAAAAATTTATGTATTTCAAAAAGGGATGGGACGGAAATGAAAAAAATTATTTATCGGTTTTTATGGTTATAAAACTAATAATCAATGGGTTACTATAATTCTGGTAGCTGTTCTTGGGTTTATAAACTATTAGTTACAGACAGATGTGCTAGACTAAATATATTTAAGAAGAGTGTTGATAAGTAGGGGTTGGCTACAAATTAATTAAGAAAGAAGTTGTTTGCTTAACGAATAAACGTATGAATTATATAATAGATAATTTAGTTGAATTATTAGATAATTATATATAAAGTTATATATTCATTTTAAAATATAAACTCAGTTTTAGAATATAATTCGTATATTTTGTAACAGGTGCGCGTTATGGGTATTACTAATATTGAAAAAAAAAGAAGTGCTACAAGAAACAAATTTAAACTTAAAAGAAAATCCATTTTTTGTATAATTCAAACAAATATATTATAACAACATTATTTCACTAAACGTGCTATATATTACATAATGTATATATTACAACATTAAATAGGGTAAAACTATGAGAACTTATAAATATAATAATGATAATCTATTGGAAACTTACTTGGAAACACAAAGAAATAGTACCAAAATGTATTTTTGAAATTTGAATTATTAGAAGTATAGGCAACTTACCATACTTATTAAGTTGAGAAAAATCAATACTTCGACATACTTCTACGTATTTCTGTTATCCCGGTAGTAGCTGTGCATCATACTTCCCAATGCTATCCCGAGCTGTGGGAACAAAATTGTCGGCAAGTGCCAAAATACTCTTTCAGTTTCTTTTATCTTTGTACTCAAAGAAACTTAACAGTTGCCAAGCGCGATCGACGTCGATCTCAGAAATTACTGAAAATATTCAAAAATCAAATGAAAAATTCAATTTGAAAAATTCTTTTTGCGAAAATTCAATTAAACCTAAAGCATATTAATAAAGTTTACAATAAAAATTAGTTTTACTGATGTAATTACCAAAATTTTCCATATTTTCGTTATAAACTGTGTTTATATACAATACATTCTGAATTTACCAACAAAATTGATTGAAAATTTACAAATTTTAAAGCAATTTCGAAATGTTCTATACTAATACTCTATTATTATACTACTTAATCAAATAGTTATTGAAAAATACAGTGTTTGTTAAATTTACATAACTATAAAGCAAATATATTTATTGAAATATTATTCGATTTTTGTGTTGATATCACTGGGTGTGAGAAATTTACAAGAATTTAAATATTTATGCGAATATAAAAGAAATATTAGTATGAACATTTTATGTAATCACACCCCGCATATCATAAATTAGATCACATCTAACATGACATATACAAATTAAAATAAGGGGGCACCAGTATTACATTTAGTCTTAATTTATAACTTTTGTTATTTTCTTAATATTGAAACACTAAAAAGAAAATTGCTTTTATTAAGATTACTAATAAAAATATTATATTTGGAATACTTTTTATAAAATTAATAATACAGATTTTATTATAATTATAATAGTACAACTTTACATAATTTAATTTATCAATTATTAAGACTCAAACAAATAGAAAATTTCCGTAAATATTTTCTCAATTATATTACGCTTATGTAAAAATAGAATTCGGCCTTAAACGACATTTTGTAAAACATTTAATATTACATAACTCTAATATGATATATGCTGCAACTTTAAATTTAAATACTTTAAATTAGCTTTATATTTTAATTTAGTACAAATTTTCTATTATGAAATATTCAAATTATTCAACTCAATTTTTTTGAGCTGAATTCTTAAAGTAATTAAATAAATAGGAAATTGTCTCTTAAAATTCCCACTTGGAAAATTCTGATTTCAGTGATATGAGATTGACGTAACGTATTTGGTTTTAGTATATTCTTTGAATACTATCAAAAAAGATATATTTTTTTTTACATTATAATATCAAAAGATGAATATGAAAGTCAATATCGAAGTATTAATATTGGAATATTGAAGATATAAATAAAAATATATTTTTTTGGCGAATTAAAATATAAATTCTTTTAAATTTTTGAATGAAACCAATTATTCCTGTTTTTTGTCTTGTTTTCTCATTTAGGTTAATCTATATAATTATCTATTTATAACTGAATAGAAAAACAGTTGATTCTTGGAATAATTCATAAAATATCAATTGCACTACTTGTGTATACACAATTTATCATATTTTATAATAAGCTGTTACATCACTTCCAGTCATTTATGTTATCCTAGTATGAAAAACCATTGCATTTCCAATACTTTTCCTCTAGGTGGAGCGACAGATCAATATGTCAATTCTAGGTACATATCAATAGCCTAGCTCTACATCTTCATCTTTATGTTATCCTGGTATCAAAAGGTACATTTGACCATCGTAGAAAATGAAAATAGATGGCAGGATTTATAATTTATACCACATCTACCTTTTTGGTATTTATGTTATCCTAGTATGAAACTGAATTAAATAGTAACAACGACCGAATCGGTTTTATTTTACGACGCTATTAGAAAGTTAAATATTTATTTTAAAAATAGAAAACAATAAACATTTAATTTAAAATATGTTCTAATTTCTATTAATTAAATTGATTTACCTTAAAAAAATATATATAAAATAATATATTTAATTGGTACTTATAACTTGGATACAGGATATTTATTAAAATCTAAGATTTGAAACAAAAAAAATATATTTGGAATACTTTTTATAAATTAAATAAAAATTTAAAATTTAATTATAGATAAAATTCTTAGAATTTTATCAACAGATATTATGAATAAAAATATATTCATTAATTGAAAGTAACATATTTTTGATTACACATTGATGCAGTTATATAATGATTAATGAATTCTATTTAAATGTGTAGTAATAATTATTTAATCCATAAAACTGGATTTACTGCATATTCTTTTAAAAATAAAAAAACAATTATTTTTTTTCTAATTTCAATTATGTAATTATTCGCGATAAAAAATATGTTGATTATTAAGAAAAAATATTTTGATTTACTTTAAAAAATCACAAAATTCGTAAACAAAAATGTTCAATTAATCCAAAATAATATAAAATAATAGATAAACCTGGAAATTAAGAAATATTTTAAATATATAAAAATATTTATTTACTAATTTGTATTGACCCTAATTGGGCCAAATGTCTAACAGCCCTTGTTTTTCTATCAATATTTTTCTAATTTATTTATAGATCTGTTAAAATTTTTATTATTATATAAATACTCTTATATAATCCTTAAATATGATCGTATTTCAATATAGTTTCCATTTAATATAAACTTTCCTTATAAAATATGTATTTACGTAACACTATTTTTTTAAATCAGTTTTTACACTCATAGTTGAAATATTTTAATTAATACGAATTATGTAAAATTAACTACTTTTAATTTTCGTGCTTGTCTTATTTAATTTAAATCTACAGTGAAATTTCGATGTTCGAATATAAATCGTTCCCAAAGTATGTTCGAAAGATTTATTTCTTAATACTTGATAAACAGGTATTAATACTAAACGTAACTCGTTCGTGTTATGCGAATTCATATTATACTAAAAAAGAACTAATAAAAAGAAACAAATATGTTATTAAAAAATTATATGATTAAACGTATTATACATTAAGATTATATAATGTTTTGTTTTTCGTTGCTAAGCAACATTAAATGGGGTAAAAATAACTTTTTCTTCTAAGCATCACGATTTATATGTTTTTGCTTTGATTTGATTTATATATAAAAATTATACATATTTTGAAGATTTTTCTTTCATTTTGCGTTTCTTTCAATGAAAGGCAGACCTTCAGATTTTCTTAATACTTTTCGTTTTATGTGGACATTTTCTACAATTCTTGGATTGTGTTAGAACGAATAATAATAATGAATTATTTAATATCGAGATGGTTATATTTATCAATATTTATCTCATTCGATTTCCAGATTGGATATTATGTAACTCTTCAAAAAATAAAAAAAGGCAATAATAATCAACATTAATTTGATAAATCTTTTGTTTTAGTATTTGTAGGGCGGAATTTCCCATGAGATCTTATAAATTTAATAATTATAATCTATTGGAAACTTTCTTGGAAACAAACAAAAAAGACCAAAATATATATTTTAAAATTTGAATTTGAACTACTGGAAGTATAGGCAACTTACTACACTTATTAAGTTGAGAAAAATCAATACATACTTCTTTGTATTTCTGTTATCCTGGTAGTAGCTGTGCATCATACTTCCCAATGCTGTCCCGAGCTCTGGGAACAAAATTGGCGGGAAATGCCACCAAACACCATACGCTTTCGGTTTCTACTATCCTTGTACTCAAATGAACTAAACAGTTGCCGAGCGCGACCGTCGTCGATTTCAGAAATTACTAAAAATATTCAAAAATCGAATGAAAAATTGAATTTGAAAAATTCTTTTTGCAATAATTCGATTAAACCTAAACCATATTAATAAAGTTTACAATCGAAATTAATTTAACTGATGTAATTACCAAAATTTTCCATTTTTTCGTTATAAACTATGTTTATATATACAATACATACTGAATTTACTTGAATTTACGAAATTGATAGAAAATTTACAAATTTTAAAATAATTTTGATATTTTCAATACTAATATTCTATTATTAAATTAAATAATCTAATAATAAATTAAATTTGTTAAATTTAAACAATTTTTTCCTTATAATTGTATAGAAATATTATTTGATTGTTGAAGTACTGACATGAAAATATTTAATTAAATTTATAATTTTTTTCTTGACTGAAAATGCTACACAAAAATTATATTTCTTCAGAGAGATTATTTACATTTATACATTTATACAAATCCATATTAAATTTTCTTACTTTGTAATTTTCTTTATATTTAAATTTCTCCTGAATTGAAATTATATTTTTACTAAGTATTTTCAATAAAAGTTAATTTCAGGATCATAAACTCGAGAATCCTCTTCTTCGTAATCAAATTTCTAATTATATTATTCTTAAATTCTGGAGGAATATTATTTTTTAAGCGTTAGTTAGTATTTCGTGATTGAAATAATGACTTTATATAATACATATTTCGTATCAATATTTATATAGTTTTGACATTTACAAGTGTTTCAACTTTAGTTTTTTTAAATTTAACTTGTAAAATCTTTATCTTAATTATTGATATAATTATCTAGTTTTCTTACTTATATTAAAGCTTATACTTATATGACTGAATAATAAAATAGACAACTTTTTAATATTAAAATTACCTTTACATAGTATGACTCAATAATAAAACAGACGACTTTTCAAAATTACTTTTGATTCAATAATAAAACAGACAACTTCTTAATATTAAAATTACCTTTACATAATATGACTCAATAATAAAACAGACAAGTTTTTGATATTTAAATTACCTTTACATAGTATGACTTAATAATAAAACAGACAACATATTGATATTAAAATTGCCTTTACATAATATGACTCAATAATAAAACAGACAACTTTTTAATATTAAAATTACCTTTACATAATTGACTCAATAATAAAACAGACAACTTTTTGATATTAAAATTACCTTTACATAGTATGACTTAATAATAAAACAGACAACATATTGATATTAAAATTGCCTATACATAGTATGACTTAATAATAAAACAGACAACTTTTTTATATTAAAATTACCTTTACATAATATGACTCAATAATAAAACAGACAGCATTTTTATATTAAAATTACCTGTACATAGTATGACTCAAAAATAAAACAGACAATTTTTTGATATTAAAATTACCTTTACACAGTTGATATACCTACGATTGAATAAGAACAGATTTTTTTTTTGATATTAAAATGATCTATTTTTTTTTCTGGGATATATACAATTTATCATATTTTCATAGTTGTTACTCCACTTCCATTCTATTATGATATCCTGGTACGAAAATACATAGCATTTTGAATGCTTTCCCTGAAGGTGGAACGAGCTAGCTATCAATGTCAACTCCAGCAATTAATAGCAAAAATATAGTCAAACCCTACGTCTAACTTTTTATGTTATCCTGCTACCAAAAGGTACATTTTATCCTACAAATTTTACCATTACCGAACATAAAAAAATACCAAAAATACCAAATTCATTTCACTTCTATATATTCGTGCTTATCCTACTATAAAAACGAGCAACAAGCAAATTTGATGTAGCATTCGTGCAAGGATATAAAATGTTATTTTACATAAAAAAAATAATGATATAATATTTATATCATTATTTAATACAATAACACAATAAAAATAAAATAAAATTCAACTGCTATTGACCATAGGTATTTTTTCTGAAATATTAATATTTGTTATAACAATTATTTATTATTATATAACAATAATAATAGAGAAACAAAAAAGAAAAACTGTAACTAAGGATTATTGACTGAAGATCTTTCTGCCAATATGATTCTAATATTGAATTTAAGACGTTATATAATTCATCATAGACTAAAAAAAACACACTAAAAACACCCTTGACCTCCCCTATAGAAATTCAAATTATTTGTTTGTGTTAATATTTTTATGTACTGTTAAAATTAACCTTCTTTTGTAAATTATTTGTTTGGGTGTATATTAGTTAGAAGATTTCCGATGGGAAATCATTCCATTCAGTTTAATTTTTGTTTTATTTTTATTCATAAATATTTGTTTATTGTTAAGTGGCAGATTACAAATAAAACGAAATAAATTAAAAAATATATATATAATCCATACCTGTTTAAAATAAATACATAAAAAGTCAACAGCGTTTAGGCTTTACTTTCAATTGTTGTTTTTTTTATATTTTATAATTTATATTTAAGACTAATTTATAGTTTGAATTTATATTTCTACTAACAAAATTATTATTAGAAGTATAATTCATATTATTCATAAGTTTCAAAGGTTTTTTGAAAATAAAATTTCCCATATTTTCTAATTAAATTCTTGTATTTCAAAACACCAACTTAATTATATTAAGTTTTGCCTCTTGTTATTATAGTCTGCTTTAGTTATTAGCCACACGTATATGTAATTAACGTAAAATTGACCAGTAAATTTTACTGATTAAATAATAACAAAAAAATGTTTAAAATTGTTAAACTTTTTTTTTATATAATCATTGAAAGTAAAGCATACATTATTAAAATTAAGTACAAATATTAACTTAATATTATGAAAAATGATTACTTTATAAATCAAATTAAAGAATTCATTATTTGTTAATATAAACAATATTTTAAAATTACACAACAATTAGATTATAATTATTTATAAAAAAATATTATTTATTCACGAGTAATAAAATGTTTATGTTAGAATTTAGATATACTCCATAATCTATGGTGAGAATGATATAACGATAAATTATCTATTTTTTTTGTCTTATAAAATTATCTTTTTTAGTTAAAATATGTGTATTGTAGGGAATTTTAATAATTTCTGGAATTTAGGAATTTAGGCTTAAATTATAGGATAATTGAACAAAAACTTAATGTTTAATTACTAATTAATTAATTAATATCAAATTTATTATAAGTTTTGATCTTTTTCTTATAATATTTAAAATCGAGCATATTTTATTTGTATACATTAAAGAAAACTGTTAATATTTATTAACTAATATGTTTAAATTATTTATTTTAGAGACATTTTTAAATTTATTTTTTATGATTTACAATGTAAATCGAGTGTATTTCATAGAAATAACACAATTTACATCGAAAAAATGTAAAATATTGATAATTAAAAAAGAAAAAACATTTTGGAAAGTATACTTTATTAACTAAGAGTTTGCTTAATTGAAGTTTCACAAAAAAAAAATCTCAAATTAATTTTTTCATTAAAGTTTTGTATATTTTCGTTAATTTCCAATCTTCACGTTGGACGCGCTCGCGAACTTTTCAGTTTCTTTAGTCAACAGGATAATAGGAAGAGATAGAGGTTGATTGCTATGGGTGATGATATGCCGGGAATTTTGTTCCCAGAGCTGAATCGGCATTGGGAACTATGGTGCACAGCGGTTACCAGGATAACAGAAACACATGGAAGTGGGTCAAAGTATTGATTTTCTGAAAGCATGTTACGACGTGTGCAGCAATACCTCGCATAATTCCATTATTTTTATTTTACTGAAAGAGTATTTAATTTTTTAAATCGAACTATAAGCTGTTTGATAGCTCCTTGTCCGTAGATATTCAATTGTAATAGTTGTAATGATTAAAAAAAAATTATGTAATTTTAATTATATAAGGTGTTCCATTATAAAGTGGATCTGTTATTTTTTTTTAAATAAAATCACAACAAATAGTAATAATCAAGATTTTATTTCTATAGAAAGAAGTCTAAACACGTCATATTTCTTGATCTTAATTGTTTGTTTCACTACTTGTATGACACGTGGCAACAATTTATTTCAAAGAGAACTTTGCTTGAAACCGTATTTTTGTAAAATTAAGAAAAGAATCGCAGTCTAAAGGTATAGATTAGTGATGAGTTATATCAGAAAAAATCTACATGTTTCTAGTTTATTTATATACAGCTATTATATAAATCCTCTCTTATATAATGAGCATATTTCCATTTTTTTAATTTGTTATGAATTCTTTAAATGAAATCCGCACTATGCGAGGTATTAATGTACTCCTATTGTAAAATTATATGTTTGATAGTTGATTGCTATTAATTATAGATATTCAATTGTATTTTTATAATCTGATCTTCCTCTAGTTGTATAAAAATAGTTGTAACAATTTAAAAATAAATTAAGTAATAGTAATTCCATTTGTGGATGATTCATTTTTTTTCTTTCTTTAAATAAAATGACAACAAATATTAAAAATCAAGATTATATGTCAATAGAAAGAAGCCTCAAAACGGTATAATTCATGAACTTAGTTGCAATGCAGTAAAATATTTGTTTCACTACTTATATGACACGTGGCAACAATTTATTTCAAAGACAACATCTTTATATTTTAAGCGCTCTACCTTGAAGTGGAAAACGGCCATATTTTTGTAAAATTAAGAAAAAAATCGCAGTCTAAAGGTATAGATGACTGATGAGTTATATAAAATCTACATGTTTCTAGTTTAATTCGTTTCTGGCAAAAACAACTATAATATAAATCCTCTTTTTTTCGTTTTTTTTTAATATAAAATGACAACGAATAGTAATAATCAAGATTATATTTGACTGCAGTAAGATGTTTGTTTCACTACTTATATGACACGTGGCAACAATATATTTCAAAGAAAATTTCTTTATATCTTAGGCATTCTAGCTGAAGTGTAAATCGATCATATTTTATAAATCTTCTCTTATATAATGAACATTTTATATTATTTTTTCTATTAATGTATAGAAACGGATAATTATAATACACAGAATATTGTATAAGAAGAATTACATTTTATGTATTTTTAGTTTATATAATCACTAATAATTATTATTTATATTATTTAATGTATTTGTATGAGTGTATATTTCTGTTATCTATTTTATCTATTTATCTAAAAAAACATATAATTAAATTGATATATTAGTTGTTAGTATTAAATATAAAAAGTATTTATAAAATATAATGCATTTTTAATTGTGCCTGAATAACCGATATACCATTTTGCATTTATGTTATCCTAATACGAAAACCTTACTCGATAAACCCGAAAAATCGTTTAAAACCCAGGCTCAACAACTATTTGCATATAGTCATCGACTCATTTCTATTTCTGTTATCCTTGTAACAAAAACATACGAGGATTGACCCAAATAGTTTCAACGGAAACCAATATTGGTACCACTTATACACCACCTCTGTGTGTTCATATTATCCTAATACGGAATCGAGCGTTTAGTTCGTCGAGCATGTTTGACGTCGCGCGTTCAAAAATTGTCTAAAATTATTGAAAAATTTAAATTTCTTTCTATGAAAATCTTATAAACGATATCTTACCAAAAATAATAAACTCATCCCCTTTTTGAAATGAACAGAGTTTTATATAATATAAGATAGTCTTAGTTGGAGAGCCAAGAGAAGAAGATAAGTCTTAGTTGTAAAACCATGAGATCAACACATGTCCAGTTGACTTCTCAATAAAAACACTACTTTAAACAATAAAAATATTTTAGAATATTGTATTTAATATTCGTAAACCCCTCTAAGACAACACAATTACGTAATTACGAGATAATCCACGGTGTCCAGAGATTATTTAATCCCGAGACACGACAATAAATCAAATCATACGCTCTTTTTGTACAATTCACAAATTACGTTACATAACTAACTGTAAAAGCGCATTATGTCAAAAGATGGAAATAAGATAATTGAAATTGAAATACCTGAAATCAATAATCTATGACAAAAATTTTATAGACGCATATTTAGAATTTTAAAATTATAACATAAAATTGTAAAATAATGTAATTTTATAATATTTGTCGGAGCGTCAGGATTAGATTTCGATTAGGAGTGTGGAGAAGTCATTGTTACAAATTAGGCTAGAGATCCAAGCCCAGCGACCCTTCTGGCACCTCTGACCATTCTTCTCTCCATGTATCTCTGCCGGTCGTTCTGCTGTCTTGTTTCCCTCACACTCATTCCAGGGGAATCCCCTACCTTCTAGAAGATTCCTGAACACTTGTAGTTATAATAAACAAATAATGAAGACAATAGTGTTCCTTCTATCCTCGCCCAAGAACAAAGCATACAGCAAATATCTGGTGTTTGGTCTACGTGCACCGATATATTTAAATTAGAAATTCTAATGTATTGTGTGAATACTCTGCTTGTCAACTATATACTTTCGAATACTAGAAAATCTAAGAATTTGTTTCAATTTTTCTTGTAAGTCCAAATAAAATTTGAGTAGAATTGCAATTCCTATTATATTTAAAAAAATAAATAAATATATGTGCAAATTGTTATTACTGCAAACCTTAAGGTTATAAATAATGGTAAATGTTTGCTAATGATATGTGTATATTTTTAAATAAACATCTTTATTCAGAAATTAAAATTTTTAGGTCGATAACCTTTGATCTAATTATTTTTTAATATATTTTTGTTTTGTTTAAATAGATTTTTAGATTTTAATTAATTTATTTTCTCAGATTGTTTATTTATTTATTTTTATTATTATTTAACTTAATTTTGTATTCTGGCAAATAAACAATTCTTGTTATTAAGATTTTAAGGTTTAAAGATTATTTTGTGTAATAGAAATATTGATTTTTCACCTTCACTGATTCCTGGTTTCTTGTCAATCAGATGAATTTTCGGGTTTGTCGCATATGTAAAATTTTTCTTTTTACGTTAATCTCAATAAACCTTATATAATAAAAAAAACTTACACATTTTATGTAAATAATGTTAAATGTTAAATAATTAAATAAGGAAAACGTAATTTATTAATGTAAAATAAAGCGTTTAAATTATACATAGGTGTATGTAGGTAAAACCCTTTTGAATTCTAGAAAATAAAAAGTTTAATCTGATTTAATATTCATATTTATTTTATAAATATAATAAATTAAATTTAAGTAAAACAAAATTTGCCTTCTCGTTGAACCCAATTTACATAAAAAATCAATACGAATTGCTGAAAACCTTGAGAGTAAACCGTTTTAGAACCACGACTATCAGGACATCAAGAGTTGAAAGAGTATAGCGTATAGTAAAATCAATACTGTCTGCATTGTTGTAAAACCCTGAGAGTAAACCGTTTTAGAACCATGAATACTAGGAGAGCAAGAGTTGAAAGACTTATAACGCATCGCAACCTGAGTGAGACTATACCTTTTTCAGTTTCTTGCTTTCCTACTACCTCGAAGGTATCACCAAGGGACAGTGCTGTAATTTCTGTTGGTATACGCAAAATTTCAAATAAATCCATACCATCATAGCCAATATATTTGTGGAAACATCTCTTGGAGAGATTCCATGGGAAACTGTGAGCTGAAAATTAAGTTACACCACTTGCAGATCTTTTGTAATGCATTTTTCTTATTACACAACAGGAGATTAGAAGAGCCAGCTGGTAGAATATAATACACAGCTTTGAAAAAGAGCCGGAATAATCAGTGGCGTAACAATAATCTCTAATTTTGACAATAACTACCAATATTTTTCTTGCAAGAGTTATTAATTTCTATTCGAGCTATTAAAAAAAATAAGCAAGTTGTATCATTTAAATTACATAAACATTAATGTTATGTATTTTTGAACTCGAAACCAAATACTTATATTATTATTATATAAGAAATTAATTTAATTAATGTCTAATACTTTTTCTTTTGTTACAACCACTTTATGTTGAGTATTGATTAGATATTACGCTAATACTCTTATATAATTTTACTGAAAAACGATGTTTACGTGCCTTGCTGGTAGATGGCGATAGTTGAATTATGTAACCGCTGTGCTGAACCATTTCTATTCGACGTTACATCACCTTTAACTTAGTCTACTTGACGATATTTGTCTCTGTCATAATGACTACCAAAAAAAATTAGATCAGCTACTTTATTTTATATTCGTGGCACGAGAAGGTAACAACATCTCAAATGAATCATCTCATTTGCATTGTTAGAACAAGATTGGAATATACAGTATCAATAGAGGTGAACTTATATAATGCATTACTTCGCAGATAAAATCTAATGACATATTAAACCTTGGAGCGGTTGGATAATAATAATAGTTTTGTCGATAAGAGGGTAATGAAATTGTAACAATCGAAGTTTTGTTAAATTTATTGAAAACTTACTTTCAATAGAATAAAATGTATGAACTAGAAATTCCTGAATATAAAATAATTTATACAGATAATTGGAAAATAAATAAATATTATTCAATTATTTTTATGAAATTTTTAACCAATTTAAAATTATTTTCACATAATTTATTTATAATATTAGTATTAAATACTAAATTATAATTATGTATTCGTTTCAAAGGTTAAAATTTTAAATAAAATAAATTAATATTAAATTAATTAAAACAAGTTGTTACTTTTTATTTCATGTAATTTTTATATAAATCATATCCGAATTGAAAGAAGTAGAGGGCTGGATGTGGCCCGCGGGCCATATCTGATTTATATGTGAAATATGAGATTTTGTTTGATTCAGAAAATTTTTGTGTATTAATAATATACAAAAAAAATGTTTAAAGAACTATTTTTTAAATAATATTATTTAATAAATTTTATTATACTTGACAAAAAAAAATAAGTAAGTATTTTTTTTTTGTTCATTTTATTTTATTTAATAGTGGAAAATATATTAATACCTGTAGATTTTATTGTTTCGTAATTTTATATAGATTGTTATGTTAAATATATTTAAAAAATATTTTGAATAATTTATAAGATAAGTAAATACAACAAGTAGATAAGCTATTTTTGTACAAGATTACGTTAGATCTAGAAAAATTTTGGTTGGTTAGAATACAAAACGGTAGAGATTACCAAATTAAATTATATTATATTTGTGCAAAGCGTGAAGGCAGAAGATATGATTTATGCAGCAGGCCGTATAGCCTATTAGGATACGCTTGGGGCCGTCCCCGGCAGCAGAAATATAACTGGCATGAAATAAATACCACCTATATCTCAACGTTAAGCCGACCAAACCTCGTTACTTGCCACCCCTTACCCTTACTACGCATGCACTCAACGTTTAGTTAACATAATTGTTTTGGTTAGACATATTCCACAATTATTCTTGATAAAATGCTTCGAGAAGTCAATATTCGTTTCGAGCTAACTTTCTTTTCAAGAAGACCCCTCCAAAGATTTTTAATGAGATTTCTTCAACTTAATGAAACGTCTGCAATTGATTGGCACAATCAACATTTTGATATAACGCCTACTTTCAAAGTTATTTCAGAGGTTTCACAGCTGGAACTAGAAGTATTGTTAATTGATTATGGTATTTATGGTTGAAGTACTAGAATTTTCAATTAGAACTATTATTAGTTATAGTATACTAATGGATAAATATAAATATGAATCGGAAAATATTCAACTAGAATTATTTTCTGGTTTGTTATTCTTGCTCAGACAATTTAGAACTAGTATTGTTGCTTGGTTATACTAAATTCATATCATTAACCAGAACTACCAGAACATTCTTAAGAAAATTATTATATTCAGTTAGATTCAGTTTGAACTACTTCTTTAACAGGTATTACCGATTGCCATTAAGAACTACTTTTTTTATGAATATTGTCAATTAGTTATAGTTTATTGATTAGTCAAATAATCATACCTTTAATTAAAAGTAGTTCCAACTATTTTTAAATATTGTTGATTAGTTATAGTTTATTAAATAGTAAATTTAGAACTAGTTCGAACTACTTTTTTTATAAATATAGTCGATAAGTTATAGTTTATTTATTGGTTAAATACTCATACCTTCAATTAAAAATAGTTCGAACTATTTTGTTTATAATCATTGTTGATTAGTTGATTGGTCAAATACTCATGTCTTTAATTCAAAATAGTTCGAACAGTTTTTTTTTTAAATTACTATCGATTAGTTATAATTTATTAAATGGTAAATTTAGAACTAGTTTGAACTACTTTTTTTTATGAATATAGTCGATTAGTTATAGTTTATTGATTGGTTAAATACTCAAATCTTTAATTAAAAATAGTTCGAATTATTTTTTATAAATAATGTTCATTAGTTATAGTTTATTGATTGGTCAAATACTCACTTCAAAATAGTTTAAACTATTTTTGAAGTATTGGCGATTAGTTATAAATTATTAAATGGTAAATTTACAACTAGTTTGAACTACTTTTTTATGAATATTGTCGATTAGTTAAAGTTTATTGATTGGTCAAATACTAATGCCTTTAATAAAAAATATTTCAAACTATTTTTTTACAGTATTGTCGATTAGTCATAATTTAGAAAATGGTAAATTACTTATGTCTTTATTTAGAACTAGTTCGAACTACTTTTTTTATAAATATTATAGATGTAGTAGAACTAACTAGAACTACTTTTTTAGGATTACCATCGATTAGTTACTCAGGAATAAAATAATCTTCATTTAAAACTATTTCGAACTACTTTTATTTAAGTATATTATTTATTAGTTATAGTTCATAATGGGTAAAATACTTATGTCTTTCATTAGAACTAGAACTAGTTAGAATACTTTTTTTAAGAATATGGTTAATTAGTTTTAGTTTATTCTACTGCTTTTTTTTTAATTCTAGTTAAGTTATAGTTTATTAATTAGTAATTAACTAGTTTGAACTACTTTACGTAGGAGTACTGTTGATAAAAATACTCATGACATTTTTAATAACTAACTTTGATGGATGATAAAATATTGATGTAATTTGGAAGTAGTTTTTTTAGTATTGTATATTCGTTATTGTATATTAATAAGTAATACAGTCATATCTTGGATTAGAGGTAGTGCAAACAATGATGGGTATTCCTATTTCACGTAACTCGAGATCCCTAGAATTCTCTAACCGGTGGCAATCACTGCAATCAGACTGCCGCCACCTTCTGCCCAGCAGCCGCCGTTTCAAAGCATTTGAGAAACACAGATGAGCATGCTGGGAGCTATTAAATTGGACAGATCGTTAATATAAATCATACTGATGCAATCGCGCTCTTGCGCTCGCCTCGCCGTATTCTCAGGCCGCATCAATAAAAAGATAGAACTTTGTAGCCAGTGCTTTACAATGTATAATAGATGCATATATTCAAATTGGAAGTTATAAGCAACTAATAACCAGTTAAACCATCAATATTCAAGTTTGGTTATTGTTGCTCTGTTAAAGTGCGCGTTAAAGTTTAACAGTCTGTTGATTTATTGTACTGCTTGAGTAGCCTTGGAGCATCAGTGAAATCAAAGTAATCGAATGTCGATGATTTTCAGGACTTGGGTCGCACGAAGAATATGCATTCCTGAAGGAGGGTCATAGATCTCGACGAAGGGCCGCGTAGTACCGCGTAGGACCGACCCTTGATGAGGGTGCGCGAAAGCTCGAAGCTCAGGGCGCACGCCTGCAGTTCGTTGGAAGGGAGAACGCGTTCGGGGGCGGCAAAAAGCCTTAGGCTATGTGATTTAGTTTTGTACCCTGGTCATACGACGGCCGCGAGCACGTCTAGTCAAGTTTCATCGGTGCATAGACGATCAGAAGGACATAGCACGCGATCGCGTCTTCAAAGCTTTCACGGTATTTAAACATTGAACTTCACTCATATTTTCTTAAGAAAACTATGATGTAAAATCTGTAAACATTCACGATCTAATCTTGCAAAGCATGCGAATTTCTTATAATCCGGTTTCGAGTGTTGTGCTACTTAATATGAAGCAGTTATATTTGTTGATCACTTTCGCCTTCACGGTGGTTGCTCAGAACTTGCGACGATCTGGTAAGTAATTCAATGTCATCTTATTTATATGATCTTTAGGTCAAATTAATAAAAGAATCAAAATTGAAAATCATTTAATTTTTAAATTCTTAAATAATTCATAATATTACAATTAATTACTGAACAATTGATTACCTGCTAGGAAATGCCAATATATAATTAATATCTACAACCTTTCCTTGGGCCCTTTTCAACACGACGGAATCATTTGCCGTCGGCCGAACAACACGATTCGGGCGGCAATTGATGAACACAAACGAAATATTTGACATAATTCCATTAGTTATTATTACATTGTGAATCTTGACATCTTATCAGTTCTACAGGAAGTAAGTCAACCAGCAAATATTATGCAAAATGTCGAAGATCATTTGTATTTTTTTTCATCACTTTTAATACAATGTCCCTTTAGTAAACATGACACTGTATCTTGTAACATTATGTCCTACACTATTGTTATATAATTTGCATTTCTTATAGAAAATGCATTAAATAAAAAATAAGTTTCAACGCAAAAAAATATTAGGTCCAGTTAAATATTGATTAAATGCCGAATATCTTTACTGAAATATGAAATTTCTTCATGGACTTATTGTGATGTTAAAATTTATGTATTATATATATATCTATACATACAAACTTATATATATATATATACTTATATATATATCTTCTTTTTTTTTTCATTTGGTAACAGCTAGGGCCATATATTATGGAGACAAATGGGAAAGGGACTTAGTGAAACAGTGAACACTGAAATAGGTGAAAGCGGTGGATTGTGGCGGAATTACCACCACTCCAGCACAACCCGCGGATAAACGAATCCAAAAGCGTTGCATCTACAACCACCTATCTATACTATAGACTCGAATGAATACATTTTAAGAGCTATATACCACCCTTGGTAGTCCATTTCTTTCGAATCACATATGTTCTAATATCTGATTCTCATTTAGAATCGGTTTAAAACAACATTTTCCAAAAAGTACTGCTCAATTTTCTTTTTACACGATTTATTCTCTCAACACGATTAAGCTATCTTTGATTTCAATTTGTCTTTAAATTTCAAATATTTAAACGTATTAATAAATAAATAAACGTGTATTTTCTAATACCAAATTTTTATTTAAATTTTTCTATTACACGATTATTTTTTTCTTTTAAAACGAATAAAGTTACACAATTTATTTCCTTTGGTTATTTTTTATACGAAAATCATGATTTTATAAAATTAATTATTAAAAAAAATAATTTCTTATTTTTATAATTATTTTTCAATGTAAAAATATAAATTTGATTCTTTTAAAATAATTTTGTATTAAAGTGAAAATTATCTCCAATTGTTTCATTTTCAATGTATATTTCTTTATATAATCACGAAAATCACAATTTTATAAAATGAATTATTAAAAAAAAGTCTTATTTTTCAATGTAAAAATACAATTTTAATTCTTTTAAAATAATTTTGTCTTTAAGTAAAAACCATTTTCAATGTATATTTCTTTATATAATCACGAAAATCACAATTTTATAAAATGAATTATTAAAAAAGTCTTATTTTTCAATGTAAAAATATAATTTTGATTCTTTTAAAATAATTTTGTATTAAAGTAAAAACTCTCTCCAATTGTTTAATTTTCAATGTATATTTCATTATATAATCACGATTTTATAAAATTAATTATTTAATTTCTAATTTTTTTAAATTATTTTTTGATGTAAATTTACAATTTTGATTCTTTTAAAACAATTTGGTCTATAAGTTTAAACTATCTCCAATTGTTTCATTTTCAATGTATATTTCTTTATATAATCACGATTTTATATATCAAATTATAATTTAAAACTTATTTTTTACGTAAAATCAATTTTATTTTTATAATTTTTGTATATCTTATATGATAATAGTATTAGTTGTGAAGAAATTGAGAATTAGGTGTTGATATAAATGTATTAAGATTGCTGAAAGATTAGGTTATCAGAAGATCTCTCTAAATGATGTGCGTAAATGAAACTCGATTAATTTATGGGGTGCAGTGGTTGATATTGATCGAGAGATTATTGTTACCGTTTGTCATTACGTGATGTTTTTGCAGATATCACATCGTTACCAGTGGAGAGCATGCTACTGCAAGCTGGAGATAACATCACTGTTTCTTGTCCTGGTGTCAACGAGCAGTCTCTGGTGTTAGCATTGGAATGGTTCTCGGTTAGCAATAACCAAAAATTAATTGAATTCGCAAGCGATACGATCACGGTTTGGGCAGATCAGGACAGGATCTCCTTACTAAGGGACACGTATGGTCTGGACTTCCATCCTATTGCTGCCGAAGACAGCGGTGATTACGTATGCCTCGTCAACAATCGTCCAAAAGCCGAAGCTTTGGTCAGGCTCATCGTCCAAGGTAAACTAATACAATTTAACTAAATTAAAAAAAAAATAGTAAAGGTATTCCTCATACAACACGATAATAATGTAATTGTACAAAACTGTTTTATGAGAAACTAATACAGTTGTTGAAAAATAAACTGAAAATACACATTTTAAAAATAGTTATAGGTATCGATTGTTACGTCACTAGTAAATTTTGTTATTTGTTATCTATATACAATTTAACCGTGTTATATGAATTTATACCGTGTTAAGAAAAATATGGTTGTAAAAGTTGAAATTATATAAGTAATTTATGTTATTAGAAATAATTTCATTTTATATTTGTCATTCATCATTTTAGATCTTATCATTAATAAAATTCAGTAATAACGCCTAATGTAGGAAGTCAAGGAAATTCTATGCATAAATGTAGTGGCTTTAATATAGATCCAACAACCACGTAAAATATATTCAAACATTTGCGATCGTTTGATACATCATAAATGTTCAGTGAAGGCGTGAAAACGCGCACGAACAAACATTGTTAGCGAATGTTTTTGAATGTTTTATGACGCAGCGTACGGTACTTCAAAGAAAATTCAGTTTGTGCCGCGTCTCACGTTGAGTGGAAGACAAGACTACATTAACAGAAAATGTTATGTTTCTTATCACTTAAAAAATATCATATATATATGTTAATATATAATTTTAATAAAAATTAGAATAATTAATGTTTGTAAAATTTATAAATTTTATTAAATATAATTATGTAATTTTAAATTTTTTGTGGTTTCTCAAAATGATTTTATACGTGATATGAATGGGAATAACGTGCTCTTAGTAAAGAAACAAACTTATAAAGAAAAATACTCCTTTGTTGTTGTGTAACGTATATTCATTGTATTGGGTGGTGACACAGTTTCAGAGCTGAACTCGGCGGTCAAACTATTATATGAAACTTAAACTATGTTTCATGTAGTTGACCATAGTTGTATCTATTTTGCAGGTGTACCAGATCCTCCGGGTAGACCACTTATCATGAGCTTCACGTCACGTTCAGTGAACTTGTCATGGGCCCCATCACAGGACATCCACCACAGCTTGATTAAGAACTACGTTATTCATGTTCGGTAAGTGCGATTCTTCCTGTTCCCAATCCTGGCGCCAACAAAAACCATCATTACATTAGTTGTGTATATCGGCATATCGGATACGATAGGGACTTTTGGGGCGTATCTGCTACATTGATAATACATCTGCTCAATAAGAGATCACCCCCCAGACAGCAGAACGTATTTGTCAGTGGCAGCTTCTTACTTCTTAGAATATATATATATTTTTGCTTTGATTTGTTACACATTTGTAACTTATAAAAATAATATCAAATATAGTTACAAAAATCTTAATTTTCTCCAACTTTTCATTTATTTTCTTAAAAACAACAAATTTTTCTTAATATTTTAATTTTCAACATAAATACACTTAAAAAGCAATAGCGTATGTCGTGGCCATTTATTTATTCATTTAAATAAATTTTCTATACAATTTCAACTAAATTTAATTTTCACTTCCACTTAAACTGAAAATCCTAATAAAATCAGCAACATTTAAAGTTAAGAGAAACTTTTCAAGAAATAATTTCATTATTATATAATCATTATTTTCTCTAAATACGTTTTCTATTAATTAAAATGTATATTTAATTTAAGGAGTTTTATGAAAGGAAAATATTTTTTGAGGAAATTGTATACCTTAAAATATGTTTGCAACCAGTGATTACTATAAAAGTATATAATAATGTCTATCTTTTGAGATGTTGAAGATGATACTTATGTTTTCTGTATATTTTTGTGGACATAAAACTATTGTTATCATGATATGCAACAACTCGGGATAGTGGCTCTTAAGGCACTCATGTGCAGTCACCTAATTTACTATTGCAGATCTATACGTATAAGATGAGTGCGGCTTCATATTCCACGCACAATAAGTACGTAACATACGTAGTAGATAGGATGACAGCACTTACGGCGAACCGAACTTCAGATCGAAGTAGTATTGTGTGCAGACGGATAAATATTTCTTCATTTTGTAGTCTACATGTTGATAACTATTGATGGTAGACACATCACTCACCAAAAGGGACTGTCCTGAATTCTGTGCAACTTTAACTAATCAGCCGTAAGGGCTCGGAGCTGGTTTGGAGTCGTCATGTGTATGAGCGGTACTCTCCAACACTCACGAAAGTTCCCACTAATTACTACAGAAATATCCCTACCGAATGTTTGCCAAACTAATTTCATAATATAAGGGCGCAGCCGACGCGTGCCGTCGCCACCCAAAAACGTTACCCAGTAAATTCATTTCCCTGCGATCATGAGATAATTTCAAAATATTATTAGTATTTATTAGCTAGTTTCACTCCAAAATAACCAACAACCATAAATCTTATTAACCAAAACTTACAATTTACCTAGTAATAACAACCTACGGACGGGTGTCCATTGCTTAACTATAAAACATAAATTCCATTATGGACACATCATTTGATAAATTATTGCAAAGTATTTGTTAAAAGGTTTCATTAACAAACGACTATTAACCTTAAGTAGCAATATATTTTATCACCCAACCATTGTTTAACTATATGATACATCAATTCTTTATATACACTGCATCATACTAACATACAATCAATTAGTAATAAGTTCTAATCACCCTCATAAACAATCATCATTAAAGATACAGTATCATACTAATCAATTAGTAATGATCACCCAACCATTGTTTAACTCTCATAAACTGTGAAACATCAATTCCTTATAGATACAGTATCATACTAATATACCAATCAATTAGTAATAAGTTCCAATCACCCATCCATTGTTTAACTCTCATGAACGAAGAAAAAGATTAAATATAAAAATTCTTGTTATTTTATAGTTATTATATGACTATTACAATACTTTGAATATCGAATGCACAATTCTCCAGAATGCAATTATTAAGAATAGTTTTATGTTTCAAATAAAATGTCCAAACGCTTACTGTGATCAAACCTACGACAAGGTTTCAGTTGGAAATTTTCAAATATCTCCTTTCACTGAAATATAAATCCTACATCCCTTTTCCCTCTTCGCTCCGTTCTTTAACGCAAACTCGAGAAAGGGGATGAGGCCAAGACAAGAAACTAATGACTTTAAATTCCTCCTGGAATACCGTATTTTTACGTGAATTTTAAAGTGACATATATTTTCCAATAGATCCATGCGCGTAATTACACGCTTTCGGAAAAGCATTTTTCTTTCGCATCATTTATCATAAATAATATGAAATACTATACTAAAAGTATAGAATAACTAAAACAAATACAATTTTACCCTTGCAAAATTAAATCTAATTACTTAGAAGAAGAAAAAATAGATTTAAAACATTTATTTTTCTTGAAGCTTATTTATATCTTTATAAAGGATATCTTCAAACAAAGGATAAAAGTGCTTGCTTATTTTCTCAGATAAAATTTTATATAAAAAAATATGTTGTTAAAACTTTTCTTTTCGAGATACAGGTTGTTAAAGTTTTAAAATCTTGGTATCATTTTCTTTTTTCTTTGTTTTACAATATTTTAAACAGGTTTATTTTCCTAGTAATACACCTGAGATTTTCGATCTTATCCATCAAAAAAATGAAATAGTCATTGAATTAGTAATAAATTTTGTTATATTTTTTAAAACTAATTATATTCATTTTATAAATAATGTTATATATTCAATGTTATTTAATTTTGAATTATTAACACAGTATTTCTCAATCACTCAATCATTAGTGTTTATATAGTAAATAATTATATTAATTTAATGGTCTAATTTGATTCAATTATAACCAATTACTCATTTGATTTAAATAACAATAATTAATAACCAATATTGGTTGACCTATGTCAAATACTCGTTACAATGATTGATGTATTATTTAGTATTTCACAATTTATAATCTGGAATTATTTACATAACTTTATAGTTATACAATATGGTTAGTATAATATTATTATATAAATAATGAAGACGTCTTTTATTCTTAAAAAATTTCGAATTTCTTATAAAATATAAATTTTTATCATTAATTTAAAGTAAGTCTTTATCTAATAACTGAAAATATTAAGTAAAATTGCCTGTCCGCAATTACTTACGTAATGTTATATAATTTTATATCAAATTTAAAAATATTTTCCGTTACGATAGTTCACATATAGTGTGGACGCATCTTTATATTTTTTTGTAAAAAAAAGAATTTAAAGTATTTTTATGTCACGTTTTAAAAAAATATGTAATTCTTATTTGCCATACAGTAATTACGTAATAGTGAGCAATAACTAAAATTAATATTAAAAAATATCGTAAAAAAAAAATTGAAAAATTATTTGATTTTTATTAATAGTATTTAATAAAATTGAATTAACTGTAGAATATGATATCGTTTTTTTTTTTAAATAAATTGTTAAATGTTGTTATATAATGATTACATAACATTACTGAAGTGAATGATTTGTGTGGGTTTTGTGGTATTATATGTAACAGTAGTTTGGATTTGAGGTGGCGATGTTTAAAATGGATAATCGCCTGTGATGCAACGGTATCAGTTTGAAAATCTATACTGTCATTAGTGATGCCATACATTTATCTGGGTAAACCGTAGGAAAATGCAAACGTGCCATTATGCAGTGACCCTCAAAAGCCACCGTCCTGCAGTGAGGACTTTCCGCCTCCATTCTATGTTATTTCAGCTTGGTGGAAAGTGTTCCGCTCTCGACGGGGAAAATTCAATACACGTTTTGTTTCAGCGAAGATAATACCGCGAAGATTTTCCTAGCTGCCAAAAAGCAAGTCGAATAAAAACACGCGCCACTCTGCACAATAATAGCTTTTTCCACCGCTTCTACCTATTTCTATCTCTATCCTGATTTTTTCCAGGAAATAATATTTAAAATGAAAAGACAAACCTTGTCTTTCTCATCATCTTCTTTGCGGTTTGCATAAGGAATGAACACTAATTTTCATTCAAATTAACCTCCTGCAATCTGAATCCCCCAGGCTGCGACAATGCAATGTTTGCTAATGCAGTGCTAACATTATTTGCCATACCTCTCTTTACGTTTTATTTTAGATCGTGCACATTATTACCAAGCACAATGCATATAGAAATAGAAGATATAAGGAAGACGCGCGCCGGCATGCTTTTATTCTTCTTTCCAATCGATTTAAATGCGAGCCTACGACGGTCGTTCGAAACTGCCTTTTCGGTTATCACATAACGTGGATGGGTCCTAAATCAGCGTTTCTAGAAGTGGCGATCCATGGATTTATAAATTGCATACTTATGCTAAAAAAAAATATCAATTTATAGTTGTACACTTTAATTAATTTGTGCAGCTCAACTGATGTTGTTCTTAATTTAGGAGTTAAATAGTTTTGAAAACATGACGAATTGAGCAAACATAACTATAGATAATCCATCGGGCAACAAATACGCCAGCACCAGATGCGCACGAGTAATCGATTATTGATTGTGTACAAACGAGAATTAACTAAAATCTAACGTTCAATCGTGTCGGGCATAATGCTAAGCTCGATGTATTTACTGTACTGTACATCCCCTCGACCACTTGCATAACAAACTTTGCGTTTCTAGATGAATAAATGTAGCACAAATGCTTGAAATTAAATATTTTTTATGGGTCATGATAGTCCATTGGGACGACGTGCGTGCACGAGACACCAATGGATAGAATTATTTTTATTTTTCTACACTAAACTAACTTTCTATAAGTTCGTAAAACTCGATGGACAAAGATTCTTTATTAATATATCAATACGCCATCTATAAACAATCATAGAACTAAACTAAATTGACACTTACTTCTGTCAATTAAAACATATCAAAATTATTTTCGTTCCACTCATAAAACATTGTTTTCGTTAAGTCTAAGTTTAAGCAACAATAATTTCTCTATGAGCAAAGATTGTTTATTAATATACAATACGCCATCTATAAACAATCATGGAACTAAACTAAATTGACACTTGCTTTTGTCAATTAAAACATATCAGAATTATTTTTGGTCTACGAACAACCAATTAACTAAAATGGCAGAAACTATAATATAAAACTATCAATAATCTATCAAAGGAATAATGAAAATTATAATATCAAAGCTTTATTTAAAACGTATTAGAATCATTTTCATTTAGTTTCACTCGTAACATTTATAATATTTTACATTGTTTTTAATGAGTGTAATAAAGTATTGTTAAAGGTTGAGAAACAATCATTTCTTCATTAAAATTCATATTTTTTAACATAATATTAATGCGCCATCTATAAACAATCAATGAACTAAATGTTGAATTTCTGTAAAAATCTTCTATATATTTTTACAGAATATATATTTTTTAATATGTTTGCAATATTGACTGTGAAATATATTTTCCTTGAATCATGTAATAGAAGTATTTATATATATATTACTTTCTCTCGCATCAAATATTTTTTTTTTATTTTTCCTGTCAGAATAGAATATCTTCCGTTTTCCACTTTATTTTCTCACTGTTCATACTTTTTATTACCTCCATATAAATTGTATTACAAGTTGTAACAATTTCTTGCCATTTTCAAATTAAATTTTCTATTTATAATATGGCATGAAACGGTTTTCGTCTGAAATTTCGCGACGTTTCGTGTTATAACTTTTTGAATCCAATAAAGATTTTTTTTTCCCGACGCCTAAGCAAAACAAAGAAAAGTAAGTATAGACAGTTTTAGTTAAGGAAGGCAATTCTGTAAAAGGAAGAAATGAAGTAATGACGTAACTGATCACGTTTGGCTATCTGCTAATGGTCGTACCGAGGTGGTCTTTTTGTTTGGAATTGGGGTGCTCGTGGGGGTGGTTCGGTGGGATTTTGGAGATTGTTGGTAGGGTTGTGTGTGCACTGCCGGATCCGGGTTGGACGGTTTTGCTTGGTTTGAGTGTCCGTGTCCAGAATAACATTGCCGGAAACTGGAAATGAAATCTCTTAAACGTGAGACGAAAACCAATAAGCGATATAGAGTAGTTAAATATGACAACTGCCTCATCATACCTGAAGCATTCGTAATATGCCGAAGCCAAATTGAATTAAAAGGAAAAAATCAATATTCCCAAAGTAATTTTCATTTATTGTTAGTTTAATAGAACTAATAAACAGTTAACGCATGTTTTATGTGTAATTTCACATGCAAAATACGCACAATTATTGTCAATAAAATATAGAGTAATTAAAATTTCACATTGCGAGCTGTAAAATATATGGTTAATCATTAAATTATTTATATCCAAAATTGGCAATAAGCTTTGTTATAAAATAATCATTAAATTTCGTTGAAAAAAATTACATTCAAACATTATTAAACATAAAGAATAAATAATTTTATTTGTTCTTTTACCGAATAATGTACATTTTTTGCATATATTTTTAAATAGAAAATTATCATATTTATTCAACATTTTTCAAAACATCGTAAATAATTCTTAAATTTAAATAAAATAAAGTTTCATTTAAATCTTTTAGAATCATTTTCAAAAGTATTGTCAAAGCTTAAGAAATAATCATTTCTTCATTAAAATTCATATTTTTTAACGTAATATTTATGCGCCATCTATAAACAATCAATGAACTAAATTGACAGACGTGAGCACAATTTTGAAAGAATGTCAAATTTCTCTAAAAATAAAATAAATATTAATAATAATTGTTTTAAATAGATATTTTTAATATAATATTTATCCTAAATCATTCTTTAATTATAAATAAAATAAGTTTACTCAAATTATTTACGTTTAAATAAAATATGTTATTAATATAATTTGTTTATAATTCAGTTATATAATTTCCATTATAATTGTATTTGAAAATAATTCTTATTGGATTCAGTCAATGCGTGAAAGCAATTTTCCGCCAATAAACGGAGCGATCAAAGTAGTATATGCAGCAAAGTATTAGTATTCCGATGGTCGTAAGAAAGTCTATCCAGTTCGTCGGTTTTTGCGGCCGACCGCAAAAATGCCCATAAGGGTTAGGATTCCTGAAATTAGGATCAAATGGCTGTCAATAAAACCACTGAAACAATGAAACGAACCTCCAATATCACCACCGGCATGCATTTTAAATAACTTTGTCAGCTGCAATCGATAGTTGCATAATTAAATACCGTACATTATGCACATACATAATTACAACTACAATTAGCAACTCGCCAAAGTTATCGGAATAATACGTGTATTATAATAAATATACGGTTGCATCCTCCAACCCATTTGACCTTAATGCAAAAAAAAAGGAAAAAATATGGAAAGTTGGAAATCGATCGTACTAATGCGAAGCATGTTTCGATCATTGTCATGAAAGCCAACCTTGCATGTTCCTTTGTAATTTGCTGGTGTAATACGTCTCTATACGTGCAAGTATATAGTATGAAAATAAATAATCGCGACGGGACTGAATCGTGATCGTGAGGCGCTCGAATAACACTTCCATTCAACGATTTTTTGTTTCGTTCCATTAGAAACATCTCGTAATTATCATTAATTTTAACTTTACTTTCCAATTTTTAACGAAACTCCCTGTTAAAACCGGAGTCCGTACCATTATAGAAAGGACAAAGGAATTTACTTACAGTTTTATCTTGTTATTTATTTATAACATTCCTTGATTATTTATTCATTCATTAAACGAATAAAACGAACAAAACTCAATTACATTCCACAAACGTTGTTTGCAAATAAAACATATACCTTTCTAATAAATGTTAGAATTTACACCTATCTCATTAAAATTAAAAAATAGAAATAACATAAATATTACTTTTTATCTTTTCAAAGAAAATATCAAACAACATTTTTAAAGTAGTTTTTTTTTGTTTAGAAATGTAAATATAAACATTAAGATTTATTCATGAATTTCTATCTTTGAATGCGATAAGAATATGAGAAACGAGAAGAAACGCAAAGCTAAAGGAAACTGCCCAAGGGATGTTCGGCTTCAGAAATAAAAGAGAAAGGTGCGCATCGCAAAACCTTAAAACAAAATTAAAATATCATTTGAATTTCATACCAATATTTAATAAAAACTCATCAAAGAACATTTTTTATACTAGATTTTTTTTAAATGTGAAAATAACATTAAAAGTAATTTATATCTTTTAATCTCATGAGGTTACAAAAATAATATTTTTATAATAATTTAAAATAAAATTATGCAATATAAATTAATTTGTTTAAAATAAGTTTGTGCAAAATTTGGGTTAATAAAGATGGATTGTTTTTGTGTTTTGTTGAGATTGGATAGAAATATTCAAAAATTTATAGGGAATTTCAGCATTGCCTTTAATATAGGGAAACGATATTTCAAGTTGGTGTAAATTCCTGGGCAGGAATTGCAGTTTCCTTTGCGGTGCAATTAAATGTACGTGCACAAAGCGACGGCAATTTATTGTATTATGCATTATTCAAACTTCATAATGTCCGTTCCGCAGTGACTGGACGGCGACAATTATCGAAAACCATGCACCGAATAACGGAATTGTATCTGAAACCTCTACTACCTTCGATAACAAAACTTATTTTCCTCGAAGTGCACGGCTACTCGGAAACAATACTCCAGGCTTAGGCATGCTTCAGAATTGGATTAGGTTGTTGTGATAACTTTTCACCAACTGCACTTACCGCCCTTAATCTATACAGGGCATCAACAATACTGTGCAACTTTAATAAAATGCTTTTGTTGCTGTAAGTAAAAGAATTTCTGACTTGCACTTGTTTAAATTGGATGGTTCTACAGCAAGTATAGTATACTTGTATTCATTTTATTCAATAAGTAGCTCGATCTATACTTTATTCTAAAACACTACATTCAATAAGTGTACACCTAATAATATATTTTCAATTTTATATTTTTATTAATTTTAATATTTTGTAAATGTAACAACTGTATGTGAAAGTAAAAGAAGATATAGTCTTAATTATATAAGTATAAACGACTTTAAGTTGCGTTTGATGAGTAAAGCCGCACATGCGCACCGATTTTAAGGAGTGCACACTAGTTTGCGCATGCGAACCAAATTTTAAAAGCGTAAACAATAGATTAGACAAACTAAGTCGCGCGTGCGCACATACCATATAATCTAATACTAAACAAGACTTAACTCACCAGACGCAGTGTGTACGAATCTTAAAATACACGAAACTAATAGGAGGAACAACCTTATTGGATAAAATTATTATAATTTTGATTTTATTCTTTTATTTAAACATACAGATTAATTTTTTTTGATTAAAATTCAATTGATTTAAACTGTATACACCAGTTAATATTAAATTGTTTAGGGATGTTAAAAAATAAAAATTTAATTGATTTTAGTTCAACTTGTTGTTTTAATTTGTCGACGAAGTTTGTTATTGCTTCGTACACTAGGGATTCGGTTACGCTAGTAGAGTTTCTATATTAATTGGTATCCAGGTACAAAAGTTGTACCTGCTTTTTCCCGATTGTTCAAACTGTTGGAAAATAATACATTTTTTTCTTTATAATGAATTACCCAACCTATTTATCTTATAAATATATATTAATACAATAACGATAATTAATTAGTTAACTAACTAAAGTTTACAAAATGAAAACTTACATAATTTCATGATGATGACAACAAAATTAGCAGATTTTTTCATTTGTAAATTAATATTAAGAGTTTTTGTTTTAAATAGTTTTAATCGATTATATAATTGATTTTCTTTTATACCTATTATAAAACTATTCTTTTTGCTAAGAACCAATGAACAATTTAGTTGATGACATCTTTATTGAATGTTTAAAGGCTGCAAATGGACCTTTTTGTATCTGCTTCTGATTGCAGTTGTTGGCGGAGCATTCGGGTTGTTCGTTTCTTGTAATTCCTTGGGGTCCTTGTACCTACTATAGTTTAACGTGAGATCCCTTTATGAATAGTTTATATATGCAGGCGAGAATTGCGATGTCCTGACCTTGAACTCCGTTTGGATTTAATCAGTTCCAGCGCGCCAGCTGAGTCGGAAAAGATAACAGCTTGCTCATACAGTGCTTCCTAACGATTAGCGGCGAAAAGTTTGTTAGAATGGATAGAATTACACAGGTTGATATTCTCATATTTCATTCTACAATGAAAATACCGTTTTCTAACGAGTTTAAATTTGAAATATGGGCATCATCAGATAATCATTATTTAAGGTGATTATGCAATGTTAATTAATTACAACACATCTTCACATTGTTTTATTACTCAATAAAGACATAAACTAATTAGATCATCAATTAATATAAGCCTTCTACCAGATTTATGATAATTTCTATTTTAAAATATAATCAGTAAATTTTTACAATTATTTGCAATATTTTCACGATTTCTCAGAAAGGTTGTTAAATATTACATAATAAACTTTCTATACGTTTTTAAATAACTACTATTACGTAATGATAATTAATTCCAAGATAAGGCGATAGTTCTCTCACGTCTTCGCGTTTTTTAATTACGCGACAACCACGACTTGCCAATTAGATCATATGCATATTTAAGATAAAACTATCTCCTTTATAATATACCTAATAGTTTTAGGTATTCTACAGAATAACTAAATATAATATCAAATTACACACATTACCAATGCATTAAATACAACATTTTATAACTATCCAGAATAATAAATAAATTAAATTAATAAAGAAAATATTTGCAAACTTGTAAACCGTTTTTCTTTGCAAATATATTCCTAAATGTGTTGCAGTGGAATTAAAAGACGGATGTAGCAATTCTTACCCGTAGAAAACCTAAACTTAAACGTTTTCTGGAAAGAAACATTACGTAGTGTAAAACAAGCAACATAACATGTTCTCCCATTCACACCAAAACCTTCGTTGTTCTTCATCACTTGGGTCCCCCAATAATTTGAGCAATATCAGCAGTCGTTCTGAAACGGTCCATTTCATAAATTTCCGAATATTTTTTTTTTATTAAAGCGATTTATTTCTCCTGAAACGATTTTGCTTTTTCAGAGAAATATCGTGTTTGTACATTATGTAAGTTTATCAAGATCAATCGTAACATATGTCAACATAAGAAGTAAATGCGATTAATTAGTTGATAGGAACACATTTGATATGGGAATGGATAAAATAGCTCTAATTGGTTGTAATAAAATTACTATATGATTTACATTTACACAATAGAGGCTTTGTGAATAAAATTATTAATACATTCAGTCTGTAAATAGTTTATTGCGCCATTGATAAAATGCTTAGGTCAAATAGCCATTCATTAACTTCAATGTAATCGATTTTTTTTTAGTCTACGTTTATCTATTGTGTGAACATAAATTGTAATTGAAGTAAATTTTGAGTAAATCTATTTGATAGGACCTAAGAGAATTTGTACAAGTTTGTTTTTCACTAAAGTTCGAAATTTCACTTTTAGCTGTCTTCATTTGCAAGTCGCTATTTATAACACCCTTGGGCACAAAGTATGTTGTGTTGGACATTGTTCACAGCCTTTTCGACAGGAATCTCAATTGTCAGTAAACTCACTACATCCCAAAACTGTAGTACTAAAATACTGACTTGTATTATATTAAAATTATTTTGTTTTTATTAAGAACTACCAATATAATATTCAGAATTTCAATATAATATTCAGAATCCTAAAACTGTATTTTTTTTAACAAAATTTTTTCAATATTAATATAACATCCTATAATTCATTGTTTTCTATAATGAAATATGATTTTTAGAATTTTTATATGAAATCTTTTAACTCCAATAACTCCAAAACTTAATACTATATACTAAGCAAATCAAAGTTAAGCAACGAGTGATGAAAAAAATGCTTGTATATTAGAATACAAACTTTACAAACAAAATATCCTATGATTATTTTGATTTTCTTTTATAATGAAATATTAAAATTTCTTTGTAAATTTTATTGAATCCTATAACTCCAAAAGTAGAAAACTTAGTACTATATACTATGAATATCATCAGATTTCAAAGTTTTCTAAAGTTAAACAACTAGTCATGAGAATAATGCTTGGACGGATAATTTTGTGCTTGAAATTCCTAAATAGTTATATATTATCCTATAACTGTATTTCCTACTAAAATACAGACTTTTCAACAACAAAAAATCTCCTTTAAATTCTGTAACTGCAAAAATAGCTAACTTAACATATCATAATATTTTTATGTTTTCCAAAATTAAACAACGAGTTATGAGGATAATGATTGGATGGACAATTTTGAGATTGAAATTCTTAAATAGTAATATATTATCCTATAACTGTATTTCATACTAAAATATAGACATTTCAACAAAAAAAATACCCTTTCAATCCTGTAACTGTAAAAATAGCTAACTTAACATATCATAATATTTTTATGTTTTCCAAAGTTAAACAACGAGTTATGAGGATAAAGCTTAGATGGACAATTTTGAGATTAAAATTCCTAAATAGTAATATATTATCCTATAACTGTATTTCATACTAAAATATAGACATTTCAACAAAAAAAATGCCCTTTGAATCCTATAACTGTAAAAATAGCTAACTTAACATATCATAATATTTTTATGTTTTCCAAAGTTAAACAACGAGTTATGAGGATAATGATTGGATGGACAATTTTGAGATTGAAATTCCTAAATAGTAATATATTATCCTATAACTGTATTTCATACTAAAATATAGACATTTCAACAAAAAAAATACCCTTTGAATCCTGTAACTGTAAAAATAGCTAACTTAACATATCATAATATTTTTATGTTTTCCAAAGTTAAACAACGAGTTATGAGGATAATGATTGGATGGATAATTTTGAGATTGAAATTCCTAAATAGTAATATATTATCCTATAACTGTATTTCATACTAAAATATAGACATTTCAACAAAAAAAATACCCTTTGAATCCTGTAACTGTAAAAATAGCTAACTTAACATATCATAATATTTTTATGTTTTCCAAAGTTAAACAACGAGTTATGAGGATAATGCTTAGATGGACAATTTTGAGATTGAAATTCCTAAATAGTAATATATTATCCTATAACTGTATTTCATACTAAAATATAGACATTTCAACAAAAAAAATGCCCTTTGAATCCTGTAACTGTAAAAATAGCTAACTTAACATATCATAATATTTTTATGTTTTCCAAAGTTAAACAACGAGTTATGAGGATAATGATTGGATGGACAATTTTGAGATTGAAATTCCTAAATAGTAATATATTATCCTATAACTGTATTTCATACTAAAATATAGACATTTCAACAAAAAAAATACCCTTTGAATCCTGTAACTGTAAAAATAGCTAACTTAACATATCATAATATTTTTATGTTTTCCAAAGTTAAACAACGAGTTATGAGGATAATGCTTAGATGGACAATTTTGAGATTGAAATTCCTAAATAGTAATATATTATCCTATAACTGTATTTCATACTAAAATATAGACATTTCAACAAAAAAAATGCCCTTTGAATCCTGTAACTGTAAAAATAGCTAACTTAACATATCATAATATTTTTATGTTTTCCAAAGTTAAACAACGAGTTATGAGGATAATGATTGGATGGATAATTTTGAGATTGAAATTCCTAAATAGTAATATATTATTCTATAACTGTATTTCGTACTAAAATACAGACTTTTCAACAACAAAAAATCTCCTTTAAATTCTGTAACTGCAAAAATAGCTAACTTAACATATCATAATATTTTTATTTTTTCCAAAGTTAAACAACGAGTTATGAGGATAATGCTTAGATGGACAATTTTGATATTGAAATTCCCAAATAGTAATATATTATCCTATAATTGTATTTCATACTAAAATATAGACATTTCAACAAAGAAAATAGCCTTTGAATCCTGTAACTGCAAAAATAGCTAATTTAACATATCATAATATTTTTATGTTTTCCAAAGTTAAACAACGAGTTATGAGGATAATGCTTGGATGGATAATTTTGAGATTGAAATTCCTAAATAGTAATATATTATCCTATAATTGTATTTCATACTAAAATATAGACATTTCAACAAAAAAAATACCCTTTGAATCCTGTAACTGTAAAAATAGCTAACTTAGTAGTTATAATATCATAATATTTTTAAGTTTTCCAAAGTTAAACAACGAGTTATGAGGATAATGTTTGTATGGATAATTTTGAGATTGATATTCCTAAGTAGTAATATATTATCCTATTTCATATTAAAATACAGACTTTTCAACGAAAAAAAAAGATTTGAATCCTATAACTGAAAAAATAGCTAAGTAGTTATAATATCATAATATTTTTAAGTTTTTCAAAGTTAAACAACGAGTTGTGAGGATAAAGTTTGGATGGATAATTTTAATAAATACAGATTTTGCATAAAAATAACAAATAATTTTTTAGTTAAATATTTTCAATTGTGGAATTTTAATTGATTGAAATGAAATAATATGAATAAAATAAATATATTTATTATTATGTTCAAATAAACTAATTGAAAACAAGCACGAAATTGTAATTACTATTGCAATGTTATTTGATGCTGAAACCTGTAACCTGTCAATATAAATATAATATTGTGAAAAAAAATGTTACTAGTTTGATTAAGTAAATGTTGAATTATGCAATGGCAAATATGTAATAATATTGATATGCAATCTGGTTGGATCAATAAACGATCTGGAATTCGTATCAGAGCTTCTCGTTATTACACATTCCAAAACTTTTCGCATTAGGGCTCTGCATTTTTATGTACTCCAAGAGTTAGAAAAGCGGACTTCAGCATTTTCCGCAAAAACCAAATGAAAATCCCTGTTTTCTAATGTTATGTTACAGACGATTTAGTATCTTAACGAGGAATTTCTGTTTGCTAATTAAACGTCAGGATTCGTTCGACCCTTTGCCTTTGTTTAAAGTTTCCTTTATTACAATGGTGATAATCGACATTATTTTTGAACGCGCCCCCTTTTAAAACGTGTTTTAATATGGGCTTTAGTATTACCAAATTCACTTTAGACGGAAAACGGAGCGCGGCTCTCCCCAAAGATCATGTAAATTGGGTGGTTTCCCAGAGGGATGGAGTCACATTTATGGAACAACTTCCTCGTTTCTTTTTTGTAATATAACTTTACAAATAAATTTAAAAATAAAAAAAATATATATATAGGATGTGAAATGAAAAATATGCAAACGCAAATTCACACGTCTGCAAATAGAAATCTGCTTTTGTCTGTCGATTCAATCAATACTCAATTTTTCATCATACGCAACTCTGCGTTTGTATAACCTAGTTGTTATAAACAAAGGAAAGATATTCATGCTATTAGAAAAAAAAATATGAAAGCTCTTTCAAATTTATGTATTATATAATTACTTTAGATTTATTATTAATGCAAATTCAATCTAACAAATCATCAAATTAGTTCCGACTTGATAATTAATACATCCAAATACTATCCTCACCAAGCGTTGTTTAACTTTTGAAAGCTATGCAATTAAATCTTTTGATACGTATAGTATTATACATATTGGAACAGAATTGCTGGTAGTAATTGTATTTGTTAAGAGGAATCCCTATAAGTGGTCATCAGCACGACGTGTATTTTGACATTAAATGACCTCCATTCTATTAATTCCAATCAATACCAATCCAAGCACTCTCCCCATCACGCATTGTTTAACTTTCGTAATCTATCAAATATGTTTTTTAATAATGGTATTGAAGTTTAATAGTAGAAATTATATTTGTTATAAGTAGCTATTGACTAAAAGGTCCTTTTGTGTAAATGTGTTCAATTGTTAGTCTATAAATAGTATTAGTTCCGAATCGACAATCAATACCCATTCAAGCATTATCCTCACCATGCGTTGATTAACTTTCGTAAACTTTATTTTAGATGATATCTCTCAATAAAAATTAAGTTTAGAAAATAATCTTTATAGAAATTATATTTGTTTGAGGTTGTCTTTATAAGTAGCTATTGACTAAAAGGTCCTTCAAATGTGTCTTTTGAGTAAATGTGTTCAATTGTTAGACTACAAATAATCTCCAACCTATTAGTTCCGAGTCGACAATCAATACCCATCCAAGCATTATACTCACCACGCGTTGTTTAACTTTGCTAAGCTATGAAATCTCATGACTCGGTATACATAAATAGTGGCACAATATTCCTGGCACTAATTGTATTTGTTAAGACGATTCCTCATAAGTGGCCATCGACAAAGAGGTCCTTCAAACGTGTAAATATTTTACAATAATTACTCTAAAATACGCTCTCTATTAGTTTCGAGTTAAGAATTAATCCAAGCATTAACTTTTTTAAACTTTAAAACATTTTTTGTAAATTATTTGTCTTAAACATAAAAAAAAATGTTAAGAGCTTTTTCATGAGTGGGCTTCGACAAAGAGGTCCTTCAAACGTGTGTTTTCAGTAAATATTTTATAATTGTTACTCTCTACTTTCGTAGTTCCGAGTAACCCATCCAAGCACTATCCTTAAAACACGTTATTTAACTCTTTTAAACTTCCAAACATTTTTTGTAAATTATTTGTCTTAAATGTAAAATAATATTTGTTAAGAGCTTTTTTTTGAGTGGGCTTCGAAAAAAACGTCCTTCAAACGTGTGTTTTTAGTAAATATTTTATAATTGTTACTCACTACTTTCTTAGTTCCGAGTAACCCATCCAAGCACTATTCTTAACACACGTTGTTTAATTCTGAAAAGCTTTTCCTTGAGTGGACTTCGACAAAGAGGTCCTTCAAACATATGTTTTCAGTAAATATTTCATAATTATTACTCTCTACTTTCTTAGTTCCGAGTATACCCATCCAAGCAATATCCTTAACACATGTTGTTTAACTCTTTATTTCATAATTGTTGCTTTCTACTTTCTTAGTTCAGAGTATAACCATAACCTTATCACATGTTGTTTAATTCTTTTAAACTTCCAAACATTTTTTTTAAAATTATTTGACTTAAACATAAAAAAAGTGAAGAGCTTTTCCTTGAGTGAACTTCGGCAAAGAGGTCCTTCAAACGTGTGTTTTGAGTAAATATTTCATAATTATTGCTCTTTACTTTCTTAGTTCCGAGTAACCCATCCAAGCACTACCCTTAACATACGTTGTTTAACTTTTGTAAACTATTTTTTTTTGTAATAATGAATTAAGATATAAATTATTAATCCACTTATCAAAAACATTGGGACAATATTTCTAGAGGTAATTTTATTTGTTAAGAGGTTTTCTGCACAAGTGACTATCGACAAACGTGTAAATTATTACTCTTTACAATATATAAATTCAAAATTGATAATCTATACCTATCCAAGCATAACCATCCAAACACTATCCTTAACACTCGTTGTTTAACTTTTGTAAACTAAAACTTTTTTTAATGTTAAATTGAGATATACATTAATAACATAGTTGTCAAAAATATTGGGACAATATTTTTAGCGGTAATTTTATTTATTAAGAGGTTTTCTGCATTAGTGACTATTGACAAATGAGTAAATTATTACTCTTTACAATAAATTCCAAATTGATCATCTATACCTATCCAAGTATAACCGTCCAAGCACTATCCTTAACACTCGTTGTTTAACTTTTGTAAACTAAAACATTTTTTTATTGATGAATTAAGATGTTATTTTTATAAGTGGCTATCGACAAAGAGGACCTTCAAATTATTACTCTTTATAATATATAAATTTCAAATTGATCATCTATACCTATACAAGCATAACCATCCTTAACACTCGTTGTTTAACTTTTGTAAACTAAAACTTTTTTTAATGTTGAATTGATAACATAGTTGTCAAAAACATTGGGACAATATTTCTAGTGGTAATTTTATTTGTTAAGAGGTTTACTTCATAAGTGGGTATCAATAAAAAGGAATCTATTAATTCCAAATGGATAATCTATACCTAACCAAGTATAACCATCCAAACACTATCATTAACACTCGTTGCTTAACTTTTGTAAAGTAAAACTTTTTTTAATGATGAAATAAGATATACATTAATGACATAGTTGTCAAAAATATTGGTACAATATTTCTAGCGATAATTTTATTTGTTAAGAGGTTTACTTCATAAGTAGCTATCAATAAAGAGGTCCTTCAAACGTGTAAATTAATTGTTACTCTTTGTAATCTATTAATTCTAAATGGATAATCTATACCTAACCAAGTATAACCATCCAAACATTACTTAATACTCGTTGTTTAACTTTTGTAAACTAAACATTTTTTTAATGATGGAATAAGATATACATTAATAATCTAGTTGTCAAAAACATTGGGACAATATTTTATTTTTAAGAGGTTTTCATCATAAGTATAAATTGTTACTCTTTATAATCTATTAATTCCAAATTGATAAACTATACCTATTCAAGTATAGTGAAGATTGTACTTGAATAGGTATAGATTGTTGCGTTGTTTAACTTTTGAAAATTTTTAAAGAATAAAATTATGATATCCTTGAATGAACATGTTACACACTCACGGAAACCCATCTGGTAATATAGAACTCAAATTGAGAATGGTATTCAATGAGATTAATCCTGGATCGTAAAAGGAGAACTACTGTAGTTCTCTATATATACCTGTCGGAAGTGCGTGGGGTACTTGAGTGCTTTGTGTATGGGTGTATGTGTGTATACGTATATGTATATGCGCGCGTCGATGTGTGTCGACAGAAATCGCACAAACAAGGTTTCGTGCCGACAAAAGAAGAAGCGCGACGGAAAATCGAACATCGGCCACTAAATTATGTGAATGTGTGCCTTAGGTGAATTGAAATCGATTCGAATCAATTCCTCAACTGTACCGAATTACAGGAAATAATAAATGTAACTAGAATTCGTGCTGGTTGGGCTGGATGGTGTTTTCTTTTTATTGTTCTCCGTTCAAATTACGATTGGGGTAAAGATAGAGAGAGGGGAGAGGTCCTTGCTTTACACTCTATCTCTGGGCAAACCAAAACATACACTCTCAGACCCTACAATTTTCTTTCTCCCTTTCTCTGGAGGATTCTGAGTACAGTGAAAAAAAGAAGAGCATGAAGAAGAAGAGAGGAAAAAAGGGAGCAAACAAATGTTGATTTTGGTTATCGAATAAGGGAATTTATTTCGTACAGGATTTATTACTATAGTACAAACAAACTTGGCAAATAAATAAGGAGGAGGTGGTAAATTCCTAACGGGATCGAAACCTAAACAAACTAGATAAGAAGGTACTAGTTGTCTCCTCAAAAGTACCTTCAGGAATCTAAACCACAAATCCTTAGAGATTTACTTATTTACAATTTCTAGATAAAAAATTTCAATAAAAATCCAAAATTTTAAAACTATTTTATTTAAATTTGAAAATAATAATATTAGTTAAAAAATAATTTCATATAAAAATTGCATTAATTGGAAATAAAATAAAATTATTAAATTATTAAAAATAAAATAAATACTATTATTTATTTTTATATAAAAATTTATGTCGAAAATGTGTAAATTGTAATTGAAACGAATTAAATGTATTTAATTTAATTACAATATAAAATTGTTGGTGCTCGGAATCTGATCTCATTAAATTAACGAGATCATCACTTTTACTAATTAATTAGTGAAATAACTAATTGTTTTATTACTCCAAACATTATAATGATTATTTTACTTCAAATCTTTTACAATTGAAAAAAATCATTAATTACTTTGATAAAATCGCACTAAAAATTAAATATTTTAATTACGAAATTATAAAAATTAATAATAAATAAAATCTTCATAATTACATCAAAAAAACATTTTTAGTCGTGTAAATTCATATTAAATTTTCATATATATGAAATAACATAATTAAAAGATTTATAATAATTTTGTAATCAAAATAATTTAAATTACGTAAGTACGTCCTTATTTTAATCCACTAATGTCATTTTTATTATCATATAACATTTTACGTATTAGCTTTTAAAACAATTGCTCATGTCTAAAAGTTTTATAATAGTTTAGTATACAAGTAATAAGTTATGCAACGATCATTTTGTCAATAAAATTTATAATAGTTTCGTCATAGTTTGTTCATAGTTTCTCTAGTCAATAATAATTATTATATTTATTCACAATCATTAGAAAAAAAATTAATAGCCCTTTTTTCTAGATATTTTACATAATTCGTTTTTTATTTCAAGTATATGTTTCTATGTCTTCATATTTGTCAAATGAAGTAATTATTATGATTAATCTTGTTTCACTGAATTTACTTTACATTTATCCTGAAATTTTTACTTGCATTTGAAGGATTCGATATTTATTAAGTGTTTTATAATGGTTTTGTAAGAAAGTAGTTTGTTATGCAATGATTATTTTGTCAATACAATTTAAGACCTAATATTACTTTGTATATATCTCGCATATTTTTAAAAAGTTTATTTAATCAAGATTTATTATTAAAAATTGTAACACAAATAATTAAGCTTCTTTTAGGAAAATATAAATTTTAAAAATTATAGTTATGACGAAAATTCTAAATATTTTACGTTTTTTGTTTTATTAATTTTATTTCAATTAAATCAACATTTTTAAAATCATTTTAATATTATTAACAATATTTTTGTAAAATACATTTTGAAGATCAAAAGGAACTACATTTTTAATATAATTGTAAAAAAAAAATGTCATTTTGCAATTTTTTATTTATTGGTACTAAGATTGATTTATAACTCAAATTTGGTTTGATTTTGGTGTAAATAAGAGATGGGCAATCTGCGGCTCCGAAGACTATTTTGATAATTTCGCTAGTAAAAACTTGTCTTAAAAATGGGTCGTTACTCCAATAAGATTGCCGACCCCTGAGTTACATACTATTATAGTAGTAGATCAAAATGAATTAAAAAATTATTTTTTTATATAATTGTACCAAAAAAGATCATTTTGCAATTTGGTTTCATTTTGGTGTAAAGAAGAAGACTATTTTGATATACGATTTTGATAATTTTGCTAGTAAAAACTTATCTTAAAAATGGCTCGTTGCTTCAACAAGGTTGCTGAACCCCGAGTTATATATTACTAGATTTATTTGGGATATGGAAATGGGTAGATGATAAAAGTGGTGTAATGGAAAAGAAAATCAAATAATTGGATAAAATTTAGTTCCGTCCTTATTGTTGCCATTGAAGCATGTCGAAAAGTTCTGACTTTAATAACGTTAAAGTAATAAAGCTAGTGTATAGATGTGAGCGAAGCTTGAAGGAAAGCCGGTCCAAATATGAGTAGGATGGTGCAGAGGGTGAATAAAGAGAACTCCCTTTCGTGCATAAAGAGAACCGTAGTCGAAGTTTTCACAAAAGGGCAAAATAATCGATTGGTACTCTTTAGAAAATTACACGTCCGTGTACAGAGGTTATATTTCTTATGATGGGCCTTCGGGCTTTGCATGAATTAAAACTGGAAAGTGTTATTTCGAGGGTTTGAACTTTCCAGCTTTTCCCCACAATGGACGCCACTTAACAAACATCCTTACATTGATTTATTTTCCAGAGCACTTCCGAACAATATATTCTCTACAATATTTTCCTACTTTCCCAGACAGCGTTCGCCGTTTTCTTCCAATTGTAATTTCACGGAACGCGTACATCCTGTTTGCCATGCCATTTAGAAACCATCCACCCTAATGGCACTGCACGTAGACTCATCACCTCACTCATAGCTTGAAAGCAGCAAACAATATTAACAAATTCGTTAATATTTTAATGAAATGCCATCACATTTTCCGACTATAATTAAATCATTCAATGTAAATCCCAGTCCAAAAAGCAGCTCATGTGATGTTAATTCAATTATGATGTTCACACATTGCGAGCAGACCACACAAAAAAAACGCATCCTTGTAAAGAGGATAGATATAGCGAAGTTACGAATCGAGTTGCATAATACGCGAAATGTAATTAACGCATAAGTTTGGTCTAGCACACAATCGATTCGAACGATCTGAAGAGGGTTCCTGTAGGCCCTTATTCCCCGGCGTTATTTCGCACGACCACTAATATCAACGATCTGAATTGAATCTGAAATGGTCGAAATGACCACTCCGAAGGCTGTTCGCAAATCCGCTCAATTCCTATTAATTTATGATTCGTGTAATTCCATGGAGATGCATATGCCATCTCCTCATTTCTTGGAGCTTACGCTATGATCCTGACAAGCTTTGCGTTTGCTTTTGAAATTTATATACAAATTTGAACGTCAATAGGAAACGGTTTCAGCTTTATACAACAAAAAAATAATAACTTTCAGGTAATCTATATGAGGGAAAGCATCTGCTCATCCTCGGACCGTATTGAGTAATAACAATGCCATACACGTTTTGGAAGGATTAATCCCATAAATAATGGACAGTTTTCATTACTCGCGCTAAATTTAAACTCTATACTAATACGTTTAATGGCGACATTAAACCGTTGTGTATTTAACATGAAAAATAGAACAAAATCTGTAATGATCATCTATTTTAAATATCGCGCCATATGGGACGTGAATTGATTTTTATGTTGTTTTTTTTTTCCTGGTGGAAAATTGATGGAAGTAATGCTCGGGTCAAAGCGGGAAAATATGAAATGCTCGTCTCGGTTTACGAGGAAATGAGGCATGCAAGGTAGGGAATGTGTTCGGCGGGAAATAAAGAATGCCATTGTTAATATACGAGAAGTTCTGCAATTTGTTCCATGCAAATTCGAGCAGCAATGGGAGAGTAGGCACGTACTGAATGTCCTCCCTTCCTTGATAATGTATTAGGATGAGGCATCCATATCTAAGCCTTCAGGCTACGTTTGACACGCCATCCATCCGAATCTTATATTATCTAGTAATCAACTATATTGGCTATACGGATAACCTGATCCCAAAATGAATTGGATGAAACTCCCAATAAGATATAAAAAGGAAAACATCAAATTTGCAGCACAAATTCAATTATTATTTTTGTTATTTGAAATTACATCTATATTTATTTACTAAATTTTATTAATAATAACAGTCATATTATATAATCAATTACAACCATTATAAATAATAAGGATTTAAAATTCGCGCTATTTTTTTAACACAAGAGCTTTAAAAATTCATACGCCATCTGTGATTACTAAAGATGAAATACATAAAAACAATATTTTATAAAATTACGTACAGTTTAAAAAAAAAATGATTTTTAGTTTTAATTACTTAACTTAGTATTTAATTTAACGCCAACAACAGCGCTAGATTTAAATTTCGCGCATTTTTTTTGTACATTTCATGTACCATCTACGAGTGCTAAATTATACTATTATATTAAATTATGTACATTTTTTAAAATTATTAATTTTTAATAATAAATCAGCTTTAATTACTTAACTTTAATGTTTAAAAGCCATTAATTTATTTAAAATACTCCGGATTTAAAATTCGCGCTTTTTTTGTGTGTCTTCTGTGATTATTAATGCTACTCGTAAGAACAATACTTTTTATTGTAAATTATGTACAATTTTTTAAATTATTGATTTTTAATAATAAATCAGTTTTAATTACTTAACTTTAATGTTTAAAAGCCATTAATTTATTTAAAATACTCCAATAAGAACTCCGGATTTAAATTTCGCGCTTTTTTCTTTAAAATTTTATCTGCCATCTGTGATTACTTGCAAAAACAATCCTTTTTTCTAGTAAATTATGTACAGTTTTTTAAATTATTGATTTTTAATAATAAAACAGCTTTAATTACTTGACTTTAATATATAAAAGCTATTAAATTAACAAAAATACGCCAATAAGAGCGACAGATTTAAATTTTACGACATTTTTTTATTATATAATAGCTATAAAAAATTCATGTGCCATCTGCGATTATTAAATATACGTAAGACCAATATTTTTTTGTAAATTATGTACAGTTTTTTTTTAATTATTGATTTTTAATAACTAATCAGTTTTAATTACTTAACTTTAAAAAACGATTAATTTAATAAAAATACGGCGCTCATGGATTTAAATTTTACGATATTTTTATTACATAAAGCTCTAAAAATTTCATGTACCATATGTGATAACAAATCAGTTTTAATTACTTAATTTTAATATTTAAAAGCAACAAATTTTACAATAATAAAAATGCTGAATTTAAATTTCGCGCCAATTTTATTACGTGATTACGAAATATAAAATGTTACACGTAAGGATATTTTTCTTTTAATTATGACAGGTTTTATAAAAGCTTATTATGAAAGTATAAACAGACGGCGAAATTACATTTCAATTAATGCTCAGTTTTCACTATTTAAATCAGTTGAAAAGTTTATTACAACATCAAACTTTTTAGTATAAAGGTATAAACACAGCGCGTAATTAAAGGTCAATTAATGCCTTGTTTTCACCGCATGTACGATATTATCTCGATTTTTTATTTGCTCTTGTATATAGCGCTGAAAGCAAAACAAACAGAATAGTTAGAACTTAATAATTAGTAGATATTCAAATAATTTTTTTAATCTTTATTATTATTTGAGTATAAAAATAGGATAACCAAATAAAAAAGAACTATAATTATTAAATAAAATTTAAAGATAACTTAAATCAACTATAATTATACATAATATTATGTAATATTGAAATGATTGAATGAAAAGTCCTATGGTTTTAATAATACAAAATTGTTATCCATTAAATTATAAATTCGAATTTATTTTTGTTTACTAAAAACACTTTTGTCACCATGTAAAAGCATAACATATTGTAAAATAAACAAATTATGAGTGGAATTTTGAAAAAAAAATAGTTATTTTTAAATAAAGGGCGGAAATACTGGAGTCAATAGACCTTTGTATGAAAACTGTAATACATTTTATCTATTAAATAAATTATTTATTTATTTACAAATTTATTTATTGACCAAACAAAAATTTTTAAACAATTTAATAACACTTAACATGATATGAGACATAACACATCAATCAATAAGAATCTGGTGTTATTTAGAAACAATTTTTTTCTAAGAAAATCGGCTTTATTCATCAATATACCCTTCTTCAACAGTGATACATTCATTTCAATACTCCTTTAACATTTCTTCATTTCTCTTAATTTCTTCATTTGATCCAAATTTCTTTCGCTGGTGCATCTTTTTGAGTCAGATGTGTAGTAATGAATCCATGTTTCATCCATTGTCACATACCGACACAAGAAATCTTTTTTATTTCTGATATCTTTAAGGTGTCAGCTATCTCACGAAACTTCACTTTATGGTCTATCAAAACTATTTTGTGGACATTTTTATGTTTTCCGGAACTGCCGATTTTGGGCGACCAGTGCATTCAGCATCATCGGTGTTTGTATAACAGTGTTTAAATTCTGAATACTAGTTAATAATAGTTGATTTTCCTGGTACAGAGTCGCCATAACGCTTATCAAGCCACTGTTTGGCTTCAACAGAAAAAACAATTTTTAATCAACACGCAAAATTGTTAGAATGTCATAAAATTTTGACACATATCGTATAAAAGTTGGTACTATAAAGAATTAATAATTATAGTTGTTACAATTAGTTTATTTTTAGAAAGTCATAAAATTTTGACACATATAGTTTGAAGGTTGGTACTATCCAGAAATCATATGGGACTGTCAACAGTGTTATAATTGTAGTTGGTACAATTAGTTTATTGTTAGAAAGTCATAAAATTTTGACACACATCGTTTGAAAATTGGTAATATCCAAAAAATATCTTTAAGCTATCTCACGAAACTTTTTTTTTATATTTGCTGTAACCTGTAAACTAATTGTTAGAATGTCATAAAATTTTGACACATATTGTTTGAAGGTTGGTACTATCCAGAAATCATATTGGCTTGTCAAAATTGTAGTTGGTACACCTTCTAAATATTAAGTCTGATCTTAGACATAGTGTGGATGCAGCTTTGCATATAAGTATGGGTATAAATTGTGCAATGTGCAGTAAATGCATTAAAACCACAACGACCATTCGGGTTATACATTAATTATGCCTATTTATATAAGATTTGTTTAATCGCTATCCCGAGGAACCGCAAAACATCCTAATGTTGAAGCCATCCATTTGTAGCATTGCTTGAGCAAAAACAGCATTGTCTCCGGGTACATTTAATTACGTCGGACGCGCTTCTCCCCAGCAAGGACATTCGTTCCCAATTGCTTACAGTTTAGCAATACCCATAGCCACCTAATAAAGCATCTTTAATTCATAGTTGAATTTAATTAATTTTTATATAACGTGCTATGTCCTTGGCCGACGCTGCCTCTCATTATGTTTTTAATTAATTTTTGTTCACGAAGAAAACGGCTGTTTCCACTCCTTTTTTTCTCTGTGCATTCTCTTCGTTCAATCTTTAATTTTATATTTTCTTTATAAATTTATTTTTTACACTTTGCCCTGCTTTTTTAGACGGATATTGATTAAAATCGGGAGCTCCGTTATTATTTTACTCTCTCCTTTCTTCATTTTTCCTCCTTTTGCCTATTCCCAGATGCAACGAAACAAAGCCACAAATTTGAAATTTTATTCAATCCCGGAGGGGAGATTTCTGTTTCACTTTTATGTATTTGTTTTTCATTTCCTCTCTCTCTCCGCAACGTCTATTTCTCTCCATCTCTATATTTCACTCTCTTTTTTCTACATTTTGTCATATTCATATGTGCATCCTTTCGTCATGTAACCGTAGCGTAATTAATAACAGATATGTACATTTTGTGCGCTCGGGGAAGGATTTAAAAGTCTAATGAGTTTCATTCGCTTTTGGGCGCGGCTATGCATTTGTATTATAATACGATAAATCTCTTCTAAACAGGAAAGAGTGTACTTAAGATACAGCCAATGGGGCTTAATCCAATTTGTTGCGGACCGGAAGAGGAATGGCGTTCAATGGGAATTGAAGCGAAATGATTTTTATTTCGCATTCGGGTCGAATGTTTGCAAAGAATGGAGCGATTCGAACAGTTGGGGGCAACTGTCGGTGGTGGGCGGATTGAAACATGATTGGCATTAAAAAATGGCCGTTTCGAGTGGATTTAGCGTTTTAACGGTGGCCGATGGGGAACCATAAATTAAAGTTTGCTGCTATCCCGGCTATTGGGAAATTCGTGCATAAATCCGTTCCGGCCGATGAATAGTGACAATTTCCACCCTCTGCTTTCCTACTTCAGAGAACTCAAAGCAACGCCAACAGATTAGCTTTTACAGTCAAATAAATGTTTTCTTTAAAGACATTTTAAATGATAAACGAAATTTCAATTCATATTTATTATAAACCCATAACTCAACTACATTTCAAAAATTAACACCCTTCAATACACACGACCAAACAAAAACAACATCTGTAATAAATTCACGAAACTTAATTAAGAAATAAATTAATTAAAACATAATTAATCTAAAAATACACAATTATTTAAAATTATAATAATATTAATTTGAACAATCATACATAAATAATAAAAAGTATTCATGCTTTAATTAATTAAAATAATACTAAATTATTTACAATAATAATATTGATTATAACATTCATAACTAAACATCTTCGATATTTAAGAAAAGTATTTTACAATTCACGAAAAAAACAAATAGTAGAAAAATATCTGTACTCAATTCATGCTTTAATTAATTAAGTTTTAAATTAATTAAAATAATACTAAATTATTTATAATAATATTGATTATAATATTCATAACTAAACATCTTCGATATTTAAAAAAAAATATTTAAAAATCACAAAAAAAAAACAAATAATAGAAAAATATCTATACTCAATTTATGCTTTAATTAATTAGGTTTTAAATTAATTAAAATAATACAAAATTATTTATAATAATAATATTTATTATAAGATTCATAACTAAAGATTTTCGACATTTAATAAAAATATATTACAATTCATGAAAAAAAATACAAATAATAGAAAAATATCTGTACTCAATTTATGCTTTAATTAATTAAGTTTTAAATTAATTAAAATACATTTAATTAAGATAATACAAAATTATTTATAATAATAATATTTATTATAAGATTCGTAACTTAACATTTTCGATATTTATGAAAAATAATTTACAATTTATGAAAAATGAATAATAGAAAAACATCTGTACTCAATTAATTAATACATTACATAATTAATTAAGTACATTAATAACTTAATTAATTAATACATTAATTAATTAAGTTTTAAATTAATTAAAATAATACAAAATTGTTTATAATAATATTGATTATAAGATTCATAAGTAAACATTTTTGATATTTAAGAAAAATATTTTACAATTCATGAAAAAACAAATAATAGAAAAATATCTTTTAATTAATTAAAATAATACAAAATTATTTATAATAATAATAATATTGATTATAACATTGATAACTAAACATCTTCGATATTTTAAAAAAATATGTTACAATTTATGAAAAAAAAACTAAAAATAGAAAAATATCTGTACTCAATTCATGTTTTAATTAAGTTTGTTTTAAATTAATTAAAATATAATTAATTAAAATAATACAAAATTAATTATAATAATAATATTGATTATAAGATTCATAATAAAACATTTTCGATATTTAAGAAAAATATTTTACAATTCATGAAGAAAACAAATAATAGAAAACATTTGTAATCAATTAATTCTTCAAATAATTAATATTAAATTAAAATATTATAAAATTATTTATAATAATAAAACATCTTCGATATTTAAAAAAAAATATTTTACAATTCATGAAAAAAAAAACAAAAAATAGAAAAATATCTGTACTTAATTCAGTCTTCAATTAATTAGGATTTAAATTAATTAAAATACATTTAATTGAAATAAAACAAAATTATTTAAAATACTAATATTGATTATAACATTCATAACTAAACATCTTCGATATTAAAAAAAAAATTACATTTCATGAAATAAAAACAAAAAATCATTCTTTAATTCATTAGGTTTTAAATTAATTAAAATACATTTAATTAAAATAAAATTATTTATAATAATAATATTGATTAACTTTGATATTTAGGAAAAATATTTTACATTTCATAAAAAAAATGATTTGGAATAAACATTTTACATATTGGATTTTACTTTCAATAATAATCACCACATGACCAAACAAAAACATCCGAATTTAATTCAACAATACTAAAAAAAATCATTAAGTTTGCTTTTGTTTTTCAACATTATTACACAATAAAATTCATACAGATATAATTGATATTTAAAATAATTTATAATTCAATAAAAAAATGGATTTTGTTTTTTTAATAATATTAAATGTAAATGAATTAAAATAAAATTTATTAAAATAATTTAAATTTACTATTTATATTTACTATTTTATTTAATTTAATTACTTGCTAAGTTTCGATAAGCGTTTAAATAGCTTATTTTTATTTCAACGAACGAGTACTTCTATAAGTCACTTGGCAAATAATGCTTTTCGAAACTACTCAATTTTGTAATTCTACCAAGTTAAATAATTTTAATATATAAAATGCGATTTGTCATTTAAAGAAATATTGAATTACATTAAGTTTTTAAAAATTCACATTTACATTAATCAATGCAAGTAACCATAATGAAAAGTTAATAATTTATTTTAAAAAAATGTATTAATATTTATATAAAAAGAAATACAAATTATTATTTTTGAGAAATTGAAAAATATAGTATAATAAAATAAGTTTAATAAAATATTGTTCAATCGCTACTGCAGATGATTCACCCGCACAATCGCCTAATTTTTATTGCTTTCTGCGAAACGCACTATTTTCGTGCCCAAATAAGGATTGTTTAAACGCAGCTGCAAGTGCAGGTGTTCAATTTTTATAAATAATCTCATTTTTATTACATTTTTATCGCATAAATTTTATGTTGGAATTGCTTCAAATAAAAATTAACTAAATTAATATATAATTGATTTTTCGGTAATCTCACAATTTTTATTAGTTTTCTATCGTTTTAATATTTTCATTTGTAATTAAAAAATATCGAAAAAGTACAAAATTTTTATTAAAATAAATTTGTTTAAATTAATACATTCATATTATAACATAATATAATAATTAATAAATATAACAAATTGAATATAAAATTTATGCGATAAAAAAGTAATAAAAATGAGATTATTTATAAAAATTGAACACCTGCACTTGCAGCTGCGTTTAAACAATCCTTATTTGGGCACGAAAATAGTGCGTTTCGCAGAAAACAATAAAAATTAGGCGATTGTGCGGGTGAATCATCTACAGCTGCAGCGATTGCCGAACGCTAATCACCAAAATTATTTTATTAATACTTATTATTTTTCAATTTCTCAGAAAAACAAAATTTTATTTCTTTTTATAAAAATATTATTACATTTTTTTTATAAATTGCATTTTACATATTATAATTATTTAACTTAGTAGAATTACAAATTGAGTAACTTCTATAAGCGTTATTTGCCAATTAAATTATAGAAGTACTCGTTCGTTGAAATAAACATAAGTTATTTAAACGCATATCGAGACTTGCCAAGTAATAAACAATCAATTAAAAAAAATAGTAAATATTGTAATTAATAATTACTTAATAGAAATTATAAATCATTTCGTGTATTTACGGATTATTTAATTTATATTGTACTGTTTCGCTGAATTTTAATTGCAAATGAAAATAATTAAACTATAGAAAAATAATAAAAATTGAGAGATTACCGAAAAATCAATTTATATATTAATTTAGTTAATTTTTATTTGAAGCAATTCCAACATAAAATGTATGCGATAAAAAAGTAATAAAAATGAGATTATTTATAAAAATTGAACACCTGCAGTTGCAGCTGCGTTTAAACAATCCTTATTTGGGTACGAAAATAGTGCGTTTCGCACATACGATAAGAATTGTAATAAATATTAAACAAATATTTGAAATGCATGAAAAGTGTATTTTACGCGTTTCGATTCGAATAAATTGAAATTACTAAATTATTTTAGATCAATTTTTTGAATTAGAAAACTTATTTGACAATAATATATTTTAGTCTTTAGTCAATAAAATCATTTATTTTGTTAAGATTTATTACATATAATAATTATAGCAATACAAATTGCTTAAATTTAAACTATTTCTTGAACGATATTTGAAATATATTCTCTGATTAGGAAGAAATAACACAACAACAGAATCCACAGGCCAATAACAATTCACGACAACATAATTAACAAGTATATAAATAAATTAAGCTCGTCAACCACATGACTAAATGAATAAATTATATTTTTCTTTCTTTTCTCTGAAGTGTACTTTAATTTGGTTTTTGGTTTATATTCTTCCTTTTTTTTTTCTTTTTTTGTATAATTTTTGTAATACTGTATATATTTAATTGTGTCTCTGGGCGGAAAGACTAAGGTCGATAGCCCTTTGGTCACATAATGTGATTAATAAATGTTATTATTATTATTATTAAATTTATTTATAATAATAAAAATAATAAAATTGATTATATAAATAAGCAAAGAATTTCAATATTTATTTTACAATATTTTAAAATTCAAGGAAAAAAAATGGATTTGGAATAAAGTCTTTTACTTATTGAATTTTATATGCAAAGATGAGCGCCGACAAGATCAAAGAAAAAAATTGAAGAGTAAATGGATAATCATTATTAAGTTATAAGCACATAGTTGAATAAAGTGTTCAGTTTTTTTCTTTTATATTATATTTTCATCAAATATTCACAACGCGGTAATTAATAAATAACGTTAAGTGTGTAAACAGTTTTCGGTAAATAATTTCAAGGCATAAACGAAAAGTTAATTGATATTGATTATATAATTACAACCGCATAACTGAATCAACTCTTCCGCATATTCGATTTACTGTTTGTTTTACTTTCGACCCTTCAATATATTTCAGCAAACAAACAGAAAATCACACATATACTTAACAAGGATGATTAAGTGATTTTATTTGATTTTTCACAAATATTAATTAAATTTTATCTTAAAAATAAATCGAAAATATTTTATTTTCATTAAAATTATAATTAAATCATTTTTTTTTTTAGTGAAATTGTTATATTTTCTGGTATATGTCTAAACTTTACGTATGTTTCCAATATAACTTAAATTCTGTTTAAAGTGAAATGTAAATATATATTCAGAAATTTTAATTAATAAATGAACATTTCTATTGATTTTCATGAAAAAAAAAATAATAATTGAAAATTCGCTTGTACGTATTGGATTTTTCTATTTGTTTTACTTTGAAAGCTGCTCACCGGTCAATATAGATGTGCAAACAAGAAAACGTCGATATCCAGCTATGGTAACGATTATCATTATTATTATTTGTTTTCAATTATCAATGGTCTATTCATCGTTTAGATGTATATTTCACGTACGTTGGTTCCATTTACTTTTGGAAATACGTTTTTATATTTCACTCCTTTTATCTTCCCCCACAAAACCAGACCAAACCAAAGCAATCCAAACCAATCCCGGATCCCGTTCACTCGTCCCACAGATCGAGCTAAACCGTGCCTTTAACTGTGCATCCGCTAAATTTCAAATGATTTGGTATAAAATATATTCATGTCTTTTTCCAGTATTACAAACGAATTGAAACATATTTATTCATAATAAATGCGGCTCTTTCAAGCAACTGGTGCGGCTCTTTTTAATAAAAATTTACCTCTCACAATACTCGAATAAATAGTCTTCCAATAATCGATATTCCAACCTTCATTAGTATTTTTTTAACTGGTGTCTAGAACATCTGCAAAAATTTAAAGTTCCATATTTTTTCTCTTTCAAACCAAACCAAACTGGTGCGGCTCTTTCAAAAATATATTTACGTATAGGCCCTCACAATACTCGATTAAGTAATCTTCCAAGAATCGATATTTCAACCTTCGTTAGTAATTTTTTAACTGGTGTCTAGGAAATATTATAACATCTGCAAAAATTTAAAGTTCCGCAACTTTTCTCTTTCAAATATTCCTTCCACAAATGTTGCATCAATGTTGTCAAAATTTTTATAAAATGAAGCAATATATAAAATTTTTCATATTTTGTATTGGACGAAAAGTTCTTTGGATAGCAGGCCTTTAATATAGTTTAATTATTCATAATTATAATCTTTTATTTTGTACATAGCTAATGTATAGAGTCACCAGATGTCCCAAATTTTCAGAATTTGTCCCGATTTTTGGTTAGATCTCCTAATTGTATTTTCGTGATCGTTGTATGAAAGGGAAACAAAATCTAGTAAATAATTCGAAACACATCCCAATTTTTTATTGAATCGATTTGGTCTACTAATGTAGGAGTTCTCAACAATATGCCCGTTATCAATTTTTTAACTAGTGTACAGGAAATAACATCTGAAAAAAAATGTAACATCAATTTTTTTCAAAATTTTCATAAAATGGAGAAATATTTTAAATTTATTGGGCGATAAGTTCTTTGGACAGTAGACATTTACTATAGATGTCCCAATTTTTCAGGATTTGTCCCGATTTTTTGGTTAGATGTCCCGGTGTTCCCAAATTGTATTTTCGGGATCGTTGTAAAAAAGGGGAAACAAAATCTAATAAAGAACTAGAAACATTTGGTCACCTTTGTAAAAATAAAGGTAATTAAGTTCATTAAAAATATCATAGTTTTAGAAAAAATAAAATCATCATAAGGAACAGTAGTTAAATCAACTTTCTGATGTAATATCAAAAGTTTTAGTTTATTCTTAAATTATATGTAAAATTGTTTCAAGGTCATTTGGCTTTATTCAATTTTAAGTGATTCTGAGAAATCAGTTAGTATCAGAAATCAGGTACTAGGATTGTTGGAAAGGGTATCAATGTGTTTCCAATTTGCTTATTCGATTATATAATTACTATGTGTGGTTATCGATTAATTAATAAAATATTTATAATTAGTTTATTAAAAATAATTATATATAAAAGACAGAAATTACAAAATTTTTATTGTAAAGTATTTGTGCAATGATGTAAATATTATAAGCAATTGTAAATAAATGAATTATTAATTAAATGTATACCATCAATAGTTAAAAAAAATGATGTAACAGTCAGTTTCTGTTGAATTACGTGCAGCTATTTGCACTGTTTGTGCTCGTATTTGCCTATGAAATACGGAAATTCGAATATTTGTACTTTTTCGATACAGATTTTTTTTTGTTGTTATTTTTCGTTTGCATATTAAAGTATGGATTTGTGAAATATGGGAAGTGTGGCAAGTGATATGTGGATTTTTCCATGCGGCAATAACAATAAACTACTAATTATTCTTTTTATCAAATAACGTAATAGCACGAGCTGCATTGTGCAAACAATACAAAATAGAACAAATAATGGCAGATATGGTACACTGTTAGCACAACATAAATCACAAAATAAACAGTGGATATTGTTAGTTCGGAAGGAGTATGGCCATGGGGGTGGGTTTTACAACCAAACCATTACAAAAATTAATACATCCTATTCAAGTGCTTTACCAAATTCAAAGCGTTTTCAAACATTTTTTTTTTTCGTATGAAAAAAATAATATTTTCTATGCAAGTCTGAAATAGGAAACTCACATTAGGATGTAATATTAACAAACATAGGAGGTTGGAGATCTCGCGTGCTTCGCTGGCAATTCCAAACGACTGTTTAGTAAACATGTAAACATATTATACTATCAGTCTCGTACTTACACTACTTTTCCTGATTATACTTGATTACATTATAACTATGTTTTACTAATAAGATCTAGCACGGCCTTTCGCATGATATATCTGGCTATATGTACATAACACACAATGATTCCAATCACAGCTACCAAACGCAATAAACTTTTAAATGGCCACACACTGATTGCATTCATTAACTATAGACATAAACAGCCGCATGCATTGCGTACGGATTAATGTATGCATATATTGGGAATTCGAAATTCGCTGAAGTGATTTGAAATAACGAAAATAATTAAAAAAGATGTGCAACCACCATACAATTACATCATTCGTATTGCCTGCAAATTTGATGTTGATGTTGATATACCTTTTTTATTTTGTCATTCGGTATTTCATCAATTTGATTTTCCAATTCGGATTCACAATGCATTTGATTAGCTAATACAAGAATTGGATGGATCTCGTTTTAATATTTACTTTTATATTTTTTTTTAACATTTTCATAAATTTTTTTATTTGGCGAAAAGTTCTTTAGACAATAGACCTTTACTATTATTTAATTATTAAAAAGTAAAATCGTGTAATTATCACTCTAATGTATGATGTCCCGATTTTTCAGGATTTGTCCCGATTTTTAGCTAGATCTCATAATTTTTATTGGGCGTAAAGTTCTTTGGACAGCAGACCATTACTATAGTCTAATTGTTCATAGTTACAATCCATATTTTAGTTAATTTTGTATATGGCTAATATATAGAATCACCAGATGTCCCAATTTTTCAGGATTTATCCCGATTTTTAGTTAGATCTTCGAATTGTATTTTATATGGTTGTATGAAAGGGAAACAAAATCTAGTAAGGAATTCGAAACACATCACGATGTTTGGTTGAATCGATTTGGTCACCCTACTAATGTAGGAGTTCCCAACAATATGCTGGTTATCAATTTTAAATAATATCTGCACAAATTTAAAGTTTCGCATCTTGTCTATTTCAAATATTTCTTCCAAGAATGTCGCATCATTTTTTTCAAAATTTTCATAAAATGGAGCAATATTTTAAATTTTCCATAATTTTTATTAGGCGTAAAGTTCTTTGGACAGCAGACCATTACTATAGTCTAATTGTTCATAGTTATAATTCATATTTTAGTTTATTTTGTATATGGCTAATGTATAGATTGACCACATGTCCCGATTTTTCAGGATTTGTCCCGATTGTTAGTTAGATCTCCGAATTGTATTTTCGGGATCGTCCTATAAAAGGGAAACCAAATATAGTAAAGAATTCGAAACTCATCCCGATTTTAGATTGAATCGATTTGGTTATCATTTTTTTAACTGGTGTCAAGGAAATAACATCTGCAAAAATTAAAATTTCCTTCCAGAAATGTAGCAATTTTTTCCAATTTTTTCATAAAATGTAGAAATATTTTAAATTTTTTATTTGGCGAGAAGTTCTTTGGATAGCAGACATTTAATATATTTGAATTATTCATAATTATAATCGTGTAATTCTTATATTTCAGTTTATTTTGTATATAGCTAATGGATAGAGTCACCAGATGTCCCAAATTTTCAGAATTTGTCAAGATTGGTTAGATCTTCGAATTCGATAAAATATACTTGAATTTTTCAAATATTTCTTCGAGAAATGTCGCATCCATTTTTATATCAATGTTGTCAAAATGTTCATAAAATGGAGCAATATTTTAAATTTTCCATATTTTTTATTAGGCGTAAATTTCTTTGGACAGCAGACCTTTACTATAGTCTAATTGTTCATAGTTATAATCCATATTTAAGTTTGTTTTGTATATGGCTAATGTATAGAGTCACCAGATCTCCCAATTTTTCAGGATTTGTCCAGATTTTTAGTTAGATCTCCGAATTGTATTTTCGGGATCGTTGTATGAAAGGGAAACAAAATCTAGTAAACATATGCCGATTTTTGATTGAATCGGTTTGGTCACCCTACTAATATAGGAGTTCCCAACAAATACCCGCGGGCACCATAACACCTATCGACCAATTGTGTGTATCCGCCATTGTACCACCATGAAACAAAAGTTTCCAGCATTGATTTAACCGAACTCGGATTAATTTCGCTTAAAAAGTTTACAAAAATAAATGATGTCCACCACCCTACCAAAATTTTAAAATTTTCTGTATTGAAAACCTCTAAACCAATTAATTAAACAATATAATTATTTCCATTAAAAGCAATTAATGCATTACACGAAATTTACTTCGAATATTCGTTTTTAAAAGTGAGAAAATTAAAAGTCATCTTGACTTTCTTACATCTTCTTTATCAACATTTTCAAAACCTATAATTCCGTCCACCTCCATTTAAGAATTTCCAAGAACGTTGTATTAAAAAAAGTTGTGTTTTCTAATAGAATAGAAACACAACTTTGACAGGTGTCAAATAAATGTGTCAAAAGTATTAAGATTAGTAAGATTTTTTTGACAATTTCTGAATTTCCTAGTATAGTTAGCAGAAGTAACGTTAACTGAAGTATATATGAATATTAAATTTATACTTGAATAACATACTTTTAATTAACTTTTTAAGTGAAAAACGTTCAATTATTCACATAAAAAATTTGTACATTTTATAATCTATAAAAATTACTGAAAATATCAGAATAAATTAAATATTATAAATAAAATTTAATAAATTTTATAAAATTAAATTATTTTATATTAATATTCACCAATTTTATTTGTAATTTAATAAAGTATAATTTTGATATTTTTAGTGGATTAATTAATTGCTTCAGAGAAGTGGTTTATATATAAAGAGAGAGAGTTTAAATGCATTTTAAGTGTAAAAGTTTGTACGCGAAAATACAGGAAATTCAAGTAAATACTTTATTATCACCATTCCGACTAATAATTAGTTCCGTAAAGCAGGTTTTTCATAATTCAGCTTGAAGGGTTTATTTAATATTTATACTTACCCGAGGTTCAAAAAGGTGTGATTATTTTAATAAAATAAAATTATATATTAAAATATTCATTATTCTACAAATTTCATTTATGAAACATTTTTTTAAATTTTATTCTATAATAATTCGTTTTTGCAATATTTAATCATGTTTATTTTATTAAATTCAATTCAGTTTGTTTTTTTAGTTTATATTAACCAAAAAACTAGAGACTAAATTCAACTGAAATTATATCACAATAATTAATAAATAATAAAAGACTGAATGGTTTTCATTATTTGCATTTTCAGACCGATATTTAATGCAAATAAATATTGGTCTTTCAGCAAATAATAAATTATGTACATTAAAACCCATAATATAATAAATTTATACTTGAATTTGCGGAACTCTCAATTTATTGCAATTGTTTAATTCGTTACGTATTCATAATTTATTCCATTATTATTATATGAATATCTATTTTTTTTTCGTACTATATCAAATTTATTTATTTTACCATCTCTATAATAAATTTATTAATTAACAGTATAGTTTCTATCAATAATTGAGAGAATCCCGGTAACATCTTTGAAAGTTTCCTAAACTTAATTTCAACTTGTTCCCTCTTTGTTTGGGTTCGTATTAGACTCTCCAGATTCGTTCCAAGATATAGGACTTATTCAGATGACGGTATTATTTAGTTTCTGAAGGTAACTGATGGATAGAAATCTTTCTTATTGTTAAAGTGACATGTAGTTTTGTTTAATCTCTTTTCCAATCTCTTTCATTTAACGAATGTGGTCTAAGTATAATAAACAGATGTCCTAACATTTCCCTGTGGTACATCTAATTTATTTTGTTAATTAGACTGTACATATTTTAACAAGTCATTATATATCTGAAGTTTAATCGAAATGTAATGTTTCAAGTAAACATACTTATTTATAATTATTTTATATTTATAATCATAACAAATCAGTAAAGAAAATAATTTCAATAATTTTGTATCGTTTTCATGACGAAAATTACATATTTCTGATGAATAATTATAGCTAGATTATAAACTAATTAGAACCAAACACGATATTATTCAATTTGCGTTCATATTACCCATTAATATTACGTAATTGTATTTTATAATTTATTTTTTCAGTTACTTAGTTACATTTATACATTTTTGTTTTTAAGTAAATATTTTTTCAGTTACTTAGTTATATTATTTATCTCTAGTTATGTAAAACTGAAATGTAATTATAGTTAATACAACACAAGCAAACACGATGTTATTCAATATAGTATTTTACAATTTATTTTTAGTTAATTTTTTTTTCAGTTACTTAGTTATGCAATACCTAAATGTAATCGTCTCTAGTTATGCATTACTAAAATGCAGTCAATACTGTTTATATATATTATGTAATATTTTTTTTATTTTTAAGTGATTGTTAGTCAGTTACTTAGTTATATTAATCATCAAGTTATCCTTTAATTGGCAATTGTAGTCAATATTATCTATTAGAGCCGCTAGCAAATATTATGTAATATGTTTTTTCTATTTGTTTTTGAGTAAACATTTTTTCAGTTATTTAGTTACATTACTCATCTCTAGTTGTGCATTAGTTAAATGCAATTATAGTCAATACTATCTATAGGATTTACTAACAAATAGTATGTAATATTTTGTTTACTATTTGTTTGTTAGTTAATATTTCTTCAGTTACTTAGTTACATTATTTGTCTCTAGTTATATAATACCGAAATGTCATTATAGTCAATACAATCTATTAGAGGCATATATTTTGTAATATATTTTTAATATTTATTTTAAGTGAATATTATTTTGGTTACTTAGTTACTTGTCTCTAGTTATTCATTACTTAAAATCAATAGTAGTGACAGCTACTACCAAATGTTATGTAATATTTTATATACTATTTGTTTTTAAGTAAATATTTTTTCAGTTACTTAGTTACATTTCTAGTTATTACATTAACTAGTATTAAGTATTAAAGGCAAATCAATTAAAAAAATAATTTAATCGTTATTTTTTTTCAGTTTCTATTTTAACTAGTCTTTAGTTATTCGATAGTTAAATGCATGTATAATGTGGAAGGTTCGTGTAGTGTGTTCGTTAAGAACATGCAAACTATAAGTAGTAGATAATAGATACAAATTGACTACATATTCTGAAATGACTAAACTTCAATTAGTTGGGAGCCGCGAAGGCGACGAAATATTATATAATTGAAAAACCGGGCGAGGGACAGCAAATTAAAACTTATGACGGCATTTTATTATACGATGCGCAGATGTTCGTCCATTAATCAACCGTTCTTTGAAACCGCATAAAGTAATCACGTTATTACAGAGCTTAAAATAATTTGTTATTAACATTGAATTTCACACATAATGGTGAATCCATACTTTGCAAGTTGCAAATAATATGTTATATAATGCAATTATTTATATGTTAGAAAATACAAATCAATACTTGACAAGTAAAGTTAAAGTACACATTTATCCAAGAGATGCGTTATACCCATTTATAAGTAAATCTATAAATAGCTTAATTCGTTATGAAATTAAATGCATATTTTACGTAACCTTATAAACTGTTTACATTAAAATAAATGTCTATTGTTTCCATTAATGTTTATTTACAAACATATCAAGTAAAACAGTTTTATTTAATTCCATTCATTCAATATCGTTTTTATAGTATTTGTAAATAACAATCAATCATTAAAAGGATATTTATCAAATAAATTATTGACAGAAAAATCTATATTGTATCCAATAAAACTATTATTCAATCCTCACATAAATTTATAAATAAATACCGTACTTTCTTACATATAAAAATCTACTTAAACTTTGAAGTCGTCTTATAAAATAAGTAAACTTAATTCCAGGTATGAGGATAATCCCAATCGAGAATTAATATTTTATGGTCCAAAAAAATCAGTATTTCTTTCTTAAATCAATCAATAAAATTACTTTAAATTAATTAATGGATAGGCTAGTTCATACATTTTCATTCAAGTTTTCAATGTAAATATTATCAAATGAATTGGAGTTGAGTATTCATTCATACTTCGTATTTCAAATAAGTTTCGATATTTTACAGAATACCTAGGCTTTATGTGAAATACTATTGAAAATTTTAATTAGCGCTCGTAATTTCGAGTAATTAAATAAAATTTCAAGAGTTAAATCGAAAAACAATTATATTAATGAAATCAACAATCAAAGTAAATTAATTAAATGAATATAAAATGTATACAAACAAAATTATCATTTTATTACCCAAATTAATTATATGAATTTAAATTTAATGAATGAAAACTAATATATTTTTTACCAAATCCAACTGAAAAAATTTTAAAGTTAAAGTTTGTTTCTATACGAACTTTAAGTTATCTTTATATAAATTAATGAATGAATATAAATTCTTAGTGTTTGGATTTTAGAAGTTATAAAAGAGTTTATTAGCAAAAAATGTAAGTATGTGAAATGAAATAAGGAAAATGTAATGTGAATTTTTATACTATAAAAAGCATTTACGTGTGTTTTCATAAGATTGTAAAAGATACATGGACAGTTTTTTGCCTCATTTTACAGAGAAGTCCATTATGCTATACTTTGTCAAAAGCTTGCGAGATGTCCGAATGTAAGAGAGCAATATTGTTTTTTCTTGAAGAGCGTTAGCGATTACTTTAGTAAACTCGATGAACTTGTTCCAGTACGCCTGTGTTTTGTTGGAAATAACAAGAGAAGAAGTAGAAGTATTAATAACCTCTGCGGAACGTATGGACGAGAGTTATTTATGGAGCTGATATATGCCGTGTGTTAGAAAATTATTAAAGACAAGTAAAACCGCGCTGTGGACAGCACTCAAATTTATGTATTTCAATAACATAACGAAAATAAAGGAATCAGAATACACTACAACCATTAGTATTCATAATTTATAGTGTTAGTAAATTATTAAAGACAAGTCAGAACCGCACTGAGGATAGCACTCAAATTTATGTACGGTTAATTCAGTTAACGTACTCAAGGATTATATAAATCGCCGTACGCTAAGCGAACACATTATTGTTAATTACTAAGGAACATTTTTACCTATTATATTAACACTTTACGAACGAGCGGCGGATATATCCGCCACCATTTATTATGATGTGCATGGTCTTTCTGGTGGCGCAGTTATCGAGTATTATTTAGAATTTTAAGTTATAAGAAAATAAAACCAATTAAACTATTAATAAAAATTGATAATTAATGCAATTACATTTATGTACATACAGTTCACACTACGTAATTCACATGTTACTTGGCACGTAATGAGTACAATACATATATGGTTAGCAAATTAAAAAGTAAATATACTTGCACACATCGCGTAATGATTAGAGCTACTTGGCAAGTAACGCGTACGAAGAATTACCCGATCATGTTTTTGGCGGATTCATCAACTAATATTAAAAAGTGTAGTTATATTTGCGTAAATCTGGTAAACACTACATTGTAAGTACGTGTTACTTGGCATATAACGAGTACCAAATACTTACGTATACATAAAATAACAAAGTAACAAATACTTATTTATAAAATTGTCTAAAGAAAATTTTAAAATAATTATTGAGTTTTATTTACGCACATATTGTATTTGACATGCTACTTGGCACGTAAACTTATATGTAACGCGTACCAAATACTTATTTATAAAATTGTTTAAAGAAAATTTGTTGAGTTATACTTACGCACATATTGTACTTGACATGTTACTTGGCAAGTAAACTTATAAGTAAAGTAAGGATGAACTTATAAAAGTGATGTTTTGATTTAGTGAATGTTGTAAAATAATAAAAAGTTGAGAGAGTTATAAATGAAGGAGTAAAATTGAAAATCCATCTACTTCATTTCGCTATCAGTCAAGTAGGACATGTAATTGAAATTTCAGGTGAAAAATAGATATTTTCAGAGGTGTCTTCTGTATTTCCTCTAAGCAAAGACGAAAAATATCTATTGTATATATTACATCAGCGAGTAAGTGAATTATCGATCGATACACCGCGCCATAGCGCCGCTTAAAACCGCCAACGCCACCGCCGCTGCCGCCTCCGCCGCCGCCACCGTCGACTCGTCCTTTCATGATCCATTCCACTTGTTCGCCATCTCTTGCCCTTTGGAAACAGTCCGGATTTCCAAACGCGCGATTTCGAAGCATACTGCACGTCCAATTCAGTTCACTGAGTTCCACCTTATTGATTTCTTGATAATACTTTCCAAAAACAACAACAAAAATCTCAGAAGTAGATCATTAATGAATTTCTATTGATGCAGTGTTCTTCTTCAAATATTGTTACAAAAGAAATACTTTTTTTTATCAAAACGCTTTTCAAATCATTTCATTCCTTCTCTGAAACAAACATTTCTCAATCTCGCAATATATGACTTCAATATTTGATGGAAATGCCTTTCCACCCTGACATTTATTCAAGCTTACAAACAGGAAAATCTGGTCAATTGTTTTTTGAATCGACATGCCTGATCGATCCAGCATTGTTCTGGTGGGAACTGAACTGTTTTCTTTCCCAGAAGAGTCCTCTTGGTTTGGATTTAAACGACCCAATAACTTTGCATAATACTGGCCTCCTATCGTTTTTCCATTTACCAAGTATTCGATGACAATCATTCCAAAAAAAAAAACATAAAAATAAAACGTAGCCATAATCTTTCCGGCTAATGGAATCGTCTTTGTCTTCTTTTTTTTCAGAGCTGCTTCACCTCATTCTTTCCGCGGCTTTCACTTTTTTTTCACACTCAGACGTGTAGTGATTGATACATGTTTCATCGACAGTTGCGAAACGACGATGAAATCTTTAGTGTCACGCTTAAACTTGTCTAAACATAGCTTTGTCATTGAATTGATTCGTTCAGCGTTCCATGTCCAAATGTTAATATTAAAAGCATTGCATTCAATCATATTCTTGACTAACTTTAAACACAGTTTGTAACTAATTATATAATATTATAAGTAACCATGAACATACCATATGCTAATATTAATTAATTTAATATTTTGAAACATAAATTCAAATCATCAAATCTCGGTCATTACTTCACAATAATTATACCAAAATATTCACATTAAATTTTGATGCAATAATGATCAATAAAGTTTTCGAGATTAATATGATAAATTTATTATTGCAAGGGTTATTGTTTTATCTTTAATGTGCTTATTAGTAGATGATTTTTTATGAGTGGTTATCGAGTAATCGTTATAAAATTTGATGACGTGACAAAATATCGAAAAATCGTCATGTTTCAATAATTACGTAATTTCATTTAATTATAAAATTTTTAGGAGGTTTTACAAGTATCGAGAAAAATTTTGGAAATTAGTTAAAGACTATAATTGTTTCTGTACTGTAATCACATCATATAGGATACGATATTGATCGTATAGAATTAGCAAATTGCGCAATTCAATCCATTTAAATAGTTGATGGTTATGTAATGTAGTAGGGAATAGTTCTAATGTTAATGCTATGTACATCCCTACGGATGTAATATTTTTCGCGAAGGATATTCTAGCTACCTAATATAAAATCATGGCAAGTGCAACAATCTCCTGTTTCTCATGTTCATAACATCCATCTCATTAATCTTAGGTGAGACCCTCTGACGTCTAGCCAGACCGTACACAAAACGGAAGCATGAATTCTGAATCCGCTGTATACGAGCCACATCAACCTTCCTCAAACACTGGACGCACACAACATTACCATAATTAAAAACTGACAGCATCAGCTTCGAACATTACAGTTTCAAATTTGATGCTTTAGCCTTAGTTTAAAAAGATGTTCCGTACGAAATAATTACTAACTTAATTCAATAATAAACTTTCATTAAAGTCATTTAATGCTGCAGTCTCAATGAAATTATATAGTTTCAAGGTCATTTGAAAATATTACATATGTGAGATATTTTTTGGATACCTGAGGTATTCTAGACTAAACGTTTAACTGATTATGAAAAAAGAATGTGAAAACTTTGGGTCCATTTCGAAAGATAGGTGGTTAAAAGGTAGCATGCCGATTAGCTGAAGCCCAAGATTGCGTGCAGAGTGTTGGGATTTATACCGTTGAAGGATTTACTAAAATCCAGTGCTATCAACACCGTGACCAATCCCCTTATCCGAGCCACGTCATCAATGAAATCAGACAGTAAACGCAGCTGAAAATCATATACTTAAACCTAACCTCTCAATAAATTTGCTCATAAATGTATGCAAATTGACATAAGTTATTCATTCTCTATTTATTTATCAAAAAAAAAATACGAGGAGCACTTTATAAATATAAGTTCTCCAGCATTGGACTTAATGTCATTTCAGAACCATCTACTTCATGCAATTTAAGCAACGTGCTGAAAGTACGCATTATGAAATTCCAAGATCGTCAGAGGCGTCCTGGCTTGAAAATGAGTTCTTAAAAAGGGCATTAAGGAGGTCAAATGCACACCGATCCTTCTAGAATGCGATGCAAGCTTTTCAACTCTTTCCACCGCATTTGTCTACCGCAATCGCTTCCAAAATGCATTGGAAAAGGTATGACCTTTGATATATATAGGTATTCTCTTTCAGTTCTTTCTTCTCTGCAGAAACAAATAACGTGATTACGCTGAAGGAAATCCAACGAAAATCACTTTTCCAATTTATTTTAAAACTATTGGAATCACAGAAAACTAATATTCTGCTTATACCAATAAAAAAAAAACCTAAAACTTTCTTAAACCGAAATGTTCTTTAACCGAATTCGTGTAGGGAATTAACACCAATATAAGGAAGTACATATTCTTAAAAATAATGGTATTATATTTGTTAAGGTTAAAGATGTCGTAAAGTTAATACACTCAGATTATCTTTATGAAGGAACATTATATATTTAAGTTTTATATCCTTGGGTTGTGTGTCGGAAAAAGGATTGGAGGGTTTCTTACGAGATGTTGAATTGGATTGCTATGCTACGATACTTCCTAAACTCCGATGCAGTTATATTTGATTTTATTATTGTTGCGGCTCTGCTTTTAGATTTATTCAAAACGAAACTGCTTCCATTCACATTTCCTCGAGCATTATTTAAGTATACAGTTATATTTTTACTGTTTATATAATCACATTTTTACAACAATAAAAAATATAATCGCATTCCGAAACTACAGCAAACAATCCATATTTTTCAAAGTTCAAATAATTTCGTGTTCCTAACTTGGATTGAGAAATATTTTATTTAAAAAAATTAATGATAAATTATGTAATCTTCTTGTTAATTTGATTTGATTATACATTCGATAATACGTACATGATTAGTTCTGAAGCAATGAACAATTTAATGTACAAATATTCGTAGGAACGTACAATGCAATTTGGACACAAAAATAAAGCTATTTCTAATAATAGTATACGTTCATATGAACGTAGCTATAGTGTACGTTCGTACGAATGTAATTAGTATATTTAGCGTACGGAAATTTGTGAACGTTAACTAAAATATTATGTTAAATTACCTAATTTAAATCTTTTAATTTTTTTAAATCTGTTTGGGTTGAAATATTGAAATTTTTGTGCGTTTAGGTTTCAAAGATAAAAAATTGTGTATTTAATCTATAAGAACGTTGAAATACTTATAGAAATTAAATAGGAACACATTGATTTTTTATTTATTTGGTTCTAAATATTGATGGATACAAAAGCTATTTCAAATGATAGTGTACGCTTATATGAACGTAGCTGTAGTGTACGTTCGTACGAATGTTACGAGTGAAATTAGTGTATATAACGTACATTCACTTAGCGTACGGAAATTTGTGAACGTTAACTGAAATATTATGTTAAATTACCTAATTTAAATCTTTGAAATTTAATAAATCTGTTTAGGTTGAAATATTTAAATTCTTGTGCGTATAGGTTTCAAAGATAAAAATTGTGTATTTGATCTATAAGAACGTTGAAATACTTATATAAATTGAATAGGAACATATTCAAAGTCCTGTTTGATGGAAAATATACGAAGGGATTGTTTCAATTTATGTATTTTTCTATGAGATTGAATTTTAAACACATGCCTTTTTATTATTCTTTACGACCCTATTCCTGCCTCCCTTTTGGAGTTTATCGATCCTACCACTTAGCGGGATGCACGATCCCGAGGATTTCGTCCGGTCGTCACGTCCTGTCGTAAGGTCAGGTTCGATCCACGATCCTTCGTTTTACTATTGTGACATAGATCATCCTATAATAACAAACAACAACAAAAAAAACATATATCACGAAAAAAAAAAGGCGAACATAAAATAAATCATCGTTGTTTTTACGTGGAGTTTGTATGCATTTAAAAAAGCTGAAACAAATAAACATAAGCTTTCAGTGTTGTTATTATCCATTAACTTCCGGGCAATTGCGTTTTCCATCTCTTTGTTTCACCTGAAACGCAGCGAAATAAATATAAATGCTTTAAATGGTGTTTTAATGAATGTTAATAGTGTGAAAATGCGAGTCGGTTGATTAAAAGTTCCGCATTTGTTTGCACCGAAATGTGGACATGGTATAAGAAATATCACTGTTATGACACTGACGTATGATATGCATATCAATCTTTTATGACAGCTTCAATTGGAAATGACACGAATTCTGTTTTACCTGGGCCCAATTTGACTGTGTAGATTACGCAATGCGCTCGGAATTGCTAATTGCTTCCAGAAAGTAACGAGAATTTCGTATAGAATAACTACAAAGTATTATATATTTCCAAGTGTGCCTCCGAATACGTCTTTAATTAAGGAGTAGCCAGCTTGATTAGGGTGAGACGTCGGCTCTTAAACCGCACTCCGCTTCTATATGGCCACAAATATGCTAATATAATGGCAAACTAGATGAGAATATTACATAATGGCTTAATGCCTGGAGAAGGTTCATGAAAGAGGTCAAGGAAATCGCATATGTGATAAACTATTCTACGCAAATTTTTAACGACAATATTTAGACTTTATCTTTCAAATCGAGTGCTCTTAATATTTTCATTCAGATCAATAAAAATAACATTCATTCATTCATGAATAAAAATAACAATATACCAAACTTAAACTCTTGTTCTTTCATCTTATTCTTGTCTGAATAAAGACAACAATTTTTCAAATAAACATAACTATATGTAATACTGATTTTTTCATTTAATATTGTGATGTCTTCATTTCAATCAAGTATGAATAAAAACTACAGTTTTTTTCGTCATTCAAATTATGTCTGAATAAAGACAAAAGTTTTTCAAAGAAACATAATTGTATTTAATATTGTGATGTATTCATTCAAATCTATACTGAATAAAGATTACAGTTTTTTTTTCCAATATAAACATAACTCACGCTCTTGATTTTATCATATTTTTCATCATTCAAATCATGTCTGAATAAAGATAACAGTTTTTCAAAGAAACATAATTGTATTTTTAATTGTGATGTTTTCATTCAAATCTCTACTGAATAAACACTACAGTTTTTATTTCAATGTAAACATAACTCACGCTCTTGATTTTATTATATTTTTCATCATCTGAATAAAGACAAGAGTTTTTCGTAGAAACATAATTATATTTGATCTTTCATTTAATTGTGATGTCTTCATGTCAATCAAGTATGAAAAAAAACATGAGTTTTTTTTATCATTCAAATTTTGTCTGAATAAAGACAAAAGTTTTTCAAAGAAACATAATAGTATTTAATATTGTGTATGTCTTCATTCAATTCTATACTGAATAAAGACTACAGTTTTTTTAATGTAAACAAACCCTCGCTCTTGATTTTATCATATTTTTCATGATTCAAATCATGTCTGAATAAAGACAAGAGATTTTTCAATATATACAGAACATACGCTCTTGATTTAGTCATTATTTTCATCATTTAAAGCATGTCTGAATAAAGACAATAGTTTTTCAAATAAACATATCTATATTTCATACTTGCTTTTTCATTTAATATTGTGATGTCTTTATTTCAATCAAGTATGACTAAAAACTACAGTTTCTTCAATATATACTCTTGATTTTGTCATTATTTTCATCATTCTGAATAAAGACAAGAAATACACTTTTAATTTATGCTCTATAGATTTTATTATTGTCTTCATTGAGATTGAGTCTAATTAAAGAAGAACTCTTGATTTTATCATTACTTTCATCATTCAAATCATATCTGAATAAAGACTAGAGTTTTCCGTAAAAACATAATTATATTTGTTCTTTCATTTAATATTGTGATGTCTCATTTAAATCAAGTATGAATAAATACTACAGTTTTTTCAATGTATACATAACTTACGCTCTTGATTTTGTCATTATTTTCATCATTCTGAATAAAGACAACAAATAAGCTTTATATAATTTATTATTGTCTTCATTGAGATTAAGTCTGAATAAAGAAGAAATTATTCTTAATATTGGTTGTTTCATTTAATAGTATATAGACTTCATTCAAATCGAGTCTGAATAAAGATAATTTATTGAGTCTGAAAAAGCTGACAATTAAAAATTATATTTTTCATTTAATATTATGTTGTCTTCGTTTCAGGATGAGTTTGAATAAAGATAAATACTTTCTAATAAATATTTTACTTACGTTTTATGTAAAACTGCAACATTTATATAAAATGGTATGAAAATGCAATAATGCACGCATGAAAGCTTTTCTACGAAGATCTCAATATACTTTGAAGTGTTCTTGAAGAAATTGCGATTTTCAAACAAACTTAACATATGTTATTTTTACCATGATGCCGGGATTCTTGTCATCTAGTTAAGCTTAACAATGTAGAAGTACCCACAACGATCAGCGTAAGCTATAACATAAATATAAGTATATCCTGGAGGAACAATATTCAGAGAAAACGAGCACATGTTACTTTTACTATGAAACGGGATTCTTGTCAAACAGGCCTTAAAAATGTGGAAGTACCTAAATCGATCAGTATAACCTATAAATATAAGAATATCCTGAAAAAAAAAGAATCATAAATATATAAAACCGCAGATGTTACTTTCATGAAATGGGATTCTTGACGTTCAGTTAAGATTAACAATGTAGTAGTCTGCATCGATCAGACTAAGCTTTATATGTTACGAATAATAACTAGTTAATCTATACAATATCTATATCTAGTTATTTTATATAATAATAAGTTATATAAAGTAAAATATTTGAAAATAATATTATTTTAAGAAAAAACTAGCTGAAGTATAAAACTGTATTGATCCTACGAGTAGGAAAGCTGAGAAAAGAAGTTTCTAATAAATAAAGTTATTTTAAATCCTATTCAAACTTATGGGATTGAACTGTGGGAGAAACAGCAAACGCATCAAACAACAAAACAATTCAAGGATTCAGCTCCAAATACCTGTGAAAGATTCTTAGATTATCACCAGTTTTTCAAAGAATCAATCGATTATTCTACAAACTTATTGATTTTATAAATAACTTATGAATTAAAATATTCTTTATTATGTCTGGAATAATTGAATAATATTATTAATTTCTTCTTAATTCGTAGTTAATCTATGAAATAACTAGTTATTTAACAAATAGTTAAAGTATGAAATAATTTAATTTTCTATTAAATTATTGTGTAATTTGTTTAATAATAACACGATTATCACAAGTTTTTCAAGGAAAACAACAAATAGTTAAAGTATAAAATAGTTCACTTTTCTATGAAATTATTGTGTAATTAAGTGTAATTTGTTTATATAATAACTAGATTATCACAAGTTTTTTTAAAAAACAACGATTATTCTACAAACTTATTGATTTTAAAACTATCGTATGAGTTAAAATATTCTTATTATTAATTTCTACTTAATTGGTAGAAATAACTAGTTATTTAACAAATATTTAAAGTATAAAATAGTTCATTTTTCTATGAAATTATTGTGTAATTAAGTGTAATTTGTTTATATAATAACTAGATTATCACAAGTTTTTTTAAAAAACAACGATTATTCTACAAACTTATTGATTTTAAAACTAACGTATGAGTTAAAATATTCTTATTATTAATTTCTACTTAATTGGTAGAAATAACTAGTTATTTAACAAATATTTAAAGTATAAAATAGTTCATTTTTCTATGAAATTATTGTGTAATTAAGTGTAATTTGTTTATATAATAACTAGATTATCACAAGTTTTTTTAAAAAACAACGATTATTCTACAAACTTATTGATTTTAAAACTATCGTATGAGTTAAAATATTCTTATTATTAATTTCTACTTAATTGGTAGAAATAACTAGTTATTTAACAAATATTTAAAGTATAAAATAGTTCATTTTTCTATGAAATTATTGTGTAATTAAGTGTAATTTGTTTATATAATAACTAGATTATCACAAGTTTTTTTAAAAAACAACGATTATTCTACAAACTTATTGATTTTAAAACTAACGTATGAGTTAAAATATTCTTATTATTAATTTCTACTTAATTGGTAGTTAAACTATAAAGTAATTAGTTATATAATAAATAGTGTAATTAAATTTAATTTATTTATATAATAACTAAATAATGTATAGAATAAAGTATGAAATAATATTTATTTATTCTCCAAACTGGAAGATGATTTAGTAGTGAGATAATTATAATAAACATATTGTTTCGCTGAAGTGTTTAAAATGATATGTGATTATGTAACGTATATATAAAGATAAACAAGGATTAATTGAATGGTAATCCATGTAAGAAGTTTTAACATTATAGATATTTACTGAGTAACACTAAAGATCTGCTATAGTTGAGAGTGTTGCTATGACTTATCAAGGATTATTGCGTAACATAGAAAATATATAAAGATAAACAATGATACACTCCGCACAACTTCTAAGCCAGTTGTATAATTGATCCTTTCCATCCTCCCCCTTATACGTGACAATATCGACCACGAACAAAACGTTCTTATATATTAATAAAACCGGAGGTATTATGTCTCGCTTCATCTCGCTTTTAATGAGTTTTCAGCCATCCTTTTCCAACGCTGCAATTCTTCTTTTTTTTTTCTCTAAAGATCTTTTTTGGATTGAACACGGAATTAAATTCCGTGTCGAGTTGAAACAGCACTTATTAAGAACCCCTCGGGGAGCGAAATATAAAGGATGGAGTGAAGTTATGTATCGAGCTTCCGGGATTTTTGTGCTTTCCTATTTTATTTTATTCTTTATTATATCCGTTCGCAAGGAGATGTATTTCAATCTAATAATTTTGGATTTAACCTTTGGAGCGTGAACGTGCTTATTTGACAAAACGCTCCTTGCAATTGATATTTGTGGATAGGATGTTTTCGAGCGTTGCGTGCCTGCTTCAATCGATTTGTAACTTTACGCCAATTATAAATTATATTACATTCGATCGGATTATATTTGCATGCAGACTTTGCACACGTATAACCTTACTAACATCAGATACATGGCTCTTCTGCCTCACGTCATAACAAACTCCCACTCACATGATGATCTCCGAGTTGAACTATACCTACTATGCAGACTGTAAATGAGTGTTTGCGTTCCCGTTTGTTTACTTTCATTAAAATTGCATGGCGCGACCACCTCCGGACGCCCGAAGACACAAAGCACGCTATAAACTAAGAGAGAGAAAGTCTGTGAATCGAAAGAAAGAGTCGTAAGCATGGAGAAATGATGCGTGAAAGAAAGTGTGTCCCAGGATTATGGATCCTTTTTTTTTGTAGGAGACATTACTTTTATAATGCCAAGTCGATAATTTAAGTTTATAGCTAGTCCGGGTCTGCCGTTATTTATAGCTATAAAATTGTATATTATTTGAAGAACAGGGCTGCATTATTTAAACACTGCACATATTGCGCGTCTCTCGCAGGAGAACTGAATCCACTTTAATTTCCCAAGTGCTCTCAGCCCGGCTCACTGATTTCACTTGTTTTGTTATTACATGTTTCTTTTTTATTGTTGTTGCTAATATTACTTTCAACAACAAACATACAATCTTCTATTTATCCCAGTTTGTAAATACAAAGTCGCTTATTTCATTCTAAAATAAGCTTATTTAAAAATAAAGTTTAACTTATCAAAATCCATTTTATATTACTTCTAATTTCTAAAAAAAATAAATACCTCGTAGAGTACGGGTAACAGGACTAATAGATAATTTTAAAACCGCAAAAAACAAATATTTTTATTTCACTAAACTAATTTTTTTAATTTTAAAATCCTATTAATCGAAAGCGCACTATGTGAGTTATAAAGAAATATTCATTTTCCGAACGCTAATAATCAATAGGAATAAAGTACTAATAATAATCACAAAAATCTTTTTTATTACTTTTCTAGTTTTTGTTTTACTGCATTAATTTTTTGTTGCTGAATCGTATTAATGGAAAGCCCACTATATGAGTTATAACGGAATATTCATTTTCCGAACACAAATAATAAATGGGAAAATAGTAATAATATTCACAAAAAAAAAGGATAATTTTTTCAATATTTTTTAGTTTCTAAAAGACATTAATACCTCGTTGAGTGCGGATTAATGATGATTTTAAAATCGCAAAAAAATAATTATATAAAAATAAATTTTTAAATAAATTTAATTTTAATAAATTTTTTTTATTTTTAAATCGTATTAATCGAAAGTGAGTTATAAAAAATATTAATTTTCCAAACACTAATAATAAATCGGATTTTTTTTTACAATTTTATTACTTTTCTATTTTCTAAAAGACTTAAATAACTCGTAGAGTGCGGATAACCGTATTAATTGATGATTTTAAAATCGCAAAAAAATAATTATTTATAAAAAATCATTTTATATACTTTTTTAATTATTATTTTTTTAATTGAAATCGTTTTTTTTTTAAATTTTAAGTTTTATTAATCAAAAGCACAATAATAAATAGGAAAATGGTAATAATACTCACAGAAAATGATACTTTTTTCACTTTTTTTTTATCTTAGATTAAAAGCAGAAATATTATAGAATTATAGAGACTTGCAGCATGGTTTTAATATAATTGGCAGTTTAGCATGAAAATAAGCTTGCAAAAACTGAAAATGGACAATTTTAAAATAATTGAGGAAAATTCATAATTGCAGCACTTATCGTTGAATACGTGGCACTTGAATACGTGGAAATATCGATGAGATATAAAATAAGAGAGAAGATATAATAATTGTTTCCAGTTTTAAGAATTATTTTAATTGAAAAGCTGAAATAAATACTCAATTTGCAATTATGTAATATTTTTCCATATATGATGAAATAGTTATTTACAAAAATAATTTTACAAATTTAATACACCTATTCCTCGATTTAATTGAAATCGTGGATTTTAGTCCACAAAACCTGTAAATGTAAACAATTTGAAGTTAAATAGTGTAAAAACAAACAAATCGGGAGATGTGAGTATTTTAAAAATCGTGTAAAAGCGAAATCGTGTTGTGTGAAATTTATAGTTTTAAACTAGATTATAAATGTTAAAAGGAATGATGAAAATTTCAATTTTCTATTTAACTTAATAGTTTCTATGAATTTTCTCGGATGCGGGAAAAGGCAATTATAAAGATAGATCAGATGTCGTTCGGTAATTATGAATATTAAATTAGCAAGGCTGAGCACTCCCTATGCTCACCAAAATTCTACAACCCTCTCCGTAAATGAATTACTCCTTTAACCGAACGTTTCGCCACCCTTAAAATTAATTTCCAAAGAGTCCAATATTATCTCCCTTTCAAATTTTACAAACCTCCAAAATCCTAATATTTCACCCCATTTCATTCAAACACATTTTCACATTGTCAATTTAATTGTTTCAGTCTATTATTTCATCATTTATATAAAATTAAATTAGTTTTTTTTTAAATACATCAATTTCCATCTTTATTCGTTGGAACGTACACAATGTTTATTTATCATGAATATAAAAAATTTAGTACGCTAAACGAATGTACGTTAATCGGATGGTAAATTTCATTCATTCAAGATATATTGATACGTAACGGTAACAAACCGTAGATAATATAAGTTTTTCGTTTAAATGAAGTCAATATATTTGAAATTTTACAATGGATAAATAAAAACATACAAAAAGTGTTCAGTTGTAATGTATCTACAAAATTCTGTTTGTTCGCATGAACGTACACAAAATTCATACTAACGTACAATTTACAGTTGGACCCCGGCATCATATTTTCCGATTTTACGTACTTACTTTAAGTATTTATTAATACAAATATTTTTTTCTTTGAAAGACAACTGATGAATGTTGATTGTATGACATTGTGTAACGTATTGTATTATGATAGCATTTCCATTGACACGTGTATAATAATACCATAATTTCAGAACAATATCTATAACATGGTGTAGGCAGATAATATACAATGGGTTGGTGAAGACAAAAGCAATAGGTAAAAACAAGGTAATGGGGGACATTATTAGATTGTCGTTCGAGCATTGGTGTTTCAGGATAGAGTCCGCTAATCGTTTATTACTACCACCCCAATCCCCAACCCCAGTCTGATCGATCTGGCCTTCAAAAGTGCTGGTGCTGAGACCCTTAATAAAGTGCAGTCCCATTAAGTAGCTTAGATAGGCGATTTGGGATAGTATCCCCAGTGACGTTGAGAAAGTCACACCGCAAATAGAATGACATAGTGCAAAAGCCTTCCCACAAGATGACCATTCCCGTAAATGTGTACTGCAGGTGGTCAGCATCTAACCAAATCCAATAGACTCTCTCTCTCACAATGCTGACTTTGGCTTGGTGTAACGTTTGGATTGTGTAGTAGTAGTAACACAACAAAGTTATCCTAGAACCAAAAACTTTTACCCCGTCCACTTATTCTTTTGCAACGGCTACACTTTTCTTCGGCCGGTCATAGACAGTCGCCACCTGTCGACATACGTTACACCAAAGAAATATCACGCGAACAAAAACCCACTTCATTAAACTTCGCTAAGAGGATCGGAAACTATCGCGAAACTTTGTCCACGGTTTATGACATTTTTTAACGAGCGTAATTACTTTTTACTGTCGCTTTGCTGCGAGCTGTTATAGCCGTTTACTTTAACCACAATTAGAAATACCATAGTTCTCAACGGACCCAAAGCATAACTAAATTGTTGTGATTGCCAATAAAAGTCAACAGAGACTAATTATTGCACTGTAAACATACTATAAATTAGTGAAATAACGACTTACGTAAATACATTTCCCGTACAATGACATTTATTATATAACTATAATATAACAAGCTAATACACAGAATAATTAACTAACGCATATAATAGAATAACTAGCTAATGTATAGAATTTCAGGATTACGTACATTTTAAAGATTTTCAGGAATAGTTTATTATTTTTGAAACAAATAAATTACAGGAATAACATAATAAAAATGAAATATGTTAATAATTAAATGAAACAGTATTTTACTAAGAATGATGGGACTTCTAATTTCCGAGATAATGGAACATTTTCTAGGGATTTCCCTGGAAACGCAATTAGAAAGACAGATCAGATGTCGTTCGGTAATTCTGAATATTCAATTAGCTCACTAAAATTCTACAACCCCAATACTCCTTTAACACCACTTTCAAATTAATTTCTAATGAGACTAATAAATATCCACCTTTCAGTTTAATAAACTTAAATACATTTCCACAATGTTTCTTTAATGCTTCCAAATTATTATTTCATAGTTTCTACTATTGCAACTCGATATTTCAGGAAATACCTAAGTATTAGATAATAATATATTCTGTTCATTAACATTATTTCATATAATAATTAAGTAATCTTTAACATATATAGCTTATTTTAAAATGTACCCACTATGAATCGGCATTTCATGAAATACCTAAGTATTACATAATCATAATTCTGATTCAATTAAATTACATTATTTTGCATAATAACCAAGGAATATTTGGAATATTATGCTAAGATATCAAACAATATAAATTTATTATAAATTAACTACCACAAATCGACATTTCACGATATACCTATATATTACATAATTATTTATTTGATTTAATTAAATTACATAATTTTGTATAATAACTAATTTTGCCTAGGTATCAAATAATATAAATATTTTATAAATTAAATACCACAAATCATCATTTCATGAAATACCTAAGCATCACATCATCATGTAATCATTCAGTTACGTTATTTTGTATAATAACTGATTAATATATAGAATATTTTTTTAAAGTATCAAATAATATAAATATTTTATAAATTAACTACTACAAATCGTCATTTCATGAAATATTTAAATATTATATAATCACGCATCTGGTTCAAGTCAATTACGTTATTTTATATAATAATGAAGTAATGTTTAGAATATCTTGATAAAGTATAAAACAAAATAAATTAACTTTTGATATTTTATGAAATACCCAAGTATTCTATGTAATATAGATATTTTAAACTTTAACTAATTTTGCCAAGTTATCAAATAATATAAATATTTTATAAATATCACAAATGGACATTTCATGAAATACCTAAGCATTATTACATAATCATGTATAGTTCCATTTAATTACGTTATTTTATATAATAACTAATTAATATATTTAGTTAAAATATCAAATAATATAAATATTAAGTATTACAAATGGTCATTTCATGAAATATCTAAATATTACATAATCACGTATCTGATTCAATTTAATTACGTTATTTCATATAATTATTAAGTAATGTTATGTATAAAATAAGTATTTTATGTAATATAGATATTATAAACTTTAACTGTAATATATAATTAACTGTCATATAAGCATAAGTAAATTATTGTAATTGGCTATGAAAGTCTGGAGTGACGGATAATTTGAATCAAAACACGTAATAAATTAGTGAAATAACGGCTTACGGAAATACATGTTTGGCAACAAATTCCGATTGGTGTGTCTGGTTATGTTCCAGTTGAAAATCGTAACTGCCCGATGCGTAAATTCAATTTAAACTTAGCTTTGCTAATATGATATACTGTGACCCGAACCAGCAACTGGTGTTACGGTCGTCCTCTAAGCCCACTCCTATATAACTCCTATATAAATGTATACCATGTACGTTATAGACAGTGCAGTATACACATTGGGAGGAGGCATTGCGAGACGGTGTAAATTTCATCGCTTATCTTTGGAAACTGACGGCACTCAGAACAAGGGGAGAACAAGCAGAATATGAACAAGAAGTGGAGAATGTGCAAACTTGCTGCAAACTCCTAGAGAACTTACGCGCAATGTATACTACGTGCGTTATTTAATTTATAAACTTTAGCAAATGGCAGGTGGGACATTAATCAATTTACCACCCATATAAAGGGTAAAAGGGTGAACTCATCCTAGCGACAGTATGAATCCAAATAAAACTTCAAATCAAAAACACTCGTAATCACAAAAACAACATCAACTAAATGAACCATCCCATTTCATTAAATGAAACGATAATTAACCCATTCCAGTTTTTAAATATGAATTTTCATTTCCTGGAAAACATACAACAATACCAATTTACAGTTTATTTTTAATTAACTAGCATTGTTATTATTATAACAATACAATTTATAATAACAATGAATTATTACTGCGCCAATATATATTATTACTAATGTGCGTTAATCGGACGAAAAAATCTCACATAAATGAACTTTTTTTTTCATATAAACATACACCTCGTTTTGTCAAATGACATTTGAAGTATTCATACATTTACCAACCACATGAAATTATGTAATAATTATATTTATAGCACGAAACTAAATAAAGCATTAAAAATCCAAAAACATTATCATTTTCTGTGTCACATATTTCTTCATCCGCATAAACGTACTCGATGTTCACAGTACGTACTTTTCCCATCGGATTTCGCCTTGGACTTTTCGTACTCAGAATACATATACGATTTAAATATATACTTTATTTAATTTATATGTTTTGAAATTGGCAGTGAAATTTTAATAAATTTACGGTAAAAAATATAAAATATTTTTACCCAAAGAAGAACATAAATAAAATTAAAATACAAAACATAAACATATTCATATTTTTATTAGCTAATTACTTAAATATTTATTCGCATAAACGTACTCGATGTTCATAAGTACGTACACTTTACTATCGGATTTCAGCTAGGACTTTCCGTATTCAGAATAATATCCAATATACATATAAGATTGAAATATATACTTTATTTAATTTATATATTTTGAAAAATGACAGTAAAATTTAATAAATTTACCAAACATTAGGGGTAAAAAATATAAAATAATTTTACCCATAGCAGAACATAAATAACATTAAAATACAAGACATAAATGTATTCATATTTTTATTTTATTAGGTAATCACATATATCTTTATTCGGATAAACGTACTCGATGTTCATATACACGTACACTTTACCATCGGATTTCAGCGAAGACTTTCCGTATTCAGTATAATAGTATCCAACATAAATATAAGATTAAAATATAAACGTTATATAATTTACTTTGCTAAATGACAGATGACATTTCAATAAATTTACCAAACACATTAGGGGTAGAAATTGTAAAATAATTTTACACACAGCAAATAAATTTTAAATTAAAAACATAAATGTAATCATATTTTTATATTATTTGTTAATCATTCGCATAAACATACTCGATGTTCATACGCACGTACACTTTCTCATTGGATATTAGCTGGGACATTTCCTATTTAATATATTAATATCTAATATAAACGTAAGAATTTTTTATATTTCTCAGGTATTTTTTCATTCGCTCGAACGTACTTGATGGTTATACGAACGTACACTTTAATATCAAATTGCTTATCATTAAGATTGAAATGGATATATAAATTTATCAAATGATAAACCGAATATTTAATCAATTTAACTTCAAAGGGTAAAAGGGTTAAGTCAACCCAACATCAAAAATAAAGCCTGTAATCAAAAATAGAATCGTAAAAGCAGTATCAACTAAACGAACTATCCATTTGTTTTAAATGAAACGTTTAATAATATATACAGCCTCCCTTTTATTTTAGCTATTATCACTATCACCGCTAAATTCTATTGGCACTCGTTCACTATCCAACCGTATCCCATTAATCTAATATATTATTCAAACTCGCTATCATACATCGCTTTGTAATCTTTCTGGTCGAACAAATTGCGTTTTCATTTATTTATTTTTATTGTTGCTGCAGTAAATTGAGTTTCCAATAACCATTCATCGGCAAAAATATCAAATAAATTTGTTCACAAACCCAATTAAACAAAGAGGCATCATTTACTCTTTCTGAATTTTAATATTTTTTAACGATTTATGTAACTGTTGTATAATATATTATTATGGTTGTTATAGATATTTATTATAAATTTACTTGTTTCAATACTATTTGGATGAATGTCCTCGGGATAAAATTTAGGTATATTTACATGTCCTTATATTAATCATCTTGTTCTAAAATTGTCCTTTATCTTTTAAAAGTGAAGCAAAGTTATGTCCTTGGATAGATGACCGATATTCTTTAAAACCTCGTTTTTATATAATAAGAGTCGCTTTTGAACTAATTATATAACGAGAAAAATGATATCGATGAGAGTTAAGCAATGTAATATTTGGATGGATGACCTCGGGATAAAGTATTTTTTAAGTATATTTATATTAAGTCATCTTGTTCAAAAATTTTCCTTTATCTTTTAAAAGTGAAGCAAAGTTATGTCCTTGGATAGATGACCGATATTCTTTAAAACCTCGTTTTTATATAATAAGAGTTGTTTTTGAACTAATTATATAACAAGTAAAATGATATCGATGAGAGTTAAGCAATGTAATATTTGGATCGATGACCTCGGGATAAAGTATTTTTTAAGTATATTTATATTAAGTCATCTTGTTCAAAAATTTTCCTTTATCTTTTAAAAGTGAAGCAAAGTTATGTCCTTGGATAGATGACCGATATTCTTTAAAACCTCGTTTTTATATAATAAGAGTTGTTTTTGAACTACTTATATAACGAGAAAAATGATATCGATGAGAGTTAAGCAATGTAATATTTGGATGGATGACCTCGGGATAAAGTATTTTTTAGGTATATTTATATTAGGTCATCTTGTTCTACAATTTTCCTTTATCTTTTAAAAGTGAAGCAAAGTTATGTATTTGGATAGGTGACCGATATTCTCTAAAACCTCATTTTTATATAGTAGGAGTTGTTTTTGAAAAATGATATAGCAAGAAAAATGATATCGACGAAAGTTAAGCAATGTAGTATTTGGATGGTTGACCTCGAGATTAAGTAATTTTTAATTATATTTGCATGTCCTTATATTAAGTCATCTTGTTCTAAAATTGTCCTTTATATTTTAAAAGTGAAGCAAAGTTATGTACTTGGATAGGTGACCAATATTCTTTAAAACTTCGTTTTTATATAGTATCAGTCGTTTTTGGAAAAATGATATAACAATAAAAATGATATCGATAAGCAAATGGATGGGTGACCTCGGGATAAAGTAATTTTTAGTTATATTTGTATGTCCTTATATCCTTTATGTTTTAAAAGTAAAGCAATGTTATGTACTTGGATAGGTGACCGATATTTTTTAAATCCTTGTTTTTATATAGTAGGAGTAGTTTTTGGAAAAAATGATATAACTGAAGGATGGATGGATGTGCAATTTGAAGGTAAACATGTATTAATATTAGTATTATAATGGATGGGTGGATGACGTAATTTAAATATTCGGTGACAGCTTTTAACGTTGTTACGGTTAGTTTTAGAAACGTATCCCGAACGTATCTATAGTGTACGCATTATATAGGATCAGCAGGACTCGCACGGGAATGGATTGGCTATTTGCGAGGGGTGTTCGTTTTGTATGGATTCTAACGGGGAAAAAGGGAATTCGAGGAATAAAATAAAAAAACAGTATTATCTGAATCGGGCCACGTAAACAAATGGATGAATAGAAGCAGACGGGACTCCTGAGAACAGGACGAGGCATCCACATACTTTACTTTGAAGTGCACACACTTCTGCACTTGCCGGGTGGAAGCCTTCACACTTTAAAAAAGTTTTTTTTTGTGCAACTTTTATTTTTGGCTCTCCGCATGACAATGAAGATGCGTCGAAATTGACATCCCTTCTATTATGTTCCGTGCAACTCTTTTCTCTTTATAATTGAAGCAAATGTATTCATAAACCCCAGCGCAGAATAAATAACGTTATGTTTTCATAATCATAAAAAAAAAATATTTATATGATGAGAAAAAAAGGTTTGGGATTCTTGAATCACTGGCGCAAATATAATATCCTTGCGGGGAACCCTCCACTTTGGTTTCGAGGCACGTATTTTTGCCTTATCTGCTCGTAATTCATCATTCGTATCATACAAATGGTTGCCGGGAGTGTTGCTTAGGACACTCTTGCGATTTCTGATTAGTATAATGTATCCTCTATTCAGTTAGAAGGATTAGAATGTGGGCTTGCATCAAGGATATGCAATGTAAAGAGTTCTGATTCCTAGGCGAAGACAAAAAAACATCATGAGGTGGAGTTTTAAAATAAAGGCGAAAAAAGTCGAAACCAAACAAAAAATATATATATAAACGGACGAGGGTATAAATTACGTTGGCCGGAAAAGTTTTTACAGTGACTGGCTTAAAGTATATAAATAAGCTCCCGATAAAAAGATGCGCCCCTCACCTAACCGTGTTCCCAGATAGCAGCAAAGTTTATGTGCAATTAAAACACACCTATGATAATCTTATGAAGAATTATTGCGAGACGAGCCACCTTATCACTTAGGAACAAAGAAATTAAGTGGCGCAGAAATTCTGAAATCTATAAGGCTATTGCATAAACCATTGTTCCTGTCTGTTTCAGAGTTGGAGAGAACGGAGCTTGGACTCCTAGCGGTGGAATATTGACACCGACCAATACTACGAGTCATATGGTTACTGACCTCTATCCCTACACCGTCTATAGCTTCAGGGTAACTGCAGTCAACGAAATGGGTCCAAGCGTTCCTGGTAAAGAGTCCTACTACATGGTTACTCTAAGAGAAGGTGAGATAATTTTTTTTATACAAATATAACACGATACCCTTTCTTTGTTATAACACTCTAAACCTGTCTTCAAATAGCACATTGTATCTTAAATATACAAGATCTTTTCTTTTTCATTACACTTTGATCTTAGACTATTAAGATATAAAGACTATTAAGACCTAAAAGCGTTCAACATCGATTTTCATATAACACGATTGTCTATTTCAAGCATATTACAACTATTCTTTTATACTTTTATAACACGGTTACATATTCTTATTTATTATAAAAGTATAAAATATATAAATTGGTTTTCATGATGTGTCTTAAATCTACGAGCTATCTGATAATTGGCATCCAATGAAACTACTAGTTATCTCGTCGTTGCCAATCAATAGACTTGATTAGCGCTTTTATTTCCATTACACTACACTTCGATCTTAACCATTAAGACCTAATAATGATTAACATCGATTTCCTACTAACACGATGCGTCTTTAAATTATTTTCTTCATAATACTCTGAAAACACAATTTCGATATAATATGATAACTCTTCATTTACACGATATTTTTATAACACTGTTTTTATATACTTATTTATTTACCACATTATAAAATATTTTATAACAATCTTGACACGGAAATAAATTAGTTTTCAAATAGCACGATGTGTCTTAAATCTACGAGACACCTCATAATTAATGGAACTACTAGTTATCTCCTAGTTGGCAATCAATAAACTTGATTAGCGCTTTTATTTCCATTACACAATTCGATCTTATCCATTAGGACCTAATATCAATTCATCAATTTACAACTAACACGATGAGTCTTAAGAAGATGAATGCTCTAAAACCATTATTTTCTACATGATACTCTGAAAACACAATCTCGATATAACTCTTCATTTACACGATACTTTTATAACGCGGTATCCATATATTTATTTACCGAATTTATTTATATTTTATAACAATCTTCATATGGAAATAAATTAGTTTAAGTTAATGCTACTAGTTATTTCGGCTTTGGCAATCAATAAACTTGATTAGCGCTTTTATTTCTATTACACTTCACTTTGATCTTAAATATCTTTAACCTACAAGCTATTAACATCAATTTTCGAATAACACGATGCGTTTTAAGAAGATGATTTATCTAAAATCATTATTTTCTTATACAAATATAACACGATCATCATGACAACTATATCACGAAATCTATAAGATATAGTTAGCATTTTTTTTTTCATTACACATTTCAAATAACACGGTACGTTTTAAGAAGATAACAAATGTAACACGTTTTTCCATGTAGTTAAATCTATGAGATATCACGATCACTATATCACAATTTTACAAAATACTTTTATAACACGATTTCCATATAGTTAAATTTCAAATAACACGATTCATTTTAAGAATATATAACACGATAATCTGAGAACACGATCTTAATATATGACAACTATTACTTTACAAGATACTTTTATAACACGATTTCCATAAACTTAAATTTATGAATTATCTCGAAGTTAACAATCAATAACCTTGAACAGCACTTTTTTTAAATTACATTGCATCAGTTTAAATTAACAGGAAATTCCCCTTGTATACACAATTTCGTCGTTATCTCCCATTCTTCTTTATACGAAATTCACAATTTGTAATCTGTGCATCGCTGTTCTTAATGAAAACTAATTGAGTAGACAGAATCCAGCTAATAAATTAAATATTAATAAAATTGAATCAAATTACTTTTACCTTTTATTATCATAATTACACATAATTTATAGGTTGAGTATTTATTCTGTATTAAAAATTATCAGAAAATTGTAACGTTCATGTGGAAACATATTTTTTTATCCAGATTTGAATAATGCTTCACGAAAATAAGTATAAAGAAGTTAAAAAGGAAAGTTCATTTCGCTTGAAGGTAAAATGCTAATTTTAAATTCATTCACTCATGCAGAAAAATGTTAATTTTTAATTTATTTTATAAAATCAATAATCGAAGTAAATTTATTTTCCATTGTATATATGTAAATTTATAATACTAATATTTATTACAACAATTATTCAACAACACAATTAATTACACGCAGTGAAATAAATAATTAAAAAAAAAATCATGAATCATTGCAACTTTTGACCTGTAAATTTATATTATTTTTTACAACTATTATATAATATAAAGTCTCCTAATTTGAATTATTACTACGTTTTTTTAGATACTTTGAAGACAAAAAATTATATCTTATAACTGAATTGTATTAGTATTAAGTTTTGTTTAACACGAAACGCGTTATGATTGTTATAGAAATTCTAGGATTTGCTTAACACGGTTTCCATATAACATGATACTTTTTATAGCACGATACTTTTAAAAAGTGCTTTTTATGTAACAAGAGAAAAACAAGATTAAATTTACATAAAATAACTACAATAAATCTCAAACATAATACGAATTAAAGTGCAATACGCATGCGTTACTTAAAATGAAAGTGACTGAATATAATACGCATTTTGTGGTGTAAAATGATTGATTTGTATTAATACTAAGTTTTTTATAACACGGTACTTTTAGAAAATGCTTTTTATGTAACAAGAGAAAGAAATGCCGTGTTATACTAGTATTTTAGATTCACTGCAATAAATCTCAAATATAATCCGAATTAAAGTACAATACGCATGCGTTACTTAAAATGAAAGTGACTTAGTATAATACGCGTTTTGTGGTGTACAATGATTGATTTGTATCACTACTAAGTTTTTTATAACACGATACTTTTAGAAAATGCTTTTGATATAACAGGAGGAAAAATGGTGTATTTTAGATTCACTAAACTAAATCTTAAATATAATCCGAATTAAAGTACAATACGCATGCGTTATTTAAAATGAAAGTTACTGAGTAAAATAAAAAACTTATTCAAATAATTTAATGATAAGTAAATAATGTAAAATCATTGAAATTGTATGTGTTTGCAATTATGTTGTGTATTGGGACAGTTGTGCACGAAGGGTGTTAACAACAGCAATCTGAAATATATTCGAAGTGCAAATATTTGCACTCGTTAACGATTCGCAATTGATTAAGTTCACGGCCCGGTGGATCTTTAATTTCCTGATAGGGAGCTGCAGTTTGGCGGATGGATCGATTCCATTTAAATGCCGGGTCAAATTGTTAGCAGCAGTTTGCTTCGGTCACGCTCAGGTTTCACAATATAGATAATGAAGCTAATACTACGCAAGCCGGAATGAATCGATATCAGAAAGAACGCAAAGAAATTACATTAACCCTTTTCTGGGCCACTACCATATCCACATGTACTACAAAATGCATTAAGGGAAGGCGTTGTGCAATGCGCGCGCTGAATATGGAACGAACAAAGAACATTTGCACACTCAACATATAGAAAAATAGCCTCGTGGTCAATAGAAATAAGCTTCCTAACGAAAAGATGTAAAACTGAACACTGAAAATCCCGACAACAAAGCTTTGCAGCAGTTTATAGTTGCTATGCTTTTGATCTTTACAGCGCTTTTGAACATCCAACGAACATTTTCATTAACGTAACATGCAACAATCATTCTTATTAACTATTACATAATATTTTTTAATATCCAGCAAATAACATTTTTTTTTAAATACCACATAAACATTTTTTTTAATATCAAATTCAGGCAATCAAAGTTTTTTTGGTTCATAATTAATAATTTAAACCACAATTTAATAAAGCTGATTAATTTAATGGTGGTGGAAGGAATAAATCCGCAAATCTCTGCATTTAGTATTAGCAAGTCGAGGGTAGCGCATATTCACTCCAGATTCCTGATTATCTACAAGTATATGTGCTGTAGTTTAGATTCTCCACGTTTAGCTAAATATCTGCTTCATGAAGATTACGTCGTCACGTATGGCGGAGTTTACAGTCACGTGCTTAGATGGATGATAAGTGATGATTTATTGAAAGTAAGCTAGGATAGTGTACATCTGTACGTGTTAGATCCAACACTTTGTTTATAACTTTTTCAAAGTAGTGTAACTTCAACATTCATAAATCTCATTCATTTTATAACATAAATGTTAACAATTGTTATATAAAAAAAAACTAAATATATAAGGATTTTATAAATCATCTAGTATGCGCCTAGATAAAAGCAAATGATGGATGGTCCGAGCAGTTTATGCAACGATATCAGAGTTTACGTGTTTGTTTGGTTGCATACTATAAAACGCGCATTATATAAATCATAGATTTTCAAACTTTGTCAACTCGCTGAAACTTTAATATTTTAGGAAAACAGAAAAAGCATTTGAACGGGGCTGAAAAATAGATTTTTTTAATATACTATTATGTAATTATTAGTTCCAAGTTGTGCGCCCGGCGGCGCCATGTCCTGGAAATCATCCCCGCTCATAATAGTTTATTATCTCAAACAAAATTTAAATCAAAATTCAATTATTTCTAAACTATTTATCTAAAGTATTTTTAGCAAAACGTCAAAAAATTACAAGTATTATTTAACAAAAGTTAAAATTGTAATTTTTTTTTGTTATCCAAATTTCTGTATTTATTTAAAAAAATGTTGGATATTTTGTGTGAATTTTTAACCAACCCAGTATTATTTTTTTGTTAAAATCGACTATGTTAAATGTATTTAAAAAAGAACTTTACATCAATAACAATAAAAAAAAACGATTTAGTTACATATTTTTTTTTTCTGGAAACGTTTTTTTAATTCGTTTGTTTTGCGAAATATTCTCTGACAGGTGTTTTTCAACTGGGAAATTTTGTAATTGAATTGTTATTCATATTTGATGCATTTTCCAGTGGGAAAATATACATTTTTTCAATGGTTTTCAACAAAAATGAATTATTTTCTTCTGTAATTATAATAATAAAATATTTTTTAATTATCTTCACATACAATTTTGGTATATATAAATTATTGCATAAGATATTTATCATAAAGTTTTGCTTTTGATTTGTGAAAATCAACAATCAACAAAAATGAATTATTTTCTTCTGTAATTATTATAATAAAATATTTATTAATTATGTTCACATACAATTTTGGTATATATAAATTATTGCATAATATTTGGTAATAATATATACTTATCATACAGTTTTGATTTGTGAAAACTTGTGAAAATCACTATTCATATTTGATGCATTTTCCAGTAGGAAAATATACATTTTTTCTAATGGTTTTCAACAAAAATGAATTATTTTCTTTTGTTATTATAATAATAAAATATTTAATAATTATGTTCACATACAATTTTGGTACATATAAATGATTACATAATATATCATATAGTTTTGCTTTTGACTTGTGAAAATCACTGGTGTACATAATTTGGTGTTGGAAAATGTCCTTTATTTCCTTTATAGTTTAATAAAAAAAACATATCAAAACAATTAACTGTTACAAAGGGCTATTGGATTTTTATAATAAATTCAATAGTTATATTTTACCTGTAAACTGTTCCTGAAATAACAGCTAACCCTTTGAAGTTGTCTCAACTATTAATATAAACATTTAATAACTTTACAATAAAATATTTCAAGTGGATTTTGTAATTGGTGCAACAACTATAATTATATAATAATAAAAAATAAAAAAATCAATAGCCCTTTGCAGCTGTGAAATTTTATTTTTATTCTATTAAGTTCTTTTTTTATTATTTTTGTAATTTATTACTGCAAAATATATTATTATTATTTAAAAAAAAAAATAATATAAAGGGGTAGTATTAAAATTTAGTAAAATAAGAGTAATGTTTTGAATATTAATAATATATTTTTTTTTATATTTATTATGTTTCAGTTCCATCGGGAAAACCAACAATCACAACAGCGCACAATATTTCAGCAACAGCTTTACATATTAGTTGGAGAGCACCGACATTGGATACTATCCACGGGGAATTCCTTGGATACAGGATCACGTACAGGCCAAGAGATCGAGGGGCAGACAACGTTCAAGAGATTTACATCCGAGATTCGCACGTTGAGGTATAGTCAATCACAGCAAAATAGTACAACACAATTTGTATGGATGTGCGTGACGGTGGTAAGCTCAAACCTCAAGGAGAATTACGGAAGCTTAACGATTGGAATACCTAATATGCATACAATATTAGATAGATGAATTGAACTCTAATACAGGTATCATTCGTATAATACCGTAATTATAGTATTTACTATACTGTTATTTTAATGCACGATGAGAAGATGCAATATCGTGTTAAATAGAACCGTGTTATAAGACTACAACGATCCATACACAATGTAATGTTCTGTTTCTCATATACTACGGTAATTACATAAGTCTTTAAAATGTCGTGTTAAATGAATAAGCATTTTGTACCAATTACACGGTAATTACACCAATTTTCAAGTGTTACAACAAATCGTGTTGGAACAATACCGTGTTGCAAAAGTACAAACACTGCAGTTACATCGTGCTAAGCGAAAATGTTACAAGTGCAATATTCGAATCGTGTTGGAACGATAACATGATGCAACAAATATTACTATCTATATAACTCATATAATACGGTAATTACAAATAAGTGAATATTCACCGTGTTGTGAGAATATTAAATCAGTATTATCGAATTTATGGTACTAAATATACATGTATAACATACGGTAATTATGTTATGATTTAAGAAATCGTGTTAATTAAAAATGCACCGTGCTGTGAGAATATTAAGTCAATATTATTAAATTTATGGTATTGAATTAATATACTATTATTATAGATGTATTACTTATTTAATACGGTAGTTACACTATTATTTCAGATATCGTGTTAAATAAAAATGCATCATGTTGTGAGAATATTGAGGGAAAATTAATACATTTATGGTACTAAAGATGTGTAACTTATTTAATACGGAGGTTACAGTATTATTTCAGATATCGTTTAAGTAAAAATGCATCGTGTTGTGAGAATATTGAAGGAAAATTAATAAATTTACTGTATTAAATTAATATAAACTATTATATATGTATAACTAATATAACACTGTAATTACAGTATGATATCAGATATCGTGTTATGCAAAAATGCACCGTGTTTTGAGTATATTGAATGAAAATTATTAAATTTACTGTACTAAATATATACAACTATTATTATATAACTAATATAACACTGCAATTACAGTATGATTTCAGATATCGTGTTATGCAAAAATGCACCGTGTTTTGAGAATATAGAGTGAAAATTATTAAATAAATATACAATTATTATATAAAAAACTAATATAACACTGTAATTACAGTATGATTTCAAATATCGTGTTAAGTAGAAATGAATCGCGTTGCAAGAATATTAAGTGAATATTAATAAATTTACTGTACTGAAATATGTATACGATAATTACAGTAGGATTTGAGATGACGTGTTAAGTAATTATGCACCGTGTTGTGAGAGTATTGAGTGCAATATTCAAATCATAGAGTGATGCTGTATTGCAGAAGTAGAACGAAGGATAGTAGTATATTATAAAATTTATGGTTCTGAACTAATATACAATTTATTTTCTCCGCAGAGCCACACGATTTTGGACCTGGAAACGTACACACAGTATTTGGTATCTCTGCAGGTATTCAATCCGGAGGGACTGGGCCCAAGCACAACTGTATTAGTCATGACGGATGAGGGAGGTGAGTTATTCGTCTCCAACAAGCTTTTAGACGTCAGGGTATAACAAATTCCCGTCCTCGGGTTTCCGCACAACGGAACGGCGTTATGTAATTTTCAATTCTGTAGCAATTGCATAATAATAAGGGGCGACACCGTTCGCATCCACCCGATTATTACATTACCACGTAACGTAAGTTTTTACCATCTTCTTGTTGTTTTGTGTCCCATTGTTGACGCGGTATTGTTCAATCCCCGAACAGAATGCGAATTCACGGAAAGCGCACGGAGAAAACATTTTAGCAAAACAAAACTGTTTCCTGCGTATTTTGTATATACGGGTGTGTCTGAAAGAAGAATAAATCACGATGTAGTAAAGCGCGATAAAGCAAGAGCTGAGTAATTGCTAGCTAAAATAAAATAGTTTCTTTGGACTCCAACAGTTCACTCCAGCAAGTGCCTTACTAAAGCTATTCAACTCAATTCTTACCACAAAACACATTTTTTTCTATTTAAATACTTAAAGAAAATCAAAGCTGCCATGTAGTTCATTACAAATTGAAAAATCTTGAAGATCTTCATATATCTTAGATCCGTATTAAGGTTCTTATAGTATATCTATTTATTAAAATCTAACAGCTAATTTTTTGAGTCCTAGTTACTATTCCTAAAGTTATAAAGTAATAGCTGAGGAATTGCTAGCTAAAATAAAATAGTTTCTTTGGACTCCAAAATTCTTGGATCCTAGGTACTGCTCCTAAAGTGCAGAATAGACTTGTAGTAAAAAATCATTATAAAACATTAAAAAATAACTATAATGTAATAAGTTGAAGATGATATAATTTCTTTAATATTAATATTTCTTATTATGCAAACATAAATAGTTAGCTGTGATGCAACTATTGATTTATCAACATTTATAATTATTAAGGTTGTTGTAGTTCCTAGGTTCCCTGCATCTCTATTCATTAGAATCTAACAACAAAATTATTGTATCCTAGGTACTATTCCTAAAGTGCAGAATGGATAAATCGGAATTGTAAAACATTCATACTTACACAGTTATAGCAAAAAATCACTTAGAAAGTCTATCATTATAAAACATTAAAAATAACTATAATGTAAGAAGTTGAAGATGATATAATTTCTTTAATATTAATATTTCTTATTATGCAAACATAAATAGTTAGCTGTGATGCAACTATTGATTTATCAACATTTATAATTTTAATATATGTCATCAATATTCCACCAGTAACATAAATGATAATGGTTAAAAAATGTGTGATAATATAATCAGCAACAATTGACGATGCAAGGAATTCGTTCTAGTAAAATGAGTTACATGTGTGTACATATAGAATAAAAATACATGTTTGTAGTTCAAGGAATAAATAATACATTTCCTTGAAAATACATTTGAGTATACACTTTCGACGTCGTCTATAATATAATTTGTTATTACTTCATTTTATTAGATTAAATTTGAGTATTTCAAAATATTTCCCATTATTTTTTTAATAAAAATTATATAAACAACAATTTCGTTATGTAATGCATCTTATAGTCTGAATTATTTATTAACAACCACATAAAACCAGTACATGAAATTATTGTTAATAAAAAACTCACATTTATTTAGTTTTTAATAAAAATTGTTTTTATTGTCAGATTATCTTTGTATATATTTTCTAATTATAATACTGGATTATAAGACGCATTAATTAGAAGAAAAAAGTCGATTACTAGTAATAAATTAGGATCTTATTCATAATTTAAATAAGATAAATGAATGAAATTATTTTTAATAGTTATTTATTTCTAATGAAAGTCTATTATTTATAGTTGAACAAATAATTGTTAATTCAATGATAAGAAGTATATAAAATTAAATTACTTTGTGTAGCAGCAATAAATACATAAACAATTGTAATTTGCAATAGTAAATGATAAAACAATTGAAGTTGTAACAGCTTTTCCTGTATATATTGCGGTTATAGCGTGAGGTAAGCCTGTTTACAAAATAAGCAAGGAAATGCTTGGCCGTAGCAACAGCAGCAGTTCAAGGGATTAACTCTAAAATGAATTTTCATTAAAACAAAATTAGTATATAACTTTAATCCCTTTTTGGGATAAATGAAAGGGTTTATATTATTATTGATCCAATAGACTTCACAGTACATTATATTTTAATATTGGCAAATATTAATTACATAACAGTAATGGAATATATTTTTAATTAATTTATAAATATAAAAAAAAAATATTAACCCAAATTTAAACCTAAAATATACACATTTTTGTGAACATTTTCTACTAAGTTATATTAATCCCATAACTCTAAAATGAATTTTCATTAAAATGTATTTTAATCCATTTTTTTGGGATAAATGAAAGGATTTTGTTTTGGTTATTGATCCAATTTTATCGAATGGACTTCACAGTGTGTTTTAATATTGCCAAATATTAATTACATAACAGTAATGGAATATATTTTTATTTATTTTATAAATATAGAAAACAATTATTAGTCCAGATATAAACCTTTAAAATATACACATTTTTGGGAATATTTTCTAAGTTAATCAAAGGATTAACTCTAAAATAAATTTTCATTAAAACGTTATTTTAATCCATTTTTTTGGGATAAATGAAAGGATTTTGTTTTGGTTATTGATCCAATTTTATCCAATAGACTTCACAGTGTGTTTCAATATTACTAAATATTAATTACATAACAATATATTATTAATTATTTTATAAATATAGAAAACAATTATTAGTCCAAATGTAAACCTTTAAAATATACACATTTTTGGGAATATTTTCTAAGTTAATCAAAGGATTATATAAATAAATTTTCATTAAAACGTAATTTTAATCCATTTTTTTGGGATAAATGAAAGGTTTTTTTTTGTTATTGATCCAATTTTATCCAATGGAATATATGGATGGAATGGAATATATTTTAATTATTTTATAAATATTGAAAAAAAATATTAGTCCAAAGGTAAACCTTCAAAATATTAATCAAAGGATTAAATCTAAAATGAATGTTCATTCAAACGTATTAGTATATAACTTTAATCCATTTTTTGGAATAAATGAAAGGGTTTATTTTGTTATTGATCCAATTTTATCCAATAAATTTCACAGTGCATTATAATATTGCCAAATATTAATTACATAACAGTAATGGAATATATTTGAATTATTTTATAAATATAGAAAAAAATATTAGTCCAAATTGAAACCTTTAAAATATACACATTTTTGGGAGAATTTAAAAATTGAATAGTAAAATGAACGTCCAAGAAATTGTTGTGGATACTCGGACAATAAATTTCAAGAACTGATTTAGATGAAACGTTCATGTGAGTCACATTGACGACGATGAAACAGCATTTGATGTAATAGATTGTAAAGTAAATTTTCTCTAAAACGCAATTATTGTATATCTTAAGTCGTCATTTCGCATTAGCAGGAATAAATATTGTTGTTGTTTCGTTTCACTATGTATTATAATTGAATATTTCCCATAGATTTTAATTTTATACGTAATTCGAAGAATCGTCTATTATTGGTATAAGGATAACTTACGGACGTTTCTTGGATAATCGATAGAATGCAAGGAACGTCCGTGAAAACATTATTAAAGTTTGGACTAACGTAGACAGTTCGGAACTGATTTACAAGATACGCCCAAATGAGTCACAATTTGGAAAACCACAAGACTATACATATATTATTTATGTTACTAAGATATACTGATATATTTTTATACCTTTTTCTATAACTTATTATAAGATCATACTTCTATAAAAATTGTCATATAATCTAACAAAAGTAATTAATTTTAAATAAACTATACAATAACAAACATTGTAGTTTACAAATGCATAATGAAGTAGACAAAACAACATTAGGTAATAAGATTGTCCATAGTAATTTAAAGTTACATAAAACAAATATTATATTCCTAAATAATTATTTATCTGAAGAAATGAAACATTTTTAAATTTAACATTTTGGCTAAAATAAAATTTTAGAAACTTTGCAATTCATCCTCGTAAATAGTAAAAGGAACGTGAAAATATTGTTAAATTTATGTGGACTCTCGCACAGACCAAACTGATTTAGATGCTATGACCTTATGAGTCATTTTAAAGACGATGCAACAGTATTTTAAGCCTTATATTTTTAAACGAATTTTCTTTAAGACTTATATAATACTAGTTATTGTTTAACATTATTCTTTATTAAATTAAATAAATTTTAATAAAAATATTAATGTTTGCAATATTATTGCTAAACAGTATTTTCAATAGTATTGATTATATTTCAATACTACTAAATAATTCCCATAAAAACATTTAAAACGTATTAGATATAAGTAATTAGTCTATATAAAAATGAAATACGCTTTTAAAACAAAATAAAATTTATGTGAATCATATTTTCTTTTTTCTAAAATTAAACCACAAATATATATTATTTTATTTTTGTGATAATGCTACTGAATCATCTATGTTATCTTAAATGATAAGGTTTTAAAATTACTAAATAATTGACATAAATTTAGAAAACATTAGTTTATGTAAAAGTTGATAGGAAAGAAGAATCGTCCTTGAAAAACTTATTAGAGATAATGGTTGATTGATGAAAATTGTGTGGGATTTGTACATTAAAAAACTTAAATTTAAATTAATGCGGTCGTGACGCTTATATAAGGTAAATAAAAACAATGAGGAACTTGTCCATAGCAACAGCAGTCGAAGGGATGAATTATAATAGATTAAGGGATAATCTATATAAAAATGTAAAAATAATGAAGAATACGGTTATAGCAACAGTAGTTGAAAGTATGTATATCTGAAGATCCGTTCTTGAACAATTATAGTGTATATTTGCTACATTCATTTAAAGCAGTCTTCTGGTTAGTTGTCACTGGTTACTCGACGCGTCCCAGTGCGGTGGTCATGCAGAATAAATGGGTTTAGTCTGGTTTAGAGGGAAACTGGTAGACAAAACAACAGTTGGGAATGGTCGTCGAGATGGTCGGATCCAGTTGGGTCGAGGATAAGTAGTAAAGAGTAGTTTGTGTAGCTGGCCGGCGGTAGCGGTAACAGTAGCATTAGCGGCAGCAAGCAGCAACGGTGCAAACTGCGCCGGCTCGGCCTGCAGTCCCGCTCTCTACTCACAAACACTCCTCACTTACACCCCTTGCCGCCCCAGTCGGTCACTGAAATTTTACTGCTGCATGACAGTTAATTACTCTGTCTGGATGGTGTTTTGGAAGGTGCTGGTTGAACAGATCGACGTGAGATCGTGGTCCATCCTTGCCCATCCCCGTTCTTACTAGACATCAACAGTAACGAACGAAAAGTGCGAAGTGGTGAGAGCAGTATAAGAGTGACCCTTGGAAAATGCGCACAGTGGGGCTGGATGCGACGTCGCGTTTACGCCCTTCGTGATCCGCGAAAGTATGTGCAGGAAGAAACATGAGTGTTGTAGGAAAAGCGCTTACAATCATCGTGATCTAGTGATACCCCCGTGAAACGCACCATCATTTTCATCATCCCTTCATCAGGATGGTTCACGTTTTCGTGCTGCTTGCCATTTGCGCCCTGGCTTACAGTCAGCTCGAAAAAGAAACAATCACGACCACTGAATATACTCTAATAGATAACAACACCACTACACAAATCATTCAAGAAGAAGGTATTTATCAACAAATTACAAAAAAAAACAACCAAATAAATAAATAAAGCTAATGGATCAATGAGTCTGATTACTACTCCCATGCATCCCACATCCAATTACATTTATTATAATTTTTTTCCTTTGTTACTGTTTCAGTTCCAACTGAACCGCTGAATCTCACTGTACTGAACATTACATCGGAAAGCATACACCTTGCTTGGAGTGAACCCGAGAAGAAGAATGGTGCTGTCAATGGCTATCGCATCTTCTACAATTCAAGGAACTTCACAAGTGTTCATTCAATTAAATCCTTAGATTCGAATAGTAGTTTACAGTACAATTTAACTGATTTAAGTAAGTTAATTATAATTTCCATATTATAATAAATACTAATTCAAGACTACTTACAGAACCATTCACAGAGTATATGATCTATGTTCTGGCATTCACTGGGAATAATGAGGGTGTGCAATCTATTTCAGTTGTTAATAAGACTGATATTGGTGGTCCCAGTGCCCCGAAGATATTAAATCTGACTTGTGAGAATTCTGAGACTATATACGTGAAGTGGCAAAGACCAACTGTCTATTATAATTCATTAGATCTGTATAATATCTATGTACAAGGAGGTTCATATACAGATAATATTCAACTGACCACATCCTCCGAACACTTAGATACTTCAGTGAGAATATATCTGTTTTATTTAAATAAATTTTCATAAATAATTAACATTTCATTGCTTTCAGTATTCTATAAGAAATGTGTCTACGAATACTCGTTATAAATTGATGATCAGCGCTTCGACTCGCAGTATATACTCTGCTAAATATGTAGAAGGGAAGATTTCGCTTCCAAAATATGTAAACATTCAATTTGATTGCGACAAAATACAACCTTATGTGAGGCATACTCATAGTCAGTTGAGTGCTGGGATGATATCTGGAGTTGTCTGTGCAGTTGTTGCTTTTATATTTGCTATTATTTCCTTTATTGTTTGGAGGTAATGATAACCAACTTTCACGTTATTAAATATAATTGTTTTGGATCTTTGTTGTTTGCAGAAAATGCTTTCATGATACATACTACTACTTGGATGACCCACCTTGCTCTGTGCCAACAGCTAGTTTGGATTGGAATGCAACACCAGAGAGTGGCAGCGAACACAAAGGTGCTGTTCAAGTCCATATGTTCAGCAAACATGTTGCTGAGTTACATGCCGATGGAGATATTGGTTTCAGCAAAGAGTATGAAGCTATCCAAGCTGGAGCAAACAATGAAGAACATGCTTCAGTTAACTCACAGATGGTAGACAACAAATGTAAAAATCGATACTTGAACATCATTGCTTGTAAGTCATACATATACAGATTGTATCAATCTAAACTTGACACGTTGAATAATTAATTGCACGCAACACTAACTATTTAATAGCTAAGCTCTTTTACTAATATTATTAATGTTTTTGATTGTAGCTCTCTATTAAGGGTTGTTGGGTTTTCGAATTCCGTAATAGATATTTTGTTACAATTCGTTTATTTTTAGATGATCATAGTAGAGTGCAGTTACTTCAGATGCCCGGACAGAAGAGGAGCGATTACATAAACGCGAATTACATTGATGGATTCCAATGGTCGAAGGCGTACATTGGCACCCAAGGACCGCTGCCTTCTACGTTCGACTGTTTCTGGAGGATGGTGTGGGAACAACGCGTGAATATTATTGTCATGATAACAAATTTAGTTGAGAGAGGAAGGGTAAGCTAATACGTTCCAATTTTCTTTTTCATTTTTTGTCGGATCATTTTTACATAACATACTGTTATTCATTTGTTACTAGGAAACGGTAAATATTCATCACAGCGATGATGATATAGAGGTACTTAAAGTATGAATTTCATATTATCACCCATCCTTTTTTTATATAAATGTATTTGGTTCTCCTTGGTTACCTTAAAATTCTATTGATGTTTATATAATTTGATATACTTCAACTAATCTACTAATTACTTGTTTTATTTTGTGGATTTCAGCGGAAATGTGATATGTATTGGCCAAAAGAAGGAACTGAAACCTACGGAGTTATCCAAGTTAAGCTAGTCAAAGAGGATGTCATGTCTACTTACACTGTTCGCACCTTGCAGATCAGGCATTTAAGAGTAAGTGATTGAGACGTTTTAAAAATTGAATTACAATTTAATATTTTATTAGATTAAGAAGAAGAAAGCAGCTATGGCTGAGAAACTGGTCTACCAGTACCATTACACCAGTTGGCCTGATCACGGTACCCCTGATCATCCTCTACCAGTTCTACACTTCGTGAAGAAATCATCTGCTGCTAATCCACCGGACGCCGGCCCTATCATCGTACATTGCAGGTACGAATTGATTGGTATAGATTGATACAAGTAATGATTTTTTTTATAAATATTTGCAGTGCTGGCGTTGGAAGAACCGGAACCTACATTGTTATTGATGCAATGCTTCGTCAGATTCGTAAAAGAAACGAAGTTAACATATTCGGATTTCTCACTCATATCCGTACTCAACGCAATTTCCTTGTGCAAACAGAAGAACAATACATTTTTATACACGATGCTCTGCTCGAAGCTATCGAATCCGGAGAGACCAACATTAGCAGAGAGCAGTTTCCTCGCTATGTAGCTATCATGCAAGATGAGAGTTTGGAAGACGGAAGTACACAATGGAAATCATTGGATTATCAATTCAAGGTTTGTTTCTATTTTTCTGCAAAGAAATGTTTGTTCATTTTTTTTTGATAGATGGCTACAAGTTTCCAATGCAAGGAATTTAATCTGGTATCTGCTAATAAAGTGATCAACCAACCAAAGAACCGCAGAATGGATATAGTACCAGTGGAAAGCTCCCGCGTACATCTGACTCCCAAACCCGGCGAAGACGGCTCCGATTATATAAATGCCACGTGGATGCAAGGATTCAGTAGCCTCCGGGAATTCATAATTACCCAGCACCCCATGAGGAATACAATTAAGGACTTTTGGCAGATGGCATGGGATCACAACGTGCAGACTATTGTGATGCTTAGTATCATTGATAATCAGGTAATAACTATCTCATAAAATTTGAACCCGATACAATTTGCTACTTTTTAGGACTTCGAAGTATTTTGGCCTACCGAACATGAAAGTATTGACGCTGAGAACTACAAGGTGAAACTGGCCAAAGAGGAAGCACAAACCAATTACGTTACCAGAGAATTCACAATGCAATCCCTTCAAGATGATTACGAGTTACAGGTGAAAATGATCCACTGCACCAATTGGCCGAATTCGCTACCGAACATTACCGAATTTTTCCAATTGCCGTATGTCGTTCAAGATGTTAAAAGCCAGAATGGACCGGTTGTTATCGTGGATAGGTATGCTACAAATTTATCATCTACAATCATCAAAATAAACTATTGTTTTAATTGTTCTTAGATTTGGTGGATCCGAAGCTGGTATCTTTTGCAGCCTCAGCACTATGAGAAAGCAGCTCATGTTCGATAATCACATTGATATTTACATGTACGTAAAGCTGTTCCATAACAGGAGGCCCGGCATCTGGAATTCTTTGGAAGACTACGTTAAACTACACTTGGCCATGCAGACTTTGTGCACCCCACCGGATGGAGGTCCTGACATTTTCGTTGCTGCAAACGGGGCACTAAATGGATCCGTGAGCAGCGAGAACGTCCGTGTACCCCATGAAGGTATGGAGTCAGTTGGGCCTCAAGAACTCACAGTTGCTTGAAATTATGCACAAAAGAAAACAAAAAAAAAACGCTTAGTGTAAATACATTTAAATGTGATTAATTTATTGAATAATTTACAACTCCTTTACTAAGGTGGAAAATGCAGTATATTGCACATTCCTTGAAGGCCAAGTATATTTCATTTTCCGCCTCTTTAAATTATCTTTTTTTTTAACTTTTTGTACCGGATTACTGTTTTCCACCTGACCAAACTGTCGGTGCGAGTGGTTAGCATCACATAGTTGTCTATTAGACTGATGTAGTTTTAGTTCATTTGCAAATGCTGCTGAAGCATATTTCAAATATTAGACCTAGACATTCTCCAATTCTAACAAATCGAACATAATAATGAACAAATTCGATTAAGAATTAGAGAACGCTCGGCGTAAGCAGTTCAGTTATTACATAAACCAATGCTTGTGTGTATTTTTATTTAACATTCAATTTATTATATTTAGTTTATATTTTATAATATATATATATATACATATTTTTTATTTTGTTTTTTATGATCTGTGGTTTATGTGATGGTTGGATTTAGTATAGAGTCCCTCTCCTTTGACAAATGTAATGTTCCTCCTCGCTTATGTTCGCATTGACTTCGACGTGAATCATGCAACATGTGGATGTTTTATATAATTATTTTTCTCTCTTCAACCACGGCATCCGTGTACTCTGTTCAAACGCTTAATTTTTGTTTACTAAAACTGCTTTACTCATGAACATTTTTTAATTGCAGAATCTCATCTTATACCAATGGAAGTACTGAAGTTCCATAAGTAAATAAAAACGATATGCAAAAGAGAGATCAATCTTCTTATTATTTTTTTTTATTTAAATATTATTTTTAAATTTCATTTATATCTATTCGCATTTATTATCTGATTGTATATATTATATATTGTTTTTTTTTTAAACATTTGCCTATTATATTGCGATTGTACTGATTCGTCTGTATTAAAAAGAATTTACTGCACCGGGATTCTTAATAATTTCACGTATTGTAGAATTTTTTTCATAATGCGTAAATTATCATTTTTATTCGAGAATAACCAAATTGTATTAACATTTATATTTATATATACATATATAGGGTGGCTCAAAAAGATTTAAAATGTTATGGGTATTATCTATCTATACCTGTGTTTAACAATATAATATAATAATTATAGTATTAACATATATACATAAATTAAAGGTTATATAAATGTCACGTAATAGATTACAATATAATAAGTGTTATATAACTATAACAAAGTAAACTTATATATAACATAATTACGCTTTTAGTAGCTTTATAGAAGACTGGTACATCTTTGTGACCCACTAAGGATATAAATATATATATATAATATGATTATGTATATATATATATTTATACCTGTGTGTGTGTATATATTTATTAAGTGTAGTTAAATGTATAAATGCCTGCTCGTAAATTACATAACGCGCAGTGTAGAAATATTTATAAAATAAATGTATAGGATTAGATATTTATTTTACCTTTATGAATGAAAGTCTAAAAATATATATATATACATATATTATGATGATATATGTAAATATATATTTATATTTATGCCCTCACCCACTCTAGAACCCTTTGTGAACCTCTGGACCAATTTAATGTAATTTTAAGGATATTGTATAGCCTCATATTATTGTGGTCCCCCTTTGCTCAAGTTTGGTGTCTAATTGCACAGGTACATAAGACCCTGGTGTTATATATCATCAAACTGCTAGATATTTTATGTTGAAATTATGATTTAGATTCTGGTATAAAGTTATAGAACGATATGCGCGCTTGATATTATAGACTAGTATCCGTCCACCTGGCATGTTCTTTGTATTCATAAGTGTATAGACGCCAAACTTTCCAGAGCTGTCTTTATCCAATCCATTCTGTAAATCTTTGGATTTATATGATAGCATTTACGAATATTGTATACTTATATGATTTTCTATTTTTTTTTATATATTCTCATACTTGTCTATAACTTAAAAAAAATACTTTATTTGCTATCCTCACGTGCGATTGTATACTGTAAGACCTTTCTCATTACTATTGTTTTTTTTATTATTATCTCCGATTTTTTATTTTACTACTTTTTAAATGATAACTATTATAGTACTGGACTAATTGCCTAAGATTCTTGTAACTGTGAAGTTAAGAGATATGTCAATAAAGAAGTTCATTGTAGTGCAAAAAGTTTTTCACTTAATCCAACATTACTCTAAAAGAAATCAAAGTAAATTGAAGAATTTTAATCGGATTATCCACAGTGCCTAGGGCACATATAAAAAATTGGAATTATGATTCAAGAATTCATATATTATTAAGATATTGGGTTGATGGATGTTGTGAAACCTAGGGCCCACGAAAATTTTAGGGGCCCACAAAAATATTGGAATTATGATTAAAAAATGTATATATTTTTAAATTTAGAGATGTTGGGTTGGTGGATGTTGTGACTCCTAGGGTGTACAAGCATGTCAAGGGCCCACAAAGAAATATTGAATTATTATATAAGAATTCATATATTACTAAGATGTTGTGAAATCTACGACCCACGAAAATTTTAGGGGCCCACAGAAAAATATTGGAATTATGATTAAAAAATCTATATATATTTAAATTGAGAGATGTTGGGTTGGTGGATGTTGTGACTCATAGGGCGTACAAGCATTTTAAGGGCCCACATAGAAATATTGAATTATTATACACGAATTCATATATTATTAAAATGTTGGGTTGTTAGATGTTGTGTAGCCTACGGCACACGAAAATTGTAGGGGCCTACAGAAAAATATTGGAATTATGATTCAAGAATTTATACATTATTAAATTGATAGATGTTGGATTGGTGGATGTTGTAATTCCTAGGGCTTACAAGCATGTCAAGGGCCCACATAGAAATATTGAATTATTATATAAGAATTCATATGTTATTAAGATGTTGGGTTGGGGGATGTTGTGAAGCAAAGGGCCCACGAATATTTTAGGGGCCTACATAAAAATATTGTGTTGTGACCTAGGGCGTACGAGCATTATGTTGACCCATAACAACATAAAAATATTATGAGATGTTGGGAGTTGTGAAGCCTAGGGCCCACGAATATTTTAGGGGCCTATATACGAATATTAGAATTATGATTTAATAATTCATATATTATTAATTTAAGAGATGTAAGGTTGGTGTTGTGGAACCCAACAACCTTAAGGGCGCTCTGTATTTAGTAATACAATATAAAAATTACACTATTTCAGCTCCAATAATCAATTTCTAATGAAATTAGAACAAAACTAGAGTAGAAAACTCACACCAATAATTTATTCATTGCAACTGCCTTGTTGCAATATTCTGCAGATATTGAGTCTGTTGTAATCATTCTTATGTAAACCACGGTTAAGGTCAAGGACAAATAAGTTTAATTTCACTTATTTTCAAAGTATTATGAACCGTAAAATAATTTTAAAAGACAAAAACTAGTATAAATCTGTAATAAACGTAATTTTACATAAACTTGAATTATTTTATTAGTAATAAAATTTAATAACTCATATTTATTTTTAATGAAAAAAGTTAATTTCACATTTTTAGATTGCATCGTTTGTCTTTTCTTTGATAGAATATAATATTTATTTCATTTTCAGAAGTTTGATGTAATTGGACAAATTAAAAAAAAAACAAAAGAAAACCACCACCGGTTTCCAGACATATTACAGACTTTTGGAGAGTGCAACAACCTTATGTCCATTACGTAATTCCTTGAGAAAAAACAAATTATGATCACCTTTTCTTCAAACTAAATTAAAGAAAATAGATATATAATTATAATAAATTAATATATTATTATTTTTCAGATCTACATAAAAATACACTCAAATCCTGCAATTATTGTCCTTTAAGAATAATTTACATTTGAATATTTGGTTGCATAACTTAAATATGCATATTTTAAGAAATCAATTTTTATTAGAAGTGCTCTTAACTTTGTTACACTTACATTGTTTGTGTTTACTTAGATTAGAATTTAGTATGCAAATTTAATCTAAAGGCACTAAATATTTTTTGTTAATATAAATGTTATCTAATTAAAATAATTTCTATTAAGATTATTTTATAACGTAATCATTAAATTTTGTATTAGTTCTATGATATAAAATTTTGGAAATATTATTTTAATTAATTTACTTTACGTAGAACGTATTTGGATAATTCATCTTCAATTTATAAACTAAAGTAGATTATATAATATATATTAGATCAAAAAGTAATGAAAATCCCACATCTCTAAGGAATCATTTTTTTTCTTATGTAATGTTGAGTTGAGATCATATAAATTGTTATAACAGGATGATGGTTCAATCAAAAATAGGATTGTTCACTAAATTTAGTACTTTACATACAATTTGGGGACACCGGAAAAACCGGGAAAAATCCCGAAAAATCGGGAATATGTTATAACAACTTTTTCATGAAATATAAATTTAGGTTTGATTCAGAAATGCATTCAGTGTTAGTTAATATATTATAAAGGATAAAAACATTCAAAATAAATTTGACGTATCAATATTACATATATAACGTACATAATACGTACCCAAATTGTCGTACGCTAAACGAATGTACGTTAATAGGAAAGAAAATCCCTTCATTCGCTCGAATCTACACTTTATCGTAGGACAAAATAAAAAAAGTATTTAATAGCAAAGTTCATTCAATTTATAATTTTTATGCTGAAATTTGAATAAAGTAAGAATATGTACTATATTTAATTTCTTATTTTTTCTTTAAAAATAGTTCAATATCCCTTTAGATCAACAACAAAAGGGCTTATAAATAAATAGTAATAATTTGGTTAATTAATCTCTAATTAAGAAATTGAAATAAAAATATATAGTTTTTAAAGTTGTTGCTAATTGTAAGAAAGCTTCTAATAAATAATTTACTTTTATTCAAACTAGTAAAAAAATCTATTAAAAATTACGTAAATTATATAATTTTTTGTTGATGAACGATGTAGAAAATAAATACGTACCGTGTGATTTGCATAGAGCGGCGACATAATTGAATACACTTTGTACTGTGTGGATTTAAATCGTTAAATATATGAGATTAAAACTTTGTTTCGTTAATTGGTGATTCATTGGATCGTGTTTGAATAAATAATAAGATAGCGCCCGGGAATCGGAGTAATTGAATCAAATAAAAAAGTGATTCGTGAAATTTATTGCAGGGCGCAACGGGAAGCTAAAAAAATATATATATATGTAACCATCCATAGCGGCGAGGGTGGTTCCAGGGGGAAGAACCTTGATTGTGACGCGCTGTACACTGCTGACCCTTGTTTGTACAGCTAGTATGTAGCCACTAATCTAATTATGTCCAATCAGCGAGAGAACAGTCGGTAATTGTTACTGACAGCTTAGGTTTGATCCAATATCATCTCGAAACCAAAATCTACGCCGCTTCCTATTAACATCAACATCAAAAGGAGGCCCCAAAAACTGGATTAGTATCTTATAATCTGTTCCTCTACGGCATTTTCACTTTATTTACACATCCTTTACATATTATAGTTTTATATAATTTTTCCTTCACTCTTAATAAATATAAATATATTAACATGAATACAGCAAATGTCCGTTTCGTAAATAATAAAACTCAACAAAGAAATAAGAGTAGAAACATAAAAAAAAAACTAAACAAAGTACATCTCTTTTAAAGAAAAGAGACAATGGCGACAAGCATGTTGTTACTCTAGCGAAAAACGAAATCTTTATATACACATACCAAAGGAATCGCTATTCATTTTTTTATATATATTTTTTTTTGTAAACTTTTAATTATTATATTATTTTTTTGCTTCCTAATCTTAGGTTGTTTTATTTTTTTGGAGCTTTCCATACGTGACATCTTTTCTTGGAATAAACAATGGTAATGAACACCATTGAATTAAGTGGTCTTCTCCTTGGGAGCTAAGCCTAGGGCCTCGGCGTGCTTCCTGGCCTTCAGCCGTAGATCTGCGATGCTCGAGTTCTTATGGGCTGCTGCCAAAGCCGCAAAGCCTAGAGGATATTGGGGATGGCAGAGGATGCTGGCTGCGGACCCGTTACCAACTGATACTGCTGCCGCCGCATACTGGAACAAAAACAATACAAAAAAAACGTTAATGTGTATTGTGATAATCCTTTGCTTAATCCTTTACACTCATTGCAGGACTTCCCAAATAATGTTCAGTATTTCAATAAAGATCAAGTTAATACTTGAAAGTATAACAACTACAGCTTGAATTGTATTAATGTGTATTAATGTGTATTAATTAGTAACTCAGTAAACTATGATAAACAGTTTTGAACTTAGTAAGCAATAAAATATAAAGTGTACTTAATTTAACTTAAACCTAAATATTTTTTGTTGATGAGTTTTGTATGGCAATTAATAATCATTATATAACAGTATATCCGGAAAATAATATTGTGTATTTAGTTAATATACTTACTTGATGTGCTGCTGAAATGAAAGCCGAATCGAATGCTGAAAATGGAGTGGCGGGTTGTGGAAAGGTCCCTAGTGTTAAACGGTCGTAAGCGGATAATGCGACAGCGCTGCTTGGCAAGGATAATCCTCGGAGCGCAGGTACACTCATGTATGGTACAACCCTGCAGGGTTCCAACGGGGTGCTCGTCGGAGGACTGTGATTATTCATCATCATACCTGAACAGGAAAAACAAAAAAACAAAGTTCACACCTAAATTACACATTGCTTCATATAATCCAATAAAATCGATTTAATAGGATTGTCAACATTTGTCATATCATGTAATTACATATACAATTGGGAAATTTCTTATGTAACTATTTGACACACTGTACATCACATAAGTAGCGCCCAAAAAATGGTTTATATTGCATAATCTATTAAATGTTAAACGAAACTAATATCGAGAACGTTACAAAACCGTAACTGTAACCATATATATATATAGTAAATTAGTCAAATTAACATATAAATACGCATTGTTAGACTTTTTTTTATTAGATTACCATTTGCAGTTGAGTGGCGGATATATCCGCCATATCCTTTACACTCAAAAATTTTGCAAAATTATATTAGAAGTGTCGCGCCATCGAATCTTAGTTAACCAATAAGGCGACACTACTTTTTTCAGCTATTAACGTTTTAATGAATCTTTCTTTTTGATAATACTTTGAAGTTATTCCTGTTGAGCTGAACTCATGTTACCAAAATTCATCACAACATAATAATACACAGGAGTTTCGTTTTTGACAGTTGAAAATGTGTACTTGAAAAATCTCCGTCGGTTAAAAATATTTTTTATTCCTTGAGTAATAAATTAATTTGTTAGTGAGTATTCAGTAAATTGCAGCAGACTTTGTCCCCAATGACCTTGGCATAATAATGTATTACGAAGGTAGCGTTGATATTATCTTAAAAGTAACTGAAGTTGATAAGCTTTTGTCTACTTGATTTATTACTAAATTATGTATCCCATCTTAGATTTTATCTTTTTCCATTCTTATTTCATCTTGTTTGCTTTTACTTTTTATAAACATTTTTTTCAAATGTTATAACATTTCTATTATAAGAAAATTAATAAATTCTAACCAATCTGAATCGAAAATTATTAATTTTAATTAAATTTTGGACTAATTAATAAATTAATTTAATTATAATGAATAAGATTTAATTAAATCATAGTTACTTCATTAATTTTCATACAAGTAGTATAGATTTTTAATTAAAAACTTACACTACTTATTTTACAATTGATTTAAAAAGTCTTTACAATTATTTAAACTATTTGAAATACCTGTACTCATTTTATTTAGAGGTTTGCCTGTACTATTAAAAAAATATTACTTTACTAAAAAGTATTACTTTGTCCAATTTATTTAAAACATAACTTCTTATGAAATAAATTTTATTTATAATAAATTTAGACTACAATTTTGTTCTTTTTTGGTATTTATAATAATATAATAATAAGTTAATTACATAAGGGCTTTAAATTTGTAAAATATTGTTATATTATTACATAAAAATAATTTTGAATTCGAAAACAAAATTCGTTCTGATTGAAACTGATTCAGAAGTTTATATCTGTTATAAACAATTTATGAATAAAAAACATTACTACTATTGCTTTGAAGAAAAATATTTTTCTTTATTCGTATTGATTGAATAAGTTAATTACTTAAGGGTTTTAAATTAATTTTGAATTCGAAAACAAAATATTTTTGCAATTACTTAACTGGTTTTTATCACTCATTTTATTTGAAGATTTTTATTGCAGTATCCATTTGAAATTCTTGGTTATATTGAGAGCAATTAATTCGTATGTGCTGATGGAAGAGTTTATAGCCTTTAAATTTCCTATATATCGAAGTAATCGTTTTAATTGAAACAGATTTAATTGGCCGAGCTTGAATTTTGAGTTGCATCATGGGAAGTATAGAATGTTAGGTGGACGATGACATAATAATTTAATGGGAAGCAATATGTTAAAGGGTAGTTCGGGGCGGTGTTAACCCCCTGTTTTGCAAATGTAATTTGGCCAAAAAACGAGGAACGGATGCGGACAGTGGCTTCGGTGTGGGGTCGGGAGGGTTGGCATTCCCAGTGTTGATGTGAGTGTAAGGCACTAAGTGTAATTTAGTGCCCCCAGGAGCCCATGTAGACTTGGACCAGTCATCTTGTACACCCGTACATTTGAATGACTGAGCTCCGTAAAATTGCTCTCGTGGGGAATTATTTGATTTGATTGAAAACTTTTTTTCCTTCTTCTTCTACTTCTTCCACCACCTCATCCCCCGGTCCGCCCTTCGCCGCTTGCGTTTTTTTCTCCTCCATCTTCTACTTCTTCTCCTCCGCCAGTATATAAACTCGATTATTCACCGCAGATTTGCAGGGGAGTGGAGGGACGAAGGGTCGGCGGTACCGAGGAGCCGCATGATATATTCATAGCAGTTAAAATTATGAGGGTCGAGTCGAGGTTTAAAGATCATTTCTGTTACAAATTACTGGCTGCTCTAAATAGTTTAATGCCCTAACGTGGATTTATGATTGCCCGTCCTGCGATCCCTTAAATCTACATTAATCCGCGCGCAGCGAGATGAATACACACTCGAAGATAAAGAAACAAATATAACATAACCTTACCTTTCTGAAGTTGACTCTCGTGTTTCCTGCATTTCGCCCTTCGATTTTGGAACCAGACCTGAAACATCAGAATTGGTCAAGACTTCTTTCATAATGCTTTTAGTGGATAAACACGCTTTGCCCTTTTATGACCAAAGGACATAATTCATGCAGCCCGTTTCTGCAAATCATACTGAAACGAGCTCCGGAGTGGCCATAAAGAAATATATAAATGACCGTTACAGAGGGTCGGACATAAAATTCAATTATAATATTGGATTAAGGGACGCGTCGGAGTCGATCGCACTATCAATACAAATTGATCCATTTAACTGGAAAAGATTCCACCCTTAAAGGACGAATGCAGGATGCAAGAGAAATAACGTACACAAGTATCCAAATTGCATTAGCGGGATTAGTATTTAAATGCTTGTGTTTGAAAGTGTCTCATCCAATTCCCTAATGGCACTATAAAAATTCAGTCTTCAACGCAAACAATCGCATGTATCGCTATTTTATAATCGCATATTGGATTAAAATAATCAAATTTTATTATAAGGAAATGCTTTCGTATAAATAAAAAATAAATAAATATAAATTGTCTATTGTCCTTACATAATAAAACGAAACGCACTTAAATTTTACATAATTGTATGATTCACCTAAAATATTCAATTATTTATTATAATTGGAATCACTTAAATTTAAATATGAATAGCTTGCAAGAACTGAATATTTAAACAACAAAATATAGTTTATTTATTACATAATTATAATTTAACTAATTCCATTTATTTACTTGAAATATGACATCAATGAGAGGATCTAAATTAACTATATAATTTATGTAATTATCAAGTTATTTTAAGGGATGTTTATAAAATGATATATAAACATGTACAATAGTGTTTTATGCAGATATTTTGTCAACAATATGCTGTAAAAATTTTATATATTTTTTTTTTGAGAAATTACCGGTATTTCTTGTAAAAAATACCGGTAACATATTTGACGAAATTTATCAGTATTGGTATTCTAAGTATAGAGTAGAAAATAATTTACATGTAACATATAAATTATAATTTTATGTAATTTTCAAGTTATTTTAAGGGATGTTTATAAAATGATATATAAACATGTACAATTAATTCAATTGATTAAAATACTGTTTTATGCAGATATTTAGTCAACAATCTGCTGTACCAATTTTATACTTTGTTATTTTTTTTTAAGAAATTACCGGTATTTCTTGTAAAAAATACCGGTAACATATTTGACAAAATTTATCAGTATTGGTATATAAATTATAATTTTATATAATTTTCAAGTTATTTTAAGGGATGTTTATGATAATAATGATATAATTGAAGCCAGAAAGTGGGATTCTGTTAGGTTTATAAACCTGTGCTGTCCACCCTTCAGGCTGCGGCGACGGCGATCGGTGGAGGAGGGTAAATAAAAAGAATTAAGATTAGGGTGTTTCCACTTGTGACATCGGTTCCACACGATTTAGCCAAGCTATTGCCGCTATTAGGAGATAATTTCCTAATGAATACGTATGATGTGCAGGGAATGGAAGTTGCATCAATTAGGTGGCAGATTAATGGCGCATCCCGGTTGATCGATTGCAGACAAACGGAGATTCACGAAACGGCAATTTACTACCCTTAAAACTAATCGACTCGAAACTGGATGTTCGTCCGCCTCACCTGGACCTGAATCAGCGGACCACCTATTTATCACCCAACCTAAATAGCAACCTGCATCCATGCAGATTCAACATGCATTTATCAATTGATTTACAAATACAACATATAAATATAAATGTTATATAATATTCAAAAAGTGAGTAACGCTGATTTGATACTATAAGTTAATGTTACTTCATTTAACGTTATTTCATCGTTAAACGAGGTATAACTATTACCAAAATAAAAACAATTTTTTCTTAATTTACTTTGAAAATGCAACAAAAATTACTATTTGTAACATATTTCAAAATAAATTATACAATTTTACAATCTTTCCATCACTTGTTTGTTCAACTAATTATTAATATTTACATATTATATTACGTATATTTATATAAACTTATGTTGATGGAATATTTCTTATTGATAATACTATGTAATTTAAATACTAAATCTATGTAAAGACTCATTAACTTGTATGTTTAATAATCATATCCTAAACCTTATTAATACACGATTTTACTAATGTGAATATTATCTCTAACAAGTAGTAATGATATGTCATAATTAGTTTATCACAAATAGAATACAATCAATATGCCAACATATTTTGAAGCTTATATAATAGGGCATCTAAAATTACTAAAATTTTCTTTTACCGGTAAATATTTTAAGTAAAAACCGGTTAAATTACCGATAATTTTTTAATTGAAATATCATGTGATAGAACTATTATTTATTAACAAGCATAATTCTTATAGTATTATTATTTAAGTAACAATAATTTACTAACTTCTAATAAATACATTAACAAAAACATTATGAATCTGCTGTACCAATTTTATAGATTGGCTAATATTATTGTATTACCAATATTGATTTCTTTCTATAAACAAAATGTCAATATATAAATCAATAAGACTTTTTTTTGTTATTTTTTGAGAAATTACCGGTATTTCTTGTAAAAAAAATACCGGTAACATATTGAACGAAAAATCGGTTATTCATTTATCAGTATTGGTATTCTTATTACAGAGTCATAAACGTAAGTGTTTATGGGCACGTTTAAGAGTTAACGTACAAGTATCGGTACAAACATACAATAATGTTACAATCTGTTGTAACAATTTTAGAGACAGGCTGATATTATAATATTAACAATAATGATTTCTTTCTAAAAACTAAATTTCAATATATAAATCAATAAGACTTTGTTTTTGTTATTTTTTGAGAAATTACCGGTATTTCTTGTAAAAAATATACCGGTAACATATTGGACGACAATAAACGGTTAATCATTTACCAGTATTGGTATTCTTATTATAGAGTCATAAACGTAAGTGTTTATGGGCACGTTTAAGTGTTAACGTACAAGTATCGGTATCGAACGTACAATAATGTTACTTGTTATTCATATTACGTATGTTACAGGTTTTCATGACAGATTGATGCTTTAATAATAATACAATGAACTTCTTAAAATAAAATTGAAATAAGTAAAAAAATATATAAGTAGAGTTATATAACGACCAAATTTTAATAAACGGATATATGTTGAATTTTCCAAATTATTTATGTTAAATTTCAAATGTTGAATTCTTCAATTATATGTATTAAACTATTATAAAATTTCAAATAAGCATACAAATATTGTACGTTGATATGAACGTTGAGTACGTTCAAAGGAAGAGACACGAATTCATTAAAGTTCGATTAACGTACATTTGTTCAGTTTAGTAAACTGTTGAGAATATCAATAATGAATGTAGATAAAAAAAACTGTCGTACCTGAACTCTGGCCTCGCTTAGTCCAAGTCTTTGACTTAGCTCCTCGCGCATGAAGGCGTCAGGATAATGTGTTTCATCGAAAAGGCGTTCCAACTCGTTTAGTTGTTCTAAGGTGAAATTTGTCCTGGATCGTCTCTGTTTAGTGGCCGACTTTGCCGAAATGTTGATGGTAGAAGGTCCGTGCCGTAGCTGGTTGTCCTCGTGTGTCCTGTCCTGCTCCTCGTTCAAAATAACTGAAAACAGAGAGGAAAGAGGATGGTTGATTTGGTTTACTTCCATATCGATGCCCATACATCCCATATGTGCAACGTGTACGTATTCAATTTGCAGCTCTAGCTGGGAGCGTTTAAATTATTCTCCCCTTATATTTAAATCAAATTTGCAGTCAGGCATTTGCATTTGATTAGTGAGAATTAGAGAGCTCGGTCACATTAATTTGATTAAAAATATATACAGACAGACTGGGTATGTGTTTGAGGAAGAGAGATGGAAATAGAGAGGACGAAACATAGAAGAAGTTAGATGGAGAGAGAGAGATATGAAGGATGCGTGCGTTTCGTGCTGAGGGGTGGATCTGTCTGGAAACAAGGATTCATGCAGGAAGATTTTGAATTCTTAAGGACTGAGACTAACGCAATTAGTTGGCATCATGAGGACAAACGAATTGTGTATAGTGCGCCATCCGCCTTAACAAGATTTTGCCGAGTTTTATTTGTTTTATGTACGGTTCGTTTGAGTTGACGCAGGCCCCGATTTCCGCGGAAAATCGGGGGGTGTTAAGGGGTGTTTCTCATCCCCCCACATCCTCATATATACACGAAAAAAAGTTTTTTTTTCTTTCTTTTAGGTACACCCCACTTGCTACCAAAAAAAACAACTCCTCCTTTCCCCACCCTTGCTTCTTTCTCTCATTTTTTCTCCCTTTTTCCTCCAACACGAGCCCTCAGCCGCGGATGATTTAAATTGCTAAAATGGGCGTTTTATATTTTTATTGAATTCAATTTCCACGCAGAACGGGCCAAATCCAATTTCACATTTCCTGTTTTCCCCCGTTTATTTTCAGTTACATTCGCAAATACATACACATTCATAAAGTACATATACATTTATACACACAAACACATACATGTTTTTAATATTATGGCTGGTGCGAAACGTGGGGGCGCGAGTGCTTTATGGCGCCGAGGGACGTCCGCTCTCTGCAATTTTGTCCGAACTTCCCTAAAACTCTCACATTCTGTTATGGTCATTATTGCATTAACATCGATTTCCAGACACATCGATTCCCCAATTTACGGCACACTTTTGCCTCTGATGAAGCAGTTTTCAATGATCTGTAGTCGCGTGAAGACAAAGCTTGTTTTTGGTAAAACTTTTGAATCAAATATTGCTACGTCGTTTCCAGTTCTAAGTGAGTGATATTAATTCATAATTACAATTTGATACATTATTTATTAAATAATATTTTGATTCACTTAACGTACATTCGTTAATACGTACATTATATATAACCCTGTGTCCAAACTAACGTACAAATATCAAGCCCATAATTGAATATCCTCAGTTTTATGTTTATAACTTATTTCTTCAACCTGTCAAAAGTTGACTAAAAGATGACATAAGAAAATGATATAAATACAAAGTTGAAAAAAAACTTAATTGTAGCAACTTTACTTTTGGAAATTTCAAGTATGTTCAACAATTTTTTAGAATTAGAGCACATACCCAACAATGTTAAACATCAGTGAAGACAAAGCTTGTTATTGGTAAAACTCTAGAATCTAATATTGCTACATCTTTTCACAGTTTTAAATGAGTGACATTAATTCATAATTACAATTTGATACAATATTTATTATATAATATTTTTATTTGATTATTAGTTCACTTAACGTACATTCGTTAATACGTACATTATTTATAACCCTTGATAATTGAATATACTCAGTTCTATGTTTATAACATATTTCTGCAATCTATCAAAAGTTTACTAAAAGATGACACAAAAAAATGATATAAATACAAAGTTGAAAAACTAAATTGTAGCAACTTTATTTTTGGAATTTTGAAATATGTTCAACAATTTCTTAGAATTATAGTAGATGCATTTTCTTACATACCCATTAAAACCTACAAGTAGACAAAACAAAAGTGGCATGAATATTCAGTTATCATAATTTAGTTAAAAATCTATTAAAATAATTAAAAAATGATATTAAAATTAGTTTAATGATAAAATATTTAAAATTTGTGAACTAAGCTGTATATAAAATTCACCAGAAGTTAAAATTCTAATAAGTTCGTTATATAATACGCATAACAATTAAAAAAAAATCGAACTGAAAATGCATTTAAAATTACGTAAATTTATGTATTAAATTATATAACGAAAATATAGTATTGTTTTTAGTAAATACACAATTTTGTGTAATTTGAAATATATTTTCAGTTCGATTATAAGACGCATCTACGTTTTAAACCATTTGAAAGTATAAAAATAAATACTGAAAGTAAATACTGAAAAAATATTTATTAAATTAAAATTAGCTTAATGATAAAATATTTAAAATTTGTGGACTAAGCTAGAAAATTAAATAATATATTTTCCGATGTACTTTTCAGTATATAAAATTAACCAGAAGTTAAATTTCTAATAAATTCGTTATATAAGACGCATGACAATTTCAAAAATAATAATAATTAAACTGAAAATGCATTTAAAATTACGTGAATTTGTGTATTAAATTATATAACGAAAATATAGTATTGTTTTTAGTAAATACACAATTTTGTGTAATTTGAAATGCATTTTCAGTTGGATTATAAGACGCTCATAAGTTTTAAACCATTAAAAAGTATAAAAATGTAAATACTGAAAAAACTTGTGGACTAAAAAAAAAAAAAATAGTATGTTTTCTGATGTACTTTTCTGTATATAAAATTCACCAGAAATTAGATTTATATAAGATGTATGACAATTCAAAAAAATATAATAATCAAACTAAAAACTGTAATTATAACAATACTATATTTTTGTTATATAATTTAATACACACTTTAGTTCGATTATCTGACGCAGATAGGTTTTAAACTATTTTAAAGTATAAAAATGCAAATAATGAAAAAAATAAATATTATAAAATTTCGGGTTGGTGTATTTTTATATAATTATAAATAATATCATAATTTGAATATATTAGAATATTACCAGTTCAGTGTATAATTTTAAATACTAATTTATAAAAATATGTGTGTGTATTATATAACAAAAAAAATAGTTGTGATGTGCAAGAGGAACTGTTGGCAGATTGAGCAATGTTTCCAGGACATTTACTTACTATTGATTGGGTAGTAATTGAAGCGGAGAGTGTTAAAAACCCGGTATCGAATTAAGTAATTGTATCGGGAAAGGACGAAACGGTGCGTAAGGTGCACTTATGGGAATGAAAATGAAGTATCCGTCGGCTTACAGGAAGGGTGTCGCGCAGAGGAGTAGCAGCACAGGCAGGGGTGGTTCTGAATAAGTTATGTAAGCGTTAGTTAAATGGTAATTGAGTAGTGTAATAAATTAAAGGAAAACAAATTCAAGTGAGTCTAAGGGGTAGGTGGGCACAGGAACGTTGGGTGGGTTTTACAGCATGCCTGATCCTGTGACAGGACCGCCGCAAAAGAGGAGGGGAGCGCAGAAGGACGAAAACAAAAGTAGTCCTTCCAATCAGTGCAAAACGTTTTATCGATTGAAGCAATTACTCGCGCCCACAGTTGGCGTTATCGGAATAGAGATAGAGAACGTGTGAGCAAAAGGGATAGATGGATCGTCCTGGACAGGACTAAAACGCACTTTGTTTACTTTAGTCCTTCTCTCACTCTATCGCTAGGCCTATACCTAGCTGGATTTCAGGCATTTTGTATCCTCATTAAAGTAATGGAATTAAATTAATCTGGGCGCTATTCTCTTGTGAGAAGCTTTATTGCCACCTCCGAAGGTGGGCATTAAATACGATGTTGTCTGCGCTAATTCATCCCTAGAGGTATAAGGCTTCTCCACCTCGAAAGAACTCTTTCACAACCAAATTAACCCCTCTTCACCCCCGACGGCTCAATTCACCCTCTCCGTCCAACAATTAACATTTATATAACAACGAAGGTGGAAAAAGGGGGAAATAATGAGTAAAAAAAAAAGAAATTGCCAAAGAGTTAAGCAGGGACACCAATTAAATTAATTATTTTGTTAATTGCGCTCTAAGAAGATGGAAAACATCCAGCTCTAAGAAGAAAGTCCATGTAAGGAAATGTAATTAATTAGGGCGCCCCCGGGGGCGGCGTCACCGAAGGAACTCTTTTTAAGTAATTACAAAGGCGTAAAACTTAGACCGGGTCCCTGCGGATAAGCCGCCTCCGTCCTCAGGCACAACCAATTGCCTTAATTGATTACAACACAACGCCCAACAATTGTCATTCAAAGAGAAAAAAAAAAGAACAATAACAAACAAAAAATAACAATTGCGTTTTTTTTTGGGGGAGAGGTGGAGGATCACGGTTCTGCGTCCTTCCGCAGGTCCCCAGGACCCGCGAATCGATATAGCCCGTTACGCAACCGACCGTTAGCTGTAAACAGGCAATTCAATCTGCACGGAATGTTTCATAAATGCCGTCGAAACAATGGCGTTGGGAATAATCGCGAGTATCGATTTGGCAACAAGCGAAGCGCCGATTTGTTGGTTCATACAAGGACCATAACTATTTACCATTCGTAATCCCGTTTAGAAACTCCTATTTTTTGCCAACTTGTTATTTGCTAATCTTGTTTTCGATTGGTAATTGTGCAACGACAGCAATCATTCAAAAACGAAGTAATTCATTTATCCTATTAGAATAGACAATTTATTCACAAAAAAATATTTGGTGGATAATTAATTTTTCTGAATTTTACTGAATTTATTTAATTATTTCAACAGCGATAATGTAAAAACGATTATTATTTAATAATACTATTTTAAACTGGTAATTATGAAACTACAGCAAAAAAGTAATTCAAACAAATCCAAATCCTGTTGAATATAAAAATTTGTTCAAAAAATAGTTAACTTTTTCTGATTTTTCGCCATTCAATTTGTCAGTTTAAATTAATAATACTATTTTAAACCGGTAATTATAAAACTACAGCAATAATTAAACAAATCCATTATTTTCCTGTTGAATCAGATAATTTGTTCAAAAACTTATTTAACTTTTTCTTATTGTTCACCTCTAAATTTTAAGAGTTTTTATGTAATAATACTATTTTAAACCGGTATTTTAAAACTACAGCAATAATTAAAAGATAAAGTAATTTAAATAAATCCATTATTTTCCTGTCGAATCTCATAATTTCTTCAAAAAAATATTTAACTTTTTCTGATTTTTCACCTCTAAATTTTACAGTTTTTATGTAATATTATTTTAAACAGGTATTTTTAAAACTACAGCAAAAAAAATAAAGTAATTCAAACAAATCCATTATTTTCTTGTTGAATCTGATAACTTGTCAAAAACTTATATAACTTTTTCTAATTTTTCACCTGTAAATTTTACAATTTGTATGTAATAATACTATTTTAAACCGGTAATTATAAAACTGCAGCAATAAAATAAAAAGTGAAGTAATTCAAACAAATCCATTATTTTCCTGTTGAATCTGATAATTTCTTCAAAATATATTTAACTTTTTCTTATTTTTCACCTATAAATTTTACAGTTTTTATGTAATACTATTTTAAACCGGTATTTATAAAATTACAGCAAAAAAAATAAAAAATAAAGTAATTCAAACAAATCCATTATTTTCCTGTTGAATCTGATAATTTGTCAAAAACTTATATAACTTTTTCTAATTTTTCATCTGTAAATTTTACAGTTTTTATGTAATATTATTTTAAACCGGTATTTATAAAATTACAGCAAAAAAAATAAAAAATAAAGTAATTCAAACAAATCCATTATTTTCCTGTTGAATCTGATAATTTGTCAAAAACTTATATAACTTTTTCTGATTTTTCACCTGTAAATTTTACAGTTTTTATGTAATAATACTATTTTAAGCTAGTAATTATAAAACTACAACAATAATTAAAAAATAAAGTAATTAAAACCAATCCATTATTTTCCTATTGAATCTCATAATTTTTTACAAAAAATTATTAACTTTTTTCTAATTTTTCTCTTCAAAATTATTTTATTGAAAATTGAAAATTTACTTCGATATTTAACTTTATTTCTAAGTTTTAAATTAATTAAGTTCTAAATTTATTTTCTTTTAGCATTTTTTCAGTTTTTATTTACTAATTCTGTTTTGAACCGGTAATTATGAAAGTATAGTAATAAAAATAATTAACAATTAATTCAAAGATATTTTTTTCCTGTTACATTACATAATTTGTTATATATTTTACTACCAAAATATTATCTCTATACTTAAAAACTCGTTATTACCAAATCCATTATATTATCATTTTGTAATTTAAAAAAATCTTAAATTTTACAAATAATTTACGTAATATTTATTTATATTAATTATGTTTAGGACATTCATTTCTTTCAGTTTATTACTTACTAATACTATTTTCATTTGCCGATTATGAAACAACAACAAAAAATAGTAATTCAAACTTTAACATTTGTTTTTTTTTCAGCTTTAGATTTTTTTATTTATACCTTTTATATAGTATTAATTCAACCCTTATGTTAATTGAGTTAATCACAGAGAAAATGGATTGAAAACAAAAATAAATAAATATAAAGCAATTTAAATATAAATATAAAAAGTAATTTATATAAGATATTTAAGAAAAAATGCAATTTTGTTTTGATTTATACATTATTTATCATTATGAAATTTAGATAAAATTCCTTGAGGAAACTATAAGATAATTTATTTAATGTCCAAATAATAAGACTAATTTATTGTAAACAAACAAAATTTTCAGTTTAAAATTGTAAATAAATTAATGAATATTTCATTTCATATTTGTAACTTTTCAAGCATCTGTCTATAAAATTTTCTGGACTTGTAAATATCATTACGAATTTATCTTTTATACGTGTGCTTTAATAAATATTTACTTCTACTTATATTTATAGAAGATAAAATATAATTGAATAATAATCAACACAGTTCGAACAAAAGTCAATATAAATTATAGTGAAAAATTGATATTTATATTGTTTTCTTACTGAATAATACAAAATTATATTACTAATCGTAGTAATAAAATGATTCATAAAATTCAACACTCATTAAAATTATAATATAAATACTAGAGATTATAAATTATTTTCTATGTATAAATTAGTTTTTTTTAATATTTTTCATAAAGCAAAACAAAAACTAAATATGTTTAATAAAAATTAATTGAAAATTTCAGTTTAAAATTTAAATATTTTTTATTTTCATTACCATTTTTGTACTGAAAGTGAACAGTATTTATATTGCAGGAAGTAATATAATATTGAAACATACTTAAGTAGTATTAAAATATTTTTGTTTTTATGTAAATATTAGATTAAAAATATAAAGATATAAGGTCAACAAAATATATAATGATTTTAAATTGTTTATTATATAAGTTATTAAGGTTATTTATAATTATAGTTACGTAAGTTGCATTTTGAGACCTTGACCAAGATAGATATCAAGGATCTTGAACGTAACTTTTAACTGGCCCGGCGCATCCACCTCGATCACTTACATAACTTTTTGTCGTTGACGACGGATAGGCTATTAGAATCTTTCTGTTGGTTGTAACTGGTGTCTTCTACAGGCTTCTCGGTTTCAGGACAAGATTTGGAATCCTCTAGGTCTATGGGTGAAGAGGAGGTTGAACGGTAGCTGTTTTTTGGTGACGGCGTTTTCACATCACTAACGTCGAACCACTTGACTTTTGTGGAATTTGTCTGACTATCGCTCTTCTGCAAGGATTCGAAGGCCCGAGTTTGGTTGAGTATCAAGCTCGAACTGTAGATAACGTTCTGATGATTCAAAGTTAGATCCATGCCGTAATTGCTGTTTGTAGACTTAGGACTGTCAGATATCAACCAATTCTTGGCAACTGGTTTCATAAGTTTGGCGGTTTCTTCATCGGCTGTAGTCTGCGGCGGCGGCGGCGGCTTCGCGTCGGCATCCTCCTCGCTTTTGATGGTACCTTCAGACATACCTTGTTCACACACTAAACTGTTATTGTTATCGAAAGACTTGGACACAAACTGCGTTAATTTCTCCATAGTAATTGCGTGAACTGTGGACCGTATTCTAAGGGAGTTTATACCGAAACTGCAATCACTACAGAAAATGTTTAGATGCCATACCAATCTGTGTAACTGTATCCCCTGTATCTATGGCGACGTTCTCAATCGCGCCACCTCATTGGTGCGTCGCTCCTTCAAACTCCGCCCATTCACCCTTACTCTCGCAACACGATTGGTCGACGGGCGTCGCCGGCACCCCACGCGGGGGTTGCACACCCCGACGAACGCTTTATTTATAGCTGCCAGATAATTCAACAGCTTACTCGTAAGTGGCTAACATTTTTTACCACTTGTTTTTTTCCTCTCCTCTTCGCCGTCGTAATTATGCAGATTTACGGTAATGTTATGCGGTCATATAAAATACCAACCGTAAATTACGAAGTTATGATAAATATATGGCAGAGTTCCTACAAGTTGTTACGTCGCAAACGAGACCGCATTTGCATTGGTTTCGCACCAGATAAAGAAAGGAACGACCGCTGCTGCCATTGCCGCCCCCGCGATAAATCCCGGTTAGCCAGCCTCCTCCATTTTTTAGGGCTGCATTTTGGGTTGCGTATTGAATTACGGCACCCGCAGAACACTAAACAACGGCTCATAAAAATTTAGTCGACCTCAAACAAAAGAAACCGTAAATACGATGATGAAACTAAAAAGAAGTCGAACTTCAACAACAAAGAAATGAAGAAAAAAAATAATGAGAGTTTGAAACTTCTAGGATCATCAAAGGAAATAGCTGGCTTCAACGCTCTTCGTACTGACAGAAAGTCAAAGGAATCAAATCGAATCAAATCACAACCCAATAAAGCGCACATCCCGAGTCAGACATATCGATCTACCGCTCTTCTTTACATAAGCATCTGAATTTGGAGATGGTGGTGGTGGGAAGAGGTGCGCAACAACAATTAATTCCGAAGTCGTTACAATTAATTAGCACCGCTCGGCAAGTAATGAATAAAGATTTAATCAAAATAATGGTTGTATAAATATAAATCTTGCAAGGGGTGAAAGTAAATTGAGATTAAGATAATTTTTAGACGTTTGAGTTGCTCGTTTCGCTCAACCCCCGATTTAGGCCGCACACACATACAAATTTATAAACGTACACCTACATATATATATATATACACTCACAAACACACCTATCGTTCGTTAACTTAAACCCCTTCATCAAATCGGTTGCTAAGCAGCGACCCCTTTTAAACGGAAATTACTTAACTACTTTCACTCCCTCTTCCCAGCCACCTCTTAATTATTCAATGCGCCAACGCTCATTCCACATCTTCAATCAGATATTTTCTTCTTGTTTACATAAGAAAACATATATACTTTACACAAATAACAACATTTAATTTATCATAATTATATTTATAGAAAAGATTTTAATTTTACTTATATTTATTTATACAATTTCCTAATACTTCTTAAATTAAATTACATCAAAATTAAATTTTCACTAAAAATTTAATGAAATATTGCAAAGAAAATTATTTATTTTTTAATATTTTGCAATATTTGTCAATTTATTTTGCAAATAAATTATTTTAAACAAATATTATTGAATAAACTTCTGAAAATGATTATTTCCGTCTATCTAAAGACAATTATAAAGTTTACTATAGCTTTTCAGAACTCCTACGTTCGTCCATCAAAATTAAGAAAATTTAATAAAAAATATTAAAATTTTGAAAATGATTATTTCCGATTGTCATGGCTTTTCCAGTGATTATTACATTCGTACATCAAAAAAACCTTATATTAAGTAATTTTTCTTCTTAATCGCAGCAATAAAATTGAAATTACTTAACTTAACTATTATTTAACTTAACTATTACAATTATATTTTCTTGTTAAACCAAATACAAGAAATAAATTTATATGAATAATTCTAATTATTACTAACTTTTACAAAGTGGTATTGATAATAGATCTTTCCCACCAATTTTAATGGTAATAATAAATTTGCATATTGCTTAAACATCTTAAAATACGAATCATTACATAATATCTTCATTAAAACATATTTTCATGTTGTTCTAACGGAAAAATCATTAATTTGTTTTAATTTTAATTTAATTTATTTTTAGAATAAATATAATCTGTTACAATAAATATACGAGTTTGAAAGCGAACAATTCACAAATTTCCAATTAATCCAACAGGGTTATATAATATTCAGAGATAATCCTTATACCTTTCTGAAGATAATCTGTTAACAAAAAAAACTGATACCATAATATTTTCTGCTGTTGGAACAGTTTTCAAAATTTTTCAAACTACACTCGTAATTATTTTCAATATTTATTACAACTAAAATTATCTAATAAATATAAGGTATTTAAGGTATTAAGAATCATTACTTTAAAAAATAGCGTAATCCAATATTAATATTCATCGTTTATTCAAAATCTTAAATCACTTATATAAATTTAAAAATTGTCAAATTTAGATTGCATGAAGTTATGTAATCGTGCATTTTAAGCGTAAAAGTGCGTTTTGCTTTAGTACAGGGGTGGGCAAACTGTTGAGAGCCAAATCTATAACAAATTTTTATTTTTCGAGAGCCACAAATATATTTTATTAACAAACTTTTAACATCGAAATATCAAAGAGCCGCAGTTTGCCGACCACTAAAATAAAATAATAATAAAATCATGAAAAATATAGTTTGTGGCACTATTAACATATTTTTAAAATGATTTGTTTTTTCGTCATCATTTAAACCAAAAGTATAACGACTTAAGTCTTTCTGTCTATTTTTTAATATCATATGATTCATTACAAAAAAAAAAACATTAAATTGCCTTTTAAAAAATACCTTTGGAATTTTATATAATGATTAGATAATAATTTCTATGCACAAAGCAACACCACAAATGACGCACAATATTCATTTATAAGGAGTCACACGATGTTGACATAACAGTCCAAACTATTTCAATTAATAATATTTATTGCAACAATAAATTTACAAAAAAATATTATTACAATTCAATTTCATCACCAAAAAATGATTTTACATCTATTAATTATCATAATTATAATAATTATGAAAATTCATCACGTACTAATGAAAATTTTACAATATTAATCAACTCAAATTTTATAGTGTTAATATTATAAAAAAAACTGTAAAATGTCTATTAATATAAAGAAATAATTGTTTTTAATATTTTTGTAATTTATTGCTGCAATAAATATTGTTATAAATCATGGAAGAGTATATAAAATTTTAATGGAATCAAAATCGGAAGTTTTCATCAGTAATTGCTTTGTAACACAAAGCAGTATAAAATTCCATCCTTTTGTGTTCGGTTTCTTTGTGATTTTGCAACGAATAAATGTCCTTGAATTCTCACATTAAGATTATAGATTTAGCTAACCACTGAAACATGTTTTCTTTAAGAGCACCTGACCTCAATTTTCTAGTCAAAAGAATCATATTTATATTAATACTAAATATTTTAATAATTTTATTAAATATGACTTAAATCAATATAAATCTAATTTATGTCTGTAGACAACTTTAGATTATTTCATGAGTGTATGTAGGCAACTCCATATACTCATTTCAAATTGAAACAGTAGTTATCATTCTTTTAACTTCTATTATTATCCAGTGTTTAATTGTTACATTTTTTTTTACGAATACCTCGTTTAACGTTACATTACTTTACAACAAATTTTCAAGTTTTAACAAAAAAGAATATTTGTGTCAAAAATGAATGAATTCCCAAAAGATTTATTTCTTCAGTCAACCCCTATTTATTTATATAAAAAAATAAAGCACATTTAATTAATTGTTTATTTCATAAAAAAAATCATCTTTCTAAAAAAGCTTTAAGAACGTATGTTTCTGATTCTTTTAACTTCTATTATTATCCAGTATTTAATTATCACATTTTTTTAATTTTACGAATACCTCGTTTAACGTTACCTCTGAAGCTACGTTACTTTACAACAAAGACCACATTTTCAAGATTTAACAAAAAAAAACTTATTATTTGTATCAAAAATGAAATAAATTCCCATTTAATTAATTGTTTATTTAATAAAAAAAAATCATTCTTATAAAAAAGCTTTAAGAATGTATGTTTCCGTTAGCAAATTTATTTTTACCTCCGATTACGAAGTTTTATTTAAAAAAGATTTTACTGCAAAAAAAATACAATTTACAAAAATAAATTTATTTTGTGCGTTTTAGAATATATCTATAACATAAAAATTAACTGTATGTTACATAATTAATGATCTTGATTAATTTATAACTTTTGAATATTATATGTTTTTTGTTAGAATATTTTAGATTAAATGAAAAATCAATTTAACATGTCTGAACTACATACAATACTGCATAAAGATAATTGAAGTTCAATTATCTTCATTATTTAGATGTTTGCAAATTGGGTCAGGAAATTAGAGAAAAAACAAACATACGAATGTATCATTATCATAAAATATGTAACTAATTGGACTGTTTTCAAATATTGACTTAAAAATTTCCATGGATGTGAACGACCCGTTCCTATAATGCAATACTTCTGTCCATTATAAAGTGCAACGCTAGTACCGCAAGCGCACCACTAAGATTAATATCCTTGGTCAGTTGATTCCAGCACTTCAAACAGCAAGATGCTCGTCACCAAGCTGTTCCTAATTTTCATCATCTTTAACTTAATTAAAGGTTTATAATAATACCTAAAAATATACTAGTAATAATAAATAATAATTTAATTCTAGGAGATGAGAACAAAAATTACGACAATTGTCCAGAAGCATTATATTCAGAAGATTGCGTCAAAAATGAATGTATTTGCGTACTGTAAGTTTATATAACATAATAAACAATACTTTTCAATTTAATAATACATATTTATTTCAGTTCACAAACTTTGGAGAAAACACAATACAAACCTCTTGGTATGATGTAGTAGTTAAAAATATTGCACTTTAAATGAATAGTTTTTATAATTTGAACTGATTTAAATCATTTTTCAAATTTACCAGCGGATAAAGCAATTAATAACATATGATGTTTGTTTTCATAATAATTTATTAATGTTTCGAAGCCAATGACACAAATTGAACTATTGATTCGTGTTCCAGTTCACTTTTCGCAATATATTTTTAATTCTCTCCCGTATTTACAAATCGATATTTAAAAAAGGCTTAACATCTATCAAGACATATCATTATTTTCAAAGCAATTTACACAATCTTATAAACAGTTATATTAATTTATTTCCAAGCACATCACCTTTAAGTATTTACGTAGTTCCAGGAAAGTTAAATATTTTAAGATAAAATATTTGTAGGCATTACGTAATCTAAACCAGCCCTATTTGTATAGGATTGGGAAGCTTGCATAGAAACCATACGTGAGAAATGTGTGTTTAGCCACGTGGTACTCCAAGTCCTTTCTTCCCCAACATCCTGATCTTTGACTTCCGGAAGCTGTGCAAGTGCTTTTCTCCACATTAACACATTATTATGACATCATTTCCGTTCTAAAGTCTTTTTTTATGAATTCCAACAATTCATTGTCATAATTCCTAGTTATGCATGATTTCAAAGTTTTCTCAGTTTTACCAAACTTAAAACCAAACTTCCTAAATTTACCTAACCCAACCTAATATAACCAAATTCAAGCTTAACCTAATTTTATTCTCATTATTTATTTATTTGCCCAAATTTATGCCACTTCTATTAACGACCGAATAAATATTTCTTATATAATTAATAATTAAAATATTCTCTTAAAAATATAATTATTCAATTTATTTACTAAACTTTGTACTATAATTTTCTATTTAGGTAACACCTCGGACAAAGATTTTAAAAAATTGTTATATTTTAAATTACTAATAGTATTATACACTACTTTAACTATGAACTTGCTTATACTATTGTTTATTTGGTACTTGAAAATATGGTACGTAACTCGACATAACTATTATTACATATAACTAATGGATTTATTTTAGGCAAATTCAACATTATAATCAATACCGTCGAATCTCCAGAATTAACAAATCCCCATAGATTATCGAAATATAAAGAATCGCTGAAACTATAAACATATTTTAAAAAATGCACTTGGATCACTTTATATAATTATTATGCAACATGGAAAAATCTTCAGTGTATTTGTAATATTAGTTCTAAAAGCAATATTTCACTTAGTTTGGTTTCAAAAATTCAAAACAAATTGAATTTTAATTTTAAAAAAATCTAAAACAATTAAGTATACTTAAATATTTTTTTTTCTATTTTCGGTTCCAAACAGTCCGCTGTATACTTTTTAGAATTAATAATATGTTTTGTATTAAATCTTAACAAATTGTACTACAATTAATAAAGCTTTACATAGATGCATTTACTTACATATTTTTTTATGCAATTCCTTCTCTACTTTTTATATTTAAAAATTAAAAAGTTTAAAATAATAATTTTAAATTTCAACAAAATTATCTCTACAAAATTTTGTTCAATTAAAAAAAATTAATTTAAGAGAAACAATTTATAAAACTAATTATAAAATATTATGTCACATTTGGAATTTATTACTATTAATGTAGATAATAAAAAAATAAGTTTACATATGGAAACCATCCAGTATACAATTACATAATGCATTATGAGTATAATTTGAAGTGAGTGGAATATAAAGAAAACAGTATGTTACCCCATGACGTTCTCCAGACATGAATACTCAATGGTAATTCTATTTATAACGAATTTAATGACTTAAAGCTTCTAAAACCTTTAGTAAACATACTTAATGTATACAACTTTTTTCTTGGATTATTGATTTATAAAAGAAATACGTTTTCAGCTAAGTTTGATTGTTTTATCAATAAGTATCAAATATATCAATTTAGAAATATTATTTTTAATTGCTTATAAAAATTGTATAATAAATGGAATAAAACGTGATTAAATTCAATAGGCTCTTGAAAGAAAAATAATAATTTCAAGGCAAGTTTAGTTTTCAATGTTTTTTATTTGATATTTGATCCAAGAACGGTATGCAATTAATAAACTATTTATTTCAATTAATGAAAGCGCTTATTGTATGACCATTGACCTTAGGATGTGTTTCGTAGAAATGAAAAACTTGAGTAGGTCAAGTAGACGATCTTTCCGAAAGATCTAGAAATATTATATAAACTCGGTGGAACAGATTTACGTGTCCTAAATCATGCGGCATTTTCTTTGTTGGGAATTAGTATGGGGGACCAGGTGCAAGTGAAAAGTGTTTGAAAGAATTCCGAAAAAAAAAATGCAGCAATAGAAAAGAATAAGAAGAAAGTCTTAACATAAATCAATTTTGAAAAGAATATGATGTTGGGATTAAAAATGATTCATCGCATTAGTTTAGGTATAATTTGATGATTATTTAGAGAATTGCAGCAATTGAAACCTGAATTAGGATTGTTGCGTGATTTAATTTCAAGGTACATCGCAGGAGGTAAGCAATTAAGGGCTGTTGAAACACACTCATGTTTATGAACCGGTCATGTTCCATTGACGCACCAAAAGTTACAAAACTAGTTAAAACGTGCCTACAGTCGATTCTATTTCCCGAAGTGTGTCATCAATCAATCTGGTAGTACACTAAAATTTCCACCGAAAAAAATATATAGAAAAAAAAAGGTTCTGGAAGGGAGTTTCCGGTGGTGGGAGGCGAGCCTTTATATAAGAAGACCGCCGAAGAAGTGCTTCAAAACGAAAACTATGTGTCTACCAGCAAGAAGTGAGCTCAAGCCTCTGAGACCAAGTAAATTTGTGCTGAAGAAGCAATTCCAGAACTTGCAGACCTTTGAAAACACTGTAGAAGATGCTGACTTCGACGATGTCCTTTCGCAAACAACACAGTACACGAAGACAGCGATTGAAGCGATCAACAACAAGTTTAAGTGCTTCCAGAAATCTGCAGCTTACAAGTAATATATAAAAATTAACCATAATTAATCGCAATACAATCAATAATTTTTTAGGATTCTTTTCAAGACGACGCAACCGGCGCATTTGATCACAGCCGTGGCCGTGGCTGCTATTGGTCTTATGCTGTATCCTAATTCATACAAAAACGCAGAAACTCCATCAAGTGTATTAAATTTAATATATTTGGGATCGTTTAGCATATATTTTGGTACCCAGATATGGATGACTTTCGTTTCCGGCCTCTCCTTGTACTTCTCGCTGCCTCGTCACCATTTCGGCAACGTTCAAAGGGTTCTTTTCCCGAAGTACTTCTTGCTAAATAGCGTCCTCTGCATGTTGACTCTTTGGATTTTCGTGAACCGTCACCAGACTGAGATGTTACAGGTAGATTACATCCATACTACTCAGGTAATAATAGTCTTTATGGAATTTCACTTTTCAGATATTGGTGTTAACGACATCCTTTCTTGTCAACCTATTGATCAGGCTCTACCTGGCCCCACCGCTCTTGAAATTGATACTGATGAAAAACAGGATCGAGCATACGGCTGGTATTGGAATGGAAATTGGAATTCACGATGTCGGCCCTTTAAAAAGTTGCCCGCACTACATCAAGATACATAAATCATTCCGCACCATCCACATGACCATAGCCATTGGTAATATTATTACCATGGCTTGTTCCGTGAGTCACCTAAATTATCTAAGCCATAAACTATGTGATTTGTAAACATTATGCGATACTTTTCTAATTATTCTAGTATTTAGTAATTAATTTAAAACAATAAAATATTTAATTTTTATATTACTTGTTTTAATCACCACCAGAATAATAATTATTATTTATCAACAATAATTTTGTAAAAACATTAATAATAAGAGAATAAATAATTAACATTTAAAATGTTAAAAACTGTATAAAACTAATAATAAAAAATTTAAATCTAATTTTTGGATAATGTTAAAACTTATAGAATTAGTAATATTTGTTATTAAATGCATGATCATTCTACATGAATCAGTTACAACATAGGAATTCCAATTATGCAATCATCTATTTCATAAGAAACTAGTAATTCAAAAATGATCTCCTTGTGGGGCCTCGATTTGAATGCCACCATTTGGTTTTAAAAAAATACTTATTTTTTAAATAAATACAAATAAAATATTGATTGAGAAAATGAAGCCTGGATTCTTCATTTTCTCTGAGGTGTCTAAGGAACCTCAGATAGGTGTGAATCGGCGGTAGATTTAAATTACTGTGGAATACTACTTTTGTTGGGTTTAGACATTATAATAGGGTTGTTATCTGGTATTAAGGTATTTAAGTGAACCTAATTGTATAACAATTATATAATAATTATTGGATGTATGCAACTTATCATACATTTTCTGTTAAGTTACGTTTACGTGTAGATGAAAATTGTATTGGAAAATTACTTTTGTTGAGTTTAAGTGTAAGGGCATTTATTATACTATTCATATAAGAATTATGTAATAATTATTGAATATATGCAACTTATCATACATATTTTGTTATATAAAACCAGTGTAATAAATTGAAATGTATATTACACGATTATTAAGTAATAAATAACAGTTAATTAATGTTTATTGAAACATGATATACATTCCAATATGTAAATGAAAAACAGATGTCGCTGTTGCGTAATTAATTAAATATATTATGTTTCATCCCTTTAAAACCCAACCTCAAAAACATTTAAGTGTCAGAAGTTAGATAGTTAGAAACAAGAGAAATAATTAAAGGGTTTATATAAAAAAGAAATGGCTAAGGGCAAAGGCTTTTATAAACCATATTGGGCTTTATGTGTTTTACGTGTGTTGCTTGTCCTTGTGCCTCAAACAGGTTATATCCATCCAGATGAGTTTTTCCAGACGGTGGAGGTTTTGGCTGGTACTTAGAAATTAACTGACTGGTTCGTGTTACCTGTTTTTAAAAATTTGGTTTACAGGAAGGATATTTGAGTTGGATGTTAGTTTACCATGGGAATTTAATGTTACTGCTCCTGTGAGGAGCATAGGAATTCCTTATTTCACTATTGGGTTTAGCTATAAAATCCTACAAACTTTAGATACATTTACAAGACTATATATGAACTTTAATTTCATAACTCCTTACTATCTATTAGTATTCCCAAGAATGTTTATGTGCTTGTTATCATTTCTAGTTGATTATTCATTATACAAATTGTGTGTGATCAACAGTGAAAAGTATAAATCTCGTTTGTTGATATTGTCAAGTTCATATGTTATGATTATTTATGGGACTCGTACATTTACAAATAGTATAGAACTTATACTGTTCGCTTTGTTGCTTTATTATGTTGGGGAGAGTATGATATTCTCTAATGTTATTGTCAGGCAGAGGGAATATATAAATAAGAGATACCATAAAACAAAAAATCCGGTTGAAAGAGCAAAGTTCCATAAATTAAGATTATTTCTTGCTTCAGATTCATACAGAAATTGCTTTCAGATTGCAACTATATCTGTAATGGGATTTTTCAATAGACCATCATTTTTGTGTTATGCTTTATTCCCTCTTTTCTTTTGGTTGTACAGAGGGATTGGTTATAGATCTGTGATGTCAACAGAATTCCATATAAGAATTATGTTACTTATTTTATCGTCCACTATTCCAATTGTATTTTTAATTTTAATAGACTCTTTCTTTTATGGGTACATTTCATGGGGCGAGATAGGTATGTTAGATATATCCATAAACAGTTTTGTATTCCCTCCATTAAATTTTATTAAGTATAATGTAGATAGTCACAATTTAGCTAGACATGGCCTACATCCAAGATATTTACATTTTCTTGTTAATATTCCTCTACTGTTCAACGTGTTAGGAGTTTTAGCGTTATTCGGTATATCCAGCTTAATTATTAAGTAAGTAGTTTTTAAATTCTTTATTACTTTTAATAATTAAATTTAAACTTGTTTCAGGCTTGTAAGAGGAAAGTACAACCTGCTTCCTACTGTGAGAAGCATCAAGGGTTTGATGACAGCCTCTTTCGTAACACCAACAATATTATTATCCCTGTTTCCTCATCAAGAATCCAGATTTATAATTCCCATCATTCTTCCGCTGGTGTATCTTCACGCTTACGATATTTATAAGGAGCCAGATCACAGTTTGGTCAAGGCTCCAAAGAACAGCCACAAGAAAGATGTAGCTGACAAGAAAAATAATCACAAGAGTCATTACTTACTTAAAGCTTGGTTTAGTGTGAACGTCTTATGTGCTCTTTATTTCGGCTTCATTCAGCAAGGCGGTGTCCTGCCTGTCACCGCTTTTCTTTCCAACGAAGTCAACGATAAGCCATATTACAACTATCACGTAGTTACTAGTCACATTTATAGCATTCCCCATGCATTCCTTTTACAACCTGATACTGATAAAGTATTCTACAAGAACAAATCCAAGTACCAGATTTCCAAACACGTTTTCACTTACGAAAGAGGATCCAAGGATACAACGATTCTAATACGCGACATTTCCGCGATTTTGAATACTGCCAACAATAAAGCCCGACGGTACAGAATGTACCTTGTGATATCCGGCAGTCTGCTTGATCAATTAGAACAAGCTATGAAGAATCGCGAATTTTCGCAGATCTACATGAAAAATATTGCGAATTTCTATCCTCACTTCAGCGCCGAAGCACTGCCAGATTTCTCTGAATTGATACACATCCTAAGCGTAATGGACATGAAAAGTTTAAAATACGAAATGTTCACGAAGTGCTTCATAAAAATACTCAGATCTTTCAGTTTAACCGTTTTCGAAGTGAAATTAATTAAACCACAATCGATTTAAAGACAATTTGTATACATTTACATAACATTTATTTGGAATAAAATGATTTACATCAATATACTTAATTTATATTAATTACCCAAGAAATACATTGGCCTCGTTAAGGTTGTAATACAATATATGTGAAGATTGTAATTTGCACTTCTTGTTATGTAACGACCAACGACGTTACATAAATGTTAATTATTGTTTTGATATAATAAATTTTATTAATATTAGGCCATTCATCTTCTCATTAATCGATTAATTTAACATTCAGTAGATATTTTTTTTTCTTCTAATTTTAGATACACAAATTTTATAGATTTTTAGTGTTATTACAACCTAGACATAAATTCATTTTTTTTAAACATTTAGATGATACTTATATACTATTAATTCGAACACTTATTACATAGACAACGACTTAACTAATATTTCATTGTTTAAAATTTTAATTAAATACAATTAGTGACTCTTCCGTTCGTAACAGTCTGCATAAAACCTTTTTTTTGTAAATCTTAAAATTTAGTTCAGTTCCTCCATAGCCAATTCTTTTTCATAAATATTTTCAATTTTTTTTTAATTATATTTTATGATTAAGAAATCTCTAATTCGTCAAATTCTTTTGGTCAATTTTGTTACAATGCCAATCGATCAAAATATACTCGGAAGAAGACAAACCCCGTCTCGATTGGCAATAAAATCCTTCAATCTTAAATATCTCATCTCTCCGACGAATCACAGTACATTTAGTATACATTCAATTTATTATAAATTACCACGATTAGTACGGTGATATCGACAGCATGCGAACTGGCCGCACTTAGTAGAAACTAACATTTACTAAAACTTAGTGAAGTCTAACAGTTAGTATTCAATTTGTAGAGATACAGTTCGCAGACTGTCAATGAGTATAATCATAAATATATTTTATATTTAAACATATATAGATATAAAAAATAGTTAGTGTAAGTAAGTCATACAATGCACAAGTACAGAAAAATCAGTTCAGCCCCTATAAACTAATCAAAACAGACTTTTAAGTTTAGACTGCATGAACTGATGATGAGTATAAGCAAACATAAAAGAAGTCTAGTTAATAACATCGAACATTGACTTAATAACTAACATGAATCATGCTTCGCACTACAGAACTTCTTTTTTTTTGTTTGATTTCAAATACATTTACTTAGTAGGTAACATCGCTTTTAACTGTAATTATATAAGCAGTATTATATATATTTGACACACAAATTACTATTTTTTTTTTTAGTATTCTCACTTGCCAATTAAAGCAATGAAATGCTTAAATGCGCATTAATTAATGTCAAGAATCTAACCCATTGATGATAATTAGCTGCTATAGCAATCGAATGAAAGTACTTTATCAGTACAACGCAAATGAAGGCATTTGCATTTTCTTATTTCTAAAATTGAAGTACGGGTTCACCTACAAATGCTATAGCATACTAAAAGATCAAAAGGTTAGTTTATGATATTGCACGATATTCACAATCTGACATGTAAATCACCATCAAAATCTGTTAGACTGTACTTGCCCATTATGATTCCTCTTAGGAACAAGGTAGATTAGATTAATTATACCTGCTTTTGTAATAACTACGGTTCGGAATGGTTTGGCCCCAAGCAATTAAAAATGACCGTAGTCCAAGCTTGTATTAATCATGCATAAGGCTGATGTTCTTGAGCATGGTACTGACTTCACTAGCGACGCTCTCAGAAACTTTAGCTTCATTGGTAGGCTTGCGACCATACCTGCTAATCAATATCTCAACATCTTCTTCCTTAAGAGCCAAACCGGACAATCTGTCAGGCAAGTGCTTGTCAACATTTAAAATGGACCAAAATTCTTTTTGAATATCAATAACTTCTTCGAACGCTTTATAGGCGTGTAATTTGGGCATTTCAATTTTGAGTCGCGGCAAGGGATCACCCAGTAATGCTTTCACGCAGAAGTTCATTGAATGCTTCAGCGTTGTGGTGTTATACCCACCTTCCATAGAAACGATCAAGCGGCCTCCTGCCAATGAACGTAATAGCTGAATCATATGACCGAATGTTTCCGGATGCACCCTGTAGTTTCCCAAGAGATCATTGACGCCTGCATCAAATCCTGCTGAGACGATGACTAGTTCAGGGGCATACTGATAAGCAATCGGAAGGACGATCCTGCAGAACGCATTTAAATACTCGGTGTCGCCCATCTTTTCCTGCGCACGAGACTAAACACACAAAAATAAATATTTAAAAATCTGTACTTTTCGAAATTAATTACCGAATTGAATGGAACATTGACGTTGTATCCTGTTCCGAGTCCTCTGCCAGTTTTGGTGCTCGATCCGTCCTGTGTCGAAGGAAAGTAAGTCCCTTGCTCGTACTTATGAATGCTCAAATATAACACTCTATCCGTGTCATAAAATATTTTTTGAGTGCCGTTTCCGTGGTGAATATCGAAGTCCACAATCAAAATTTTTTCCAAATTGAAAGTGTCAAGAGCGTAACGTGCAGCAACAGCCACGTTGTTAAGGTAGCAAAAGCCAAGAGACTTACTTGGTTCAGCATGATGACCTGGTGGACGTACAATAGCTACACCAGAAGCAAAATTACCTGATAAAACAGCATCTGTTACTGATAACACCGTATTAACAGCTTTAAGTATGCTGATCTTGCTTCCCGTTGGATTCCAATACATGTCGTTGCTCTGCGACATTGGGACATAACCCTCCTCGGTTAATTGTGTAACGTACGAGGTGATATGCGTCTTCTTGGCCCACTCTTCGCCACTCAATTCAGGAATCTGTTTATAAATTTAAATATCAATACAACAAAAAAATAGCTTTAAAAATCAAAGAATTACATCAACTTTAACGCATCGCTTGTCCAGTTCTAATTCCTTGAATCTCTCATACACGGCTTTAAGTCTTGCTGGCGTTTCAATACCATTGCTCTCATCCATGTGTAAACCCATATCATCATCGTAGCCGTAACAGACCTTGTTGCTTTTAAATTCACCGTAATCTTCGAACATAAAAAATAAAATGAACACGGGTCTCGATTACGTAATTATTACGTAACTTACATTGTTTTAAGTCGTCAATTAAATTGGCGCACTTTTCATAGACGACAGCTGACATCACCGGATAGCAGTTACGAGTTTCAAAAGGAGGAGTAAACTCCTTCCCGAAATATTTAATAACAACATGATGGATAATATCCTTCATACCGGAGTCCTCCAAATCATATCTGTTGTACACTTTGAAGCAACCCCAAAACTCGTGCAAAACGCATTTTATGTTGTTAATCATTTGACGAACTTCTTTGTGAGCTTGTCCAAGAGGAGGCAAAACTGCTGGTTTATCGTCCAGTAAAGCTCTGAGCGTCATTGATACACCTTCAGCCAAAGAAGGCAAGAAATATCCGCCTTCTAAAATAACTGCCAACTTGCCTTCAGCTACCCCAGACAAAAGTTTAATCAAATGACCATAAAACCCAGGTGAAACACACATCTCTCCCTAAAATTGATGTGTTTAATTAATATAAGGAACTTGTATTTCCCTCCTCAAGTTATGACGTGCTTATTAAAAATAATCAATTTAAACAAAGTCCGAATTTATGAAATTGCCCATAATGATAGAAACGCATATTATAAATGAGCGACAATGACCCAAAAAATCTCTGATTCATATTTCATATCTAAATTGGTTGGTTAATTTGCATGAATAAAAAAATAATTAATGGCCTTTTAAAACCGCGAAATATTGTTATATAATGATCGTTAGTTCTATTATAAATTGGCCAACCTTTTCGTCACCCAGTAAACAGTCATAACCAGCGGAGACTAAGACGAAATCAGGATTAAACTAAAAAAAATAACGAAATAAAATTAATATACCTCTGGACATCCAACGCAAGCATCGTATCCGGCAGAAAATAATATCATATCTGCCTGGAACTAAATTCAATTTGAAATTAGACAAATATTAAACTTAAATTAAACATTGAAATTCCTGTTGTAATAAAAGTAAATAAGTGAAGTATCTCAAAAAAAATACATACTTCATAGGCGATGGGCAACAAAATGTGAGTTAAAACTGCCATATAGTCAGAATCACTTAGGCCTGTAGCATTCAAGGGAACATTTATGTTGTAACCAACACCCGGTCCTTCACCAATGTAATCAAATGAAGACTCGCGTAAATTGGGCCAAAACAACCCATTTTCATAACGATGGATTGAGAAGTAAAGGACCCTAAAATATCATTAGAACCAATGTAAAACAATGTACCATATTGGATAAGAATTTTACCTATTATCCTTGTAGAACATCTGCTGAGTTCCTTGACCATGGTGAACATCAAAATCAATGATCATAATCTTTTTCATTTTTTTAGTCTCCAAAAGATAATGAGCTGCACAGCCCACATTATTGATGAAGCAATAACCATTGAAGTTATCCTTTTGTGCGTGATGACCTGGTGGTCTAACTATAGCCAACCCATTTTGGATAGTTCCCTCAGCAATATTCTTAACCAACGATAAAGTTGAATACATTGCAGTTAATGTACTATCATATGTGTACTGCAATAAAATCAATGGACATAAATAATAAATAAAACATTATTGGGATTTGTTTGACGTCGCCAAATTTTAATCAGCCAAAAATCCAGTTTTATATTCAATAAATTATTTGTAAAGTATTGTTTAGTAAATCTTTAAATTAATTTATTGTTAGTTTTTAAAAAAATTGAATTTTTAATGCATTTAATTCAAAATGTTTGCAAACCTGGTTAAAATAGATGGCATCATATTTAGAGGCCACCTTCTCAGTTTCCAGAGGGTGGAATTTTTCACATATATTTTTAAGCTTCTCCAGTTGGGCAATAACAGTCTCTGGTAAATAATCATCAAAATTACGCTGAACATCAATGAGCTTGCACTCTTCAAATAAGCCCTGTTCCCTTATACTGTAATTCGTAAATTGTTATTTAATTGTTGAGTTACATTGAAATATCAATTTACCGTTGAAGTATAGCAGTATATCTGTCAGGATTCTCTGGGTATCGAGAATCCCAAACACATTTGTGTTTCAACATATCATTATTGTAAATTACCCCTGTTGGTTTCCGTATCATACCATTGCATGAAGCAGAGACTTCATAATCATCCACTAAACAGTTTTCCAACTCCACATTTGTTTCTGGAGAGTTCTGCTTCATTCTTTTTTTGAAGTCTCGCAAAGTCTCCTGCAAGTCCAACTGATTTAAAAATGATCAACAAAAAAAACTAAATTAAATATGAGAAGAGGCAGTAACATAAACAAAAATATATAAATTTTATTGTTTTATACACTAATATGTCTACTTATATTTGTTTAAAGCAGATAAGATTAAAGCTCATATGTTAGATTTGCCAACAAAAATATGTTTACCCTGGGAACATTGCTATCGCCTGCACCTATCTCTGGCACGGGTACTGCTGCCGAAGCTGGATCATTGGAAACAAGAAAAAGTAAATGAAATTTATTGTTCAGATGGATTGTGCAACTCTGATATTATTGTATGACATAATATCTTTAAACGCCTACACGAATTTGCATAAGGATGAATAATTTAAAAAAAAGTACAAGACATATGTAATTTGAAATGCAAATACCAGGGTAGCAAAGGATGGGGTGTGGATGTCATTTATAGGGATGATATAGGGGTACTATCAATTGGGTCTAGGGCTAATGGCTCCAATCGATCAATACGTTAATATCTCTTAACTATTGCATACGTCTCGTTTTGAAATGATTCGGAGATTTGGAGGAGAGTTTAAGAGATGCTGGATTAAGGATGAAGTATCTGAAATACTTAAGGGACTGCCTCACCTTTATCGCTCATATTGATTTGTAGGTCTGTTATGGTTTGCAAAATATTTCACTGCACCAACGTCCCTAACACTCCACAAAGAACAACTGACTGTTGCCTAGTGTTTACAAAATCCCAGGACTTTGATTTGTCTGCGAGTTGCGCAGTAACTGTTAATGTAGGACGACCCTGTTTACACAATGCAAGTAGACGTTCCCAGTGTTGCAACCAGTGTGCAACCCCAGACAAGTTGAGCTAGGTGTATCCCTAGGTCAAACCACTCCCGGATGATGCGCTGCTTGGATACGAAAATCAATACCATTGCATGCATTTCACCCTCTTTTTTCTAATGTACATTCAAATCGCATGCGCCACCTGACCGAGCTCTTATACTTTACGGACGTTCCGCGGGCATCATCTGCGGCGCTGCATCTACTATGACCTACATAATTTTGAACTTCAAAATTACTAAAAACTAGAGATATCAAAGGGAATTACATAATTAGAGGAATGACAATGCAAAGGGCTTCTTCATATTAGATACATCCATCATTTGTAGCACCCCCAGCTAGTTGACAACCTAGGTTGTACTTACAAACCAAGTTGATATGTTATACACATATTTTTCTTGTACAAAAACAAGGATTTCTTCAGGTAATACATACATGTTCAATTAAAAATATATATATCAATACAAATTTAAAAATTAGAGAAATCGGTATAAATAACGAGTATACAACATTAGTATTGTTCTAGATCAGTCATGAGATCTGCAGAGATAGCTGGTATATAAGACGATATGTTACCCTCGGTACGCATATTTTTCTTGTACAATTGCAAGAAGTATATATATAATATATAGCAAATATGAAATGCTTTAGCAGTTTTCAAAATCTTAGCTTATTGAATAATATCATATTGTGCAATCTGATAGTATTAAGATGTGAGCTTTCAACATCCATTTTAGTTCTGTTGCATGTTTCATATAGTTTGTTGATGAAAATTCACTCACCGAATACTTCTGACATATTACTTTCTTCATCTTGTAGAATCTCCCTCTGGTGCAGATGAATCAAACAGATGTTGTCATACTATTCTTCACGACGAAGAAGTCGACCAGTCGGTTGCGGTGATGGATTGCAAGTGCCTGGCCAACTGCTGCAGATTGATGGTAGGCCGTACCGTCGCCTAGGCAACGTTTGGATGCACCCGGGAAATAAGCCGTTTGCGAACCCCGGCCGAGTTCCCAGGTAACAAGCAAATTTTAAATAAATAAATCGATACGAATTGCAAATAAATAATTCTTTTTAATGCGCTCCGAGATCGTGCGACATCTATCAATCTGAAGTGTGAAATTTATTACCTAACATTTATTTAAAAACTGCAGCAATAATTCATCACCTTTCGAAGACTGTTTAGATTTAAACATAATAAATACTGTGCATCTCAAGATTGTCTTAGTTTCAAGAAGATAGGCATACCCTCAAGACTGTGGCTATTAAGGCTTTAAGGAAATTATAAATTTATTATATAAAAAGTGCATTCCAAAGTGCGCGCATAGTTGGTTACATAACTACCGTATTAAGTAACAACCTTTCCTACGTTATACACCCATGTATAATTGGCAGTCTAGTCCAAAACAAATCATTCATAGCGATCTCTGGCGTGAACTTCGTATCTGTTCATAACATTAGCAACTATTTATATGTTTGTAGTTATGTCCTGAATGAATAGCATAGTTTAGAAATGAGTAGATTATTTTTCGATCGACTATTCGTTAGGCGGCTAACGCAAAGGCGTTATTCTACCTCTTGGTCTGATCTAGCCAATGCCTTCAATACTAGGCCAACCAGTCATCTCAATCTGAGCTTAGTCAAAGAGAACAAGGTATGTACATATGCTGACTTACCAATATGTTTCAATTTATTTCATTTTTAGGGGTTATTTGAAGTACCTGAACTGTCTTCATATGAAGGCTTTTATCTGCTCAAGGATAGGTGTATTTCAGAAACCAATGGCCTTATTCAGGAAGCCATTAGTGAGAATCGAACACGGAAGATGGTTGAAATATTTGATGAACTGTCTGACAACCTGTGCAAGGTTGCTGATCTAGCTGAATTTATTAGGCTGGCACACCCCAGTGGTAAATATAAACAAGCTGCTGAAATCGCTTGTGGTGCTGTCAGTGGAATTGTAGAAAAGTAATATAAAGTTTATTTATATTTATTTTATTTTTTAAATAATTATGTTTTAGGTTGAACACTCACAAGTCTTTGTATGATGCTCTGCAGAGGGTGGTAAAGGAAGGAGATCTAATTCCAACCAATGATGTAGACAACCATGTAGCACAATTATTCTTATTTGATTTCGAGCAAAGTGGAATCCATTTACCAGAAGCTGAGAGAAATAAAGTTGTTGCTTTGAATGACTCAATTTTGCATTTAGGCCAGCATTTTGTTGCAGGGGCTGCAAATCCTCGTAAAATCAAAAAACAACAACTACCTCAATATATACAACATATGTAAGTGCAATTTCTATTCATATTAAAACTTATGAAATATATCCTTTTTTAGCTTTCCTGCAGATGGTGATAATGTTCTAGTCTCTGGTTTAAATGCTGAATCTACAAACCCTGTGGCTAGGGAATTGGCATATAGAATTTACTTGCATCCTGATCCTCATCAAGATTATTTATTGACTGAATTATTGAAAGCAAGACATGAGTTAGCTGTTATTTGTGGATTTCAAACATATGCTGAGAGAGCTTTAAAAGGAAGCATGGTGGAAACGCCAAACACTGCAATGGAATTTTTAAATTTGTTGTCTAGAAATTTAAGGGAACGGGCTGAGAATGATTTCAATGTAATGGCTATGATGAAAAAAGCTGACAATCCACAATCTGGAGCACTGTCTGCTTGGGATATACCATACTTCACACAAAAGTACAAAAAAGAAAAGTTTAAAGTTGCTTCCAGTGAATATTCGCCATACTTCTCTTTGGGTTCTTGCATGGAGGGATTAAATATATTATTTAATAGATTATATGGGATTAGCTTAGAAAATAAGGAAATATTTAATGGTGAGGTATGGACGTCTGACGTGTACAAATTGGCTGTGACTCATGAAACTGAGGGATTGCTTGGGTACATTTACTGTGATTTTTATGAAAGAGATGGTAAACCAAATCAAGACTGTCATTTTACAATTAGAGGAGGTAAATTGATGGCCGATGGTTCTTACCAGACACCAATTGTTGTTCTTATGCTGAACCTTCCAATGCCTAGATGGTCTACTCCGTCGTTACTTACACCTAGCATGGTTGATAATCTGTTCCACGAAATGGGTCACGCTATGCATTCGATGCTCGGCAGAACTCGGTATCAGCACGTCACTGGGACGAGATGTAGCACGGACTTTGCCGAAGTACCTTCGGTGTTGATGGAATTTTTCGCTAGAGATCCAAGAGTGCTGAGGACATTCACTAGACACTTCCAAACGAAAGAGGCGATGCCTGAAGATATGCTCCAGAGGCTTTGCGCATCCAAGCACTTGTTCACAGCTAGTGAAATGCAGATTCAATTGTTCTACTCAGCTTTAGACCAGAATTATCATGTGAGTCATCCCTTGAGCGGCAACACGACGGACGTCCTGGAAGCAACGCAGAATAACTTCTACAGTCTGCCTTATATAAAAGACACAGCTTGGCAATTGAGGTTCAGCCATCTGGTTGGTTACGGCGCCAAGTATTACTCATACTTGGTTTCTACTGCTTTGGCATCTTGGATCTGGCAGACCTATTTCGAGGCAGATCCCTTAAGTAGAACGCAGGGCGAAAGGTACAGAAGGGAGTGCTTAGCTCACGGAGGAGGAAAACCTCCATGGAACCTCGTCGCCGATTTCCTTCAAAAGGAACCTTTACCTAGTCATTTAGTCGAATCTATAATACACGAAGTCGACTCCAAAAACGAACTGATGGAGCAGGTCGCAAAAATATACAAAAACTAAAGTCCAGATATTTTTTTATTTATAAAAGAATCCTCTCAGAATATAACATGTTTCAGACCGACGACATCGAAAACGCAAATGTTTCATATTTACAAATATAGTTGTTACATACAAATAAATTTACTTTTATTATTTATTTTTTCCAAAACCTTAAAATAAAAGTTTCAATACCATCTTTTTACATCGTCTTCAAAGAATCTTAAAACTGATTGAACCTAAAAGAAATAAATAAAAAAAAATACAAGATAAATATTGTTATGTGACAAACAATGTCTTCCACAGAAAGGAATTCGCAACGCAATGCAACGATAAAAAAAAACGAACAAAGTGAAATACACGTATCACTACAATTTTCAACTGAAAATTAAAATTCTCAATAAAGCAGAATGAAAATTTATAGACTAGATTGGCAACCTAAACCTCTATTGTCAATCAGAGAAAATAATATATAATTAAATATTGAAACGATTAAACATGGAAACAAACTGTTAAGTTTTCCTTATGCAACGTAGTTATATTGGTTGGGATTATCCTTGTCACGCTCCATATAATCCCTGTCGATTAATGATTCGATTCTCTTCTTCAGATCAGCAGGCTATAAATAAATATAATAATTATTATCAAAGATCAGTTTCAATTTTAAATATGATTTACCTTAACCGGGAATTTCAGTTGCAAGTATAATTCACTAATTAAAAGATTATGGCTCAAGGTCTTCCTCATCTTCATAATTCTTACTATAGCTGCATCAATTTGATACTGTCGATCTTGATACACTCTTTCTTCAGTTGCCTTCTGTTCTTCCGTCTAAAACAAGAATATGTAAATTAATATACACTTGTTATAAGCCTTGATTAAATCCTTACCGTTTCTTTCATCTGAATTTGATTAATCTTAATGCGATATAGTTTATTGGCAAATTCATTATTAAAATTGAATTTATCCAGAATCTCGATGTCCCTTCCTCTTGGTGTTTTATTGAGAACTCTTGCTTTGCCACATGCTAACGATTGCAAGGTACGTTTTAGCTCTCCATCTTCAATGTTTGTGGCGGTTTTAATATCATCGAAGGTCAGTTCATCAGATAAATTGAATAAAAGGAGTACAAGAGATTGAAACAAGGATACTACGAGCTCTTTACGACCGGATTTAAAGCGTGCTTTTAACACGCAATAACCGAGTGTTGGTTGCCATTGGAGTTTCCTTCCACTATGCTTGCTCAAATAAAATTTGTTGAAAACCTCCTGAAGTTGTACCATATTCTCTGGTATATTCACTTCCATCGGTGTATATGTTGGCCAATAACCCATAGTCAATATATGGACAGTCATCTCTAATGTTGATAAATCGTTGTTGCTGTTGCCAACATAATGTTTAAAAGCAACAACAATATCTTTGCTTAGCTCCATATCTTTAAACATGCCCTCAAGTTTGGAAGTAAATCCTCCGCCGCATTCCTGCTTCAGTTTACTCAACATACTTTTCTCAGCATCGACGCTGGCACTCTTTCCAACTAATAATCTTTTAGCCAAATCCTTTTTATAAAATGCCTCAAACACATCTTTTCCATGAATGAACCTGAACAATACCATGATCTTATCTAAAAGCCTTTCAAGCTCCTCTTCAGTGGCTTCTTTATTACCAGCTCTCAACTTCGAGTCCACAAATTTAGCTGAAAAAAGAAACGTATTATAATTATTTATATTTTAAATTTAATTTAATTAATTTACCTATTAGCTCTGCTGGTTTATTCGCCCTTTGATTAATGAAATATTCAAAAGCCTCTTTCAATGAGTTGCTAAATTTCTCATTCTTGTTGAAACAAGTGGCTACGACGTTATCCATAGTATCTTTAAAGTCAAGCAGCTCTTGAACCATCTCTTTGTCCTTCTCAGGATCAATAACAATGGTGCGCCCTCGCTTTTTAATGTAGGCATTAAAGGAAATGCAGAGTTCCGAATGTCCATTCTTAACTCGACCAAAAAGCACGTATAAAAGACTCAAATCAGATAATCTGTTTCCCTCAAGTAAACCGTCCAAGCCCTTCTGAAGTATATTGTTAACATGTTCACTCAGAAGCTGCTTTTCAATGTTGTGAATCAGTTGGTACTTGGTACCTGAATCCAGATAGTGCAAAACTCTTTCATTTTCTTCTAATATACGTTTATCCACATGCGCCAAATACTGTGGAATCTCCATTTCCTGCATCAGTCTTTGACCTTCAGCTGCATAAAGACGCTCAGTGGCTACTAAAAACTTTTGTTCAAATGCTTGATCATAGATTTGTAAATCCGTGAGCATTCTGAGCAGAGATTTCAATAAGGTACGATCGACTGCATCTCCTTGCCTCTCTTTCTCTATAAGCATTAATAAACCATCAACGATCCTTGTTTGGACAAGAGTGTACTGTAGTATATATTGTCTAAATAATTCCAAGCCCATTTCCCATATGGAATGAATATGAGGTGTTTGCAAGACATATGTGCGATCCAAATAGAGAAAAATACTACGTATCATAATCATTTGATGACAATGACTTTGCCATGTGCAATTCATTTTCTTTAAAAATAGAAATCTGTCCATAGATTCGGCTAAAAATTGTTCTATATTATCACGTACATGACTCTCTGTTAACAGCCTTAAATTATTATATAAAGTGTTAGCCATTTTGTGGTTGCACATATTTTCTACGGCCTGGTACAGCTCTTCCAGAGAATAGCAATTTGGTTTGGATTTCTGGATGTCCAATACTGCACTCTTTAATTTGTCCCATGTTTGCTCCCGATAATCATCTGGAAGCTTAGGCTCACCTAAGAGTATATTGGTTAGTACAGTTTTTCATGTATATATTAACAATGTTCACTTACTTTTGAGGTTCTTGATGACCAGCTTCTTGGTGGCTGCTGGTTTCAGGTTGAGGATATTCAAGTTTCTGTTGAGTCCATTCTGGGTGACTGCCGAGAAATTGGCCCTTTTATGAGTATTATCACTCATATTTTCAATTTCTGCCTGTGTATCTCGTTTTCGTTTGAGACCAGAGTGCGAATGTTCGTTGTTGCCACCTCTGTTAGGACCCCTGTCCTCACTAATTCTGCTGTGCCTTGACATAGAAGCACATCACAAAATTATATAAAACATAAGAGTACATGCAATGTATGTTATTTTCAACGCATTCAACAATCAAATACTCTTCACGATCTTTTTTTGTCTCTTCCTTTTTTTACACTATCTTTAATCCACAGCTTCTCACTGTCAAACCTGAGTAGTACTCGACCGAGCCGTGTGTTTTTCTACCGAACATAACCAAAACACTTTATTAGGCGGCAAATTCAAAATAAATAACTACCTTTACTTAGACTGAACAACGTTAAACTGAGGACAACTCTACGTTAGTATTTAGTTTATATAGCAAAAACTGTATACCTTTTTACCTGGGTTATAGTGCTCTGTAATTCCTGGAAATACCCGAGTCCGAGCTCTTTGGGTACTTTACTTTATATTCAGTTATCTTTCAGTCTCAGCATCAATCACTTTATGAAATTAATAGTTTGATAGATTTCTTAACATACAACTGATGAGACAGGCCTCCCTTCAAGCCTATCATTACGTAAAACACAGCATCTCCACTCGAAATTTACAACTATTTTTAGACAAATTTATTATTTTCACGAACGATTAATACCTGACAATGGCGAATTAAACAAATGACCGGATCATTTGCGCTTTCCCGATGATACATTAACATGACAACTGTGGGTTACGCATATTATGTCTCTCTTCTACATACATATACATATTGCAATAATATTGACGTTTTTTGATGTCCTGAACTTGGATAACACCAGATTTAATCCAGGCTTGGTCCTTTATCCTTTGAAATACATAGTTTCCTACCAAATTCAATTAATTCATCCTATTATAGTTTTATTTGCTTTTTCCTCAGATTCATCCAATTTTTTAAATAAAATTCCCATCATGAATTACAAGTTCTGCATAAAGTTCAAGGCCCTTGAATCAAAGGTCTGGATCAAACATGGAATCTGAATATACCAAAATCAAATCTTCATTCTCTTTGTATAATCATTACACCACAACCTGTGGTCATCACTTTATCCTTATCTAATTGCTTTGCCTAACTAACTAATACTTGAAAATTTGAAGACAAGGATGCATAACATAATTCAAGCTTGATTTTACAAAATATTAATTGCCTTTAAAATTTCAGGCTGTAACAATTTTTTTATGTTTTATCTAAATTCAAATATCTAACCCTTTTAATAACAAATGATCAATATTGTATGTCCCGCATTCGTACTTAAAACCTAATTTTTTTATTAACAAATGAAAATATTCTAAGTAAAATACTTACGCAATATCTAAAGACTTATAGTATAAGTAATTTATCGAGTAGTTAATTATTAAATGCATAAATAATCATATAAAATGGTATCAGAATAACACCTGACCTAGTTTAAGCCAATATATACTGCTTTACTTGATAAGAATTTAAATATATATATACTTAAGTTGTTGTCAAGTTTTTCTTTGAAAATATTTACAATTTATAGTGTATGAATAATTTGTTGTGGTCAGCATTTTATTATTTATTGTTATATAATAACGCTTATAACTCTATCAAATGGTTGACTTCAACAAAATGTCTGTTTATAACTATGACTAAATGATGACCAAACATTTATCTATAACAATTATTCAAATAACTTCTCTGTTATAAATCATTTCTTAATCTACAGAACATGAATACAATCTGAAAATGTTTTAAAAAATTTAATAGAAAAGTTATTTGAAAAATATAGAAACTTTTGTTTGCTGAACTCAACGTAAGTTTTCAAACCAAATCATTGCAGATAATAAAAAATGTTTACGAGTTGTATAAACATCCACCGTCGTTTGATAACGTTTGTTTATTATTTTTTGCATGGATACGATTACATAATGCAACTTCAGAAGAATATAGCATATCATGTTTAAAGTAAACTTTTGTAAGAGAAATAAAATAAATCCTTTTTTTAAATTCATTATTCTTTCAAGATATTGTATTAATAAAATTCACAAAATACTAAAGCCATAACCTTGTGTTGCTTCCAAACGTATTTGGTTTATAGAAAAAACGGAAATATACCTCCTTTAGCGTCTAGGATGCGCTAAACGAAACAACATTAAAAGTGTTGTAAATATGTAAATTTAGAGCGTTATATCGAATCAGCGTAAATCGAGGAAGCGTTAAACGAACGGAAATATACCTCGTTTAGCGTCTAGGATGCGCTAAACGAAACAACGTTAAAAGTATTGTAAATATGTAAATTTAGAGCGTTATATAGAATCAGCGTTAAACGAGGTCTAACTGTAGAAGTATAAATCTATACTTGTAGATTTCATCAACAGAAGATGAACGAGCAATGAACCACGAGCTTAAATTTATTTAAGATTTGATTACTCATGAGAGTTATATGCTTTTTTAGATCTTACACCACGCAGCAGAGTAAATTGTTTGCCTATATTCTAGCTTTTATACTTGCATTTTACAAATGTTGGGTAACGGAAATGAGTCCCAATGATAATAAATATAAAAATAGAGATTTTTATGGACTTTAAATAATTCCATAAAATAAGTAGATTTATTTATTTCATTTTTGCATTATTTTAACGCAAGTCATAACTTCTCTTTTTCCATTTTACGTGAAAACTTACCAAAATAGATTCAATTTTATTATGCATAAATAGCTATAAATTATCCTAGATACGTTACCTGTTCATCGATTATATTCAGCAACAATTACACAATAACTTTTATAGTATTTTAAGCAATCTTACCAAATTGCTTAGGTTTGAAAATTATTTCTATTTTATTTTTATTAAACGATAAATCACGATGATTACTGAATTAACAAGAAAAAAAATAGGGAATCCTCATACTTTGAGTTGAGTCTGTTATAACTAAACTTTAAAGCAACGCAACATTTATAATCCAGATATAAAAGTGGATTAACTTTTTCAGCAGTATCATTCACTTATTTATAACTTGCTGAAACATTTACAAAAAAGCTATATACAAATATAACGGTTATAAATTTATAAACCTACATTGACATACCAAGATGCACCTAAAAAGTAATAATTACCTCATATTCATTTTTATGCCTCTCATGTACTAAAACTTCGATTTCCGAATCTTCTATTCCCATGAATTCCTAAACAAATCAATTAATTAAAAATAAATGTAACCTACAAAAGAAATATTCGGGATATTATTCAATTTTTATTTAAGCTTTTCCCAAATGATATAAACCCAGATAATATTAATATCCATATAAGGAAAAACTTGATTTTTTTTTTAAGTAAATAGTCTGGCAATTTTCAATATCAGTACTATATTACGAATTTAGATTTATAAAATTAAGATAATTTCATGATTACAATCCAAAGGTTGTGCAAGAATATGAAAAAAGGAAACATCTATTGATTAATTATACAAGTTGAAACTATATCCAATTTACAATGTTTATTATAGTTTTTACTGATTTCTAAAGCGGAATTAAGTAAACTCTATCTAGTTATATCTAGTATAACATAAAGTATTCTATAAACAATATAAAATTGGGAATTCGTACCTATGATATACAGCTGATATACCTACAAGGGTGTTTTAGCTGTCATGTTATGTCAATCCTAGGATTAATCAATAATTTTTCAATTATATTTAATTTAATTTAACACAAATTTACCAGAAATCTAAAATTTTTAATGTAAAATCAATTATATCCATATTTAAGTCGATTTAATAGATAATATATTGTTTATTTTATAATTTAGTCAATATAATGAACAGTAGATAATATATAACTAATAGTTATATTTTTTAGTATATCATTGAAAGCTTATATATTGTAGAGTTATATTAGTGAATAGTTTATATTTAAAAATAGTTTCTAAACGCATATTAATTAGTTATAGGTTTAGATTCAATTAATAATTGTTATAAGTAACTATAGTAAGCTGTGATTGGTAGCTGATTCCAACCAATCAAAAAGTACCTAATCATCGGTATATCATGATATAGTTGTTATGATATATATAATTTATATGCAACCAAATAAGCACGAGTCAATTTAAGTTGGTAAACGTCTGCCAAGTCAACATCTAGAGTTAATCTATTTATGTTTTGACATATGTAAAGTATATACAGCAATACATAGTAACTAATTTAGTAAATAAATTAAGTTGAGAAAAGTTTCCTAAGAAGCAAGAGTAGTTGAAAAGTGTGTGTTATTTTCTCATGCTATAATTATTGTAGGAATAAATGGATCCTTCAGAAGAAGTGTGCAAAAGCCTTGTTAAATGGCTACAATCCTTGGTTCCAACCCATACCAGAACACTACTGGAAATCAGTGATGGTGTTGCCATTCTCGAAGCTTTGCTAAAGATATCTCCAGTGAACTTCTACAAGTTGCAAGGCAAAATGAAAGTGGAGGTTGGAAACAATTGGAGACTGAAGGTTAGCAATTTGAAGAAAATCAATGAAGCTATTATTGAATATTACCAAGATGTGCTGAACTTTCAACTATTAGATATTGGAAGGCCTGATTTGCAGAGCATAGGGGAAAGGGGAGATTTGATTCAGGTAGGAAAATTATTAAGACTTCTATTAGGATGTGCTGTGAACTGCGAAACAAAGAAAGAATATATAACTCAGATAATGGCATTAGAAGAATCAGTACAGCAGTGCATTATGCAAGCTATTGTGGAACTACAAGAGTTAACAGATGGCCCAGGTAGAACAAGTTTGATGCCTTTCAGTTTGGATAATGAATCCAAGATCATCAGAATAGAAACTGATTTGGAAGCTGCTAATGAGGCCAAGGATAGATTTGCTCAGCAATGTCACAACTTGGAAGCTCAAGTGCAGCTTTTGCAAGAGGAAAAGCAGGCTTTGGTTGCAGACAATGAGTTGCTGGCTAATCAGATTAAGGAGCAACAAACAACAGATATACCAAGAGGATTGGAGAGCAGAAGACAATTTGATTTATTGAAAGAGGAGATTTTTAAACTGGAGACTATCCGGGATGATTATGCTGCAAAAGTTGTAGATCAAGAGAAACAAATACTAACATTGCAAGACAAAATTTCAGAACTTCATTTAGCTGCTGAAGCTACATCAAAACTGAAGGATGAAGTAGATGCTTTGACAGAATCTGCAGATAAAGTAAAAGCTTTGGAAATCACAATTAATTCCTATAAAAAGAAACTTGAAGATTATGCAGATATAAAGAAGCAATTGAAGTTGCTAGAGGACAAAAGTGATGAATACTTAAAGCAAAATTTGAAATATGAGGAAGAATTGAATAAATACCATATGTGGAAAAATCAGTCTGAATTGTATAAGTCAGAAGTGAATGATTTACAACAAAAATTGGAGGAATCTTTGCAAGAGCTGCATAAGGTTCGTTTTCAACATAAAACTTTGCAATCTAAAATAGCAGCATTGCAAGGAGAAAAAGAGAGAACTGCAAGACAAAGAGACATGTTGCGTGATGAGAATGAAGAATTAAGACTAGCAACACAGAAGGAACAGGATGGAGCAGCAATGTCTCAAGAAGTGACGCAAATAGAATTAAAAGATCGTTTAAAATTATTGGAAAAAGAAAATCGTTTATTGCGATCTAGTAATCATGATGTGCACTCCAAACAAGTTCTCCTTGATGAACATTTAAGTAGAATTGAAAAATTGACAGAGCAAAACAGGGCTGCTAATCAGAAGATCATTGAAATGGAGGCTCAGCTGGAAGAACAGAAGACAGTGAATAAGGAATTTAAACAAAAGATAGCCCATCAGCAGGAGGTCTTGGAAAGGAATACTGAAAGAGCTAGAGAAGTTGCAAGTGCTCTTCAAGGTAAAAGCAATGGCAACATTGATCCTCTCCGGCATAACAATATGAAGGAGGAAGAAAACAGGTTAATAACAACTTCATACTATAGACTAGGTCTTCACTGTCACAGAGAAGCTGTTGATGAAAGATTAGCTTTGTTGAGTGCTGGTCAAGGACAATCATTTCTGTCTAGGCAAAGGCAACCTATGCCTAGGAAACCTGGCACACCATTTAAATCAAAATGACCACAACTACCAGTTTGCAATAAATTGAATCCAAAGCCATTATGAATAATAGTTTCTGTATAAAATATGAATATTTCTATTTATCCCATTTTATTTAATTGAGAGTTTAACTAGAAATAATACATGTATATACAATATCAATAAAAGTATATATTTATAGAATGAGAAATAAATTATGTTGTTAATAGATATGAAAATAAACTAATTTTAAATAAACACATATAATTGAAATTTCCTTTTTCAACTAAATTAAATAATTTAAATGAACATACCTTCCACTCTTCCATATTCCTCACAATTGTTGAAGATATGAGGGAAACTGTTACACAAGGACATCATTTCTATCAGCAAGTCCACAGGAAATGGTATATAAAAACTGCAATTGAATCTGATGAGTGCAGTGTACTTGTGCGTTTAATAATGCACAACACATTTCGCTTCAATGAAGGGACCAAACGCAAGAGCGAAACTAATTGATTGATAATAGCTGCAAATTTTATGTAACCACAGTCCTCTATATATAACGCTATTTATTTGTAATTTTTTACTATTTGTATTAATTATTATTGAAGAGAACAATAAAATAATCTGATTCAAATATGGATTTTTACCTATTACCCCTAAATATAATCATTTGCCCCCTTGATTTGATGAAAAATACAAATATTTTTTATGGATAAAATCAATATTTTTATGAGCAGACAGGAACATGAATGAAAATAATAATTTATTTTGTAATATGTGTCAAGAAATAATCAATTATATATAAAACTTGTCTATCCTCTCTTATTTTTTATTTGAGTAGAAATAATTAGTAAACTTTATTAAGTATTTTAAATTAATAATCGTTGAATGTTATTAAGAATCCAGTAAGTAAAACCAACAAGTAATTATTTAGCAGACGGTAAATATTTATTTATTTTGTTACTTAAATATTTTAAGTATATTTTGTCTCATCGAAATACATATTTGAAATAAAATGAAAAGACAAACATTTTTAACATGTTTTCATATATTAATTAATATTTGAATTAAATATAGTTATGCATATCTATGCGACAAAGTTTAATGAGTTGCATAATGGTAATACTTAATAATAGACTGCACAATGAATCAATAACTTCGGTATTCATATTTTAAGATCCTTCTTCGTTTCCTAAAATAGATTTTTAATGTGAAAATATTTATGTATTTTCAGTTTATTTTCTCCGGTAGAAATTCATCATTTGTAACCAACATAAAATGAAAATACAAACATTTTCTACATGTTTTCATTTAAAAATCAATATTTTTATGAAATAATTTAATAAATGTTCAATAAGTTGCATAATCCGAATACTTATAAACTGAGATTACATCATTAATATTTCGAAATCAGGATTCCATACTTAAAATAGATATTTAATGGGAAATATAGAAAAAATAGTATAAGAATATCTATTATTAGATAAATGCAGCAACGCAATATTGTCAGAATTGAAATTGTACATAAAATTACGAAAAAATCATTTAATTTGAATAAATTTATTAAGAATATATATTTGTTTATTTATTTATATTCGTTTCCTCTTTTTCAGCGTTGCATTAAATCATATTGCAGTAGCAGCAATTGTACATGGCTTCAATTGTTATTCATGAAAATTGTATCTATTTATTCTCAGTTGCCAATTGCCATAACTAAGCAGCAAGTGTCTTCGAGTACATAATTTGCTGATGATCCGAGTGCTGCACAATAGCACGAAGAGCGGTTTTTTCCCTTCTCGAATATCAATTTCGCTTGCATTTAATATTTATTATTTATATGCCTTTCTACTATTGTTCTTTATCTTTGCAATTCGAATCACTTCTTTTTTATTTATTTCATAGTTATTGATTTTCTAATGGTTTATTAAGACGATCCTGCGGTATTGTTTTCCATAAACAAATGAATCGTCGCTGATAATGGCGAAACTGAAACAATCAGGAAATGGGTTAATTTGCTTCAGATTTTATTTGCATTCGTAAACATTGATTGCATTGTTTTTAATCTCAACACTTTGAATATTCTTATTATTTTAATGAGCTAACCGAATTATTATGTAAACAATCAGTAAACGCTTTTGTTTAAAAAAGCATCATTTGATTATTACTATTAAATGCTTGAATTGCCTATTGTATAATCGGTAGATTGGATGAAATGACGAAACCGATTAATAGGCAGCTCAATTAAATAATATTTATTTGGGTGTTTGATTATATATTTGTGCTTCGCCTTATATACCTGAATAATTGATTATTGCTAGTTGGGAGGGGTACTTTAATACCTAGGTATATAAATGCACATGGATTGATTGCGCTGAATCCAAATGGAGGATCGCGGGAAGATATGTTAAATAATATTTTGGAAAGGAAATAGCAATTACTAGATTCGCTTAATAGTTGTGGTTGATTAATGCTTCAGCAAATATCATGAAAACCAATATGGAGTATGCAACGCTGAAAGAGATGTATAAAAAAGTGCACTGTAGCACCTGAAAATGCAAATGTGGAGGGATCGGGTGAACATATTTGAGGGGTAGCCTCCGCGAACCCACTGGAAATTTTACGCAGAATCAAACCGGCGGCGCCGTTTCTATGTTTATGATTATTATTATTACAATTTTTCTTGTCACACAGATGTGCGTTTGATAGATGCGAAGCGAGATAGAGCTAGTTGTTGTGAAGCTGTTGATAATAAAGATATTTAATGGCAATCGATTATATTCAGCGTAGCAACGCGACCGGCCTTTCCGTCGTGCAGTGTTGTTAGTGGGTGGACTTTGGGTGGATAGATTCCATTACAAGGGGAGAGCGTCGGGACGCTTGGTACGGTTGGAAAACTCGAATCTGTTACTTTCGAAATTTGAATTTGCCACATTTTGTTTACGTGGGGAAACAACTATAGATGTTTGGCGACCGCGCGCCATTTCAGGTGATGCTGTTGCATACATAAGACGTGCTTCGGTCCTGAAATCTGTTAAGGTTGATGGTAGTATATCCTTTCAAGTAGTAATTCATTTGTGTTGTTGTTTCATACTTTGTGACTACTGTTTTTTTTGTGTTTTTCTCTAAAATAGCGCGCTTTTCGTCCATTCGTTAACCGAAACTTGCTTACATTCTCATCGTGATTGGCTAGCCTAGAGGTGGGGGAGAGCAACGTTATAAAGAAGCATCGGTTAGCGCAACTGGCGTCACTCGCTTGTTGTGCAAGCTTTGGAACGTGCTGTACGAACCATTGGATATTAGTGCGACTGTTTGTTCGGACTTTTGTGATTTCGCTTGAATAGATATGAGCGACAGCCCTTCTAAGAGCGAAGACGAGATTACAAGGTATGCTCATCCCGTAGTCCGATTGTTATGTCATTATTTTTTTTTTAACAATAGATTACTCCATTCAACAGATTAGCTATCCAGAGTCTACTTGAAGACGCTAGGAAGTTCCAGAGCCAGAGGAACATTGATCATAAGGCAACTCGGATGAAGCCACACTTACAAATGAACAAAATTTTTCTAAAGCGTCTCTTGCAGAATCACGAATCTTCAAACGGAAGAAAGATGGCCCAGAGAGATTCTTCAGTCCGGGGTTCCAAAGTGGAGGAGAGTGAAGCTAAGGACATGGGTGCTGCTAAAGACACAGCTGCTGCTAAAGACATGGCTGCTGCAAAAGACATGGCTACTACTAAAGACACCGCTGCTGCTAAAGATACGACTACTGTGAAGGATATGGGTGCTGCGAAGGACATGGGTGCTGCTAAGCATCCTTCTATCCAGCTGGAGACGCAGTCTGTTGAGAAGTCGGGTGATCCAAAAGACTCAACTGGCAATGGTGCTACTGTTGAGCAGGAGGGATCCAAAGGCAGTAGTGAGGAGACATCTGTGGTTGACGACAAGGAGGATATACTTTTATCCTTAGATAAAGCTATCAAAGGTGAAGGGGAAGAAGATGAGTATGATCAGGAGATTGATCTACAATTGAGAGTTGAAGATGATGACGATGATGATGAAAATGAGGAGGCTGTAAACAAGCCAGCCCAAAAGAAAGAGCAAGGTGATATGATACATGACGAAACTACTCAAGATATATCTACCCTAGTAAATCAGTTGTATCAAGGAAAAAGTGGGGATGCTAACATCAATATCCCAGTTGAAGGGGACAAGGCAGCCAGTAGTGCTGATATACAAAAAGAAGTTGTCAAAGATAAAGGGTCTGCAGATGGGGAAAAGCTTGGTGAAGTCATCCAACCATCCTCAATCATCATACCAGAAAAAACCCAAAGTACTGAGTACACTGTAAAGGACAAGTCCCACATTAAAACTGAGGACTTTGATGATGATGACGACGACGATGATGACAATTTGGTCATCGAAATATCTGATAGTGACAGCGAGTCCTACAATGCTACAGATGTCAAACGTGCTCGTATATCACCTTCTGAAGATTAGGTATTGTAAGCATGTAAGATGTTTTTTATTTATATTGATGTATGGTTCAGTGTACCTAAATGTTATCACTGATTATGTATTTGATATAGGGCCTAAATGTTTTAAGCATTCACTATTGTACCAATCATAATTATTGGCAACATTATTTGTGTTTATAAAATGTAAACTAATCCTATATATAGATAAATGTTGTGTACATGTCCCCCCCGTATAATGTATTTTGCTTTTGTTTAAATTAATAATTTCTTCAAAAAAATATAAGACTGAGGGGTGAGTAATACAAGTCGAAAGGCCATTTTATATTTTTTACATGTTATTGTTTAAATTTATATTATCATATTTTAGTTTTTGTTGATTGTACCTGATACATTATATTATAAATATATGTATTTAAGTATAAATATATATTTCTATTATTTATCTAATATTCTTAAATAAATATTTTATGTATGTATATATTGTTGAGTTATTTCTTATATACCTACATTTTTAAGCAAATCTTTAATTTAACAACAATATACAATGCAGTAGGTATGTGATTATATAAGTTAAACCATCATTATTGTTGGAATAGTAAGTCTTAATAATATAGGTAACCTTTATTATGTATCAAATAATTGAGAGAAATGCTTCATATAAGAATTCCAATTAATTTTTGTTATAATCTGTTTACATGATGCACTTTTTCAGATAATACTATTGCTTGAAGATGGCTTAGCCCCATTCTGAATCCGTGAAGAAAATTTTCAAGATTTGCGAACTTGTATAAATCACTTCATTTTATTTGAAAACATCAAACTTTTCTAACTATTAAAAATTTGTTTCTTTTTTAGTTTCATACCATTCATTGGTTGGTTTGCAAACTGGGGGAGAAACATTATTAAAGCGGATTACGCGTTATTCACTCCTTGTCCTAACTTATAAGCGTACAGTGTGCTACTATCAAAGTAGTATTCGAAGTATTTCGGTAAGTTTATTCCGTATCTTCTACATTTCGAACCTTTCTTAGTCCAATTATGATTTATTTAAATAAAAGATTGTTTCATTAAATAAACTACTTCAAGATTCTAAGACTTTAAGAAGTTCTAGAGGTGTAGGAAGGCTTATCAGAGACTGGGTATAGTGACATTAGTTATAAGGCAACTCAGATTGTATCTGGCATAAGAATATGAAATATTAAGAAGATTTGTCTTTTTTCTGATTGAGATTTATTTTTGAGAGAAGTGCTTCACATAGCAATTCAAATTAATTAATCTCACAATCTGTTTATATCATGCGCCTTTTCAAATAATATTATTGCATGAAGATTGCTTGCTCACATCTTCAATCCGTGAAGAAAATGGTTAAGATTTGCACATACTTATTAGTCCCTTTTTCATTGGAAACAATGGATATTAAAAATGTGCTTATATTTTACTCTTATGCCATTCCTTAGGTTGTTTGGTTTGCGAAGTGGGGGAGAAACATTATCAAAGCGGACTACGCGCTTGGCGTTATTCACTTCGCGTCCGAGCTTTTAAGTGTACTGTGCGTGACTATAAGTTGATCATAGTTGTCCGAGCGAACTCGAAATATTTCGGTAAGTTTCCGTATCTTGTATATTTTGCACTTTTCTCAGTTGAGTTATGCCTTCTTTAAATAATAGATTGTTGCATTAAACAAATTAAATAAACTACTTCATGAGTCTAAGACTTTAACAAGTTCTAGATGTGTAGGAAGGCTTATGAGAGAGAGAGACATGCCCTGGGTATAGTGACATTAGTTATAAGGCAACCCAGATTGTATCTGGAATAAGAATATGAAATATTAAGTTGGAGTTTAGAAGATTTGTCTTTTATCTCTGATTGAGATTCATTTTTGGGAAAAATGATTCATATAGGAATTCCAATTAATTCAGAGCAGTAGGTAATTGCGCAAACCGATCGCTTTTATTTTTGTTGTCATAATCTGTTTACATCATTTGCCTTTAGAGATAATATTATTGCATGAATATTGCTCATATCCTCAATCTGCGAAGAAAATTGTTAAGATTTGCACATATGTATTAGTCCCTTTTTTTATTGGAAACAATGGATATATGCAGTTATTATATACTTATCTTATACTCTTATGCCATTCCTTAGGTAGTTTGGCTTGCGAAGTAGGGGAGAAACATTATCAAAGCGGACTACGCGCTTGGCGTTATTCACTCCGTGTCCAAGCTTTTAAGCGTACAGTGCGCGACTATAAGTTGATCATAGTTGTCCGAGCGAACTCGAAGTATTTCGGTAAGTTTCCGATCTTGCACATTTCTTAGTCGAATTATGACTTCTTTAAATAATAGATTTTTACATTAAAAAAAAAATTACTTCATGAATCTAAGACTTATCAGAGACAGGTTGGCTCTGGTTATAGGGACATTAATTATAAGGCAACCTAATATGAGATTATAAAGATGGAGTTTGGAAGATTTGTCATTTTCTCTGATTGAGATTCATTTTTGAGAAAAATGCTTCAAATAGGAATCAATCGCTTTTATTTTTGTTGTCACAATCTGTTTACATCATGCATCTTTTCATATAATATTATTGCATGCTCATATCCTCAATCCGCGAAGAAAGTTGTTAAGATTTGCACATATGTATTAGTCCCTTTTTTTATTGGAAACAATGGATATATGCAGCTATTAAAAATGTGCTTATATTTTACTCTTATGCCATTTCTTAGGTTGTTTGGCTTGCAAAGTGGGGGAGAAACATTATCAAAGCGGACTACGCGCTTGGCGTTATTCACTCCGTGTCCAAGCTTTTAAGCGTACTGTGCGCGACTGTAAGAGTTGATCATTATTGTCCGAGCGAACTCGAAGTATTTGGGTAAGTTTCCGTATTTTACACATTTCGCACTTTCTTAGTCGAATTATGACTTCTTTAAATAATAGATTAAATAAATTACTTCATGAGTCTAAAACTTTAAGAAGTTCTAGATGTGTAGGAAGGCTTATCAGATTATCCCGGGTATAGGGATATTGGTTATAAGGGAACTTAGATTATAAGATTATAAAATATTAATATGAAGTTTTGAAGACTTGTTATTTTTCTCTAATTGAGATTCATTTTTGAGAGAAATGCTTCATTTAGGATTTCCAATTAATTCAGGGCAATAGGTAATTCGGTAAACCGATCGCTTGGTTTGTTATGTTATGAAATACTTTTATTTTTCTGGTCACAATCTGTTTACATCATGCGCCTTTTCAGATAATATTGTTGCTTGAAGAATGCTTGCTCATATCGTCAATCCGCGAAGTTGTTAAGATTTACACATTAATCAGTTCATTTTATTTGAAAACAATGAATTATTCCAACTATTGAAAACTATTTTATTCTTATATCATTGGTTGGCTTGCGAAGTGGGAGAGAAACATTATTAAAGCTCACTGCGCGTTTGGCGTTATTTACTTCTTGTTAAAGCTTATAAGCGTGCAGTGCGCGACTGTAAAAGTTTATCATAGTTCTCCGAGCGTACTTGAAATATATTTGTAAGTTTATTCCGTATCTAGTATATTTCGAACCAGTCTTAGTCCAATTATGTCTTTTTTAAATAATAGTTTGTTCCATTAAACAAATTAAATAAACTACTTCAAGAGTCAAAGACTTTTAGAAGTTCTAAAGGTATAGGCAAGGCTTATCATTTGGGGGGCAGAGTCAAAATTTTAGTGGTTTCAAATTAGCAATGTTAGGAGAATTAATCGCACTCACCACTTGTTTTTTTTTAAGAATTTACGCTCTTTATTTTTTTAAGAAGTCACAATTTTGTTTTATATAAATAGATATTTTGTTGCACTCAAAAAATGAAGAGCCTCTAAATATTACTTTGAAATGCTTTGGGTATGGGTACATTGATCATAAGGCAACTCAGATTAAGTCACACACAAACTAAAGATATATTTTTATTCTATTCTAGATTAAGAATATGGATCAGAGCGATGATAAACCCACAAAGGTGCAGGTTGATGATGAAGGAATTACAGGTGAAAAAGGCAATATTTCAACTGAGGAAGAAAAAACAGAAATTAAAGTAGACGAAATTAAAGCAGAAGAACTTAAAGCAGAGGAACATAAAGCAGAAGAACTTAAAGCAGAGGAACATAAAGCAGAAGAACTTAAAGCAGAGGAACATAAAGGAGAAGAACTTAAAGCAGAGGAACATAAAGCAGAAGAACTTAAAGCAGAGGAACATAAAGCAGAAGAACTTAAAGCAGAGGAACATAAAGTAGGAGAACTTAAAGCAGAGGAACATAAAGCAGAAGAAGTGGCAGGTAAAGCTATCTGTCCTATGGAAGTGGACGAATTGTTAGTAGCGCTCGATAAAGCTATTGCCGAAATTGGTGATAAAGATGAAAAAAATGCACCTAAGCTCAAAATTGATAATGAAAACGGCTGGTTCCATGATATCGATTTTTCTCGTGATATCAAAGATGCAGCAAATGATGTCGAAGAAAAAGACACAGAGAAAATGACTGAGAGAGAAGAGAAAGATCCAAAAACCTTTTAAGGAACCACTAATAAAGAAGATATCGCAATATAATCATATTTTATGTATTTTTTATTAATTATATATTACTTTTCTACTATTATAAACAAAAAATGTTAATAATTATAATATTTACAATTATTTATGTTTGTACAAAAAAATAAAATTTTAGATTAACAATCTTTTTTTCATATTATTTTCGAGGACTACGCTAGAAATTTACTCTACTTCCAAGTTAAGCATTTCTTTGCTGTTAATTGTAAGTATCGAAAGAATGAAGATGTTTCTTGTATTACTTATACCAGTCGCATTTGTAAGATCATGATTATAACATCAGGATGATGATAAAGTTCTAATTATCTCAGATAATAATGAGTCGAACATTTATAAAACTAAGAAAAATAATACAAGTTGTTATTTCATAAGGTGTATTATATTTTTATCGATAATAACAATATTTATTTTAACAACTAGAATTTCAAAATAAATTATAAACAAAAAAGTATTAAATTATTGTAACTTGAAATTGAAGGTAGTTTATCAGTTTAAATTGATATTATATTACTTCTTATAATTATTTACACAAGATATATTAAATTACAAATATGCGAGCGTTCGGTTGTATAACAGAGACGTGTGTGGCGCTGCTATACAATTCATATAACTTCACAACATTGTGTCTGTAACATTTGGGGTGGGTTTGGGGTTAGATAATTCGCACAGATTTGGATACTTCAGTAATTTGTAACATTCTAATAAATCTAATTGTTAATGGAATACATGGAACCGTAAGTATAAGCTATATATATATAAATATATGATGTGCATAACCTTAATATTTATCTTTCACTTATAAATTTTAGTTATAATGGAGCAAGTTGCTGTACTCCGAAAACTCAATATTATTTTGTGGATATTACTCAAGATTTCTTAACATCTGTTAATGGTTAGTATTAGAATAATATTGATTGGTCCTTAATAATTTATATTTAAAGATCTTAAACTTGGGGAGCTCTTGCACGATTCTCTTTTCGGGCTTTTTGAGGCGATGTCAGCAATAGAAATGATGGATCCAAAAATGGATGCGGGTATGCTCTGCAATAGGGGCATTAAAAAAGCAAAATCGTTAGATCAATCAATAGAGGTAGCAACTGTTATTAATCGTTTAATATTATAATAAAATAATGTTTACAGGATGGTTCCTTGAAACTGAATGACATAAGCAATGCAGATTTAATAGGAATTATAGATACAACTTTTGCTTGTCTTGTGTCTTGGCTTGAAGGACATTCATTAGCTCAAACAGTGTTCACCAATTTGTACCTGCATAAACCATATTTAATTGAAGATAGAGCATTAAAAGCATTTTGTTTAGCTATTTATAAACTTCTAGAAATTATTAAGGAATATATTCATAAGTAAGTACACTTATTTTGTTTGGAAGTATTTTTCATTTATTTTGTAGAGCAATGGTGTGTGAAGAAGAAGACTTTCAATCAATGCAGTATGGGTACCATTTATATCCTGATATATCGGAGCAAAGAATTATTGGAATGTTACAAGAAGTTGAGGAGGATTTGCATAAAAGAACTAGAGCTAAACATACTGAAGTACACTCATCAATTGAGGTAAATGTAATATTTAATATTTTTTAGTAATACTTTTAAATATTTTGTAGGTCGAAGAGATAGTTGCTGTATATTCTAGAATAAAGTTTGTTCGGGCTTTGTATCAAATTTTGCTGATGTTTAGACAAAGAAAAGATGAGGTACCATCTACTTCCAGTGAAAGCAACAAACAATTAAACCAAAAATTAAAAATTGCATCAGATATGCTTTTTGTAATGAACAAAACTGTATGCTTGGGTAGCTACTCATCAAGTTCTGATTTATCTCCAGCTTTGGGCTTTGAACCATTGATTAATCAGAGGTTGCTTCCACCCACATTCCCAAGGTATACAAAAATTAAACCAAGATCAGAAGCATTAGGTTATTTTGTGAATATGGTTGAAAGACTGAAAGGTCTTATAAACGTTCAGTCTATAGTAGCATACAATCAGGCTTTAGACTTTTTCATTGAATTCAACAAAGAAAGTCCTTGTATTTTATCGAGGTCTGCTTTGCAGTTATTATATGTAGGGAGTTATAGTGTGATAATGAATGCAGGTTCACCAACATTTAAAGATATATTGAAAGAAGCTGCAAAATTGTTTATATCTCCACCTGCTTTGGTGTCTAAATCAATTTTATATAATCAGCAAGCCAAAACTTACGTTGAAAGTTTTTTTTCACATTGCACACGACCTTTTTCTAACTTTTTGCAATTGTGCGGACATAATAGAGCAAGACAAAGGGACAAGCTCGCTCACCTGCTGGATGAATTTACTGCATTGCAGGATGAAGCTGAACGCGTTGATCTTCATATACACAACATCTTTATGACCTGTAACCTGTCTCGATCGCATTTAGCATGCTTTGGAACTTGGATTTTATATCATACACTTCGTATAATGATTATGTACTTGTTGTCCGGATTTGAGCTGGAACTTTATAGTGCTCATGAGTACTACTACATTTATTGGTACATGTATGAATTCTTATATGGATGGTTAGTATCAGCATTAACCAGAGCTGACAGCTTCTTGGCAGAGCAAGAATTGTACAACGAGCTACCAAAGTACAAGGGTTCCAACAAGAAGAAGAACAAATGCAAGAAAAAACCTAGGCCATACTTGAAAGAATCTTTGTATTACCAGGCTTTGCAGAACATGTGTGGAGGTTACTACAAGGTTTGCATTTTGTTATATGTTCCTTATAATTAATGGCTTAATAATATTTAGGCTTTGATGGGCTTTCGTATGGATGGGAAACTCCAAATGCCGGATCCACAATTTGATAGTGAACAAGTGAGGTACGATCATAGGTTTGGACCATTTCAAAACTTACTGACACCACCTCCTGTTCATTATCGTGAGTTCCGAGAACTTACATCACCGGAACGATACCAGCAGCAACCAGTGGACAGTTCCTATTTATATTTAGCAGGATGTAAACATTTTCATCAGGCAAGACAACTTCTAGAGGGAATTTCACCTGTCGATAAAGAAATCACCGATTTTTTGAAAATTTCTAAAACCAATTACGTAGTCTTGAAATTATTAGCTGGTGGCCACAAAAAGGACTCAACTAAATGTCCAGAATTTGATTTCACCCTAAGTAAGCATTTTCCTATATTCAAACTTTCTTAAATAGAAATTTGTACTCATTTATGCTGTTTAGAGCAAACTATTTTGAATATTTCTAATTAAGAGCATTAATTAATACGATTTATAATAATTCATTGAAGGATTTTTTTCGATTTAAACCTGAAATTTTATGTTTTCAATTTATACTAATTTAATTATGTCAATCTATATATATATAAACTATATATATTGTAATACAATCATATTTTATAAAATATACATCCAATAATGCAATAAATAATTAGAAAACTACATTAATTTCCTATTTTTTGAACAACTAATCACTTGATTTTTTCAGAAGAAAGGTAATGCTACGTGTTAATTCTAATGTGTTAAAATAGCAATGTTCATGTAGGTTTCCTAATATAATACAGCGGTTTTCTTTGTGGCTTGTTAAAACTTCTCTCCCGCTCCAACTTTTTTTTAGGTGACTTTACTTTCTCCTTTTCAACCACTCTCGGAACGCCTTGAGATATTTTAGGTAAACATTTAAATATACTAATATCTACTTTGTTTACAGTTTTATCAGAAAATTCGTATCTGAGTTTTTTGTCTTTATCCTGCTTGTTCCTTTCAATGCAACGTTTATCCTTGAGTAGATCAGGCGCAAGGAACCGAATCATATTCTATAAGAATTATATTAATTATTTGAACTAAAGTATGGATAAACATTACCTCAATCCATTGAGGAATGCCTTGCGGTGTGAAGAGCATTTGCCAATTCGGAATACCTAAATGCGCAATAGCCATCCGAAAATACGTAGTAAAATCGTCTGCTAAAAAGTAATATTGCTGTGGTCCTGTCGATAGCCAAATGGTCGGTGAATATCTTGAGTTTAAATATACCAATACAACCTACAAGAAGTTACTAAAACCTTACACGATATAAATTGTAGTTATAAACCTTGTCTTCTGAATTTATGGTGACCAGTTCAAATAATTTACTGGAATTACCCAGTTTCAATTCAAATCTTTCGCCTGCTGTGCAAACGCCGGGATCCTGCTTCGCCTCGTGTCCAATGATTTGAACCAAATCTTGTAATTGATTAATCTCTATCTTTCCAGTAATTACGGATTTATCTTCTATATATTAAATGTATGTAACAAGTATAGAACTTATTTTTACTTAATAAACTTACGTCTAAAACTGAAAGTCCAACTGAAACGAAAGCCATCAATAGATGTATAAAAGTTCCTTAAATCTTCTGGCAGTAAAATTCCTTGTTTGTGTTCCCAAGCGCATAGATCTCCATGATTAATAGGCTGCCTCCTGGATAAATGAGTGGTCTTCACCCCCAATTTTTTGTATTTCTCTAAGAATGAAAGTAGTTTAGGTTTATATGTTATAACTCAATTGTTTTATATATTACCTAACTGTTTTGGAAGGCCTAATAGAAGATTTACGAAGAACGAATCTTCTGATACTTTGTCCACCACAAAATCCATAATTTCAAATAATACGCTCATCGCCTAGGCAACCTCAATGACCTATATGTGTTGATGTTACATAATATAGGTGGCGCTCAAAGTTTGGTGTGTAGCCATAGCGAAAAATATTCTTTGTCAGTTGATCACTGCATCAAGAAAAGTTCGTATTGATTCAGAATTACAACAAATCCAATAAGGATCCCATCAAAATGGTTCTAAGAACTCTTGGAAAGAAGCACCTCGAGATTGCTACCAAATGGTAAGGCCAATATAATATCAGAATTTAACCTCTAACATTATGTAATTTGTTCTTGATAGGGTGGGATCTGCAACTGCTTTCGGAGCCTCAGCTGGTATGGCTGTGGTTTATATGACCGACTGGAAGCTGATTCTTCAATATGTCCCATACTACAATGGCAAATTCGCTGAGAAGTAAATGTATTTATTTATAGAGCACTTATAGTCATAAATAAAAACTAGAAAACAGAGTTTATAACATTTTATTAATAACCAAGCTACAGTACATTTAAATGCAAATTATTGTTTTGGATTTTCCATTAAAATCTTAGCAAATTCCTCACTTTGTGAATACATTCTCTTGGTTGCCCAAGGTTTGTAAATTCCTTTGTAGGATATGTACAATCCAACTGAGAAAGAAACAGCTCCAAATGCTAATATAAATTGATTGCCACTAGCCTTTTGCATGAAATTCTTATAAAGTGCCATTTTTACCTACAAATAAATTGTGTAATATCTACTGCACAAGACTTTCACAGAATAACATACTTATCAGATTTCTTCAATGGGTTGTCCCGAAAATAGTCTTTAAGTATGGGTTGCCAAATGTAAGCACCACCTAGGAACCCTAACACAATGCCAAAACCTAGTTGAAAAGTTGTTAAACCTCTGGGTTTCCTTATTCTCATTACAAATCCTGCTTGGACTGGACGTCCTTTATAGCTTCCTCCTTTTTGAACAGGAACTTAGCTGCATATACACCAAAGTGTGCCACTAGTGCTGTTCCTACCAACAGCTTAATCAAGTTGGCACCAGACTTGTTTCGCTTCAACATACCAAAACTAACTACTGCAAAATGATTCTTATTCTTAGGTTATGTAACTGGAGACGTATGCAACACTGCTTGCGCACAGCGACCTAGGTTGCATAACTCGATAAGCTGTTATCTAATACCATAATTTAACGTAAAGAAATTGATTTTCCAGTTCTGGATCAGGCGAGTAGGAAGAAAAAGGGATGACCCTTTGAATCTAGAGTACTATTTATCTTGTGAATATCAGGATCTATTTACTTCACAAGCAAAAGTTCTATTTATAAGTTCAATTATTTATTTAAAACTTAAAGGATTTCAGCAAAAATAATCAATTTACTGAAAATAAATTAAAATTTAACGATCAAATAATTGCATACTGATTTACACTATATTCATCCATGATCAAATGCTAACAATATTGTAACAAGTTTTGATTACAAACCCGGCACATCCACCTAATATATTATGTAATAGCGAAAAGAGATCGAATGCACCTGAATTATATAGTTGAATGTGAATGTTCTTTGGTTTCGTGCTCATATAAATCAATAATTTCGTATGATTCACAAACAATTGTGAACTTCCGTATTATTATATTATGATTTATTCAAGACGAAATTATTTAAGGATTTCAGGCTTCTCGTATTATACAATATACTTAGATAATCTTTTAAAAGTAGATTTAAAAATAAATCGTTAACACTTGTTATACAATGTAACAAATTATTTAATGTTTAAATGCAGTGAACTTTGGTTATCAAAAACTTTTGTTGCGTTAAGCCATTATGTAAACCAAATGAAGTGACCTCAAGCAACTGAATTATTCAATTCTATGTACATGTTTCATAGTTTCATGCCATTGGATTATCGATATCCTAAATTAATAATTTTTATTAAGAAAATAATCCAATAACTAAATTAACGTAATTCTTTTGTTCACATGCCAATATCCAATGAAAACTTCTATTTTATGCAAACCGCGTGCAAAAGAAAATCAACATTTCAGAGTAATTAAATAATTGTTCCTGGATGATTATGAATAAGCGGGTAAGAATCCCACAGTACCACGACTTAAAACAAGGTCCTTTCCTGATCAAAAACAAGAAAAGTCCATCCCTTGATTTTCTCTCCTCTACAAAAAGTCTAAGCAACTTTCTTTGATCAAAATAGGATCACTAACACGATTGGATAAAAGCTTATAACAAAATCTTGGAAACACTTTCGGCTCACTAAGATAACATTATATAATCTTGGATAATAGCATATACTATCTAATTATGACAAATATAACAAAAAACATCATTTAAATTTAAAACCACTGCAAAACTGGTTGTATACCAACAACCAAATCCATGTATTGTGTAACTCAACTTGACACTGTTATTTAATACAACCAATTGAAAATAATTGCAATTCAACTCACTAAAGTTACATAAAGGATTACTAGAAATGGATTATCTCAAGAATAAGTAAATATTTTCCACTTAACTATGCAACCATTATAAAATTATTTGAAAAATATTATAATGATAGATTATATAAATAATGGTTATATTTATATAGATAATAGATAACTAAACTAAAAAAATAATATAAACAAATATTTAAAATATTTAATTATGCAACCACTTTAACTCCAACTTTAAATATTACATTATATTTATATTATTTACACATAACATTTAGATAATTATACTAACTAACGATTATTGTCATAGTTATATATAGATTTACGTAATTAATAACAATTTTGTGATTTATTTAAAAGTTACAATATATAATATTTATTATCAGATATAGTAAAATTAAATTATTAATAGAATTTGTACTTTTAAAGATTGCATAATCTATAATATATTATTTATAACATTGAATTTATTTTTTGATAAAATATATATTAAAGGCTCGAAAAACCTATGGTTTTTGTAACAGTTAATTATTTTTTTATTATCTTTATAGTTTATAATAATTTATTTCTTATAAAATATATTTATTGTATTGTATTTTGTACTTTTCAGGTGCATTTGAATAAACTGAAGAGATTTAATTATTTTGTTCTATAAAATATATTTTTAATATTACTATTAAGTTAAAAGTGGTAATAATGTTTCAATTAAATCAATATTGGTATAAAAAGAAGTAATCTTTATATTATTTATCTATTAAGATCCAAAGGATATGAAACGTTGAAGCAGAACAATCAACTAATTGAGTTTTTTTCCTACGAAAACCCATTTGCAGGACTTCAAATACTTTAAAAAGGAGAGAGCGAGAGAAACGAAATGGAATAAAGCCGTTTATTTTTCCTCTGTGTTTTGATGATGGATTGAGGATTTCGTCCATTTGTTCCCCTGATTGCCTCGACCCATTTTCCGAGCGGTCCTGCCGATTCGTCCTGGGGACAAACTGTTGGGAGCAATTAGTTTCGTTAACTGTTTGATTGAAATAATATTGGAATTATACAAGCAAACTATTAAAAGCATCTGGTGTTCCGTTTAAATTGTCGTTTGATCCGTACTTTATTGTACGCTTATATTAAATTTCCTGAAATAAACTTTAACGCAATTATAGTTGTGGCTTTCCAAACTAGATGAAAACAAAGCCATAATAATAATAATATCTATTTTTATTTTAATTTTCGTATTTGTTAGATCTGAATCACTTCCGTCTGTGTTTACATAAAGGATAGTTCGTGTTGAAGGCAAGTAATATTTTCTATTATTAGATGCATCTGAATAGAATTCTATTTTATTAGATTAATTTTGATTAGAGGATTTTTTGTTCCATTAGTTTACTTTTGATTAGATGGATTTTCATCTCGGAAAACTAAATATAACAATGCTGCACCTGGATAGAATTAGATTACATTACATAACCGTTGATTAGTTGGATTTTCATCTCGGAAAACTATGTTGCAACTGAATATAATTCCATTTTAATACATTATTTTTGATTAGATAAACTTTCATCTTAGAAAATAGAAGATCTTCAAGTAATATAAATATGTTACAATTAGTTATACAATATATGATTATGATGAAAGATTTTCAGATTCCTAAAATTTCAGGTTCATCAAATTACTTTTCAAACCATCTGTTTTCATTTCTGTTTTTGTACATCAAGGAACATCATGAATCATTAATGGTTGGTTTAGGTTCATTGCCCGGCGCATCCATAATTTATAGCATCAATCAAAATAAATATCCATACCTTTATATGATAAATAATGGAGATTTCCATACCCAAAAATAATATACAACATTACCACATTACCATAATATGTATATTACATAATATTACTATACTTTTAATTAGATGCATCAGTTTAGTTAATTGGAAGAAACTGAAAACTTATCCTTCAGATCAATAAATTAAGTTGAACAAAACAAAAGTACATAAATCAAAGCTTTCGTTATTTATGCTTTTGCAAAAGTTATCTGAAGAATACGTAAAGAAAATCAGTTTACTTACAAATATTACTTCAAGCTCTCCATCCTCAAATGCACGGCAGAACTTCCTCCATTCCTCCACAATACAAATAGAGCCGCTTGAATTATTCATCGTTATTACTCTTAATTTTTCATTGGGACTCGAGTCGACTTTTAAATTTATACAAGCATCTTTGCTTCAGGCAGAATATTCAAATTGCATTGCAAACCCCGTATCCGCTTGGTTTCCCCTCTTGCATCCCTTAAGGTCCATTACGCGCTTTGCGTAACCGTTGTTAGAAAGGATCTACAAATTAAACGGATGCAATGTTAACTTAAATCTTACATAAAGTTACAACTTTGATGTTAGATTCATACTATACTCACCGTATCGTTTAGAAAGCTTCCGTTCAATTCATAATGCAAATTACATAACTCGTCTTCTCCTCAAATAGAAAAATCCTTTAAAATTAATTTCCTTATTTTTGTTATATAATTCTAAAACAAATAATAACAACAACCATAAAATTTTACAAATATTTTTTTAAACCACGTTTATATTGATTAAAATATATTTTATATATTAGTAAATAAGTCTTATGTAATATATAAAAATTAACTAAAATAAAATATTATGTAATATATTTACATAGTGAATAAAAGTATGTACATTTTATGTTTGAAATGTGTATGTAGTGTGTCTGCATATTTTATAACGTGAATAGATGAGCATTAAGATTATTACTAGCACGTTACGTTACATACATTTCCATTTATGATATTTTATCAGTCGATAATTTATTTATATTTACTAAATATTTAATACTCATATTTGTATTTGTCTTGTTGTCTATGTTAAAGGTGATGTAATAATAACAGAAAATAAAAAATGCAAAGCAGATTTATAGATTAATCATCACATGGGTATTTAAATTAATTATATAAAGTTTGTAATAATAAATAACTTCATTAAAAATTATATAATAAAATAAATAATATATTTAAATTATGTTTTTCAATTATCAAGAAAATTCAAAATAAATACAAGCAAAAAGATTATGTTTTATTTTTTAAATTTTATATTTAAAAATATACTAAATTAACAAAAAACGTCATATTTTAGCTCTTTATCATTATGTGATAATTTTTATATCAAAATTTGTACAGGAAAATACCTATTTATAACAGTTTAACAATTGTTGTATTTGGATATAAAATTTTAGTAATTTTTTTTAGATAGTTTGAATAATCGTTAAATTTAGTTTATTAATTAATATTACATGGTAGATGCAGAATTATATAATCAAAAATCTAATAGATGTTTTTTAATTAATTTTATTTCATTGGAAAAAGTGATAGTTTTAATATGCTATAAGAATTGTAGTTAAAAATCAGTGTAATAATATATTTTTTAAGGAAAACAAAAATTTGTAATAAATGAAGACCGTAAAATAATAATCAATGATAATAAATAAAATAAACAAAGTGAATGTGTAAAATTTATGTAATGACTATTGCTTTAATTATGATTAGTCAGTAATAATCAAAGGCATTTGTCATTATTATTATCAATGGTTGTTAGGAGTAAAAGAAACGATTAATTAACAAATATTGATAATCTGAATGAATCATTAGATTTTTTTTTAATATAATAAAATTAAAGATTATTGTTCTTAAAAATATTTAACAAATTAATAGCTCAAAACTTTCTTCAAGATTAAGCAAATATCTAAATCTATTATTAATATGAAAATATATAATACATATTCATATTAATATTTATAAAATAATAATTTATGTTTTGTTTAGGTACAAGAAATTATTCTCTTAAATTTTGGTATAATAAAATTTTAGAAAAATATTGTAAAAATGCAGTAATTTTTTAAAATATCTACAGTATTGGGAATAAATATAGTAATATTATAAATATTAAAATTTAGTCTAAATTACAAAATTTTTTTTTGGTGAATAAATATTTGTTTAAGGTTGGAAAGACGTAACTGTTAATATTTTTGATTTAAATGTTGTAATAAAAAGTAATTAATATATTTTTTTAATTAAATATTGTTTGAAATATTGGTTAGTTTATTGTAAGGATAAATTGGATTTCTGATTGAGAGGAAATATATTTTGTAATAAGAAGTTGTCGGGAAACAAGATTGGATATTAGGTCTTAGGAGGTTTGCGATTATGAATGTGTGGAGTGAGATGAATTAATGGATATTGACATGTATGTGGTGATTACAAATGCTATGGAGGATGTGGGGAATAGGCTTTGGAGATATGTGTACGTCGTTAATTTATGTCTTAATTTGAAGCCGAGCGATGATGATTGAAATTTTAAGTGGATTGCCGATGGATTATCGAATATCGGAATTATTCTCGATAGGGTTAAATGTCTTAGGTGAATTTTGGGGGTGCATGCGACGGGTACGCTGGGTCTTTGGGTCGACGGCGGCTGGCGTCGCGGCGCTCTTCCCATCCCCATGGAAACTGACGTCGCCTCCACGCAGGTCCCAACTGAACGAGACTATATATACTAGTTCCGCGTTAGGAGGGATAACCAGTTTAGCGCACTTCTTCTAATCACACGCATCGTGGTTGAACGAATTGCCGCCAAAGTGAAAGTTTTGAACGTATTTAAGATCATGCCATATCCACCCCCAGGGGACTGCTCATAAGTGTTGAACAATAGAAAATCACAATGGATTGAAGTCCTTTGCGTATGTGGAGAAGGCCCAGGCCACCAAAGTGTTTTGCACCATCAGCCTAAAGACAATTAATTGGTTAGGTAATTGATAATCTTAAGATCAATCAATTGAGAAAGCTATTACTGAGGGCCATCATGAGGCCGGTGGCTTTGGTGCCACCGCTGATGTTGCTTCTGGCAGCATCAGTCCTCTCGCAGCCTGATAAGGACCTGGAGACGTTGCCTGAGAGGAAGCTCTTGAGGATCAATGGGGACATTATACTGGGTGGCATCTTCCCCATGCATGAGCAGATCAGCGGGAAACCTCATTCCCCCTGCGGTGCAGTCAAGGAAGAGAAAGGTGTGCAGCGTCTGGAGGCGATGCTCTATGCCATAGACGAGATCAACAAAAGCCCCGACCTTCTGCCGAACATCACCCTGGGTGCCCTCATCATAGATTCCTGCAGCAGTGACACGTATGCCCTGGAGCAGTCCATGGAGTTCGTTCGGTCCTACATGAACCAAGTAAGTACCAAACCCCAAACCTGCATGGTACACATCGATCATTCATGTCAACGACATCCCCGTTAACGAAACTCAAATTTCGGATCTCGATTATAAATTAGATGTATTTAATGTGTCTCCGGTTATTAAATCAAGTGGTATTGGAGGCACGCCTAATTTGCACGCGTAGACTATAATATCATAAAACTCATAAATCGCATGTAGATTTATTATATACACACCTATATACAAAAAAAACATATAAGTATGTATATAAATAATTAGAGAATGTGTAGTTCATTAGTCTTTAAGCAAGAATTAAACAACTTCAGCTTAAAATATTACCAAAAGCAAATAAAACCTACTGAAGCAGTTTAATTAATAAAAGAAGAAAACCATATTAGGTTTAATTGATAAAATCGAGGATTAAAATTATTTTTCTAATTGGCGAACAAAAAATGCAACAAAATTACAAAACCCAATTGGCTACGAAATTTGTTATTAAAAAGGTTCATCTTATAATTAAACCTAATTGAGGAAACAGTTATTGACGAATTACTGTACGTACGAATGCCATCGGCATTGCGACGTTAAATCAATACAATTGCTACAACCTAACCTAATTTGAAATCTTCACTGAAAAAAAAAAAAATATGGAAGAAATTAAAATGATGCTGTTGTTGTCGTTGATGAAAGGAAAATAAGATAATGCATTATGAGTATATTGGAAGATACAGCTTTAAATCGATGTCGCTCTTATTCTGTGTGCTATTTGAATGTTTCCTTACTTGTATTTTGATATTTATATTTATTCTGATACTAATGTTTTGGATATATTTCAGTTAGCGATATAAATGCAAAACTGTCGTGTCTTAGTAATTCCTGCCAAGAGGACCAAATAGATCTGCCATCGATTTAAGCAGTTATTACCGAAGTTTCTAAAACCAAAGTTTATTATTCATATTCTCGGAGATGGGATGCGGGGGGATTATGTAATTTGATTGAGCGATTGGGGATGCGCGAACGAATATTTCCTTCCATTAATCACGGAAATTAACGGCGACAGAAAAAAAATAACGCGAAATGAAAACAGAAAATAATATAAAGAAGGAGAAGACGCTTACGTGTATATATATAGATGAATTATCGTAATCGTAACAGTAAAATTGGTTATCAATCAAGCAAATATTTTTTGTCGTTCATTGATAATATCATCATCATCATCATGATCTTCTACACGTGTAAACGTTGTTTTTTCGAGAGCTGCAAGGACGAAAATGGGCAAAATTAATATAAAAAAGTTTTAATTTCTTACTTGCCACGTACGCATATATTTTTCTCCTTTTCTTTTCTTGTATTTTTCTTTAACACATCGAAGTGCTTCACCCTTTTAAGTTAAATAGGAGAAATAAACATCCTTAAACTAATAGTGTCCTAAATCGTCGTCCAGCATAAAACCGCTTGATTATACGATGGTGAGTATTGTGGGGGGAACCCTGTAACAAAAGACAGAACATTTAAATTCGTCGGAGCCAAAAGGGCGCACAGCACAGCAGGAAACGCAAACTCCACGCAACCGGGCGCCAAATTACGTAATGGCAACCACAGCGGCAGATCTACACGACACCCGTTCATTGTCTGATTATATTGTCACATAACACACATATACAAACATATATAGATACACAGACACATACACAAAGAAAACACACGATTAAAGTTATAACAAAAGCAAATACATATACGAAACACTACAAGCTTATGTTCATATATTTTTTTTTTAATTTATGATTATTGTTGTTGTTTCTTATTATTATGGAGCAAATAAATAGAAATAGCTGTGCTTTTTTCACCTTTTCCCATCAAAATTAGCAGCAACGACGGCGATACGTATAGGGTACAGAAGGAAGATCGAATCAAATCATCGTATCTACGAGCTTCGCATCACCAGGCTTTGGGCTTTTTTTTTTGCTTTTCAATCATGATTATTGCTATACGGACAGTGATTCGTACACTAAAAGAAAATGATTATATAATTTGAACACAAATCATTTATTTATTTTTGTTTTACTTGAATTAGTAAAATCGTAGATAAGCTTCATTACTTCGACATAATCAATCTATGATAATCCTAGTTGAAAAATTACTTAAGTAAGTTTTTTTTTTCTATTAAACCATAACTTATTAGTTTTACTTCTCATCCCTACTTTTTTTTCAAATTATTTTATGACATGTACATATATCATACTTTAAATACTAAATCCAATAATTGATTCATATTATATTTCTATACTTTTACATTTTATTCAAGAAATATTGTGGATAAATATAATTCATTCATGTTATTTCTACTTCCTAACAGATTTTCAAGATTATTTTACTATGAAAAAAAATTAATTTAATAACATTTAATAAACAAATAATTTCAGTAAAAATTAAAATATTTAGCCTAAATTAGAGATAATCTTATTAATTTTAAGAATTTTGGACGAACAAAAAAATATTATTTTCAAAATATAGTCAGAAAGAAAGGACTAATATTTTTTTTTAAATATAAATTTAATTTATATTATATTATATTTTTATGATTCTCGAACGTCATAAGTTTTATTATATAATATAAAGTATAATACGATACAACGAAACAAACTTTTCCGTTTACGTTATTTATGTATAATATATAAAGTTATTATTCTCGAAAAGATTTTCATTCATAAATCAATATGTAATAGTTACATATTTAATCCTATTAAATCATACATATATTTAAAATTATATAATAAAAAAAATATTTAATAATTCCATATTTCTTTAATTAATTATTAATTAGCCGTATAGGTTATAATATTCATTCATTGTGTATTTACTTATAATTAATATTTCAATATAAAATTTATCCTGAAACTGGCGTTTTCAAATTTATCTCTCGGAATGGTTATATAATATGATTATAATTCTACGAAACAAATCGAGTCTCCTATTTCAATGTACATAATAAATACTATTCATCTTGTTTGTTTGATTTTACATAAAGCAGATGAATAACATGGTAATGTGATATTGATATCCGTGCTGCTTTTGTATCATTGGATGTTACACAATGAGTTTAACATTGCATTAAGTAAAACCAGTTTACTATTATTAATTTATTTTTATAAATTATTTGAATAAAAATTATAATTAAAAATTATAATTATGACCAAAAATATTTTACTTTTCACGGGAAATTTAAATTCATGTTCTACCAAAAAAAAAAAATTAACTCTTCAAATGTTTAGATTAAATCTAAGTAGTGATGAAACATGATGAAATTTAATAGTTTATATAAGCTTTTTTACTCACCTTAAATTATTGTTGTTATAGTAGAAAAGTCAATAAAGATGGAAGTTCCATTTATAAATTTTGTCATTTTCTTGACTATTTGGGTTACAGATGGAATTTTGATTACCTAAAAAAAATTAAAGCAATTCAAAAATTCTGGAATAAAAACCGCAGCAAAATAAAAACAATTTAAAAACGGGGTAGGTTGAAAATAATGGACGATTATATAATGATAAATGAATTAGCTTATGTAGTGATTAAAGATAATAAAAAGTTAGTAAAATATTTTATGAAAAACAAAATAGTTTCAATAATTTTACATTAAGCATAATTAATTTTGATTAGATAAGATAAAAAAAAATAGCTAATATTATATAAACAATTCAATTAGTAGTATAGTTGAAAATGGTTGGTTATTGATGGTTTAAATCCTGTATAAATAGGATTAATTCTAATGCAAAATACGGCTTTATGATTTGGGAAACGCCGCATTTAATTAGTCAGTAAATGTGTACATCAGTAGAGAGGATATATACTTTTATATAGGAAAATACTAATTACGATGCATTAATGATTTTCCCTTTGAATGCATCTGCAGTTAAGTAAATACTAGCTTTTACATCCAACAAATCTATATATTTATATTCATTTTGCAAACTATAACTGGCGAAATTATATAATCGCAAAAAAAAAGTCTGATTATGTAACATCATTAAATAATATAAAATTAAAATTTATTGATCCTTTCGACCAAAGGACTATTGATAAAAGTCCATTCTTTATTTATTTTTTTTTTAATTCCAGGATTACTTTTCCCGGGAAATATAATAGAACTATTAATGTAAATATTAATATTTTATATTTGCAATAAAAGTAATTTCTGAGTATGTAACAGTATTAAATTTATTAATCAAAGTCAATTCTTTTTTTTTTAATTCTGAGTTCAATTTTCCCGGGAAATGTAAATGTAATTTACTAATGTAAATATTAAGTTTTATATTTCATTTTGCAAACGTTGAATTTTCGAGAATAATAATGAAATGGTTCCGGTCACGATAAAAATTATACTTTTTCGGGAAATATTATTTCTCGGGCGAGAAATCCCGTGATTGATTTCATTATTTAAACAGTCAATAATGTTTCTTTTATTCATAGAATTGTAATTACATTTTTACCTTTCATTTCATATCGATATATACAAGTTTAATAACCTTATATTCGGAATATTACGTAAATAATAAATATATCCACAAAGTAAATGTCATGTAAACCACATTTCATGATATTAATTTTTAATGAATAAACAGTAACTAAACTGAAGCGAAACAAATCAATAATTACATAATCGTGTTCCAATTACATGATTAAACAAATATTTAAATTAATTTTTTTTATATAATATTACTGATTCGTGTTTATATTTATGAAAATAAAATTCAAGTATTTTTTTAATAAATAAATTATCTATAAGAGTTCTAAAAATAAATTTGTATTTAAAATAATAAATATTAAATTTCTAATTAAAATACTAAGAATTAATTTGGAAGTTCAAAATAATTCAGAATAATAATTATTTGAAAATGTGTAATAAACTTAATGAAATTTTGATTGTTTTAATTAGTAAATTCGAGAAAAGAGGATTTCATTGGAAATGAAGTAATAATATATGAGGGAATATTGGAAATGGTCCAATTATTTAGAATTAGTTGAAACCTACAAATATTATTGGATTAAATGATTGGTGTAAAATAATAATTCCCAGATTATTTCATTATTTTTAAGATTTTTTCTAAGAATAGTTATTATTAATTTTTTACTCATCCCTAATTATTTTTTATGTAAAACTTAGAATTTATGTATTTTCTAATGAATAAATACAATTTATTTTTTTTAAGACATTTTTGATATTCGTATGAAAAAAAAAGGTGTATGCGCCGGGTATACACATATATCAAATTTGTTCAGTTTTTCATGAAATCAATTTAGAATAGCTTTTTACATAATTTTTTGAAATTTTAGTATTAATTACATAGATTCTGAAAGATTTTAATCAAATTTTCATGTTTTTCACACAATTTAGTCATATTTTTATGAGTTCTAAATTTCCATCATTATTAACAAGATACACGTAAATAAATAAATTCGTTAATATTCATTATTATACTAATATGACTATTTGAAGCAATCATTTTCTAAAGTAAATTCTACAATGATTTTCTTGTTACATAAAAAGATTAATTTTATTGGGAGAAATGCAATAGAAAAACTTAAATAAAACAGATTTCCAAATTTGAATCAATAGTGAAATTCGTGAAAAAAAAACTTAAAGCAGTAGAATAAATATTATATTTTGTTTATAATACAATTGCAAGCAGAGTAAAAAGTATGAATAAAATAATTTAAGTGCAGAGAAGTGTGAATAAAAATACATCATATTTTACGCAAAAGCATCAATTTTATATTAAAGAATAATTTGTTTAAAAATGTTTCTACTTTGAGTGAAATGAAAATTTTAGTTAAAATTATTTGAACAACTGCCTTTATTATATAACAATTGATTTATTCATTTTGGACCGAAAGTTATTATGTAATAATAAACAATATTTGTCATTAAGTAAAGCGAAAGAAAGCTGGCATTTGGGTGTAAAAACTGCGGTTTATATTATATAATATTTTTTTTTATATACAGTAGATTTTACTTTACTACAAACTATTTTTATTATCTAATTAAAGCGGTTCAAAGATCTATACTTTTTTTTTCTTATATAATTTCTTACCTTATTTTTCTGAAATTATTTTTGAATTACTTTACTCACCCTTAATGAATTTGTATTTATTACTGGATAATGGAAGTTTTTCGATAATTTTACATTTTTTTATATAAATTTTATCATTTTTCCCTATAGTTATAAACAAAAGTGTTGTCTACTTATTATTTTTTATTAACTTCAACAAGTTTCTTATTATTTATATACAAATTTGAAAATATTTATATAATAATCCGCTCCACAACCCCTCGAAAAAGGACCTGTTCGAAATACCATCATTATAAATTTATCTCAAAAGTATCTTATAAAAAAAATTGTTACAAAAAAATGTGCAGTAGTTTAAATAATAAAATATCAAAAAATAAAATTATTTCTTCTAATATAAAAATGTAAGTTTTAAAACAAAGCAATGTATAGATAAAATATTAAAACTGTGTTATAATTCTTTTAAACAGTTTGGAAAACGATTTTTGGCTAAAATATTGAATTTTACCATTTAGTTAATTTTCACTATTTTTGTGAACATGTAAATTGTTTCTGGAATTATATTTCGGATTAGTTACTTTAAACTATTTTAGTTAGTAGTATAAAGATAAATTTTGAATTTTTGATATTTAGAGAAAAAAATTAAAATGTAAATTGTTGCTGAAATTACATTTTATGCTTTAGTTACTTTACTATTTTAGTAAGTAATATAGAAGTAGTAGTCCTTCACTTCTACTTATCATGCGCATATAAGGAAACCCAGAAATTGTTTGTTATGTAATAAAAATGCGATTTCAGTATTGTATTCTATAGATTTATATTTCAGTATTTTTATTACAATTTTGAAGAAAGATTGAATTATGAATTAATATTTTGTATCTACTAATCTCTTTGATATTCTTATTTTTTTTATTATTATTATTTATTCTATTTCGGTCATAAGTTGATGAAGATTAGTGTAGAGATTAATTTTGAGTTACCGATAACTTATTGTTGATTTATTGATGAGAAGTAAAAATCATTATGATAATTGAATCATACCGTTCAGTAAATTTATACCGATTAATATAGATATGAATTTGATTTATTGATGAGTTTGTTCATTGCATTGGAAACAGTAATGATGAATGAAGAGAAAATAACTACAACGCAATTAAACATGCAAATTAATGAAGTAATTGAATCATACCGTTCAGTAAATTTACACTGAATTTCGTTATAAATTTTGCGTAGAGAAGACTTGTTGATGAATTTGTAATATAATAAAAGAAAAACAATAAAATTAAATTATTGTAGTAATTAGATCATACAGTTCAGTAAATTTACACCAATTTTCGGTATTAATTATGCATTGGGATGATTTGTTGAAGAGGAAGTGATGCAAAATTAAAAAAATTGTTGATGGAATTTAATCTTACCACTCAGAGATCCAATCGTGTGGAAACCGGAAGTGTTGGCTCTTGAAGTAATTGAAACAAGGCACCAATGCAGACGGCGTCGGAGATGGTGGTGGGGGGATGACACTGTCGGTTATGTTGTCGTCTGATGCACCTGCGATCACGAAGATAATGACGTGATGATGCGCCGGAAGTGCAGCCGACACTGACGGAAGTGCCGCTGTCGATTCTTAACGTGCAGCATGCAGTAAATAACTGATAAATGCGCTCCCGGAACGCACACTTTATGCACATTTTCGCGCGCAAGGCATTAACATCTGTGCGTCGTTGCAAAACAAATTGCAAATGCCGACATTCATTTTAATTCTGCTTTCACCTCGTACAGGTGGGAACAACCATTTAGTACCACAATACCAGAAAAACAACAAAATGATAAATGGTCCCCTTTTTATATTTTAATTAATTTTTATATCACGGACATTACAATATTTTTTAATCAAAAAATATGTGTTAATATTTGTGCAAATTTTAATCCTTAATTTAAGTTTGATCACAAATATTCTATTTTTTTAACAACTTAGTTTACCCAATATTTTTTTAATCAAAAAAAATGTTTTAATATTTGCGCAAATTTGAATCCTTAACTTAAGTTTGATTTAACTATTACGCAAATTAAATATTTATATATATAAAAAATATTTTCTTGTTTTGAATTTCCCGCTATTTCACTTCATCACAAATAATCTATTTTTTTTTAACAACTTAGTTTACCCAATATTTTTTTAATCAAAAAAAATGTTTTAATATTTGCGCAAATTTTAATTCTTAACTTAAGTTTGATTTAACTATTACGCAAATTAAATATTTATATAAATAAAAAATATTTTCTTGTTTTGAATTTCCCGCTATTTCACTTCATCACAAATATTCTATTAGTTTACATAAGTTTTTTATTATGATTTGATTTAAATTAAAAACACGTTAGTAATTAAATATTTTATTTTTATTTTATTAAAAAATTGTATAGATTTATGAGATAAAGAACTATTGATCTTTCAGCCCTTACTATACTTTCAATTTCGTTCATTCAATATTTGTATTGCAATCGTTACGCAATCTTCATCTGAGTGGTCTCACTCCGAGAGATCAAACTAAACTTGGTTCTATTTATTTTATCTTCACGATGAAACCATAAAATTATTACAGATGAAAAACCAATTCAATTTACAATTAAATTCTATACTCAAACAAATATGAGAATTATATAAAAATGATTTTATATTAAAATATTTAAAAAATTGATGACTAATAGTTTTTTTTTTTTTAAATAGTTACGTAAAAAAACAATAAATAATAAAATCTATACCTAGAAAAAAGTTATTTTGTATAGAATTAAGAAATTTACGTTTGTTTTGAATTATGCAATTAAAGTTATAGTCACGTTGTTTAACTTTTGTAAGCTGTCAAATTACACGCGCTCGGTGGACGTTTCTTGGAGCTGAATAAGTTTCATTTAATTACAAACACTTTTTTTTCTGAAGAAAGTTTTCATATTACATTTTAAGATAGTTGAGGACGTGGCAGATTTTGTTTGGTCAAATCGATTGACTTATAGCATTTTATATACGAAAAAAATATATATAAAAAAAGACAAATATTATTTATTTATTTACAAATATTTTTACAAAAGATATTTTTTTTATTCAATTTATTTTAGTAAAATTTTCTTTTAAAATTCAATAATTAATAATACATAATAATATTTATGTAATCAAGATTTATAGTTATTTACAGAAATATAAGAATTTTTCTTTGAAAAATTAAAAACTTAATTGTAATTTTTGGTTTAATATAATGTAGATTACATAATAGTTTGTAGTACAAAAAGTATATATACAAAAAAATATATATTTTTTTGCTTTGATTTGCGTTACGTAAATTATTAATTATCTTGATTTTTCGATATATCATCCATAAATATATACGCGCGTCTACAGAATTAATTACACGCCGTTTGATGAAAAGCAATTATAATAAACAGTACAAATATATTATGAATACGTTTTAAATTAACAATTTGTTTGTATATATTACTTTGACTTCAATCAAATCAAAAACAACATCAATACATACTGTAATAAATAATCAGAATTATTCAACTTAATTTTTATAAATTGAATTTTTTGTTTTATATTTTTAATTATTTTTTAATAAAACTGCAAATTTTACTGAATTTCGTAATGAATTAAATAAAAAGTAAACATATAATAGAATATTTTAGTATGACTTCTTATATAATATAATCAATAGTTACTCACCAGTATATTTAACAGGACGAAAGCCATTTCAGAAGTTTTTTCAGGTGAACGATAGACTTCGATAACCTCCGATCTCCTTGTATAAGCGAAGTAAAGTGAGCTCTTGTTGTTCCTAGGTTAGTCCTAGATTTTGAAACCTAAGAAATATAGTGAAAGTTTTGTCCTTTTTTTAACTTTATATAAATATATATTTTTTTTTTGGTCTAAAAATATTTTAGTAAATGTGATTTTATAATTATTACTTTATCCAGAATTAAAGTTAACGCACATATGAAATTAAATATTATTCTTTTATTAAACAAAATATATATAAAAAAACTTATTTTTCATTCAACAACTCCGCTTTTCATAGATTTTATCTCTATTAGTATTTTTTTCAGCTGAAATATAATACGCTGCTTGAATGAGATGTAAAATGTTTTAATGTAAAATATTTAACTTTTGCAAATATCTGCCGAGTATTGGAGATAATTTAAAAAATATTGTATCATATATTTTATTTTAAGTAAATTGAATTTTATGTTTAAAAAAACAAATCCGGTTTATATTAATAAAAATCTTTATAACTTATTTTTTGGTTTAAATTTATAGTGAACTTTAAATTGATTTTCTAAATTTAGAATAAGGACTTACCATATAACGACGATTGTGGACTATATTATTAAATTATGTAAGAGAAATAATTAATTTCTTATAAAATATTGATTAATTCAAAGTTGTTTGATATTATTATTAATTGAAGAAATTATTTCTATTATGCCAAGAAAAGATAATTATATTATTTAATAATATTAATATAATTAAAAAAAACTTACCATTTGCAGACTTATCTTAGAGAAATAACTAATATCTAATGAACTTTATCAAAAACTAAGATTTATAACTTCTCCCAGAGGTTAATGAAGTTTGGCAGCTCTGTAAAGGATATGGCGGATATAACCGCCACACGTTCTCTCTTTCATTGTTTTAACCAATGAAAAAAAAAATGATTTGCAATAATTAATTAATGTCGATCGCAGACAATTTTAAATCAATTATTAAATGCAGAAATTAAATCCATGAAAATAAAAGCTTATAATAATAATCTAAGATATTTTACTAATATGTAATGAAATATTTACTAAGTATATTTGTATATAACTAATAAGTATACAGAGGTTAATGAAGTTTGACAGATTAGATTTGTGTAAAGAATATGGCGGATATATCCGCCACACGTTCCTAAATGGTTAAATAAAATTAGAAAAGCTTATGATTTTCAATCTTATAATTAAAATAATTAATGTCAATTGCAGATAATTTTAAATCAATTATTAAATGCAAAAATTAAATCAATTAAAATAAAATTTATTTTAAGCTTATAATAATAATCTAAGATATGTAATGAAATATTTACTAAGCAAGAATTGAATTAATCTTAAAGAATTAATTAATCTTAATAATTATATTATCATAAATTGTCAAAAAAAAACTTACCAAATACAAGTCTATACTAATATATGAGATTTAAATAAAGTCTTACCAAGGAATAATTGAAAGACATAAATCGTATCCAAATTAATCAAGGAAATATTTAATAGCAAGAATTCACATTTCTTAGTAGAATTTTAATGATTTAAAAATAATTGCCATGAATAAACCTATATTTATTACAACATGGTGTTGTGCCATATCAATTACACAATAAACTATTGAAAAATTAATTATTATGTAATAAGAAATATTTGTATATAAATATATATCGAATTCAGATTAACAGCTATGTTTATCGTATATCTAAATTCAAGAAAAAAATATTTTTGTTGTAAACTTACCCATATATTGAGATCCTTTGCATTTTACAATGAAATTTCCTTGCAGTGGATTATTATTACCTGAACAGAGATTCTTTTGAGAATATTTATTAGCTAGTAAAAAAGATTACAAAGTTTTTGATAATGGTTGGTCTATAAAATTTATCCTTTAAAGAAAATTTCATTATATTAAAAAAAAATATCTACATACATTCAGCAATTTAATAACAAAATATTTCACATAACATAATTAAAAGTAAAAAGTTTAATTACTAAAAAATAATTATTGATTGAAAGTTTTATTTCAGTTAAATGAAATATAGTTATGAAATTTAAATTGGATTTTTAAAATATTTGTTAATGCGAATTCCAAGAAGATTAATCGGGAGTTACGGGATATGAAAAAATATATCAAAAATAAAGGATCAAAGTTTATAACTCACCGTTAATTGGATGAAAGTTCCAAGAAGATCACTGTTAAATTTGATACAGCTTTCAGGAAGTTCAGGGATTAGTGAATATGAAAGAATAAATCAAATGAAAAATAATGGATTAAAGCTATAGTTTGGATTAAGTTATATAATATTGTATACCTAAAGATTTCCTGGATACGGTCAGCTTTTTCTCAATTTGCTATAACTCAAGGTCTTATTGGTTCTATCCTAAATGTTATATAAGCTTCTAATCTATAAATATAAAATTGATTATTTACAAATTAATAAATTAAATCACATAATTAATTTTGATTTTTATATTTTCAACTGTCAAAAATAAAACTGTTGTGTACTATTATGTTGTGGTTTATTGGTAGCGTGAGTGGCACATCTACAGAAATAACTTTAAAGCTTGATCAAAAACAAATATTTAATAATCTTAAGTTATTTAGCTTTCAGAGAAGCATATGACGATCAATGCAAATTACGTTTGACAGCTTCGTCTAGACGAGTGACGCCTCATTAAGAGCTTCCCTTGAGCTAAGATACGGCGCCACCACAATAGCCTTACATACAATTTTGCATAAGCGTAATGATTAAATACCATGGCGGATATATCCGCCGCTTGTCCGTAAAGGATAGACATCTAAATAGTTTGCCCGAAATATATCACAAATTTTAAATTAAATTCAATGATAGATTTACAAATTTGAAAATAATTATAATTGATTTTTACAATTGAAAATATAAAAAAATTTACATTTTTAAACTTGACCAGCTGATTATGCAACGTTGTTAGTCCTGAAGTCCTCTTGTACTTTGAAGTATCCAATCCAGTGAAGTAGTTAAATACCAGTAATGTTTGTTAATGAATAAACTAATGAATCTTAAATAACAAAAAGAATATTCTCCAACAGACACCACCAATATTAAATTGATCTTTAAAAATATTTGAAAAAATAATAATATTAGTGGTTTTAACCCTACGTCTATCATCGTATTAAATTTAAATAAAATCAAAATATTAATTAAAAGTACAATTTTAACAATAATCAAAATGTTTACTAAATTAAATACAATTAATTTTATTTTTTAACTGATTTTCAATATCACATACATTTCTATATAAAAATATAAAAAAAAATGTAACACAACATTATTATTTAAGACATGATTATAGAATTGAAACGATAAACGTAGGGTTAATTATTTAAATTTAAATAATTTTCTATATTTGTTTTTAAAATAAATATAATTGGAAGAATTTCTAAAAATAAAATTTGAGCTCATTGATATTTACATATAATAAAAAGTATTTATTTATTCATAACTTTTCTTAGAGATTAATGAAGTTTGACAGCTCTTTTGACAATATGGCGGATATATCCGCCACACCTTTTCCGAGGGTTAAAACAATGAAAAAAACTTATGATTTGCAATCTTATAATTAAAATAATTATTGTCGATCGCAGACAAAAGTATTTATTTAGAAAGTGTAAAAAAAGAAGTAATTTGCTTTTGTCGATTAATGCATCGAAATGAAAATCAATTCCTACCAAATGAGAAGTGCAAAGTTTTTTTTTGTTGAATCCATGCGTTATTTTCGCCCAATACCAATTGCCGTTTCTTTTTTTTATTCGCACCCCACGGATGTCGACATTGGAAAAATTCTAATTGCAAAAGTTATTTTTTGCCCGTCGATCGTGATTCGATTACGAACTTTAAATTAGTTAGTGTGTTGTCAGGCGCGAATCTTCGCGCATCCAATAATAAAATGCATATACATGTACATATAAGATCAGTTATATAATTTGCAGATTTATTCGTTACACGAATAATTCCATTGTTAAAAAATCCAATTTGTAAATCTAACGTATATTGCAAAGCGGTGGTTATATAAGAAAAAATAAGGAATCATTTTATTTTAAATCGTTAAAATTCGTAATCTTTCTATGTACAAATCTTTTCATTTTTATTTTAGTTTATATATTTGTTATTTATGTAATTTTGGACAATAATTATTAAAAATATTATAATTAATAACCAAAAAAATATAAAAAATAAAATATTATAAATTTAATAAAAATATTGATGAAAATCCTTTCACCGTGATAATATATTGCATTCCGTTATTATTGCATCACTTGCCACGTTGATATTATACTTTCAGCGCGTCTTATTGAGTCACTATATTTTTTATTGACAGAGCACATCAAAGGTGACTTGAAATCAAATCAAATTTCATTCCAATAATATATTTTTCATATTTTCTAGTATTGCATAATTTTATATTTGCTTACATAAAAATATTGGATATATCTTGATTGTAAAAAAAAAATTGGGCTCAAATATTATTTTTATAAAATTTCCATTAATTTAAATAATAAAATAAACCGCAAGGATAAAAGGATTAACTCAATAAATACAAAAATTAAAATGATTTAATTTTAATTAATATTTGCGATAAATTGAGTTAAATGATTAGGTTTTTTTTATTCTACAATAAAACACACCAAAATTGCAACTAAACCTTTAATGAAGGAACCTTACGAATTTTACATAATATTTAGACAATCTTAACATTTTTTAATTGTTATTTAATAATTGAACGTTAGTGATTTTTTTTTGTTGTAAATTTCCAAAAGTTATATAATAGTTTAAAAATATATTTTTACAAAATTATCCAGCGTGTAAATTACTGGATTTACAAATTTCATTATAAAAAAGGCAATTTTAGCTTTATTTATTTACTTATTTTTTCAGATTTTTTTTTTACAAATTTGTTTCGTAATATTTGAAATAATTTAGGTTCCCTCCTAATGATTACACAACTGTATTCCGATTGTTTCACGAAGAAACTGAAATAAGTTTGTAATTTTGCTATTGCACAAATTTATCCTTTTTTGCGTGCTTTCATTTATTGAGATTATTATTTCACTTTGTGCTTGTTTATTTATAACAATGATAATTTTAGAAAATTAATAATATTGATGTTATATAATTTTTAATTACAAAATTGTTATAAATATTACTACAAGGATTATCTGGTTAGCATTTAGATCTTAAACTGCGATTAAAAAAAGTTATGCAATTGCTGCTTTTGTTGTTTTATAGATATTTTCTTGTACCAAGCGATGAAATAATATCTCATATAAAATAAAATCATATTGCGTCACTACAAAAATGCGTTTTGGAAAAAATAAGATTAACTAAGAAAAAAAAAATATAATTTAATCTTTTTTTTTTCTTTTTTTGGTATTGGACATTAATTAAACATTTTGAAAAAAACAATATTAAATTATAAACAAAAAATGTTTTAAAGCGAATTTCTTTTTTTGTATTTTGATCTTAAAATGGAAATTAAAATTTTAAAGTTCGCGTTTGTTTTTGGTAAATCGCGATTTTTTTAATGTATTTGTTGGTAATTACATTGCAATTTATTTCAACTTTTCTTTTGAAATGTTGATCTTTATTTAAAGACATGTGTCTTAACTTAAAAGGTTATTTAGTAGACAATCATGAGCCATAAAAATAATTATAGTTAAAAAAAAAGTAGTAGGAAAAATTAATTTTGAAATGTTGTTTAATTTTGAAAAAAAAAAAAACTATTTTTTTAGTAAATAAACAGAGTTAAACATCTTAGTTATTTATTTTTTTGGAACTAAAATTTCTTCAAATTTTTTTTCAACGAAACTTGCCCTGTCCAAAATTGTATTACATAAGTAATGCAAATAAATTTCAGCTAAACAAATATGAACATTCTCTTAATTAATTTAATTTTAACACTCATTAATATTATTGATGACATTAATTTTAACAACGAACGATCATTTATTTTTAGATGTGTTAATGATCACTTGCGAGGTGTAATAATGATCACTTAATAATTTTACATGATCACTTTTAAAAACTAGCGATGTTTCGCTCACTCATTGTTATCTTATCAGTAACGTCTTTGGTTTTGCGAATATTAAACTTTAAGTTTAAGTTTGACGATGACTTAAGTGTTAAACATTTTTAATTAATATGATCTTTAAGAATGATTGACAGGGATCATATTCTAATGAAATGTAATGTTTTCTGATTTTTTTTTTGGTGATAAAAAAGCAGTTGCAATCTATGATATGAACGTTCACATTTAAATGAGAAAATTATATTGAGAAAAAAATGATATGAGAAAAAATAAAATGATTTATGGACTAAACACCTTAAACAATTACTTACACATATTATTAATACAATAAACAAAGAACAATGTCCATTCACATCATAGCTGTACCACAAACAAACAATCTTGTAACTTTTCTATACCTTTCCTCGATGTCTTTGTTTATTTAAAAAAAAGGTTTTAACAATGACAGAAAATTTTTGGTCTATGGTAATTTGCAGACCAAAAATTTTCTGTCATTTCAAAACGGAACTACATTTTGTAGTATTAGAAGCCTAGGCAATATTTAATGAAAGACCATACTGCTCCTAATCCAAAAAGGATTAGGAAGAAAATCATGCAAAAGGCTCGATGCAAGTTTACAATGCACGCTATTATTAACGACATTTTGACGAAATTATAAGGTCGCAGGTCCTCCTGGTGATGAATTGAAGATATTTGTGATAAGGGTTGTTGGGATGTTGAAGTTGACTTCTCACATTTCAGTGGGGATGAAGATATTGTTGTTTTTTTTTAATGATTTTTTTCAGGAGACCTCAAGAGGAATTGGAATTACATAAAATCCATTCCTTCCTCTACACTTAATTACTCTCGAATGTCAAATATTTTCGGCATTTTCAGTATTATTATGGCTATGACTACTAACAGAATGATCATTTTATGAGTAGTTTCTGAAAAAACATAAAACAAAAACACAAGATACAGTATACCATTCAATAACCCATAGCTTAGAGTGATTGGAAGTCCCGATTTTTTAGGATTTATTCCCGGTTTTCTCGAATTGTGTTTTCGGGACTATTGCATTTAAATTATAGAGATCTACCATTACAAATTCTTTTGTAAAAACAGCCACTTTAAAGATTTTTTAACTGAAGTGGGAAAGGAAAATCGGAAACTTTTTGTTTTATTAGTAAAAAAAAATATACACAGAAATTTCATTAAAAAAGTTATACTTGATTTAAAAAATATTAATTTTTAATTAATTAATTAAATTTTGTGATTAGAATACATAAAATTATTTAAAAAAATGAAAATTTCTAAAACTTGAAAATTGGAGAAAATCAAAGATTTAAATTTAATATTTTATAAAATTATGATGTAATTATTAAAAAAATAATTTTCTCAGAAATTAATTATTAGAAAATTAAGTGATAAATTTGTGTAAAATTCATATAAATAATAATTAAAATCGAATATTTTTTTAATAAACTAACATTTTAGGGAGCGAAAATATTTTATAAAATGTAGAAATGTGCAGCACGAATTATTTAATTTAAAAAAAATAAAAATTCCGTTTAGAAATAATCATTAAATTAAATAATTTTTGTATGGGTGTATTAAAAAAATATTTTATACAGTTTTGATTAATTTGGATAATAATTCTAATAATTATTTAATAAAATGAATGTTTGTACAAAAATGAATATTTTTTATTTGTGGAAAATCTATTAGAAAATGCATTTAAAATGAATTATTTTGCTATAAAAAAAAGAATTGTGTGAATTTATCCTTAGGAAATAGGAGATAAATGTTTTTAATTATAAATTAAATAAATATAAAGTTTTAAATAAATTAGTAATTTATTAAAAAGATAAAATTATGTTAAATTTGTTTTGATTAATTATTTTTATTTGTCTGAAAAATAATTTTATATAGATTTTAAATTAATGAGAAAATTAATTTTGATGAAAATTTTTCTAAGTTCGAAAGCTGAGTGAAAGCGTGGAAAATCGTAGAAAATCAGGGTATATTGATTCAAAGCAACACGTAGGACTTGGCGCGCACAATGTGGAAATTCGGTAGTAAAAACAGGAAATGCTTAAAAGTATTAGATGAAATTCCTACCTTTTCAGACGAAATCGGTGAACAACTCGTAGCTCTGGAACAGAGGATGTGTTCACTTGATAGATCTGTTTGTTGTGGAGTCGAGCGTCGACTGGCAGCGGAGAGAAATGCATCAACCATTTATATAGTAGTGCATCCCTGGAAACAAAACAAGAAAAAAAATAACGGGGTGTATCTGGCAACGTTTTGAAAATTCAAATTTGGCGCAAATGATGTATTACGCGGGCGCTTAGATCCGTACGTCATTGTACATCACCAATCGCCTTTCCGGAAATTACACACACGCACACACATCTCATCATGGACATACACGTATATCTGGGATGTTTTAATAGTTTTCTATTTAAATTTTGAGTTGACCAGTGATTCTGCGCGGCCCGTTTCTATGGATATCTTCCGGTCCTCCATTTGGAGGCTGCAGTATCCGACAGCTACAAGTTAATATGATCCGTAATGCACCTATATATTGTGTGCACTATCGCCGGTACATCGACAGGTATCCCCATTTATCCCCGGTTATTCCCCCCGATACCTCTGATCCTTGCATCCCGCGCAAACGCCATCATGCACGCATTCCTTTAAGAAAACGCTTTTCATCCTCCAATGTACTTGTATATAAGAATTATTATATAATACATATTCATTATATGAACCCAACATGTCCACACGACAAAAACAAGATCAAACAACCTATAAATACACAAAATTAGACTTCTCGAATTCTAATACAAATTATAAAAATCCGAAAAATTCTAAAAATATATTTATAAACTCCAAATAAACCAACTTACATCATAGATTTTGTTATGAGACGTCAACATTAATGTCCAATTAAAAACACATCTATCCGTCGCTTCAATATAATGAATTATAATATTTACGTCATCAGTGTAATGACGTTTCTTCTCACCTCAACAATGGATTATAATATTTATGTGATCACTATTAACATATTTGTTTTCACCTCATCAATGCGAATCCGCATTGAAGCATTTATAAATTATTTTTTATTGTATATTATATAATATCATCATATATATTACAAAAAATATTGTGCATTATGTATTTCGTTATAAAAGGTAAAAATATACATATGTCCAAACATTTTTCAAAACTATTCTATCCGTCGCGTCAATACAAAACACTAAATAAAGTAATTTTTCAGTATATAACAGTATGACATATATGTGATCACTGTTATGACATTTGTTTTCACCTCATCAATGTTATGTCATCAATGGATTAAGAGATTTATGTCATGACTGTTATGATATTTGTGATATAATCTCGGCAAATTCGCATTGCAACTTTTTATACTTATAGTCTATTTTTATTGTTTATTATATAATATCGGCTTTTATATTACAATAAATATTTTACATCATGGATTTTGTTATGCGATATAAATATGACTAAGTAAAAAGACATATTTTAAAAATATTCTATCCGCCGCTTCAATACAAAATAATACATAAAATAATTTTTCATTATGTAATGATCTCACCTCATCTCTGGATTATGACATTTATGTCATCAATATTATGATATTTGTTCTCAACTCATGAATGGACCATGACATTTATGTGATCACTGTTATGACATCTCTGTTATGTCATTTGTTCTCATCTCATCAATGGATTAAGAGATTTATGTAATAACTTTTATGACATTTGTGATATAATCCCGGCAAATTCGCATTGCAACTTTTCATACTTATAGTCTATTTTTATTGTTTATTATATAATATCGGCTTTTATATTACAATAAATATTTTACATCATGGATTTTGTTATGCGATATAAATATGACTAAGTAAAAAGACATATTTTAAAAATATTCTATCCGCCGCTTCGATACAAAATAATACATAAAATAATCTTTCATTATGTAATGATCTCACCTCATTTCTGGATTATGACATTTATGTCATCAATATTATGATATTTGTTCTCATCTCATAAATGGACCATGACAAACTATTCTATCCCCCGCTTCAATACAAAACGATATATAAAGTAACCTTTTAGTATGTAATTATCTTACATCATTAATGGATTATGACATTTGTATTCACTGTTATGATATTTATTTTCACCTCATCAATAGATTATGATATCTGTGTTATGTGATTTATTCTCATCTCATAAATGGATTAAGAGATTTTCGTAATGACTGTTATGACATTTGTGATATAATCCCGGCGAATCCGTATTGCAACATTTCGTACTTACAGTTTATTTTTATTGTTTATCATACAATATCGGCTTTTATATAACAATAAATATGTTATATAATTAAAATCGTTATGTGATATACATATGTCTAAGTAAAAAGATAAATTATAAAACTATTCTATCCGCCGCTTCAATACAAAACAATACATAAAGTAATCTTTTAGTATGTAATGATCTCTCATCATTATGACATGTCTATTATGTCATTTATTCTCGCCTTATCAATGGATTATGTCATTTATATCATCACTATTATGACATATGTTCTTACTTCATTACATTTACATCATGACTACTATGACATTTGTTCTTACTTCATAAACGGATTATGAAAAAAGGCATAATAAAAAATAGACTATGAAATTTATGAAAAAACTTCAATATTTTTTATTTTTAATATTTTCAGCATATCAACATATTATATTTACTCTCCAATGAAGTTGTTACATAATCTTTTTCATATATTCATGTTACACTTGAAAATAATATTTTTTATAATTACTGAAAATGCGACGGATTATTGTCGCACAAATATTATATAATTAAACTTACATTACAATTTAATGCTCTTGCATAACGAATGGATTATAATACTATGAGATTAATTACAATGTCAATCAAATTACATAACACTTCCCAACTCATTTATGAACAGAATAGAGTACTTTATGACATCGAAGTATAATTATTAAACTTAATCTTTCATTATTCTTATTAATTACAGTAATATTCGATTCATTGCAACGTCAATATACAAAAAAATAATTTAAAAAAAATTATAAAATTTTCCCCGTCGCGCCGTATCAGAAAACTTATATTTTAACAGAGTTAATTTTATTTTCTAAAAAAATATATATTACATAAAATACAGAAAATCCATTTTTATTTTATTTATTGGTTTAAATAAAAACATTAATACTACTGAAATTCGCAGTAAAATAATAAAAAATATATCTTTCCCTTAGAAAAATTTTAATTAAAATATTTTGTATCAATTGTAACTGTAACATTTTTACTCGAGTATTTCCATCCGGCTGGTAATTATTTTTTTAAAATAAAATCCTTATTCGATATAACAGTATTTGTTTGTGGCATCATTATTGTTTGAAATTATACATCGAAACCATACAAAATATATTTTTGACGCATACAAAATTTCAATTAAAATAGATTAAATTTTGAATTTCTATACATTTTACAATATATACCGCATCTATTGAATACAATTTACATCGTGTCTATTGGTAGTATATTTCATTTACGTAATAGCACGCTTTGATTTGAGATGAATTTCATTGAAGTTGCTGTTTTGCATATAGAAATAAATAAGTAATTACATTTATTTAAACTGAAATCATTATTTGTATCATATCAATTATATAACGAATAATTAATTAGTTTGCTTCACGATTGATTGAATATTAATATCAATTAATAGTGTGTTAAACAACCGCGTGAAATATTATGTAATGTTGCCAAATTCCTACCAATAACTATCATTTTATATAATTGTATCTATGTGAACATTTTTTATTAAGTAATATTAATTATTTCAGGTACTCTCTTCTTGCATAACGCTATCTAAAAAAAAATGTGGACAACTTTTTATTTAAAAAAAAATCAACAGTTTTTCATGCATGCTTTTTATAAATATTAATGAAATTTTAATTTATTACTAATTTCATGCATGTTATTATTTTTTACTTTAATTGTCACTTAAAAATATTAATTAAAGTTTTTAGTTAGATGAGAAGACATTGAGGATTGTGATGGTGAAGAAGTGTAAAATATCAGAAAATATAATAATTATAAAAATAATATATTTTTTATTTATTATAAATTATTATATAATTCTGTTTAAATATAATCATTGTGTGTACAATTTTAGTTATTATATAAAATAATAGAGTGAGATTTGCAATGGTAAATTGTTTTCAATTATTTCATTCATTTGTTCAAACGAACTTTAAAATAAATAATTATTTCTGCAAATATATTTGGTGAAAATGTATTTAGTGAACAAATGCGAACTGCCAACGACAGGAAACGGAATGGTCCGTTAATGTGTGATTTAAACTCAATAAAACGAACGAAGCGCGTTAAAATTTTAGCTTTCGCACGTACGTACCGTTTATTTTCCATTTAAAATTTGTAAAAAAATTAATTACAATTACTATATAACATCGAATTACGTAAGTTGGATTTATTTATAAAAATATATATTTTTAACATATATTGCGTAAATATTTGTTTTATTATTTTTATCCAAATCCGATAAAAAGATTTAAATTATTTTTGTATGAATATTACAGAAAATTGCATAAATCTGTGATTTACAATAAATGTTTTTTTTTATATTTAATTTTTTTTATTTCAATTATTTCTTTCCTTTTCAAGAGAAACTTTCGATTTTATGAAATAGTTTTTAAATTATGAAATGTAATAAATCGAATTGATTTAAATCCTGTAATTAAGATTAAGTTAAACGATAATCTTATATAAAATAATTGAATGTATAATAACGCTGACTTATATAACGCAAATATATTTTGTATCGAATATATTCTATTAAATATTCCATTTATTCCGCAAGAATTTTTTTTGTAACACATCATCAATTTGTTGGGGTATCCATTAGTTTAATGGTGATTCCCAAATGAATGCTATGACATGATTAATTGATGTTCATATTTCGGATTATTATATTTTTTGTTTAGTCAAACATTCAGTTTGAAACTGAAAAATATGTAATTTTTATACAATTATTTTAAATAATTTTACTGCACTTAATAAACAATATTTATTATAATTATTAATTCAATGAAAATTATAATTTTTTTAAATCAAATATGATATAATAAATACAGGTATAATGGTAATAGGTTCAGTAGATGGTGATTAGTTAATTGCCAACAATTAATATTGGCACACCTATATTACATAATTCAAACAATTGGTTTAGAATGCATAGATCCCCCATGTGTGATCCGTTACGGTGTGAAGCAATTGTGGTTAATCTATGCTTAACAGTCCATTCTCTCTCAGTAGCTGTGAACATCGCAAATTATTATATAATACCACATAAACTAAATGGAACATATTTAGAGCTAATTATTATATAAAAGTATTATATATTGTCGTGAGCCCTAATAAAAATATTTTTTATAGATGAAATAAAATGATAATAAATATAAAAGAATATTTTTTTGTGGGCCCTTAAAAAGTTATTTATAGTTAAAGCACTAGGCTTTAGTTAAGTAGATATGACGGGTGAATTTTTTAGTTATTACATATTTTTTCATAGATAAAACAAAATTTTGACTAGTATGAGTGACATATCCATAGACCACCATGTATTAATAATAATAATAATATAAAATGATTGTTTTAATAATTTTATAGACCATATTGTACACAAATATTTGGAGAAAATAAGAAGTGGATTAAATTATTTTAAAATAATGAACTATTAAAAAAAATCGAATTTATATTTTTAATTTAAAAAATATAGGTTTATAGACCATTAATTACTTAAAGGTAAATAACAACTTCAAAAATAATCTTTAGGAAATCTTTAGAAAAATAATTATTTTTAAGATATATGTTCATAGACCATCGATCAAAATTAATGCATTCCAGTTGATTAATTACTTCCAATTAACTAAATTATACTTATTATGTACTAAAAAAAATATTACTCAAATATTAAAAGAACTGAGAAGTTTATAGACCACAATGTAAAATAGAAATGAAAAGTTGGAAAATTGGTTCAATTACTTAAAATTAACCAACTATATAGTTATTATTTTATTAGTTTTTTTTTTCAGAAAATGTAGACCATATATAAAAAAACATTTAAGTCTATAGACCACTTTATAAAAATATACAGTAGAAGTAAACTCAATAAGTCTTAATAAAAATCTAGATTTTATTCAAGTCTATAGACCATTACATAAAATGAAATGTAGTGGAAATGGAAGATTGATGCAATTACTTAAAATCAACTACGCATTAAATTTTAAATAAAATAAAATATACAAAGGCAATTAAAAATTGGTGGATGAAATAAAATTACATAAAATGGACGAATCATTGTTGAAAGTATCAGTTATTAGAATTGTTGCAACATAATATAAATTAAGAAGAAATATTATATAATCAAATATATATTATAATTGGTATACATCAGCGTTGCCATTAAATTACACGAAACGCAGGGAAGCATTTAGATTTAATAAGGGAACTTTTTATTAAAATCATTGTTGCCTGTTCACAACTATCAACTAATAAGTTTTTTTTTTTTTACACAAAGGCGAAAATAATGAACTAATTAAATGTTTGCTTCAAGTTAATTCGAGCGAAACATATGTTTCACTAAAATGAGTTTTCATAATATTTCAAGAAATAGGACAGAAAACTTTTATAAGTATTTTTTTATTGATTATAAATTTCATGGGAATTTATAATGCTTACCTAAAAAATATGTGATAGATATAAGAAGTTTATTGATTTTTTTTTCCAGTTAAATAACTTTATAAATTTCCTGTCGACACTGAAATTAATTAGTTTGCAAGTTTCACAACGAATGTCGTCGGATTTTAAGTTATTATGTAATAGCTAGGTAACTTTTAAACTTGAATTTTCCACTTAAGTACGAGTATTAATGAGAGAAAATTTAATTTAATTAATTAATTTTGTGTAAACAATTTTAATTTTATATTGTTTATATAATACTTATATAATACTAAAAAAATAGATATTGTAATAATTACTATATAAACTCCATTTTTATTGAGCAATAACTGTAATGGAGCATTAAAATTCAGTCGGAACGGCAATCGAAACACGTTCAACATGTTGCTTATAAAATAAATCGTTCCTATTAAAAATAATATGTGCTTTAAATCCGGAACGGATTTTTCAAATATTTTAAGACAATAATAAATCATTAAAAAAAAAAGATAAATAATCTATTTTCTGATAGATTTACTGTAAATAACTTGTAATTATACTTGAAAAATTTAATTTTATGACGGAAATGCAGAATTACTAAGTTTTTTTTAATAATTTGCTATGAAAATAGCTTCAATAAGACAATATTCAAAAATAATAAGATATAAACGTTGATTTAAAAATTGAAATATTTAATGACGAAATTTACAAAATTTAAAATTTCATGTTTTTGTAAATGGATGTATTCGTAAAGGGGATAGACATTTGAGTAGGAGCCAAGTGCTGTTAAGTATGAAACCTATTCACCGTTTTGTGTCTCTAATTTGGCAAAGGTTTTCGGAGATGATTGTGCATATGATAATCCCTGCATATTTCTATACCAAATTTAGATGTATCCTAGTCTATTAGGAATCACAAATTTGTTTTGTACCCTATTAGGTTATAAAATTTTAAAAACCTAATTATTAAAAAAAAAAATCGGGAATCGAGGGTGTTTTTTGCTTTATTTAAAAATTTATATATCAATTAAAATTACTAATTTTTTATATAACCTTAAAATTACTTATTTGTATTATATATTACTTAATTTCGGGTAAAATTATATAATTGTAATAAAATCTAAATTTTGAAACTGAAAAATATTAGTAAAAATTATGTTCGGGAACCGAGGGCGTTTTTACTTTGTTATAAAATCTATACTATATTGTTTCAAAATGAATTATATAACTATTTTTAGAAAGAAAACTGAAATTATTTTCATAATCCGAGGTTCGTTTTCTTTTCAAATCTATATTAATCATTAATTGTCTGATATGGTTTTATTTGAAATAATAATTTTAAAATTTTATTTTTCATATTTATTTTGTAGAAAAAATAACATTGAAAAAAATGTATCAATCACATGTAAAATGTGGTTTGATTATTGATTAAAAAAATAAAAATGCAATTTTATAAAATAAAAACTATAATATTTTTAATGTTGATTTTGTTCGATTATTTTTCTTTTAATTTCCATACAAAGTATAAGTTTATTATTGCTTAAATTAAATGTGAATTATTTTTATTTCAAACTGGGAAATCAGTGGGAATGTGTAAAAAGTTTTTAGAATAATTTTTAGTATATATTTATTGATCTCATTTTTTTTTAATTACTTTTAGTTTATAATTTATTTAAAAACAAATCTGTGGTAAAGTTAGAACAACTAATTTTAATTGTGTTTGTATGATGTTTTCGTACCGTGAAAATTGACATCCATATATTATATATTATATAATATCGCATTGAAAATAAAATAAAATAGAAATCTCCTCATTTGTCGCCGATATTAATCAACAGTGATGACATATTATTTGCGTTAAATTCGCGCATAAATACGTAATAAATTTCATCATCGAGCGACGCGAAAATTAAATTTTCCAAAATGAAATAAATATACGTTTGATAAATAAATGAAAATCGCGGAGCGTATGAAATTATTGAAAATTTAAATGACACCTAAGGCTCGAACGCGTTGCGCCACCATCCCCGAATTACATTTAACACGTATTGCGTAATTAAAACTCTTGTAATCATTACCCTAAGTGCGCCCAACACACAAATATTACACCGATTAATAAACAGTAATGCGTTTCATAATTCCGCAGATTTACAAATCGGTTTATTTTTTTCAATCATCGAATCAAAATTCAATTTTAATTGAGGCGAATTATGTAATTAAATTATATAAAAAATCAATTTATTATTTTATTTTTATTATAATAAAAACATTGCTTAAAATTAATGAAAAAATATTTTATTTGTTACAAAATTTTATATAATAATCATATTTAATGTAAACATTTTATAATTACAAAAACAAGTGGTAAATAAAAATTTATATTAAATACTATTATATAATCTGCAAAAAAAAAAAAAACAATTATAAGCACGTTAAAAAGTGAAGATTACGTGAATTGGTGTTAGGTGATGTAACGATTGTCGGATTACATAACTTTTTGCAAGACGGATGCAAGTCATCGGAGATCACTTGGTGTTTTATCTGATATTCACTGTGGAATAGTAGGTTGGTCGATGGAGCACTTAAAACTTCTTTAAGTGGATCAAGTGGTATCTCTTAGGTTAAAAGCTGCATATTGAGAGACTCATAAATGTGGATTCTTTCCACTATATTTAAATTACATTACCTAAGGGAAAAAAATACAAATAACATTTATTAAAACATGTTTTAACTTTATTTTCAAAGAAAAAAATAGAATTTATTAAAAAAATATATTAGATTATTTAAAAAAAATTATATATTAGATCTTTAAATAATTATAATTAATGTTAGTAACATACAAATATTTTTTTTAATGAAGAAAGCTTCAATTGAAAATTAAAGATTTTACATAACTGTTTCCATTTTGAGGTCCTTGCATTCACTTTTGTTGGAGAAGAAAAATCAAACAGAAACAACCCCTATATTTATAAAAAAAATAGTCATAGTTGTTCTAGATTCTGGTAAAGTTGTCTTTTTTTACTAAATTTCTGTTATTATTTCTTTGTAAAGTAAAATGTTTTGTTATATAATTTATTGTAATAGTTTCTGTAAGTTGAAATAGTTCTTTGTAAAAGTTGTTCTTTTTAATATTTTTTTATGTTAGTAAAAAATATCATAAATTATTTATCAAATTTGCCTAATTTTAGTTGAACAAGAAGTTGCCTGAATTGGACTAAATAAATCAAGAATGTAAAATCATTAAACTTTTAATAATGTATTTTTGTTCACTTTATGATTTTGTATTTTATGAGAAAAAAAGAGATAGTAATCAAAATTTTACGTTTAAGTCTATAGAGTATGTAGAATTGACTTAGAAACTGATAAACCAGTTGCTTTGATTGGACCAATATTTTTTAAATCAGAAATAAAATTTAAATATTCTCCATTTGTGAACCAAATTCGTTGTATAATTTGAAATTGAATGGAGTTGCAGAAATATTTCTAAATGTTATATAATTTTCTAAGGAAATAATAGCAGTAAAAATAGAAGTAAAAATGACTATTAAACCTATATATAATTGACCTAAAAAGTAGAAGTAGAAAATTTAGATACAAGACATATACATTAATAAAATAAAATAAGGGCAGAAAATATAATTTTACATAATTTAACAAGAAACAATTATATAATTCAATATTATTGTGAAGTCCTTGAGCGATAATTTTAAAAGTACTATTAAATACTTATACAATAGTACCAATCAAAACTATATACAATTAGCATAAAGGGCAGAAATAATGATTTTAATACTATTCAAATACAAAATTTTCTTGATGTCCTTGAATGATGATATTTATAGAGTTTTAAAGTTACGATTAAGTTACTCACAATTCTTATAAATGCAAGTAAAATAAAAGTAGCTTTAAACCTATTTAGAGCAGAAATAATGATTTTAATACTAATCCAATACAATATTTTCATGATGTCCTTGAATGATGATATTTACATATTTTTAAAATTACTTTCAATTTACTAGTAATTCTTATAAATACTAGCAGGTTAAAAGTAAATTTCAAACCTATACATGTAATGGACCTAAAGGAAAGAGATAATAATATTACTTAATAAAAAAAAACATATTAAACATGTAAAAATTTATTTGCAACAACATATGTTTAATTATAAAATACAATATTTTTGGGATATCCTTGATCGATGTATTTATATATTTTTAAAAGTACAATTAAGTTACGTAAAATAAAAGTAACTTTCAATTGACCTAAAGGGCAGAAAATATAATTTTACATAATAAAAAGATAATTACTTAACAGGTAACTATTAAGATACAACAAGACATGTAAATGTATTTTTTTTTTAAGTCCTTGAACTATGATATTTATATATTTTTAGAAGTACTATTAAATTACTTGCAATTCTCATAAATATAAATTATATAATAGTACCAATCAAAACTATATACAATTAGTATAAAGGGCAGAAATAATGATTTTAATACTAATCCAATACAATATTTTCTTGATTTCGATGAATGATGATATTTATATATTTTTAAAAGTACTTTTAATTTACTAGTAATTTTTATAAATACCAGTATTTTAAAAGTAAATTTAAAACCTATATATGTAATGGACCTAAAGGAAAGAGATAATAATATTACTTAATAAAAAACATATTTAACATGTACAAATTTATTTGCAACAACATATGTTTAATTATAAAATACAATATTATTGGGATATCATTGATCGATGTATTTATATATTTTTAAAAGTACAATTAAGTTACGTAAAATAAAAGTAACTTTCAAACCTATATACAATTGACCTAAAGGACAGAAAATGTAATTTTACATAATAAAAAGATAATTACATAACATGTAACAATTAAGATATAATAAAACATGTATATTAATGTAATTTAATTTTTTTTGAAGTCCTTGAACGATGATATTTATATATTTTTAGAAGTACTATTAAATTACTTGCAATTCTCATAAATACAAATTATAAAATAGTACCAATTAAAACTATATAGAATTAGCATAAAGGGCAGAAATATTGATTTTAATACTATTCAAATACAAAATTTTCTTGATGTCCTTGAATGATGATATTTATAGAGTTTTAAAGTTACGATTAAGTTACTCACAATTCTTATATATGCGAGTAAAATAAAAGTAACTTCAAACCTATATACAATTGACCTAAAACGCTGTAATAAAAATTTTACCTAATAAAAAGATAATTATTTAACCTATAATATTTTAAATGCAACTAGATATGAATACTTATATAATTCAATATATTCCTGATGTTCAATGATATTTATATATAATTCAATAAATGATAAAGTTTGGAAAATGATTCACTGGAAGAAATTTTAATTATTGTTAATATAATTTTTAAACTGAAAATGTTGGATTTCTAGTAATTTTGTTACATATATATTTCGAATCGGAGATGTTGATTTAAAAATTCAATTCCCAATTTTTGCTGCTCAAAAGATTTCAATTTACATTTGATCAGCTAAAATTGTACATGGAATTCTTAATTTCAGGAGGAGAATCTGGAATGTTCTTCAAAAACTATAACCCTATATTACTAGAAAAAAGAAATAAGAGGTGAATTTACAAATATGATCGTAACATAATATTCTTCATTTCAAGAGTAGATTATGTATAGTTAATCTTTCAGTACTATAGACACATCGAATTATGTAAATAAAATTATACAAAAATATTAGAAAAAATTACCTGAAACATTTCCTGAAATGCTGAAAATATTTAGTTAAATGTATTTATCGAATCGGAGATGTTAATAGATGTTGATTTAAAAATTCAATTCACAATAATTGCTGCTCAAAAGATTTCAATTTACATTTGATCAACTAAAATTGTTGATGGAATTTTTAATTTCAGGAAGAGAATGTAGATGTTCTCCAAGAACTATAACCCTATAATTTTAGAAAAAAATAGGAGGTAAACTTGAAAATATGTTCGTAACCTAATATTCTTATAGATTATATATAGTTGATCTTTAGACATTTCGATATATTTTAATAAAATTATACAATAACATTAGAAAAATTTCCTGAAATGCTGAAAACAGTTTCCCAATTATTTAGTTAAATGTATATTCCGAATCGAAGATATTAATAGATGTTGATTTAAAAATTCAATTCACAATAATTGCTGCTCAAAAGATTTCAATTTACATTTGATCAGCTAAAATTGTTGATGGAATTTTTAATTTCAGGAAGAGAATGTAGATGTTTTCCAAAAACTATAACCCTATAATACTAGAAAAAAAATAGTAGGTGAACTTACAAATATGTTGTATAGTAGATTATATATAGTTGATCTTTCGGTACTATAGACACGTCGAAATATTGAAAGAAAAATACAATAATATTAGAAAATGAACCTAAAATATTTCCTGAAATGTTGAAAGTAATTTCCCAATTATTTAGTCACATGTATATTTCGAATCGAAGATGTTCATAGATGTTGATTTAAAAATTCAATTATCAATTTCTGCCGGTGCCAAGTTTTCAATTTACTTAGGAACAGCTGAAATTGCATATGGAATTCTTAATTTCATGAGGAGAATGTAGAATGGTCTTCAAAAACTGCAACCCTATAATAAAAATAAAATTCAGGAGGTAAATTTACAAAGATGATCATAACATATTATGTCCTTATAGAACTACTTCATTTTAGGATACAAAATTGATATTTTATTACTAGAAACAATTATAAATATTTAAATAACATTAGACAAAAGACCATGAATTAACCTGAAATATTTCCTGAAATGTTGAAAATATTTTGTAACTAATTTAGTTAATTGTATATTTCAAACCGAAGATGTTAAGAGATGTTGATTCAAAAATTCAATTATCGATTTCATCTGTTCAGAAGATTTCAATTTACTTCAAAACAGACGAAATTGATGATGGAATTCTTAATGTTTTATTACTGGAAACAATTAGAAATATTTAAATAACATTAGACAAATCACATTGAATTAACCTGAAATATTTCCTGAAATGCTGAAAATATTTTGTAATTTATTTAGTTACATGCATATTTCGATTCGAAGATGTTCATAGATGTTAATTTAAAAATTCAATTATCAATGTTTGCTGTTTCCAAGATTACAATTTACTTAGGAACAGCTGACATTGCATATAGAATTCTTAATTTCAGGAGGAGAATGTAGAATGTTCTTCAAAACCTACTAGAAAAAATTACGAAGTGATCTTACAAACATTATCATTATAGAACTATTTCATTCCAGGAGTAGATTATACAAAATTGATGTTTCACTAAATAGAAATATTTAAATAACATTAGACAAAGCATACTGAAATAACCTGAAATGCTGAAAATATTTTGTAAGTTATTTAGTTAATTGTATATTTCGATTCAAAGATGTTCATAGATGTTGATTTAAAAATTCAATTATCAATGTCTGCTGTTTCTAAGATTACAATTTACTTAAAAACAGTTGACGTTGGATATGGAATTCATAATTTCAGGAGGAGAATGTGAAAGTTCTTCAAAAACTATAACTCTATAATACTAAAAAAAAATAGGACATGAATTTACAAAGATGATCATAACATATTATGTCCTTATAGAACTACTTTATTTCATAAGTAGATTATACAAAATTGATGTTTCACTACTAAAAACAAATAGAAATATTTAAATAACATTAGACAAAGCACACTGAATTAACCTGAAATGCTGAAAATATTTTGTAAGTTATTTAGTTAATTGTATATTTCGATTCGAAGATGTTCATAGATGTTAATTTAAAAATTCAATTATCAATGTCTGCTATTTCTAAGATTACAATTTACTTAGAAACAGTTGACGTTGTATATGGAATTCATACTTTCAGGAGGAGAATGTGAAAGTTCTTCAAAAACTATAACCCTATAATACTAAAAAAAAATAAGAGGTGAAATTACAAAGATGATCATAACTACTTTATTTCAGAAGTAGATTATACAAAATTGTTGTTTCAATTAGAAATATTTAAATAACATTAGACAAAGCACACTGAATTAACCTGAAATGCTGAAAATATTATGTATGTTATTTAGTTTATTTTATATTTCGAACCAAATATGTTAAGAATTCTTAATTTCACGAGGAGAATATAAAATGGTCTTCAAAAACAATAATTAGATCAAAGATATTTATGTAATCATTTCTGTAGTTTTAGTATTTGGTGACTATAGAAATACAATATCGCGGTAGAGCAGGTTTATATGATTATAACTAGTATAAAACTGCTCTATCATGAAACTGGAGATCTAAGTTTCAAATCGAAGATGTAGTTCTGCAGCAAAGTTGAAAACGGTTTTTAATACATTATTATGTAAGTAAATTATATTTGAACATAAAGCTCCGTTCAAAGTTGTATGGATTCGTCCTGAAAATCAATAAACCGGTTGGCAAGACGTTTGAATCCATAGGAATTCCTTTAATTAGTGTTCCTTGTATAATTAATCAGTCAATGATAAAGGATTAAGGTACGGGGATAAGTTCTGGAAGGATGTTGGATGCTGAAACATCTAGTGGTTTCAGACCAGAACAACCAGCTGCGTTCATTTGTATTATTTACTGATGGGGTAAGAATTATTTGATGTTGTAATTAGTTTATTAGTTAAGGAACGTTTCGAGTTAACTTCCGAGCGCAAATATCGCACCACCATGGAGGCGGCAAACTTAATGAGCAAACACAATTTCATATCTAATTGCTTTTTGTTAGAGCAAGAGCTCTTGCAAAGGAAGTGTTTTTCATATAACTACTCCTGGTATAATGTAGTGGTTATTTTCTACTTCTTCTACATTTCTTTCCATCTTCTCTTCCCGAGTTTGAATCTGAGGGGTTGGCCCGACTTCGGCAAGGGTTTGTTTGCAAAGTTCACGGGACCCTCGCAATAAATATGCAAATTAAATTTACATACAAATCTAAATGCATAGAAGACATTTTATGCTCGCGGCTCCAACTGCAAGATAAAATATTACCAAATTGGGATAAATCCACGCACTTGATTGATTTCCTCTCGGAAACGGAAACGAATTGTTCACATGCAGCTTCCTTGAATGATTCATATTTGCTGAAATTTCTGTAATATATGAAACAAATAGAATGGTTTCAATATTTATAGTCCACATCTCTGACTTTATTTGTACGCTAAAAGTTTATGAATTGATATTGTCAGTTATACTTTCTAGTATTATAGTATTGAAGTGAAGTTGAAGATGCTGCAAAGTAATGTAAATTGATTATTTTAACTGCACTTGAAACAATTGAAATATTGTTTGCTTCTGCATCGCTGACTCACTTTGCGACCGGTAATCGCGTTAAGCGGGATTTTGAGTTCATCTGAAAGGCAAGTGTAGCCCGGTTCCATTCCGTTTCGCGTCATCTTTATGATTATGGTAGTGTTGTTAGTGGACCATTCATTTTTATGATTGCATAAAGTAAAGTCGGTGCAGGAAATCAGCGTTCGAAAGTTAAAAAATCGATATACCAGATGGACCAGAATCTTGAACGGATGGAAAACTGTGATTACCGTTAGATTGGTCGCGAATATAAAAGGGATGATTTGATTGCAGCGTTGGACTAGGTAAACCCTATTGATTAGATTCTTGAATTACGTCTTGTTTACAGAGACCGATGATTGTTTATGGCTAACTTCGCGAAGCACGAATTCAATAAGCGCTTCCGCAGCAAACACAAAGCTCTTCGTTATTACGACCACTTTTCTATATAGATATATTTCGCCGTTTCCATTTATAAATATATAGATATTTGTCTTCCTTTGGGGTTTGAGACACACTCGAGCTCTGTTTTCTCCTTACTTTAATTCGTTTTATCGAGGAGCTAGCGTTTCGGACTTAATGGCTCGAAAACAATAATAATACATTCAAATGGAGAGCTGCCGATGCTCCTGTTTTTGTCCCGCAAAACAACGCTAAGCGAGGCAAAAAGCCGGCGATGCTGCAAATTGAATAAATGGGGGGCGGCGCAAATACTGATTGATTTCTTTAAGTAGGGCCCGTCGACTGCACGAACGTGATTTTAATTTAATCTACCAAAAACTTAAGGAATTATTCACGAAAGCCAATGTGTGTCACATAATGAATATTGATCCTTTTTTCCTCTTGCTGCAGCACAGGAACGAAAACGCTTTTTCCTTGATCATCTGCTCCTGGCGCACTTTAATACGTAAAACGTGGTCTTTTACTTTTAATCAAACCACCCCTTTCATCTTGCGACCCTATTTACTTACTGCTAATTGATTTTACCAAGCACTAATTATTACCTGAGAAATTAACCATTTCCTACTATCGTCTCTCATCCTCTTTCCTCCTCAAAGGCTTCAGCATTACAAACACAAAATTCCCGTTCATTATAAATTGAAAATACAACAAAACCAGATTTAAAAATAATAACAATTTATTTACTTTTATTTACTTACTAAGTTCAATAAGTGGAATTATTTATAAAGCGCATGCGCTTCTTATTAGATTGTATACGGAGAAGACGCACCATTATGGAAGTTATTATTACATTTTTCTATTTTATTCACAAAACTAAAATGTAAAATGGAAATAGTAAAAACCTTTGCTTCTTCACTGCTGAAAGCTTAAGAGGATCAAAGGATTAAAGTAAATTTTAATAATTTTTGGGACGATTGCAAATTATTTTTCTTGCGGGGTAATTCGTTTCCTGGAAGATTAGTTCTGCGCAACGCTGCCACATGAATAATAAATCGCCGTCGAAAATTGATATTAATCATAGCCGAGAACCCATAAAACCGTTTTTAGTTTGCGCATTTTAGTAAGGGTCCCATTGTTTCAGAACAATGCCACTACCATTCCTCCACCCCGAATAGGTAAAATATATTACATATTTTTGTGCAGAGTATTTTCCTTGCTACAACGCGCACCCCTATATTTATTCAACCCTCGCCATTTAAATATTCATAGAAAATAGTGCATTTATTTGACACTTTAAAAATAGATAAACTAATTTAATTTATACTAATTTTTAGAAAGATTTTTTTTAAACTCAAACTAATTTATAATTTTACCTGGTTAATTTAATCCGCAAAGAAGAATGCAACATGGCAAATAAAAATCCAATAAGGCGTTTAATCCGAGGGGTGGCTACTTGCACCTAGGGGATGCGAAATTAATAAAACCCAGTCGAGTGAAACTAAATAAAATACAGTAAACGTTCACTTAACGTACATCATACAGGTGGCAAAGCGTACGTTCATATAGATATCGACTATACTTCTATCAAATTGTGTAATTGAATTCTGACAAAGCCGGATTAAGTCATGATTAAGTCATATGAAGTATACAAACATCCGTATGAACGTACAATGTTCTCCTTGCACAAAGCTTTCATATTGTTCATTAGATTTATGAAGTAAGATTGAGTTAACGTTAACGTTAACTGAATGTTAAAAATATCTGGAATTAGGAAGCAGTATTCTGTGATTAAAGATACTATGATTTGGATTGGGAAAACTCGAAAGTTTTAAACTTTAATATCCAATTTTAATTAGTGTTAGATAACCAAGGCTTACCGACTCCTGAACTTAATTAAGTGCCCAAGGAACAGCGTGCTATCTTAACAAAGTGCGCGACCGGAAACAAAAAACAACAGGGGAGATCTCCAAAATAAAAAAACTAAACTAAGAGAAAGTAAAACAATGAAAATAAAAAAGCAGAAGGAGAGATTACTCGGACTCGAAAGTTTTTAGCCATTGTTGATGTTGCATGAGAGGTGAGGTGAGAACTGCACTCCGGGGCACACGGTTTATGTATATGTAAGTGTGTGTGAAACTTTGGAGTATTTATCTACCCACTTCTGTTAAAACTAGTTGCTACCCCCGCAACCCAACATCCGACCGCAAAAACCGGATTACATCATGCCGAGTTAAACTTGCCACCCTCCTAACTGGAACAGTACGGAAAGAAGATCCTCGAAAAAAAATGTATTCGAGCATTTTTTGCTCAATCCCTTTCACAGGTTCATCCACCTGTAATAGGTATAATTAACTTAATTGCCGACCACAAATTGGGGCAGTAAATACTTAATTAATTAACCGCACGGTGTCTTCGCTTCGCATAGAATATAATCTAACACCGAAGGATCTTCCTTGTTCCAATTGCAACTGTACACAGCTGCAATCCTGGAAAATAACGTTTGATAATTCGTCCTAGATAACTAATGAAACATCTCAATTTTCATCCTCTGATTAACCCTAATTCTAGCACGTATTGGTCCTAAAAAGTCCTATTTATCACATACTTTAGGCTGCAAAGGTTGAGGCGTTTGTCTGTTATGCAACCAAATAAAAAATATATAATTACGTTTAAATATGTTCAATTTTTGTTATATAATGGAATAATCAGAGTTTTAATATCATCCCTTAATAAATGTAAGAAAAATATTAATAAATTAAATATAAACGTAATTTGTCCTTAAACCAAATAAAAAAAAATATTTTAATCTGTTCAATTTTTGTTATATAATCAGAATTTAATATACCATCCCTTAATTAAATAATTAAGTTAATTCTTTTTTCTCAAAAAAAAAAATAGTTTTTAAATTAATTGTCTGGTTTAGAAAATAAAATTACGTTTTAATCTGTTCATTTTTTGTTACATAATAAGAGTTTTAATATCCATCCCTTTATAAATGTAAAAATAATTAATAAATGAAATATAAACGCAATTAAATATTTTTGTTAATTAATATTAAAGACTGTTGTTATTTGATGAATTTGATGGTATTGGTGGTATTTTATTACATCCGTTTCATGACAGTTATTCGACCATTAGCGTATACATATCTGGGTTAATGGTACATACACAGACGGATTGATCTAGAATGCTGAGTAAATTATGTCCACGTTGCTGCTCGTAATATTGTTAGAAACCGTCGATGTACAATAATTCTCGGAGCGTATTACGCAATCCACAAAACGTTCATTAATGCGGTAATGCTTGGAACAATTGGGTTTGTGTAAGATATCTCACCTGAATATTACTGCTCATTGCTGCAGGACAATTCTATTCATATACCGAAACGGGTATTATGTAATGTAATGCATTTCCACCCAAATGCCACACTTCAATTGGAACCAAATTATATTTAATTTGTATCGTAACAATAATTATATCAATAAATGTTGGCTTTGCCTTTGGCCCTTCAAAAGCATTATCCCTGAAATTAGTTAATAGTTACTTATAATTAGATGATAATGCCAGGACAATATTGTTAAGTAATTGTATTATGTAAATTTTTAGAATAAATTGTTCACTGTACAAAACAAGTTACAGAAAGTATCGAATTGTTGGAAACAAAGAAAATAATACCATTGTTGTTGTAGCTACAAAAACTGCTGCCTAAAGCATTTCTGCTATTCTAACAGTACAATATATTTTGGTGGCCACAAAATAAATTCGGTAATAAATCGTTTTGCAAAAAAAAAAAAATCAATAGACAAAAGCTTTTTTCTTTGCAAAGAATAATTTTTATATAAAGTTTGATGAAAGTTTACCAATCCGGAATTTGCTAAGCAATTAAATCGATACGATTAAAGATGCGGTCTTTTGTCATCAGCGCTTGCAGGTAATAAAATTAGAAAAGTTGTGCGATTCGATTGCAAAAGCAAACAGTGGAGGTTTAAAATTATGAGAGAAGTTTGGATGAAATTATGGATGAGGGTATATTAGCGGGAAAATCAAACGGCTATTCATAGAACTGGCGGCTATTAAAGGATCGGAAAGTTTTACTCAAAGCATATGCAAGTTTGGTGGAGGCGACGGGAAACGTTTTATTTCAGACGTACTTTGTTAATTACGAAAGGACCGAACTGAAGCTTTCGCGAATCATATTACTATTCAAGAAGTTACATTTTGCAATTGTTCATCCTGAAATTAAAATCGGTATTAAAACTGTCACAGTATTAGTCGGAAGTAGAATTTACTACTTTATAACTATTCAACTATCCTAAAGACCTGTCAACACAAAAAAGCTTTGTTTCATAATCTGTTTTTTTTTAATAATACTGTAATCATTTTGTGTGAACTTACGTAATTTTATTGATTATTTCGTTTTTTTTAATTAATTTATTTCTCTTTACAAAATTAGAGGAAGCTGTTTGATAATCTTTTTAATAATACTGTAATAATTTTATGTGTAATTACGTAATTTTATAATTTTTTTTCTTGATTATTTCGTTTTTTTTTCGCTGACTTTTTAAATCAATTATATTAAATTTATTTCTCTTTACAAAATTAGAGGAAGCTGTTTAATAGTCTAGTTTTTTTTTTTAAATTATACTGTAATAATTTTGTGTGCAATTACGTAATTTTATGTTTTTTTGTTGTTGATTATTTCGTTTTTTTTTCTTCAATTATTTTTCAAATCAATTATATTAAATTTATTTTATAAAATTAAAAGAAGCTCTAATTGAGTAACAAAATTATTTTAGCTAATCCATTGATTTTAGGATTAACGCCCAAAGTCTAGTGCTTATTTGAATTATATTATGCAAGCAGCGAAATGCATTTGGAAATTTTGATGCAAAATTGTGCATGTATGTTTTGATTAAACGGTCAACTGGATGGAATGGGATTGAATTAAATCCGGATATGTTATGTATTATTATTGTGAGTAATGTTTGCGCATCAAAGTCCTAATAATTTGAAAATTCATCAATGGATCTATTAATCGGTGCAAATGCTGAGCACTAAATATCAGACATTTGGATATTAATGAATTTACCAATGTGGAATCAATTAACTACATTTCGATTATGGCGTTGGTGGCCAAATATGTTTTAGGCTTGATGAATGTTGCATAAGCCCTCATTTATGTAAATTTACATTTCATATATCATTTAAACCTATTTACTGTTAATTAGAAGTTTTGCTTTACTATTTTTTTATCGAAAATGAAATAAAATTAAATAATTAGGGCTTTTTGTGATAAAAAAAACAATTAAAAAAAAATTATTTCTTAGTAATCTCTGGATTTTAATAACTAAGTATAAGCATCAAGCAACTTACCTAATATCACTCAAATAAATTGTAAAATGTTCACTGAATTTATTTATTTAAACATGTTGAAAAAGAAGTGGAACTTATATAATCGCACAGTAAATTTATAATGATGCTCCGTAATGCGAGTCTGCAGTGAGGTTGGGATAGGAAGTGATGTCCCTTCCTTGGATGGCCAACAACTGACAACATCACTTGCAGCTTTTCATTTGAAAATGCTTTTCCCCCCACCTATATATCAGCATAGCGTTGTTGCAAAATCTATTTGTAGTTTTATATTCACTAAATATTCTTATTCGTTTAGCGAATCTGTTGTTTATTTGTATTTTCTGTCCGTCTAATACCGGAGAGGCGCATCATTTGGATCTATACGGTTTGAGTATGCGTTCCGCACCTTCGTGTATTATTAAATCCAATTTTATAACCTTCATTTTTTTCAGTGAAATTTCTGAAACTTATTAAATTAGATCTTAATTAATTAATTAATTTCCAAAATAATTACATAAATTATTGCATTAATAACTTTTATATCTAGATAACTTCCAACATATAATGAAAAAAAACATCAAGTAGTCCAACCTAGGCGACGGTCTAAATTCTCCGCTTATATAGTGAAATATAATTATAAATTATTGATCGCAGTCCTTCCGACCCTTTTTATACTTATTTTCTTATTTTTCTTCGATCATAAAAATTTTAATCCGTTCAAAGACAATGATTTAATAAATAACATATTTTATTAAATATCTTATTGTAATAATAACTAATTTCGAAAATAATTACAAAAATTATTGCATTAGTAAATTTTGTAACTAGATAACTTCCATCATATAATGAAAAAAAAACATTAAGTAGTCCAACCTAGGCGACGGTTCAAATTCGGCAACTTTCCACTTATATAGTGGAATAAAACTATAAACTATTGATCACAGTCCTTCCGACCCATTTTATACTTATTTTATTAATTTTTCTTCTATCATAAACATGTTAATCCGTTCAAAAAAAAAAAGATTTATTATGTATCATATTATTCTGAATAATTAAGTGTAATAATTATAAATTTCTAAAATAATTACATAAATCTTTATGTCCAAATAACTTCCAACGTATGATGAAAAACATTAAGTGGTCCAACCTAGGCGATGATCCATATTCGGCTATTCCCCACTTATATAACGGAATAAACTATTGATCGCAGTCCTTCCGACCCTTTTTTAAACATATTTTCTTAACTTTGTGTTTTCAACAAATTTAATATTGAATCAAGGAAGTAAATTAGAGAGTTGAGAAGGGTACGGTAATAAATATGTCATGTGACTTGGAAATGTCTATCTTACATTATGTAAGGTAACCCTTTACGCCCTATTCAGCGCAATCATCGATTCTTACATCTAGTTTATTATGTAAGATCTAGTTTTTAAGTTATATAATTTATAATATAAAAAAGTAATGAAAATTAGTGTATAGAGAAAATAATAAGCGCATTTTGTATAAAGGAATCTCGGTTATAGGGGTTCGGACATATTTTTGTTTGAGGAAAATCTACAAAAGGAATCACGTTGGAGGCAAAACGGTTATCCTTATATCCACCCGGGCATTTCCCCTCACACTTTTGCCACTCTAGTGATCCGCAGGAAAATCATTCTCCCTGTGAGATATTAGTAATCTGCCGGGGATTTTCTGCATCCCGAAAGAAGATGATAAGTGTTCCAGCGGGAACAAGAAGAGGCAAAAAAGGAAGGGAAGAGAAGAAAAGGATGACGTGTGGTAGCAATAAAACGCATACGAGTGTAATAGAAAATTAAACGAAAGTGGACATTAGTGTAATTGGATTTCCTTTATGCAAATCCGTCTTTATCCCTCTACCCGTTTCTATCCACCTTATTATTATCATATCTTCCAATTTCCGGATTTTCACTACTTTATTTATAGCTTTCCTCGTTCGCTTTTCCTTATATTTTATTTTCTTACTCCTTGTTTTATTTATTTACTTTCGAATAATTGGAAGGAAGAACGTAAAGGTTTTGTTTACAAATGCAGAGCCTTCTTTCTAATTAGATCAAGTTGAAAATTGTTACTTCCTGCCGATTGGGCGATAATTGAATTTACGGCCTGATCCTATTGCAAAAAGGATTTACGGAAAACGAATATCCTTGGTTTCCATTAACTAAAGTACATGTTTTATTGTTTAAGGAAACTATTCAAGTGAAACTGATTCCTTTTCCATTAATTATTTTTACATTTATATTTATTATGTTTCATTAATATAATTGTATTTCTGAATATATTGATATAAAATATAATTTTATAGTAGTCCAAACTAATTAATAAAACTTTCTGAAAAAAATAGTAGTTTTATCTGACAATATATGAAAGTTAAGAAATGAATGTTGGAGTTAATTCCAGGATTGTGAACTTTCAGAAATTCTATGATATTTCACATTATACTTCAGAAAATAGGTTTAAAAAGAATCGAAAGGACTACAATCAATTGTTTATAGTTTTATCCCATTAAATAAGTATGGAATTGCCGAATTTGGACCGTCGCCTAGGTTGGACCACCATAAAGGTTACTAATTCAATTATTTATATAATTGCCTTAGAAATTAATTATTATTACAAAAAGATATTCAGCAAAATATGTTGTTTTTTAAATCATTGTCTTTGAACGGATTAACCTGTCTATGGTAAAAGCAAAATTAAGAAAATAAGTATAAAAATGGTCGGAAGAACTGCGATCAATTGTTTATTGTTTTATACCACTATATAAGTAGCAAGTTGCCAAGATATTTATATAATACTCACCTTTGTTAATTATAAAAAAAAGAAACAGGAAAACGGAATAGTTATGTTAATAATACAAACTTTACTAAAGCTGGGTAGTATAGAAATGTATAGCATTGTGATGTATACAAATCCGTGACTTTGATTCCAATTTATAGTAGGCTGTAGGAGCTTCCAGCAAATGTAGGTAACTCTACATAGGAAGTCGCCGCATCTGAGCAAAGCTCTAATTTAAAATAATGATAGTATTTAGCTTTGTTACATAATTGAATTTTTTATTGTTATAGTTTTTATTTGTAATAATATGAAAGTCTATTTTTCCCTTTAATAAAATTAAAATCTTGCTGTTTGTATAAAGAAATTGATATAAAAAAAAAATGAGAGTCAAGTAAAAAATTCATAGATTTTCATATATATCTATGCATAGATATGGTTTTTCAAAGGTTACTGGGGAATTGGATTTTTGCTCCGGTAGACACCGAGTGCACAGATCATTTTCCAAGACCATAAGTATTTCTGTAATATTGATTTTATATCAAAGAAGGGTTTCGGGTATTAAAGAAAGGATATCGCGTGACGTTTAACAAGTTAATCGTACAGATAACAATAACCGGTTAATGTGCTTTGTCACAGACATAAACTAAGATTAGAAGCTACAAGTAGACAGGTTAATAGTACAGATAGTAAAGTTTATCCTTTGTAAAAGTAGGCTATGTCACCTATATAATAAATTTTAAGACATTTTATTATAAACAGGAAGAAGGAATATTATGTAATAATATTGATAGACCTCTGGAACTAATGAAATTTTTTCCATGATTTTTTTTTTATCGTGCAAATATGACACGAATAATCCAAATAATTGCATGAGTTAACCCCTTTATACAGTTGCGTAATACTGCGACAAAAAAAACGAATATCAATTTTGTTTTGTGCTATTATTTGGAAAACAATACTTTCGCATATAAAAATAATTTGTTGTCGATATTTGCAAGAATAAATATTACATTTTTTTATTCATACGCTCACGTTTATTCCAATAAAACTTTATTTATATAATAAATAAAATAATTTATTGGTCAGAAAATATGAAAGAAATATAATCTTTAATATAAAAATTATAAACCTCAACTAAAAATTTAAATAATAATAAGAGTGTTTAATAAAAAAATATATTACGTGTAAATTTTATTATGTAATAATAATATTATTATTGATTTTCCATTGATGGTAGTAGAGGAGAAGAATATAATGTCTTGGGAACAGCTGTTTTGTAACATTATACGAAGAGATGTGATAAAAATTGAATGTTTGATATTGTTTTAGAGAAAATGGAGAAGAACTAAAGGATTTGCTTCATTGATGTGTATACATTTTAGTTATAGTTACATTTTAGAAAATTTGACATAATGTAAATTATAATTTTTTATTTTAAAATTTTACAATTATTAAAATCTTAGTTAATTTAAAGATTTTAAAATGAGACACGTTTTATGAGAAATGTATCCATTTTGAGTGTTTTGAAAAAAATATAATTTTTGAAATCATATTAATTAGTTTGACGTGAATTATGTACCTTTCACGTTTCGTGAGTACTCTCTCAAATGTTGTAATATTATTAATGAGTTTAAAGTTGTAACATCTACATTAAGTGTGACATGAGTCATACATATTTTTTAGCACGTGAGCAGTCAAATATATTTTATTCTTTTAATAGGAGTTGTAATAATAGTATATAGTTTTCTCTAATGATTAATACACGCTATGTGTGACAGAAGACATAAACTTCTCACGTTTTGTGAGCACTCTTGCAAATATTGTGATACTATTATCGAGTTTCGTAATGTGACATTAGTCATAAATATTTGTTATCACGTGAGCAGTCAAATATATTTAGTTTTTTTTGATAGGAGTTGTAATAATAGTATTCAATTTGCTATCACGCTCAATCCACGTTATGTGTGACATGTAACATCAACATTAAGTATGACATGAGATATAAATATTTGTTATCACGTGAGCAGCCAAATATACTTAATTCTTTTCAGAGAAGTTGTAACAATAGTATTCAGTATACATATTTGTTATCACGTGAGTACTCAGTTTTCTATAAAGGTCCATTCACGTTATGCGTGACATGAGGCACGAAAGTTGTGATACAAAAAATATGTTATAAGTATCAACCAAAAATGTAACTGATTATATTAATTGTTACGTCTGTCATATCTTTACGTCTCATGTTACTATATTTTAATTTAATACTGTCTGTAAGTTAAAACAGTTTATATGTGCGAAGAGCATAAAATGTAATGGGGAGAATTGGATTTGTGCTCTGTTGCACCCCATATACGCAGGATGAAAAGAAAGGTCTGATTCGAGCATTACTGTCTTTCATTTGCGTCAAGTGAATTGAATGGAAAGAAGGCCCCGCGGCCGGCGGTGACGGCTCATGCGGGAGTGGCGGCTGCCTCACGTAACGTAATTACGGCGAACAAATCCTTTTACGCAATGCAATACGAAAGGATGCTAACTATCTCACTACTTAGTTTAGGGCCACGTTTTACTGGAAAGCTTTATCCTCATCATCCGCGTTCCTAATGCCGTTCTGGTCGAATCATCCTCGCAAAACTAATAGATTTAATCCATTAATAAAACTATAGAATTAAATTCGGAATTGGGGGATTCCCCAGCGGTGGCGGGCACGTGACTACGCACCCCGGCCCGCCCCCGACACATACACCACATCAATTTACTTCACGCTTTGGGTAAACACTCGCCGTCCGCTTCCTTTAACGCAATTTAAACCTTCGGTTTTGAGGCACTATTCTCTTTCTCTTAATACCGGTATAAATCAGATACTCCGGAACGCGGAAACTTCCATCCCTTCCGACGCCACAACATATTTCCGAAGACATGGGAATCCCCGTTCTACGAGCTTCAAATTTCAAGTATAATTAATTGATACTCTCTATTCCTTCACCGTTTTGGACTTGTCTAGGTTCTTTTAAAATATAGTTATTCCAAATTTTCATTTAAATAGTTTAATCAGTGTCTCAGCTTAAAGTATTATTCCAAGATCTACATCCTATTTGACTATCTGAATTATCTCAAAATCGTTTTCTTCACAATACCTGCACTTTAAGAAGTGAAGAAACTCAAATGCAAATTAATAATAAACTTAAATACTTTAATAAATCAAACTTACGTAAAAAATAATTTATGAGTCTTAATGTTGCTTTTCGTGTTGTGGTTATTTCTGAATCTTATATAATATAGTAACAACAGTACGAGAAAAATTAATGTTGCCCGCTTCTGGTGTAGACACTGCATGAAATTTATCGAAAGAAAATATTGGATTGCTGCCAATGCTATAAAGTTTCTTATTATTATATCGATAGAAAAATGTCTTTATTTTTTATTTCAACGATTATTTTGTGCTCATGCATGTAGCAACGTTAGCTCCAGCCAATTTATGAAAATGACAAATAGTATTTATCAGATTGAGTATTTCCAATAACTATTGCTGCCAACTGAGATAAAACCTCAATCAAGAGCTTTGAAATAAAATAATTGATAAGTAGAAATTGAAATATTTTCATGAAAATGATTATGGGAAATATAATATTTTTGCTAAAAATAATTATTTCAAAATTGTATCCATCTAATTTTAATTATCTCGTTTAGTTAATAGCAATTATAAATAATAGTCGGATTAATTGCATTACAATGTTAAATAAAGGGTTAATGTAATGCATGTAATTATATTTAATTATCATTATTTAAATGAAGCAATATCTGATGCAAAATATATTTTTTTAAATAAATAATGATTGTTCATTAAAACCATTGCACGAGGAAGCGGCATTACGTATTGATCCGTTTATTATAAATGTGATGTTATAAAGTTTTGTATCTGCTTTTAATATTATTGAAACTCGGAATGAACAGAATAATAACCGGTATTGATTTAAATAATATTCAATGTGATTATTACATATACAATTTTTTTTGCAACGAGACACTGAAAAATATTTTATATTTTATTTATGTCCTTTAGAAATATATAATATTTTAGATATTCGTTAAAAAATCTATTATTTTCTATAAATTATATAATTATTTCCAGTTTATATACCAGATGTCGCTTCCCGTTAATACAATTAAGCGAAGTAAGCGCATGCGCGTCTATAATGTAGCTTATGGTATCAACTGTCAATGAAATAATAATTGTAGCTGTCAATTTCAGTTGTATAGAACTTCATGATAACTATGGTACACACAACAGATTTAAATTAAAATTATCTACAATGTCTTGAAACAAGTAAGGAAATCTATTAAAAAAAATAATTGTAAGATTAAAATATTAAGGGTAGTTTGTACTTAATGATGAATGGAAAGAGATAAAGTATTACACCAATTAATAAGGGTGGATCTGTGCTTTGTAAATATACGTATATTTTTTGTTCAGACAGGAATAAACCGTTAATTGGTATTAAAACGAGTTTTAAAGGATTGTGAACTATTCGTTCATTAAAATGTAATTATTCGTTAGGGTCGTCTGTTCCAAATAGCAAGTATTAATCAAAATTAAAACGTCAGTGAAGATTTCAAATCCATGTACCTCTCCGAACATTGCAGAATTGCATCCACCCCCAACCTCCGTGAATTGTCACCCCTCAAAATCGCTTTTTTTCCTGCTCATTCACGATCATTTCAATGGCTTCCGCGTTGAATTGGCAAACGGACAATGGGGATGCTATTTCATTATATGTATCATCAGGATGACAATGGTAATGATCAAATCGTCCGAACGGCATTAATTAAAACATCATCATCCATATCTATCTGTTTTGATAAAAATCTGATTGATTATATGCGTTTCAATCCGTAGCTACCTTGTTGTGCGGTAAGTCAATACCTCTGTAATGTGGTCTGTATGAATTTTTTACTAAATGTTCTATGTGCCTCTCTCGTTTTCTCTCTCTCTCTCTCTTTCTACCTTTCTATGTGTATCTATATCACTATTATAATTGTATCACTCAATATTTGGTTGGCGAATCTATATGTTTGTAATATGTGTTTTGTAACTATTTGTTGTATTCCGACATATCAAAAAAAATCGCTTAGAAAATGTTCGAAAAATGATAATAATTTTGCAAATCCTCCAAAACAAAAATTAAATGAAGGCATGTAAACAATTTAATGTGGAAAAGTATGTAAGCATTTATATGTGGGCTTTATTCGTTGTGTTCTTCGCATTGTATCTATTTTCTATATACATATTTGTTGTGAGATCGTTTTTTGTGTATTTACAGAACTCTCTTGGTGTCGCATGACTTTGTTTTACTATTATCCTTGCCCCAATGCACACGCACTTATTTTTACCCTCAGCTGTATTCTCAAAAAATCGAAAATACCGCTAAAATTCCACTAAATAACTTTAATTTTTTTACCGGTAAACAATGTTTAAATTACCGGTATTTTTTTGGTAGATATTTTAAGTAATACCGGTTAAATTTTTTAAAATTGAAAATTTCGTTTTTTTGTAAATATTATGCGTCGTGAGATAATAATTTTGGTTGTGTCTGCGCGTTTATATAAGATCTATACATTTAGTAATAATTTGTAAACTCTTTGTAGGATGATAAAAAACAGATTCAAATTAATTGGAACCGCTGACACGAAATGCATTTTCTTCATCCGGGGTGGCGCAAATTCAATTCGGTCTGCAAAAACTCCTCCAACAGTTTTGGAAACTTTATAATTGATAATACGCGTATGTGTTCTTTTTTGTTCCGCTCTTCAGATTTTAGTTCGCTGTCTTCCTCCGATTTTACTAAGTTCACGTGGATGGGAAAGTTTGCAGGAGGTGAACAAAACGTGGGGAAGTTCGTGCAATTTATCGCCGATAAATAAGTTGATTTATTCGGGCATTAACTGGGACCCAATTTGAATTTCATAATTTCGCTGTTTATGCAACAGCTCGCCTCACTAAATTTTAATCATCTGAATTTTAATGCCGCCGTGGTTTCCTCTACGGGTTGGTTGATGCTGTGAAGGGTGGTTTCGCTTATGGCCAGGTGATTTATTCCGTGAGGGTTGGAGCCTCGATTAATGAATTCGATTCGAAACAATACGGATCGAATTCATCAAATATGTTATTGATACGGGACTCTAATAAATGAGTTTAAGATTATTGAACGTAACGCATGATGAATACCACTCTGAATTGATCCAAATGGAAAAGGCTTTAGTAGTATAAAAAAAACGGAGATGATACAAATAAAATCAGAGCTTCATATGATCGATGAAGCTGTTATACTTCATCAGTATACAACATAAATATTTGATACTTTTAATTCCCAAATCATTTATCAATAATTATTGTTCATAATCCTCATCATTATCAAAATATTATTCGTTATACTAATCTTGCACACAGATCTTGTTTTCAACCATTATTATCCCCAAGGTATTAGTTGTTATAATCATATTGCTAATAGATAATCCCTACAATTCCCAAAGTATTGTTCGTTATACTCATCTTGCTTATAGATATTCTTATCAACATTTACTATCTCCAAATGATAATTTATTATAATTGATATTATTTTCAACTGTCACATTGCTGGTAGATAATTCTTACAATTACCAAATTATTGTTCGATATACTCATCTTGCTTACAGATCTTGTTTTCAACTAATAATCCTGTAATCTAATAGATAATCCTGACAATTTCCAAAGTGTAGATTTTTATAATAATTTTGCTGATAGGTTTTGTTTTTAATTCTTAAAATTCCCAAAGTAATATATCTTATACTCAATTTACAATTCCCAAAGTATTGTTAGTTAGTTAGTTATAATCATCTTGATCTTGATTTTAACCGTGATGATACTAAAATATTCTTCATTATACTTATATTTCTAATAGATAATCCTTACTATTCCCAAAAATATTGATACTAATGTTGCTGATAGACATTGTTTTTCAATTGTTATAATTTCTTATATTCATAATACAGTATTGTTAGTTATAATAATTTTGCTGATGTTTTAAACCCTTATAATTTTCTTAATATGATTGGTTGTTGATAGATATTGTTTGAAATCATTTATAAAATATCTTGTGGAAGACTTGACGTTCAATTTTCTGCTTGTCTCTAAGCAGACAGGCGCACTATTAGGTAATAGCAAATGAGATGAGCTACAATTTCCCTTCGCTAAACACGAATAATTCCTGAAATGCAAGATATTCCGGGGGCGGAAGCAATTCCTCACACCTCACCGAACAGCCTTTTCGGCGCAGATGTGAGGGGGCGGCCGCCTGTAAGAGGACGATAATTGTATGTGAAGTGGAATCGAATTAGGATTTTGTAACCCAGATGAAAACTAAATTAACGCTGATGGTTGCTTTAAAATCCCATATTAATGAATTATGCTGAATTTTCGTTCAATTCATCATACTGTCTTTATCTATGAAAACAATCATCACTCAAATTTAAAAAAAAGATAACTATACCAAGGTTTAATATCATAAATCAACAAATAAAACACATTTTTTAACCAGTATTTTGAAGAATCCTTTCGAAAACTTTTACCAACAAAAAATGACTTAAGTCAAGTTATTAGAAATGACTATACTAAAAAATGATACAATTAAAAAATCTTCAATTTTTAAACCTAAAAATTAAGTAGATATAATAATAAATCAAGAATTCATCAAATCAAAAAAAAACATTCAACAATTTTTTTTTAATAATGATTTAAAGTAAAAATCAATAAAGTAATTGAATTAATCAGAAGTTATTGGCATGAAAATTGAACTGATATTACAAATGTGTATATGATTCGACGTTTTATTATTTTCCGATTGGAATGGTGCGAATTGTGGATGATAAATTAAAGCCGCGTTAATGATAACATAATTGCAAGTCAATATTAACATCGAGTCAGTAGTTTTATAAGCTTTTAAAATTAACTTGTTAAAAGCTAATTGCACATAACTATAGAATTGCTACTTTTTTTTATTGGCAACAAGCGACAATTTAATTATTTCATTTTGGAAATACGTGTTTCGAAATAATGAATGATTGGTATAAGCATCTATTTCGTCTCGCTTTGCCCAATATTTGAATAGTTGTATTTTTTTTCTCTTTTTCCCCCAATTCCACCCCAAATTAAAATTGCACTCTGAAAAATCGCACAATGAAATCTCGAGTGTGGCTCTGTGAGCAGAATTCCAATAAGCCTGTTGTATATATATATATATATGTATGTGCGCGTCTACGAGGGTTGTTTTGTAAAATGGGGTTGCTACCATGCGCATCCTGAAAACGAGGGAGGGTGGCTATCTGAGCTTTATAGATACGCCATAAATGATAACCGTAAATGTTATCTGTGTTTATTTCACGACCGGAACAAGAACAAGAAGAAGGTGCCAAGAATAGGGGTTGTGTTTTTTGTCGTTCTCTTTTTGCGTGAAAGTTGGGGTTTGTCCATGCGATTTTCAACACAATTCGCATATAAGATGATTTCGTCTTCACACAGGTATCTCACTTTATTTACGTAATTGCCAGTATAGTTTTCGTTACTAACAGAAATTATATACAAAATATATATATCTATATATTTTAATATCTAGATTTTGTTGGAAACTTTAGTGCTTTTTTAATGAGATTTACAAAAGTCTTTGGAATTATTAGAAAATATAAAGCAATTTTCAAGCCGTTACTTGAAGTCGTATAAATGCAAAACCAATTTGGAGACTGCTTGAAGCAGAATAATACAAGGAAATAACATCTTATTTATATTTCATTAAATTTATAACTTTTAATTAAATTTTATATTTTTTTTATTTAATTAATAAAAAGTAATTAACAAAGAAAATATATTTTTTTATTTTAAAAAGCTTTAAATTATTTACTAATAATTAAAGTAAATTTAGTATTTTTTAATATTAGAAAACCTAAAATAATTAATAGAAGCTAACTTCCATGAATAAAACCTAAACTATTCCGATTTCAGCTAATGTAACATAAGCTAACATATACTAATCTAAGTTAAGCTTACCTAAAATAAGTTAAGCTAACTTTAATGAATCAAACGTAAACTATACTGCTCTGAAGTAATCTAATTTAAACCAGGCTAAGCTAAACTAATTTCAATAAATGAAACCTAAATTATGCTGATGTAACTAAAGCTAACCTAAAATAGCTTTAGTATTCTAACATAAACTAACTTAAGATAAATTAAGCCAATTTTTTTATATTATAACAAAAGTTAAACTTAAACTAAGTTAAATCTAACTTATCCTAAACTATTCCAAGCTAATTTATTTAAGTACCAAGAAATAAATTATTAAACAGTGGTTAGAAATGACCTAGGTTTGCATTTGATTTGCTATTGCCTTTTTTTTTTCATTCGAGAACAAAAAAAAATATATGCATGATATATGTTATCACTTGATGGATGTATCTACACAATAAAAATGTCGGTTGTGTAATCCACATTCTCACGCGAAATATTAATTGGCGCGTTCACAACGCGAACGATGATACAATATTTCCACAGTTTTATGGAAATTTCCGAAAGCTTAAAATTGAATGGAATTGTTCAGAAGTGTTTATGAAATACACAGATTTTCACTTCAATTTTCCATTATTGTTTTCCTTAATTTAAACGCTTTTGTTACCTTTAGCACTGTTGAAATTGTATCGTTGTTTTGTTTCATTTATATAATAAATGCTCGCATTGTTTTAACGATTCGAACAAATGCTAAATTATATTTAAGAATAAAGAATAACGATTTTTGTATGCGAATTGTAATATTGAGTAATTAAGAAAAGCGAAGGATGAGAAGATCTGGTTCAGGTGGATGCGCCGGGTATAAAACCCATTGCAGCTGAGGAAACGCGCCGTTCAATAAATTAAAGTATCCATTATACTCATTGCCTATAGGGAATTATTAGGGCGATAGTATTATACAACATACTTGAAACTAATTGATTGGATTAAACACATGTTGCTCTTATTTTTCTAAGATAATTGCTCTTCGATCTACATCAAATGTAGTAATACCTAGGTTATAAATCATATTTTATTCTAAAAGTGTGTACGTATGTGACGTAATCATATCACGTATATAATCAATTAATTGTAAGAGCTTTATATTACATAATAGTTGGAATGAATTGAAAAATAGCTTTTAAAATTTCTTTTGTTAATTGTTTTATTCATTATGTAACCTATTATGATTACGTATTTAATGAATTATGAAAGAACTTGAGAAATTATTTTTAAAAGCTTAATTCCATTGAAATTAAATCATTGATTTTATTAACTTTTCATTAATAAAAAATGCTGAAAAAGCGCACACGTTTTCAGAATTTTCATTTATGGTTGGAGCGAAAACGTTTTTTTTTTTTAATTTCATCTGCATTTCATCAAATTAATTAATCCTATTGTAAAACTGTTGCAATTATGAACAAAACGGGTATTGCGAAACTTGATTGTGTAAGTTTCAATTTAATTATTGCGTAATTGTTATTTTGTTTGATGGAAGGTTTTAGTGAAAAGGGCTTTTCGTTCGGAAGGAATCAATAATTTATATACACGATTTGCACTTTTACTAATTAACTAATAAAAATGCGCATACGTTTTCAGATTTTTTTTTTATGAAAAAGTTTTTATTTTATTTTCATCTGCATTTCATCAAATTAATTGATACAATCGTAAAACTGTTACGATTATGAACAAAACGGGTATTGCGATATTTGGTTGTGTAAGTATCAATTTAATTATTGCGTAATTGTTACTTTGTTTGATGGAAGGGTGTAGTGAAAAGGGCTTTTCATATGGAAGGAATCAATAATTGATATACACGATTTGCACCTTTACTAATTAGCAGCTCGCTGCTTGCTAATTAAAAACTAATTACTACACGGCAATGCATTGATCCACCTGTTAGGGACGTGTAACCTATCCATTTAATTTAATATATCTTTCATGATTACTAGTAAATGAAATTTACACCAGTTTTGAAACAAAAATTTATTTAAAACTTGAGTCAACAAATTTAATATTATACATTGTCAATAATATTTATATTACTGATTTTAATATAATAGAAATAAAATGAAATTTTTCTGCTGCAAAGGGTTTCTGCCCTAAACTTATATTTTATAATAATATAAGTTATGGTAAAGTCATAAAAATATGTTTCTATATAAAAGTGATAATATTATTATATCATTTTTTAGAAACCTAGGCATGTTTTAGGGAGGCTATGGTAATTAAGTTCGGAATTTTATCACGTGCGTTGTAGGGTCGGAGTAATGGTGAAAATGGAAATTGATTGATGGGAAGATGTCAATGGTTAATTTTTTGGGGAAACGGAAAGCGACGCATTGATCTGGGCTAATGGTTTTGAGGGTTGGAAAGCAGGTACATCCCCTGTTTGTTTTGGATAAATTCTTTTCCCGGGGTCTTTAATCCAACGGATATAAATGAGCACCGCGCACATCCGCTTACCGCTTGAAATGATATACGGCTCCAGTTTACTTGACAACAATGATACACCCGGAGGATACAAGGAGACGCCGTTTATTGCGCACTTTATTAAATGAATATCATCAATCAGTGAGGAGATCATTTTTTTTGTCTGTTGTTGTTTTGTTGTTCAGCAGACATCCGCCTCGATCTGTTTCAACCCCTACGATATTAATTGGTTTTGCAGGTATTAACGCTCCCCATTATAACAGTAACAATGGGGTAAGCCTTATAAGCCGACCTATGTCAATGCGATTTTCTGTAAAATTTCGTAAGTAGATTATAAAATAATTGGGTATACGCAAATTTCATGCGCCGGCAAATATTAACCAACGAAAATTTTACACTTTGTTATCAAAACAATCTGAATAAAAAAATATTATTTCTAATACTTTAATAAACTTTTTTAAATTAATTAACACCTCACTCTATAATTTCGTAGATAGCGCCTATATCGACAAATCCATATGATTTTTAGGAAGTACCAACCTTCAGAAGATGCCTGTCAAAATCTGATGTTTAGTTCACAAGTTACAGTGTTTTTAGTAACGCTAATTGCTTTTTGATCGTTCAAGCAAAGTAATGACTTAATAAGTGTTATTGGGACTTCCGTCAAGATAAATAGTAGAAAAGTGGTTTGCTGAAATTCAGATTTTTTTGTAACTTGTGAACTAAACGTCAGATTGTTATGAAATTTTGACAGGCGTGGTCTGAAGGTTGGTACTTCTTAAAACTCAAATGAATTTTTTAATAAAGGCTCCATCTATATGTTATCCTACAAACTTATTGAGTAAGGTGTTATATAAATATGAAGTTAAGGTCAATTAAAATCAAAATTCTTCCGTTTCATCTTAATAATTCTTCTTCGTTCGTCAATCTCTACCTAACACTTTGGATGTTTGCAAGAAATTTCGATTACAGCTTGTAAGGCTTGTTCAAATAACCATTTGTCTTTGGTGCCGATTTCGTGGATGCCCTCCTCCGCCGGTGGAAGGCGGCTCGCTTATAAATCAGGTCCACCCCACACACACACTGTTCTTGCCCACTCGAGATGATTACTTTCCAGCGCTAATCCTTTCCAGCCGCCTCCATTCCTACCCATTTCTCCACTGACCGACCATCAATCATCGCACTCTTAGCCGCCACCAACAAAACCATCCGATTACAATCAACACTTTTAATCTTCGCGAAATGAAAATATTCCTATACGTTTGACCATAAACAAAAGACATTCGTTTTTTAATCCCAGATTTTACCATAATATAATTTTGGTTTAGATCTAAAAAATACTTATATAACAAAGATTAGCTTTATTAGTTGTAGTAAATAGTAGTATATTTTATTCATTTTCGTTTTTAATTCTTTATAATTTACAGGGCAGAAGAACGACGGTGAGTAATCTTATTACTTATTCAACAACATCATTAAAACTAAATTACGTAACGTTAATTCATCAGTAAACAAAAATTTACAAATTAATTAATAAAAAAAATTGAATACTTTATATTCAAATTAGGGCTAATAAAATTAATTGTATATTTTTTTGTGAAGAAGTTGAAGTGTTTTGAAGTATATGCCTTTATATACTAAGTATGTTAGGAAATTTTCATTCAGTTCATGTGTGTGAAAGCCTCAATGGGCTATCAATATGGGATTCTCATGTGGCCGTTCCGAACATCAATCCTATTTGAAAACAGAATTGCTTTATGGTGAATTCGCTTGGGAATATGGTAATCTTTTATGTTGTAACGGCTACTTCAGAGATCATTTAATTTATATCAAATAATTTATTTTATTACTTTAATTCAGTACAAATCCATAGAGAAATATTTTCTTTTACAAAAACTACATTAAATATAAATTTTCATAATTAATATTAAGAAATTGATAAATTATTATATAATCATCAAAATAAACAAAATCAAAATATAAACCAAGTAAATTAAATATGAAAATTATTAATAATTCAATAAATATTTAAAGCAAGAAAATTATTATTACATTAAAATATGGAAAATATCATTTATGATTTAAAACAGCTTTGAAACATTCTATCATATTAATTTATTACATAAACATACTACAAAATATAAATTTAAGTAACTTTACCTAATAACTCTCTAAGTCATATGGCTTTAAATACTTTTTTTATAAGTATTTCAAACTAAAGTAATTAATTAAGTTTGTAATTAATTAATTATTGTAAATATTGATTTTTAAAACTTTAATTTAATTATTTTTATTATAGATATAATTTTGTATATAATTTTAAATTGGCAGAAATATTTATAAAAATTAGTAAATAAATGCATAATAAATATTTATATATAACTTTAATATATGTTTTAAAAAATATAGAATTATATTAAAATTTTGTAAATTTAATAAAAAATTTAAAAATCTAAAATTTTCAGAAAAATCATTAATATTGGTTAGAAAATATTGTTGAATACTAAAATGTAATTAAATTATTATTATATAATGATAAATATATATATAATTAAAATTTTCTTAATCTTATAATTATATTAAGAGAAAAAATAAATCGTATTCACTAATAAAAATAACACTATTTTTTCATATATCATTGCATAATCAAAATTGCTTGATTTGTCAATATATTTATTACTATTTAATTCTGTCAGATTAATTTGCATTTTCGAACAAATAACTGTCATTTTCATAATCCAATTAATTTGAAGAGAATGAAATTGTGTAACGTATTGATTGTGTTTACATAATTTTTGTTTTCGTTACTTGTTGAATGGAAAAATTTGAATAATTAAAATTTCATCAGCTATTTTTCGTAAATTTTTTTTATCGATTTTTTTAATAACTGGAAATAACCGTAATTTTTATAATATAATTTCAATTAATCCATTAAGTCTATTAAATTAATGGAAGATCAGCGGATAACTAATGGCCAGTTATTGATTTCTCTTGTTGGGGGATGAAATCCCAAAAATTGGGGTTGTGTAAAAGTTCCGAAATGTTATGGAGGGTGGGTTTATTGGCTAAATTTCACAGAATGTTGCCCCGCAAGAAGAATAAATCCCGGAGGGCACTTCTTATTCCAGTCGTCGCGCGTGTCCCGCCCGATTGCGTAACTTTCTGCATATGTTCCTGAGCGCTGACAATTATTAGGGCTCGCAGAAACACTTGAAGAAAGTTATCCAAAGATCTATGGTTATCCGACTTCACAGATTGCTATTGAGGTATTACATCGAATTTTTCAAATCCACAAAATTATGTAATTTTATTGATAACTTAACCACATCAAAAACTAAGTTTATTTTAGTATAATTCATCTAATATTACAAAATTTTATTTGAAATAATACAAAAATATAGATAAAACCATTTAATGATTAAAAAAAAAATTCGATGTCAAAAAAGTTTCCACAAAATTAAATGATGGATGTATACAGGAAAATATTATTCATTTAAGTATAATTCTTCTAATATTACAAAATATCAGTTGAAATAATACAAAAATGATTGACAATGGTTTTAATAAATATAGCGCATTTTCGGTGTTAAAAATGTTTCCACAAAATTAAATGATGGATGTATACCGGAAAATATTATTTATATTTTCATACATTATATAAAACATATTTTCCGATTACTATTTTCGCTTTCTAATTAAAAAAAAATGCTTTCTTTCTATTAGTGTAATATTTTCACTATGTGTTTTAATATTTTTTTTATATTACTTAACTATGACTTAAGTATAATAATAATAACAATAATATCATTAATTATATAATCAATGTGGACTATATCTCATAAAACGTTGAAAGTACATACAAAACGCTATTGATTTCTGCTTGAATTACGTATAAAAATGAATATTTAATTACTTTTCTTGTTTAAGAAATGTGTTTCGGAGTGTTCTTATATATTCCATTAAATATTTACATGTTTCTTCTGATTAATTTTGGAAGGAAATTAATAATAAAAATGTATTACATTTTTAATACGCTTATTGACGATTTTTGAGAAATAAGGATTTTTTTAATCAAATCAGTTCGTTTTAATGAATTTTATTATTTATGATGTTAGGAGTACTTTAATTACATCTTTTTATAGTAAAAATTATATTTTTTAAATTAAGTTTTATAGTTAAGCAAGAAAATGAACGACACTTCAGATGAATTACTTGTGTTAATTTGTACGTTATTAATTAATTTTGTGATTCTAGAATGGTTATGTTGCTTAAAATAATGTTACAAGCGTTTATCGATTATAGAGTTATGTAATAAATAAGTTAATTGAGTTGACTTACTGATATCTTCATTGAACCTCCTTCTTGGATCGTCGTTGATTCGTTCTGCGAATTGCTTCGAGCGGAACACATTAATACTACATCAATAATATTGTATAAACAAGGGTGTAAAGGGGGGGAAATGCACGTACCGGATGTCTGATTATATAAATGTCACGTGGGCGGGCGGCTGCATGTACTGCCACCTCCTTTGTTCCCCCTGTTAGTTGGGGGCGGCGCGAATTCTGGACAGCCCGCCGGCAGCATACATCTCTCTCCGTAAACAGGATTTATCGGTACGCAGATTACGTGAAAGTTTATTCATCCCATTCGCGTGGTAACACTACGATTGGTTGATAAATTCGGATAAAAAAGATGTTTCCCAGGCAACTATCATCGTCTCGTGAAGTGGGGGAGATTGCGTATAAAAATATGTATTGATTATGTGCTGATCATGGACACGCCGCGTATATGTAAATTTCCAAACATTTCTGCACGTATGCAAAAAAAAATTATATAATTTATTTTTTACGTACAAAATTAAATATGAGTGTTTGATCTTTCATTTGTTTATATAATAATGCGGTTAGAGTATCTTTAAACAAATCATTCTATCTATGTGTCTTTTTATTGAACTATTGGTCACCAATCTTGCTTAACTTTAAAAATTTATAGAACAAAACTACAGCATCTGGCAAAGTTCTCAACCTGAAAATTCAGGTAAAATACGATATATCAAATTACTTGTCAATACAAAAAGTATTTTTTGAAATTTTTATTATTTGCTACAAAAAATAATTTAATCGATTTATTCTTATAGTTTATTTAATATCATTTTTTTAGTAATAAATGAAAAACATATAATAATTCTAGTATTCGCAAAAAAAATTTTGGTTAAAATAATTATTTTTACTGAAAATTTTTAATGATAGTACACATTTTTATAAAATATGGGTCACCCATCTTGTTTTATTTTCAAATGCTATTCAATGGTAAAAACGAAATAGAAACCGGCATTTGTTTCTCAATATACTTATTTTACAAACACTTATATTATATAACACATCATTGACAGGTGACAAAAAGGATTATTTTTAAATTTTTATTACATCTGTTACATAAAATATGTATATTTTTAGTAAACATCAAATTATTCCTATAATTTATTTGATTAGCATCTTTTATATAATCTCTTTAATATTAAAGGATTATTATAGAAAAACTTTTTGGGTAAAATATTGAAAAATTCTAATGACGGTCAACGTTAATATAAAATACATTTGTTTTAATATTTATCAATAGATCACCCATCTTGCTTAACTTTTAAAAATTATTGGGGTATTTATAATTTGTTAATATAAGTCCATGAGAATTCTGTATATAAACCCGGCGCATCCACCGCATTTGTATACTTACATACAAATATACTTATTTTGCAAACGGAACAAAAATTATAGAGTTATATCAACTTAAAAATTATGATAAAATATTGTATAACACATTATCTATCAAAACAAAAATGATTATTTTTATCATTTGTTAAATAAAACATGTATATTTTACAAGATATTAAATGATTCAATAATTTATTTTATATAATCTCCGTAGCATTAAGGAAACAACATAATAAATCCACAATTTGTCCTTGCAATAATGTTCAAAAATCGTTTTGTGCAAAATACTGAAAAATTCTAATGACGGTCAACGATAATATAAAATACATTTGTTTTAATATTTATCAATGGGTCACCCATCTTGCTTAACTTTTAAAAAGTATTGAGTTTTTTTAGAACATGATAATATATATAAATCCATAAGAAAACCAAATATAAACCCGGCGCATCCACCGCATTTTTCTAACCAATATACTTGTGTTTCCAACGGAACAAAAATTACAGTTTTCGACTTGTGTTAAAATATTATATAATATAAAATTTGTAACATAAAATACAGTTTTCAACTTGTGTTAAAATATTATAAAATATTATATAATATAAAATTTGTAACATAAAATAAATATATTTTACTAGACATTTTGTGTAAAATATGTATTTTATTATAAAAATCTAATAATATTTAAAATAGTTATAAAATACATTTGTCTTAATATTTATCAATGGGTCACCCATCTTGCTTAACTTTAAAAAAATAATGAGTTGTTAATTTATAGAAATCAATGCGAAAACAAAATAGAAATATATTTATTACCCATTTTTCTCGTCCTGAATTATTTACAATCTAAAGAAAATTCGATAATTTACCAAGTAAATATTTTTAGCTTTTAACCCATAATTATTTACTTTTATTTAATTTAATTCTTCATTATTTAATCCATATTTCAAATCTACATTAAAATAATAACTGTGTAATAAATTAAATTTTTAAATTTTCGTTTTTACAATCACTGAAATGCATTTTTCAGACCCAATAATAGCGTTTGTTTGTATGTACACATATGAAATTGTGTTTATTTTTTTTTATTACGTAATAATAATATTTCCTTCGATAAATAATTTATGGTTTAATTGAAATTATCGGTTTTAGTTATTAATAAAATAGTCATTCCACCGGCCGAAGCACTTTCTACGGCTATGAAATAATTTACTACCGTTTGGCCATTTATTTACATCAACATTAATCAGTTGAAATGGATTTTACAATCAACGCTGTTGATTGGTGTTCGCCAATAACGTATAATAATTATAAAGTGATTTGCTTTAAGCGAAGTCAATTTCATTTTATTTTCATACATATTTATTTTGCAATATAATTTTAATTACAAATCAGCAGCTTTGAATTATTTTATTTTAAATAGATTTTAATTTAAAATTTATTTACATATTTAATTTTTTTATATGCAATTTCATATAGTAATTTAAAGTAAAAAAAAAGGATCAATATATTTTTAATTATTATTTATTTAAAATCTTCTAACTACAATTTTTATATAAAAAAATCATATTATTAAATTAAATTTCAATGATTTCTTTACATTTTATTTCTTACTTCTTTTTTTTGTCTAGTTTCTCAAGTTATTATATAATTGATGACTTCTTACTCAGTAGTAGTTAACATTAAACAAAGTAATCGAAAATCAAGGTTTTCAACTAATTTACTTAAAATTGAGGCATTTTGGTGAAAAATACTAACACTTTTCAATAAATTAAATATACCAAAATAAATAAAAAACATTATTTTTTTACAAAAAAAAAACTTTTATTAATTTGTAATTCATAATTTATAGTAATTATAAATAAATGAATTAATTTTAATTAAAATTGCGTATGTCGAAATGTTCGTAAATTGAATTTTATTAAATAATAAACTTGTATATAAAAATTATTTATTAATTATTGATTTCTGTTGAAAAATTCCAAAGTGAAAAAAGTTTGTCGTAAGTTGAAAATAGTTGTAAGTTGAAAAGTTAGTGTAGTTTGTTGGGACTATTTGAAGTATTAAATATTTTTTAAATTATTATATTAAAATGCGATGAATAATGAATAATAAGTGCATTTAAGTAAAAAAAAATCTAAGTTATTTTACAGTAAAAATTCTAATATTGTTATGATTTAAACGATTTTTAGATTGTTGTTTTTATTTGATAGTTGTTAAGTGTTAAAGTTGACATTGGCAAGCAGATGAGGCGTGAATAATGCAAACGCAAGTTTATGAAATTAATGAAGTCCATAAATTAATTATGCCACGTCCACGATATTAATTCACTTTGGTAGTGCGAAGCGGCGTTAATAATTTACATCCATAATGTGAACCGGATTCCGGCCGTTCCTCATACTGTTTTTCTCCACCCGATTCTCAATCTTATTATTTTCTACGAGATAAGATCGCTAATGTCTATAGGGGGTGCATCTGAGATGAAAGCATTTTCCAGAAGGCCACACTGTAAATTATTAATTATTATTAAGTTTTTTTATTAAGTTTCTATCGTTTTAATATTTTCATTTGTAATTAAAAAATATCGAAAAAGTACAAAATTTTTATTAAAATAAATTTGTTCAAATTAATACATTCATATTATAACATAATCTTCATTTAAATAAGATAATTGTATTATTTCCCTCTGATTATAGAATATTTTGCAAATATCATTCAAAAAGTAATTTACAATTAAAGCTACAATCTCCACGGTATATCCAATTAACCTTAAAAAATTAGATAATTGTTATAGATTCAATTTTTATATTTAAAAATAAGTTTATTATTTAAGAAATTGTATATAAAAAATAATTTAAAGTCAAATCAATATATTCGAATCGAAATCGAAAAACATTTTTAAGTATCAAAATTGTTGTATTATTATTTTAAAAGATAAGAGATACGCAGCCAATAGTCTACGTGACGACCCGAGCGAAAGAACCAATAGAATTGTTAACAACGAACAAATCCGCGGATTGCCGAAACCTCGCTGTGATTTGTAGGTGCAGATGATTCACCCGCACAATCGCCTAATTTTTATTGTTTTCTGCGAAACGCACTATTTTCGTGCCCAAATAAGGATTGTTTAAACGCAGCTGCAAGTGCAGGTGTTCAATTTTTATAAATAATCTCATTTTTATTACATTTTTATCGCATAAATTTTATGTTGGAATTGCTTTAAATAAAAATTAACTAAATTAATATATAAATTGATTTTTCGGTAATCTCTCAATTTTTATTACTTTTCTATCGTTTTATTATTTTCATTTTAATTAAAATTTAGCGAAACAGTACAATATAAATGAAATAATCCGTAAATATACGAAATCATTTATAATTTTTATTAATGAATTATTAATTACAATATTTACTATTTTATTTAATTTAATTAATATATAAGCGTTTAAATAGCTTATTTTTATATCAACGAACGAGTACTTCTATAAGTCACTTGGCAAATAATGCTTTTCGAAACTACTAAATTTTGTAATTCTACCAAGTTAAATAATTTTAATATATAAAATGCGATTTGTCATTTAAAGAAATATTGAATTACATTAAGTTTTTAAAAATTCACATTTACATTAATCAATGCAAGTAACCATAATGAAAAGTTAATATTTTATTTTAAAAAAATGTAATAATATTTATATAAAAAAAAATACAAATTATTATTTTTGAGAAATTGAAAAATAATAAGTTTAATAAAATATTTTTCAATCGCAACTGCAGATGATTCACCCGCACAATCGCCTAATTTTTATTGCTTTCTGCGAAACGCACTATTTTCGTGACCAAATAAGGATTGTTTAAACGCAGCTGCAAGTGCAGGTGTTCAATTTTTATAAATAATCTCATTTTTATTACATTTTTATCGCATAAATTTTATGTTGGAATTGCTTTAAATAAAAATTTACTAAATTAATATATAAATTGATTTTTCGGTAATCTCTCAATTTTTATTACTTTTCTATCGTTTTATTATTTTCATTTTAATTAAAATTTAGCGAAACAATACAATATAAATTAAATAATCCGTAAATATACGAAATCATTTATAATTTTTATTAATGAATTATTAATTACAATATTTACTATTTTATTTAATTTAATTACTTGCTAAGTTTCGATAAGCGTTTAAATAGCTTATTTTTATTTCAACGAACGAGTACGTCTATAAGTCACTTGGCAAATAATGCTTTTCGAAACTACTCAATTTTGTAATTCTACCAAGTTAAATAATTTTAATATATAAAATGCGATTTGTCATTTAAAGAAATATTGAATTACATTAAGTTTTTAAAAATTCACATTTACATTAATCAATGCAAGTAACCATAATGAAAAGTTAATATTTTATTTTAAAAAAATGTAATAATATTTATATAAAAAGAAATACAAATTATTATTTTTGAGAAATTGAAAAATAATAAGTTTAATAAAATATTTTTCAATCGCAACTGCAGATGATTCACCCGCACAATCGCCTAATTTTTATTGCTTTCTGCGAAACGCACTATTTTCGTGCCCAAATAAGGATTGTTTAAACGCAGCTGCAAGTGCAGGTGTTCAATTTTTATAAATAATCTCATTTTTATTACTTTTTTATCGCATAAATTTTATATTCAATTTGTTATATTTATTAATTAATATATTAATCGATTTTTTGTAAATCTCACAATTTTTATTACTTTTCTATCGTTTTAATATTTTCATTTGTAATTAAAAAATATCGAAAAAGTACAAAATTTTTATTAAAATAAATTTGTTTAAATTAATAAATTCATATTATAACATAATCTTCATTTAAATAAGATAATTGTATTATTTCCCTTCTGATTATAGAATATTTTGCAAATATCATTCAAAAAGTTATTTACAATTAAAGCTACAATCTCCACGGTTTATCCAATTAATCTTAAAAAATTAGATAATTGTTATAGATTCAATTTTTATATTTAAAAATAGGTTTATTATTTAAGAAATTGTATATAAAAAATAATTTAAAGTCAAATCAATATATTCGAATCGAAATCGAAAAACATTTTTAAGTATCAAAATTGTTGTATTATTATTTTAAAAGATTCGCAGCCAATAGTCTACGTGACGACCCGAGCGAAAGAACCAATAGAATTGTTAACAACGAACAAATCCGCGGATTGCCGAAACCTCGCTGTGATTTGAAGGTGCAGATGATTCACCCGCACAATCGCCTAATTTTTATTGTTTTCTGCAAAACGCACTATTTTCGTGACCAAATAAGGATTATTTAAACGCAGCTGCAAGTGCAGATGTTCAATTTTTATAAATAATCTCATTTTTATTACTTTTTTATCGCATGATGATTTAGATAATTTACAAGTTTATGGTTAATAAAACTATTATATTTTGCAAATAATTTTTTTAATACTTTTACAAACAATTGAAGTTTTTGATATTTTGAAATTTTTATTATCTATACATATTTTTAACCCAAAAAATGACATCTCGGGATTTTCATCCCTGCTATTCCGCGGATTTCCGCAAAACCATTTCTAACTAAATCCTAATTTAATTACTAAAATATTAATTTTTTTTCAAAATTTTCTATAGTTTTACGTTCGAATTTTTAAATATTCCCCAACAAACTGATATTTTATTAAAAAATCTTCATTTATAAAAACGTTTATATTTTGGAATTTTTAATACTTCAATTGAATTTTCTATTTCTTTTAGAAAACATACAATAATTATAAATAACTACAGCTTGAATTTTATTTTTACTACCAAAATCTTCAATTTTAAATAAATAAAAATATTTTTAATTCTATTACTAAAATCTTATATTTTGTAAAGAATTAGTCAATATTCTCTTTCCTGCTGTTCCGTGGATTTCCGAAGACGCAAAATCATTTTACCAACAAAATCTTAAATTTTCTTCAGAATCTCTAATAGTTTCATATTTATAAAAATATAGATATTTTGGATTTCAAATAAATCAATATACTTTTCTCAAAATAAATAATATATAATAATAATAATAAAATCTTATATTTTGTAAAGAATTTCACAAAACTTTAATATTTTGAAATTCTTAATATCTATACATAATTTTATCAAAAACAAATTTTCATCCGCGGATTGCCGACGGCGCAAAATAATTTCCAACTAAATCTTCAATTTGTTTAAAATCTGAATAGTTTCACGTTTAAGATTTTAAATAAATCAATATACTTTTCCACTGATTTTCATAATTTTCAATTAAATCCAATCAAAACCAAAATATTGTATATTTTCATAAGAATCTTCAATAGTTTAAATTAATTTTATACTGATTTTTGAAGACACGATTAAAGTTTTAATTTTACCGTCAACACCATAAAATTTGTTAAAAATATTAAACAATAAAATAATTTTTTAAAGAAACAAACAAAATCTTTAAAACGTTGTTAATTTATTGTAAAATATCTACGAAAAAAAAAATTAAATGAAATTATTGGTATTATGGAATTAATAATCCTTGATTAACAAATTTTGTACCGAACTATTATTAATATATTTTGATGTAGTATTTCTGCAGATTACGTTTGATTACATTGCACAACAAGGGACTAAACGATAATCCCATTGAAAGCGGCTTTAAAACATACAATGAACTTGTCCATTAATTGCATACTCGGCGTTGTTTTCTTTCTCTTCCGCTGTTTACATAACTCAAAGTTGATGTAACAGGGCAGTCATTAAAATACTGAAAAAGTTTCGCTTATCGTCGTTTGCAGCCCTTGAAATAACCGCTACTTAATAAAATGAATTAAATATTGACTCAATGTAAAATTTGTGTAAATAACTTGATCAAATCTTGTTTTACTTTCATTTTACTCTCTTTGTTTCACTGTTTTATTTTTTGTTTATTCTGTAACGTCGATTGATATTCTGCGACAGGCTTAACATGAAAGTGATTGTTCGAAAACCCTGGGGGTTGTTCATGCATAAGACAGTTATATTGGCTTCCAAAGCTCCTTGGAGGAAAGCCTCAATCTGAATTGTCGGTCACTGTATATCAAAGATAAAGTATCACTTTAAACCTGTCAGGATTTCAATACAGAAAGAAAAAGTATTTCCATCTATCTTTAACTACAGTTAGAATTATCCTTAGGTAAAATAGGACATCGACCCTAACTTCCACTTATGACAGTTCAACAACCAGTTGGAGCAGCTATTCAACAATTAACGCCGTTTCAAGTCCCTGCCTATTATTTCAGAGAATACTCACTGGTATTAAGCGCTCGAATCACACGTTTTCATGAGTGTCAATAATGCTGTTTCTAAATTAATGCTACTTCCTGAAACATCTCACACGATTTAACCAATTAACAATTATATAACTTCCAGTTTATGTTTCAATTTAATTATTTATAGTCCTAATTATCAACAATATTAAAAACATTTTTATAATTAAAGGTTTCAGAAATTATTATTTTTCACTTTATAATAAATTAGTTCAAATACTAAACTGATAGTTATAAGTAATTAATTGTTTATCTGATTCAATCAAAAGTTATTAAATAATCCATACAGGATAAGTAAAGAAGCACCACGCTGCGACTTTCTGAGAATAATTGTCTTGCAAAGCGGCTTTCAGTTTCAGGCAGACGATGCATACAAACTTGAACAGAACTGAAACTCCCTTCACACTACTGCTGGCAGCCGCATTACATCTTCTCCTTTGCCTGAAAATCGCAATCTCAACTGGAAAATTGTCCTTGTGAAACATAATTCATAGCTCTTGCCTCCTCCTACATGTAACGGTTATTGCCTTTGCGTGCGCCGATTGGATAATAATTCATTTGCATTTGTAGGCTCATTTGCCTGCGAAAGGATTAAAAAGTCCTTTGGGTTAATGCCTCGGTTACCCTTATAGTTATGTATATTCTTTTTTGTTTTGTTCCGTAAAGCGAGCAAAAAAAGCAGGACATTAAATGTAGCTTTGCGTCGCAGAATTACCATTAAAAAGGACCTTCATCATTCTATATTGTTGTTTTTCCCTCTTTCAATCGCAGTTACGTAATCGAATTGTTGGTGTGGTAAAATTTGATCCTGATCCTACATAATCTATATGTTACAGTTAAACTTTGTAAAGTTGTTATAACTAGATATTTCATGAAATATCGCTAGTTAATTTATAGATTATTTGAATAGTTATTATATACATTACCTAATTATTCTTCTATAGTTATAATATTACATAATTCGCATAAATTGGTATTGTATACAATGACTAGTTATTCTATACTTTAACTAAATATTTCATAGAATTTATAAATTAACAGTAATATATTGTTATTATTTAGGTGTCTTTAATCCTTCCAATATAGTTATATAGTGTTACCTCTCTCTTCGCCCTTATTTGTACCTTTTGTGTTGCTCGATAAATGTATGTACACAATACACACGAAAGTAACTTCCTAAGCTCACTGATTGTATTATCTTTTGATGGACGTTTTGTTTGCTGGTGCTACCACCACATTCTCTCTACTATACTAATGTTGTGCCATTTGTTTTCTTCTCTCCTTTCCAGGATATGTCCGAATACAAGTGCGCGTCAGGAGGACCGCCCATGTATGTCCCGCATAAACCTGTCACTGCAGTCATCGGTGCTTCGTTTAGCGTCGTTTCCATCATGGTTGCCAACATCCTTAGGCTGTTCAAGGTAAGTTCGTATCTATACTATACCGCATCGATGGCCGATAAAATTTACGCCGAATTTGCGGCCGTAAACTAAATGTTCGCGATTTTATGAAGTCTTAAAGATTCATTTTATTACACCCTTTGTGTACTCTATCTAGCACCTGCCCTCGCGGCGGAATGCCTTTTCCGGTTTATCCACGATTTGTTACCGCGTAAATTCAACTTTTAATGCCGTAATTCCAACTTGTTTTGTTACATTCGCCCCAATTATTATACCCCCTTTAAGACTATTGCCGTTCTAAATCTCAGTTTACATTTAAGGGCAAAAAGTTAACATTAAAGTATACTTTTTCAAGTGATTACAATATAATCAAAAAATAATTCTTATTTCAATTTTTATCTTATTATTATTACAAAATTAATTTTGCAAATATTGTCATTTGTTTATTTATAAATAATTTGTATATATAAAATTAAATAATTTATTTCAAAGTCCAAAATTAAATATAATTTAAATAGAAAATAAATCTTAAATAATAAATTTTTTACTGATTGTATCTGGAAAACATCAAATATTATGCAAGGCGGTGTATTCTTGACTTTGCTGATTTTACAAAATTTTCATTCATATTTTTCTTTGCTTGCATCAATTAAACTAGTTACACCTGAATTTAAAAAGCGTTACGTAAGACCGCTGCACGGAGCGACGGAAATGCGTACTCCAAATAGACTTTTAAAAATGATGGTTGAAATCGGCCCCAGGGCCTTTTGCAAACGCGTTCGCCTCGTTATGCAATCCTGCATCCATTTAATATTACCGCATAAAATATTATATTCGTAGCTTTACAATTTTCAGTTTTTTTTTTTATAATATATAATTTTTATTACTTTCTTGATATCCGGAAGTTATTTTTGAAAAACGTAAAATTATGTAATTATTGGTTAATTAAAGGTCACTTTGTAATATTAATATTAAACATACTGCATAAATAAAAATATGTGTGCAAAGTTTTGGTTTCTAAAGTTGTTAAGGGATTTTGCGAGGATTAAGAATGAGGTTGTTATTAAGACCTCTCTCGGTTTTGTATGCTCCGCGCTAGGATTTATCTGGAGGATAAACATGCAATTAATAATTTCCGAGTTTTAAAGAAAACATTCCGACGGATTGCTCAGACGCAGCCGGGTCAAAGTGATTGCGTCCTTTTGACTTCGACTCTATATTTGCAGAGCAACAAAGTCGTGTTCGCCATTAAGTGGCAATTCGAAGATGAAAGACTTTCTCCATCTGGGAGAACGTATAAAGGACCTTATTTTGATTCCTTTTCCTTCCTGTTTTCAGTTTATCGCAGGTTACGTAAAATCTATTTATTCCGAACCCATGAAAACTACATAAATCTGGCTCGAAACAACAACGGGCTGTTGCGTACCCAAGGAGCGGTGACCTATTCAAATAATTATTCCCCCAGCTTCGCATAAATAGTTCCCTTGAATCCTGGGGGCAGCTCTTATTAAATCTGAGAATTATCCTGTCGCTGGTCCTTGCTCCAAAACTACTATCCTGGGGTGGCAATCGATTGCAGCCGCCGCGCCGCCTTCACCCTCACGAAGCGCAACAAAACATACCATTTTTCACACAGTTTTCCATCTCTATTTATTTTAGTGCTGTTCTATTTTTCCTTACACTATTTCAGTATGCAGGTGTCTATTCATTTTTATTATTCTTTCCTGCAATATTTGAATGTAAAATTTATTCTCAACCAACTCTTTGAAAAAATTTCCACACAGAATTTTCTTACTTAAAAATTTCTCAAAAATAATATTTATTTATTGGTAAAAGTAAATAAATAAAAATATAAATTTTACATTAATAAATAAATTATTTTAGTTAATTATATAGTATTGACGTAAAAATAATAAATGAATGAATAGAAAAGGTTCATTCATAAAAGTTGCAAAGATAATGTGAATCAATAATTTGACATACAATCCTATACCTAGTTAATGCCACTATTGATGTGGAATCGGGAATCATCAATTATTCAATAGAAGATTGCAATTTATTTTTCTGCTGACAACGTACGAAAAAGCATTGTTCATCTTCCTTAGAATGTTGACAGATATTTATTACTTGCTTTTGCTGTGTTGTGCCATATCCTTTCAATATAACTTTAAAAACAAAGAACTTCTAGACATTTTCCTGATATCAATTACTAACATTTCCTAAACGGAATCCTGCTTTTAACTTATAGTAAATGTGATTTAATCCAAATGAAATTATTATATAACTTTCAGAAATATATTAATAATTGTTAATACTTAATGAATACTTTACTTATATTTATTTGGTAATAATGAAAGTTTCTATTGAGGATGAGATGAATTTGGTGAGGCATTAAAAGGGAACAGATGGTCTACGAAAGGCGTAAATACCAGCATGGATTGTCGAAGTGGATTCAGAACTAAGTCCGAAGTTAATAAATTTCTTTTATGTTCACATTTGGGACGTGCAAAGATAAACTCGATATATATTATATTGAAATGAATTTAGGGTAGGATTTGCTACTTTATATACAAAACTCAATGGGAATTATTTAGGTTTCTTTATTACTGTTTATGTAATTTTTCATTTTTATTATTTTATCTTTGACCAAATTGTTTCAAGAATTTAACTTAAATTTATAATTTTGAAAGGACTTTCGAAAGTTTATGCAATCAGTTTTTTGGAATGTTTTTGATAAAATAATTAGCCTAAAATTAACCTAAAATTTTCAGAAACACACTACCCCTTATTTAATACCAACATACTCAGTTTTAATCCGAGGCCCTTTATACCTCTTAATAAAAACAAAAACAAAACGGACATTATTCCCATAACAATAAACGTTTATAATTTGGTGGTAAAATTTCATTTCTTTTACTATAAATTATTGGCTAAAAAAGTTTGAAAAAAAAATAGATCAATAAAATATTATCTTTATTGGTTAGTTTTCTAAACTTTGATAATAATAGAAAGTTATGTAACTTATAAGTTGATGAGTAAGATCAGCTTGTATTCATAAATTGCACTATAATGTTATGTTATGCAATAAAAATATAAGAAAGGAAAGGAGAGGAATTTAATTTAGGCACATTAAATACTAAATTAAATTTGGGATGAATATTTGGATTTGTATTTTTGATGGACATAATATCTGTTTATTATTCATTAAAAAAGTTTTCCTTTGTTTCAACTTTGTTAATTATTGAATTTTAATGCAAATTTAACTTTTTTGTTTTCATCTAAAATGGATTAGAAATATTTTTACACAGATATATTATAGTCAAGATATGGGAATCAACATGGAAGTATACCGCAAGGCTACAAACATAAATAGTTTCAGGATAAGGGTTTAAGATCAAAGAAGGGAAGTAGACCCTACAAACTTAACTTGTCTTAATGTAACTAAGATAAACAAAATTTAATATAGTTGGTGATGAACATAATCTGTTCATTTCCCGAATTGTTAGTTAACCGATCTTCGATTTAAGAAGCGGTAAAAGCTCCTAAAAATAACTTGAATTAACCGGTAAGATGTTTATACTCCAATATCTGAATTGTTTATTAACCGGTTTACTGAAATTCTAAAACTGATTATGAAATTATATTAATAAGTATAGAATTTATTGAAGGGTTGAATTTTTACGAATTTATCATGTTTGAAATATATTCAAAATAATCCTACCCTTAAGCAAATAACTATGTTTATATTTCATCTTGTATATGAACAATATACTTAGAATTGTCTACGTCTCTGATAATTTGCTTTAATTGGAGCAGGGTTTTTGTGCTTTTCGGGGTTGGCAGTTCACCGGAACTGACGTTTCGCAATTTGTAAGTATAATGTAGCCTTAGTATATTTGACACTGCTGAAACAAATTGCCGGCTGCTTGTTGATTCCCAGTGTGGCGAAGCCCTGCCGCCCTTAGGGCTAAACAAAATAAATATACGTACGGACGGTAAATTAAAGTTTCATTCAGAGTTCATTCGAACTCTCCCTCCTGAAATATCGGCTGGAACGGTCGTAAATAGTTTAGGCATCAGGATGAAGCGACAAAAAAAAAATACAGAATTGAATGTACAGTACAGAATAGATGTGAAATTGTCTGTCTGTGGTGTAGTGATTTGTAAAAAAAAATAGAACAAAGTGCAGCTTTACAAAGGATTCGATTATTCCATATATAATTTAAAATATCACGTTAATCTCACGAACAAAGCACAGGTTTAAATTTAAAATAATACTGCATTTTGGTATTATTTTGTAAAGAGTGAAAAGGGTTGAAATAATGCTTTTTTTGTGTGAGGGGATGATTTCTGATTAATTTATTTCTGACTAAAAGGGGGTGAATATGGGGATTACTCTAATACCATTGAACAAGGAATTATATGGTTCGACAAATCATGTTGATGGTTACTGAACAAATAAACAAATTTCAACCATATCTATAATAAATTAAATTAAATTAATGTTGGGATTATGAACATTTATAACGTTCGACGAAAACTTATTAATTAGTAATTATTATCTAAATAAAAACGATCACCTCGGTTCCCGAACAAAATTTTTAATTATTATTAAAGAAGTTTAAGTAAGATATAATTTGAACTTTTCAAATAAATTATTCAACTTTACAGATACGTGGAAAATGTTTTCGGTTTTCGAACAATCTTTGGTAACAAATTATGTTCGTAAACCGAGTCTTTCTAATGTTACTTAATATTTTATTCTCCTTTTTTTGTAAACGTTATTCAATTAAAGTGCTTTCAACAAAAACCTTTTGTAATTATTATCTAAAAAAATGCTCACCTCGGTTCCCGAACAAAAATATGAATTTCTATTAAAAAGGTTTTAGTAAAATATCATTTGAACTTTGAAAACGAAATATCCATTTTTAATTTTATGTGTAAAATGGTTTCGTGTTTTAATGTTCGGCAACCGAATCTGTTTAACGTTACTTAATATTTTCTTTAAATTTAACAACGTCTACTTAAATTCACTACTGGTATACGATATTTAATTAAAGTAAATTAAAAAAAAAAACTTTAAAAAAATGACTCACCTCGGTTTCCGAACAAAACTGAATTACTATTAATAACGGTTTTGAATTTGGAAAAAAAATAATTCAATATTACACATGGAAAATGGTTTCGGTTTTCAGAAACTAATTATGTTCAGGAACCGAGTCTTTTTCCTTAAATTAGAAGGCAACGAGTTAATTAACTACAAGTAAACGATATTCAATTAAAATAATTTTTCCCTACCAAAGTCCCTACAGTCGGGTGTCTTGAAGAGTGAATCACCGTTTTAGACCCACAGCAACCCTCAACAAGTTTGCCCCTTCATTTCGCGGAGTAATGCAAATGGATGGAGATCCTGATGATCCTTCATCCCCTTTAATTATCTCCCCAAAGCCCTCAACCGTCCACTCTTCCATCCATGAGTAGCATTGGCCATTAGATTCAGGTGATTACATTTTGTGAATTTCATATTAATACATTTTTTCAACATTATTTATTGCTACTTCATTGCGTAATTGGTAGAAGAACATTTTATTCAATATACTTTCAGTAATGAACGAATTTATTTCTTATGCATTTATGTTTCAATAAAAGAGAATCTGGTGGATTTTCTACAAATATAACGAGGGTGTAAAGTTATTGCTTATGTAATATCGGCTTTCATGCGGATTGGAAGAAAGCAGTGCATCCGTATAAGTTCATCAATCTGCGTATGATGTAATCTGAATGGATGCACACAAAAAAAAAGATGGAACATGAATATGAATAATATATCAATTGAAGACGCGGATATGGCCGTCGCTGCACGCATCTCTTACATAATACAGGAATGAATAGCTTTTCATACTACTTCCAGCACATAACAATTGAATATATATGATTGGCATTTCTAATAACGTATATTACATACGAAGCGATGCGACGACATATTGTAAAGAGCTTAATCACACGAGCTTCCTGTTTCACAAACGCTGAAATTCATATTTTTCAGTTCATTGAATGTTTTTATTGAAAAACATGCAAAAGAAATTTGCAGCTTCAAAGAAACGCATTTATTAAGCTTTCAATTTCCAATAATTCCTTTATATATGATATTTCCCTGATTCATTTTATTCAACGAAAAGCATTTAATTAATAAAATCACTTATTTATTAATAAGAAGTAACTAATATTTATTTATAACTTAACAGTTATTTATGTTATGTAATAAATATTAAACTATTTCAAAGTGTTACAGTCCATTTGTTTTTGGACCAATCAATACCTTATAAATTATTATACTGTAATAACGAAACTTCGATTATATAACTAAGTATTAAATGGAATCAGCTTTACCTGTAAATATTTAATTATATTTCAAATTAAATATTTAAACATATATATTATTACATTACATAATACATCAATTTAAAAAAATTTAATTAAAATTATAATTTGTATAGAAATTTTTTTAATTAATACTTGTTTTTTTTAATATACTATTTTTCTTTAATACAAAGTAAAGATTGCATATTTACGTAACGGTAAAAACTGATATATTTTGTTTTGCAGTTACGTAAATATGCAATGTTTCCTCATAGCGTGAAAACTTCCTTTATTTTTTCCACATGCCCTCAGGAAGTCATTAGAGCCAGAGTTGCAAGATATGGTTTCGTCCTGAAATACGTTATTTTATGCGGTATAAATAATATATGCATTTAAGTTGATTTTCATAATTCCAGTATTTTGAAAATATTTATTATATAGTATAAATATTTGTTTTAATGTGTAATACAATTTTTAAAGTTTGTTCGATAATACGTACATGTTCATTTATTGAATGATAAAACTAACGTACAATAATCTTTTAACATAATTCCTAATTACAACTCTATGTCCGATATAACGTACAAATATCAGTACTAATAAACAAATTTAAGTTATAGTAATATATATTTATATAACAATTCATCTTCAAATTAACGTACATTAGATTAGTGTACCTTAATTTGTATTTTAACTGAACAAGCAATAAATTTAAATCTCTGAAACTAATTAGGTTATTTTAAATGATTTTTGTAACCATTTCACTATCAATATTTAACTTCCGGTTTATAATTCCAAAGCATTATTATTAGATTATCCTTCAAATTTATATACTATGACTTATTGTACGTTAATTTGTTTAAACCAGATACAGATCAGTTAAATTCATATAATGCTTATATAATAATTATACTTCCGGTTTATAATTCAGAAGCAACCATATACAACTGATGAGCAATTAGTTCACATTCAAATTCGCTTATTGTACGTTAATTTCTATATGCATTATGTACGTTAACTGAACATTAACTCTACTTACAAATAAACTAAATATAGATCAGTTAAATACGTACATTAATTATATAATAATAAACAATATTTTTAAACCTTTTGTAACTTTCTTCTTCCGGTTTGTAATTCCGAAGCAAACATATACAACTGATCAACAAATAATTCAACTTCAGATTCGCTTATTGTATGTTATTTGTGTATGCATGATGTACGTTAACTGAAGATTAACTCTACTTACAAATGAACTAAATATAGACCAGTTAAATACATATATTATTTATATAGTAATAAGAAATATATTTTAATATTTAAACTTACTGAATATATTTCTTATGAATTTATTTAATAATCCTTTTATAGCCAAGATTGTCAACTTCCTTCCTCCGCTTTGTGATTCCGCCATAACTGTTGTTGCGCAATTAATAATGAAAAGAATGATGTAATCTTATCGTGGCTGAAGGATGGCCCTTAAGATGGTAAATATTATTTATCGTGCGGTTATCATTCGCGGGTCCCGTCGAGTTTGCGGAATGCGGAAACGCTCCGACGGCGAGGATTTAGTTTAATTTTCATGTTTATGTTGATTCCGGCCTGGATCTATCGACGTTTTGTTCCACCAAAATTTATGCGTTCTAGTTATAGCTGTTTGTTATCTGTTCGGGGCGGTTTTTGGAAAGAGGATACCCGGGCTTTTAGCAGTGGAACGCTTTAATGCTTTTACCACCCTCGCATGCACACATACACACATTTATATATATATACACTGATTCTCCCCTATGTATACGTGGCATAGAAGTAAAGTGTGTTTCGAAATCGGAACGCTGTTTTTCCGGCATCATCTTTTTCAAGGATCTAGGTCTTCTGTTTTACCTTTCCTGTGCATTAAAATTCTACAAATCACCCGTCCCTTAGTACCATTTAAGTGGTCTGAGAAAACAACTTCTGTGTAATTTAATGGAACCCTGTGAAATAATTACAACTATTCAGTAGTATTTACACGATTCCTTCTTCTTCTACTCCTCATCCCACAATATAGACCAACCTACACCATTTACTAATTGAGTACAATTTTGTCTTCTATACTATTGCAATCTTGATTAACATGTAACCCTTTAAATCTGACTTACCAATTTTTAAATTTAATATAATTTTGTTCAAATAAGTTCTCACATAAAATCATATCTATAATAAAAAATTAAATGTTATTAAGGGCTATTGATCATAGGGTTTTCCACCCCAAAACTAATAATAACCTTCACGTAATTTTTTTTGAAATCGGGATATTTTTTATTTAATATTTAATAAAAATTACATAGAATTTTTTTATCAGTTTGAACAGACAAAACTTTTTGTATTGATGGAAATAATGTATATGTGTACACATCAATCCTAAATAACAATATCGATAATGCACAACATATTCCATTTTATATAATATTTTTAATAAAGCAGACAGCACGTATTTTCCTATTTGCTTTTCACATTAAAATTATTTATATAATCAGTCTCGTTTTCATGTATATTAAATGCATAATTTTATATGTTTCTTGCTATGAATTTATATAATAATACAGTATTTTTAAATTTAATTAATATTTTATAATATAATTATATAAGTAAATATTAAAAATTAAACAAACAAAAAAAAAACATAAATATGTTTATTAATTTAAATTATGCTGCCGTTTAATTGTATTTTTAGTCAATGGAGTTGTTCATGTAACAAAATAAAAAAATCAATTCGATGGAAAAGTTTCATCTAAATTTTGGATAAATTGCTTTGTCTGGTACATCCCTATTTCGTAATTATATATTTTTTTTGTAGCGGTTTCCAAAAACAAAATCGTTATCCTCGCCCGTTTTTCTGGCATCTCTAATCACTTACATAATCATGAAACCGTTGCATCGCATTTTAATTTGTCTATCAGAATTTCCCATCTATTTGCACACCAAATAAAAGAAAACTCATTTGAAAAGTGAACTGCAATTTTTTTTTTGTCATTAATCACTTACATAATCACAAAACCGTTACACTGGAGTTTAATTTTCTCTCACATATACTCGAATCTATTTACAAACAACATAATTAAAAAAACACATTTGATAATTAAAGTAAATATTTAATTTTTATTTTAAAGGAAATATTTTTTTAATTTTTTGAATGCCTTTAATTCTTTCAAAGAGAACTTCAAAAATATTTTGTTTCGGATGTTGGTTCATCTGAAAAAGACCGTTGAACTAAAATTTTATGAGTCATCACAATAGCCTTGTACACAATTTTACATAGTGTAGTCTTATGTATAAAATACGAGGCGGATATATTCGCCGCTTATCCGGAAATTGTTAATATCTGGAATTAAGTATTATTTATGGAATTATGAATTTATTCATTGCGTTTTTTTATGTCTTCCACAGAGACTTAATTAATTATTCCTTGCGGACGGAGATTCAAAAACGAAACTTGAATTATTATGTTGTAGCATAAGTTACAGTTTTAAAAGAATAATGTCTAATAACCTTAATTGATTTTGCTCGTTTGACAGGTTTGTCAATGCACACAATTTTACATATGCGTAGACTTATGTATAAAATATGGGGCGGATATATCCGCCACATATCCGAAAATTGTTAATATCTGTATTAAATATTGAATGATGAATTGAATTGAAATGAAATAAAAACTTCCCCTTTTTTCAACAATCAATAATTACTAATATGAAAAGACAGCAATTTTCTGGAATTGGGACAGTGCGATGGATACTATAATCTAAATTGGAGTAAATTGCTTTGTCATACATAAAGTGCAAAACTTTCCATATACATATTTTTTTGCAGTACCAAAATCGTTACCCTCGCCCGTTTCCACGACGACCCTAATCACTTACATAATCACGAAAGCATTTCGATTTAAATTTTTCTGTCACATTTTCGTTTTTCTCTCCATAACATAACAAACAGGAAAAGGTAAAAAAAAAACATATATACCAAAAAAAAAGTACTCACATTCGTAGGCAAATCAATCAAATCCTTCTCTTGAACATTTTCCCAACATATAAATAGAAAATACCCATATTTCGGTAAATATATGCATAGTGAATATTTCACGTTTTACGAGTGTATTTTTTTTGGTAGGGGTTCGTTATTTCACCCCCTGTGGATGTCCCGGGGTGCGAAAAGAACGCGCACCGAAATCGAATCCTATCAATATCCCGTATTTTTTTTGCAATAATTTTTCTTTTATTTGCATTCGGTTTGCGCAAATTGCGACAAAGGACACCGATCCTGTTGTGCAGAAATGAAACATATATTGTACAGCCGAACGCCGCAAATGTGTTTATTTAATCATTTTTTTGTTATTGTTTGTTTTGTTTCGCACTGTTTATATCCTGTTTGGTTTATATGCGTTTTGAAATTAAATGAAATGAATTTTCCGAACCATTGGCTTGTACCTGGACACTGTTGCATGACAATAAACGTGTTTAAAAAAAATAAAACGCGTTGGAAATTTTAACTCGTTTGTGATTTACTGGAGCGTAACTAAGCTATTAGTGACGTGCACCTCTTCGGATTCAGAAAATTGGTGTTTGTGGCAAACTTGTATCCTGTTTTTTTTTTTGTAAAGTTGAAAGGTGACAATTGTTTGTTTGTTGCGGATAAAGCATTGTTTGGCTTAAATTGATTTTATCAGGTTTCTAAAGGACGATCCGGGTACAGCCGACGCCGGGGAATTACAATCAGGACCTTTTTGATCATCGATTTCCTCCCGTTAACTTTCTACTCACATCTTAATTAATATTACGTGGAAATTATTATTAATTACCCCGCTTAATTATAAATCGCTAATTGAAATTTATACAATTTTTTTTAGTTTAATTTGTACAAATAATTATCTCTTAAATCACGAATCATTTTTCAAACAATTCAATTAATGTGTACAAATGACGTTGTACTAATTGATTATTATTTAATTGAATGAAATTGCACTTAATTTTCGTAAATGCATTACATTACAATTACATTAACACTTTGTTGAGTGATTGGCGGATATATCCGCCTACTCCTAAACAAGACGCTACGCTTATGTAAAATTTTATGCAAGGCCACTGTGGTGGCCACAACATAATAATGCACAGCAGTTCAGTTGAAAGAAATGTTAATAAATAAATAAAAATGATTAAAACATTTAATCCGTGTTATTTTTTTCTTAGACTAAAAAAAATATATATGAATAATTAGTTGTTTGTAAATTGAATGAAATTGGTATAAATGTCTGTAAAGTAATTAGAATGCACTGAAATATGTATAGAGCTTTATTAAATGGAAACAGAAAGAGAGGTTGTGTGATATAAGGAATGTTCATAGAGGAAAGCAATCTCCCAGGCAGAATTATATTTAGTCTGTACGCTTTGTTTGGAGTTTGTAAAACAATCCGGATCCCAAAGGTTTATTAAATAACATCAGCTTAGGTAATATCGAAGGGCGCGCGTTTCACAAAGCGACTCCCCGGTATATTGTCGGTGGAAATGCAATCAAGCTGATCTAAAGCGATTTGAAAATCAGATTTGCTTACGGCTTGATGAACAGCTATTACAGGACATTGTTTTAAAGCGATCCTCGAAATGAGTCACTATCGTTTTCAAAGGTATTTTGTATTTTTTTAATCATCATACATTTGAAATTATATATATATTTTTTGGTATTTGAGAATATCAGAAAAGTATTTGCAAGTAATATTGCAAACATTAGTTAACTCTAAATATAGGAAGTAACTTTTCCATTTATAGTAACTTTTCATTTTTTTTTTCAAATCAAACCTATAACATAATACAATTTTAAACAGTTTGAAGTAGTATTGCTAACACTTACATAACTTAACCCTAACTATACTAAGTAACTTTACCATTTACACTAAGCTTTAAGAATTCGATTACTGTTTTAGTCAATTTTTTATTCCAAATCAAACCTATAACATAATACAATTTTATACATTTTGAAGTAGTATTACTAGCACTTACATAGCTTAACTCTAAATATACTAAGTAACTGTATCACTTATAATAAACTATCAGAATTCGATTACTATTGTAGTCAGTTTTTTTTCAAACTGAAACCTATTACATAATAGAATTTTGAACATTTTGAAGTACTATTGCTAACACTTACATAACTTAACTCTAAATATACTAAGTAACTCTATCATTTATACTAAGCTTTAAGAATTCGATAAACTTTTTACTAAGTTTTTTCCACATCAAACCTATAATATAATACAATTTTATACATTTTGAAGTAGCATTACTAGCACTAATATACTGATATACTAAGTAACTGTATCACTTATAATAAACTATCAGAATTCGATTACTATTGTAGTCAGTTTTTTTTTTCAAACTGAAACCTATTACATAATAAAATTTTGAACATTTTGAAGTAGTATTGCTAACACTTACATAAATTAACTCTAAATATACTAAGTAAATTTACCATTTATACTAAGCTTTAAGAATTTGATAACCTTTTTAGTAAGTTTTTTCCAAATCAAACCTATAATATAATACAATTTTATACATATTGAAGTAGTATTACTAATTCTTACATAACTTAACTCTAAATATATTAAGTAATTTTACCGTTTATACTAAGTATTTGATTACTATTTTGTATATTTTGAAGTAGTATTACCAACACTTACATAACTAAACTCTAAATATATTAAATAACATTTACTATTGGCAACACTTAACCCTAAATATACTAAGTAATATTTGAAGATACTATATAATTTTACCACTTTTACTTAGTTTTACGAATTAGGTTACTAATCTTGTTAATTTTTGCCTATCAATCAATTATATAATTGTATGGTTTCCAACATTTACATAACTTAACCCTAAATATACTAAGTAACATTTGCATTTAGTAATTCCAATATTTAATCCAAAATATACTAAGCAACATTTGAAGCAGTATTGCCAACACTTTAACATATTCTATGCAAATTTACTATTTAGTTGAGTTTCACTTATTTACAAAATTTTGGAATAAGTATTATCGATTAGTATAAGTACAGATGAATATAAACTATATATTTTTAGCTATAAAATCGTTTATCATCGTTTGTCCAGTTTTTTTTTTGAAACGATACTAAACAAAATAACAGTAGTAAAATTTACCGACATGCACAGTCCATGTTGTTAATTTTTTGTTGTTACTGTTTTTAATTTGTTCGTGTTATGCTAGTATGTCAGGTTTATTGCTTTTCCGCCCTCTCCTGTTTATTCACGTATAATAGAGTGATTTTCATCGCGTGTCGTTTCAATAATAACCGCGAATAATAAAAACAACACGTCTAAAAGACTAATGCCATAGTTGTGTCCGTTGTTTATCGCCCATTACATTTGGGACCTCGTATCTACGGCACAGGAAAATAAATTTTAAATGCCCCCCATAAATAACAAAAATCCGCCCAAACGTTCCCCCCAACCCCACACAAAGCCACAACGTAGGGGATTTTTTTTTTACCTCTCACTCACACATACGCATAATGCAGACACAGATACACACATACTCTCAAAATATTTTTATTATTATTCCACAAAGGCAGCCCGTATTAAATTACAATCCGGTGTGGAAAATTCAGATTACGTTTCCACATAATAAATATTATTTTTGTTCATGACTATCGACAATTGATAATTAAAATTTTAGTATGTAAATCTTTTAAATATGTGCCTTAATTAATATTTAGTAATATTCTTTAAATCAGCTTCATTTCAAAACATGGAGGAAAAGTGCAACATGCATTTAACTGTAAAGTATTGATTTTTCTCGCTAGTACAGGCCTGCAAAAGCCTCAGTATCGCATTCTGTTTTCTCTCTAAATTGCATTTTAATGTTCTAAGTTCGTAATGAGACATAATGATAAATGATTTCACGTAGTAACCAAACTTTTAAACACTTTGGCACTTAACTATTTTTTTTTTGTTTGCAATCTCTGTAGTCATACATTAGATTTTCTTACTAGACTTTTCTATAATGTTGAAAATATTAATAAAGTTAAGCAACATTATTATGAGGATCAGTGACTTTGGATAAATAGTGTCATATTGTAGAGTTAACAGTAAGATGCTATAGTCATAATATGGGATATAAAATATGCCAAGGTTTACTAACTATTACCTGTTTTGTAGGTTTAGCTATGAGTTGTCATAAGTTTTCATGAATTTCGTCAAATGAAGTTTGCTAATAGTAAAGATGACGTGGCTACATTTGTCAGTGTACATAAAAGTGGATACAGCCTTTGTGATATTCAAATAATAATATAAGAACTTAATTATTGAGACATAATGATAAATGATTTCACGTAGTAACTAAACTTGTAACTATTTTTTTTGTTTGCAATCTCTGTAATCATACATTTCTTTACCAGACTTTTCTTTGATGTTTAAAATTTGAAGGAAGTTAAGCAACATTGTTATGAGGATAGGTGACTTTGGATAAATGCTATCATAGTGTAGTGTTAAAAGTAAGATGTCATAATATGGGACATAAAATATAGCAAGGTTTACTAATTACTATCTGTTTTGTAGGTTTATCTATGAGTTGTCATCAGTTTTCATAAATTTTGTCATGGAGTTTGGTAATATTAAAGATGACGTGGCTACATTTGTCAGTGTACATAAAAGTAGATACAGCCTTTGTTATATTATATAATAATATACTTAATTATAGAAATTCTTATTAATAGAAAACTAGACAAAGTATGAAATACAACATTTGTAAGATGATTGTGTGCTTTCAGGAATGCAATCTTTTACCCTCATACCTAACTATTTTTTTTTTCATCTATAGGCCTATCGAACAAAGGAAACATATAAACTTTCTTGCTTTACTTTATTTTTTTTTGTTCGGAAACATTTTGCGTCAATCATCTACGAGATCCAATTACGTCCAGATGACGGCTGGTAAACCTGGACAGAATTGTTAATATTGTTTGCACATATTAAACGCGATCAAGTTATGAGGAAGTCGAGCCCTGAAACAGGAAGCGACGTAATGGAGTTTCGACATATTTGGTCCTTCGAACAGGATGCTGGAATTCTTTCAGCGAATACATACAACTCACCTTCTTTTTTCCCTTTGATTTGTTGCAATCTTCGATACTCCATTTACTACTTAATAAAATGGAAAATATTGGCTTCATTCCAGCAAATATAAACCCAGCAAAAATTAAAAAATATTTAATTATTTTTAAACTATTATATTTTAATTCACACATGATTCTAAATTATTAATTTAAATTAAAAAAAATAATTGATAGTCTGCTAATAATGTCTTTAAACTGAAAATAAAAGTGCATCTCCAGTGAAGTGCCTTTTACGACATTGCTGAATTTATTGGAGATATCAATGAGCCAAGAGCTGTAAAGTAGTTTAATAGTTACCGTTACCTGTTTATTTACTTCATACAAAAAAACACGTAATAAATTACATCATTTTATTTATAACATATTGATTCTTTGTATTAAACAAAGATAATGCTGAAAATAAATGTGACATAATTTGACAGGTTTATATGTCAAATTATGGTAGTTGTCAAATAATAAAATTGTGGGCCTAATTCATACACCTGTCAAAAATATGTCAGCTGTCAAATTTAAAAATTATATGCAATATGCCTATACCATAAAAATCCCTAACAATCTTACTCTTTCATGTACTAAGTATTGAAATGGTATAGCTGTTAGAAATATTTCAGTTGTCAAATTAAGAAAAAATATATGTAATATAATATTATAAAGTAATAGACACATCTGTCAAAAATATGTCAGTTGTCAAATTTATAAAGTACATATTCCAACTCCAACGCTTATACCATCGTGTTGATTTGGTACACCTGTTAGAAATATTACAATTGTCAACTACTCTTTTTTTCAGTATAATTAATATAATTTTTGCTGAAAATGTATGTTTCAATTATTTTCAGGTACCGCAGATCAGCTATGCCTCAACTAGTACTGAGCTGTCTGACAAATCCCGCTTCGAGTACTTCAGCAGAGTAGTTCCTCCGGACAGTTTCCAAGCCCAAGCCATGGTTAGCATCATCAAAGAGCTTGGCTGGAAATACGTATCCACTGTTGCAGTAGAAGGCGAGTACGGAGAAAAGGTAAGCAAATCTCCTGAAAACGAAAGAAAATGTATGACTAAAAGAAGAACAAAACGAGAGCATCGAAACTTCGGCCATAAATTAGACGCACGCGCCATTTAAATAGAATATAAATAAGTTTAAGAAGTTTCTTCTGTAGCCCGAAGCGCAGATTGTCCGAACGATTCTTTATGAAATCCCGCTCATTTCCATGATAATAACCCAACTTTAATAAAGATAAATGCTCTCCAACCCCATCGCGCACGATCGCATTCATCCCTTTAAAAACGTACACGTATACATATACATATTTTTGTAAAAGTCAAAGGATTCGTTTATCGTTTTTTTTTATTTTCCTTTTTTTGATTCTCATCATCTTCTCGCCAGTTAATTCCGCTTTCTTGAAACCCATTCACAATTGCCGTTTGATTAAAACACAAGTACACCCTTGTATCCTCACTGTAACGTAACTGCAATTTGCATTATGAAATCCACAAAGCCGGCGAGATCCATGCGCCACGGTAAACGCGGGGTGGATGCTCGGAGATAGGGGTTTGACGAAGGGGAGGAACACAACTATTTTTAAACTTATATCGAAATAGGGGAAAATCCCCCCACATGATTGATTTTGTTCTTTTCAACCTTCAAATAACCTTCCATTATTTTTTATATATATGTGTAACTATACTTTTCCTTCTTTTTCTTTCCTCCAAACTTTCTGGATTAAAGTTGGAAATGGCTAATATCATCTAAAGTTTGCAACACTATCTTACAAACAGCGATGAAATATCGTCCTATATTTAATTTTTAAATCATTTAAAACCTAACCCGTCCTTAACTATTGTTAAGTTATAACTTTCTAATCATCAAGTTAAAAACTGAAAATATTACTTCCTAATTATATCTATATGTTAATCACAAAGCCTAATATTACATAAAATTATTTTTCAAAAATGCTTTGTCCTTGATCATCAAAACATCAGCAAGTTCATTGTAAACGCCTCAAAATAACATTAAGCCCAAATTGCCGGGAGCTTAATTTAAATTACGCATATGTTATGCAACCAACTAACGTAATACCTCATGAATTACGGCCATATGTTAGTCGCAAGTGTGATGCACTGGCTTTAACTAAAACCTAATATAGTTACAACACAAACATTGAAAACACTATCTGTTAGTAAGGAATCTGCAACTATATAATACAACAGTTTATCTAATAGTTAAATATATTTAATTATTACATAAAGTAAATTAATGAATATTAATATATACAAACCTCTGAAATTGTTGGGGTTTCCATATGTCTTATTGCTTTAACATCGTGATTTTAATGTTACCGTCGGACTTCAATTTTAAATCAATTTTTATATCTAAAAAGTCCAAAAAATACAGCAAATATTTTTGTATAATATAGTTAATGTTTACGTAATAGAAAGGTTTTGTAGAGCCAAATTTATTGATGATAGTTTCACAAAGTTGAAGATATATCTTTAATTTATTTAATATAATGAAATGTGTTAATTCCATTAGGTTTCGTTCGATGGAAATTACACGTGTTACAACAAAATAAGTAATTGGATTTTGAAGGGAAATGTGTATTTTGCTTCGGGGATGAAAGGGTAGCACGGAAATGCAAATCCTTCGTAAACAGAAGACACATGCTGCTCAATCAAAAGATACTTATTATCCGACCTTGGACTACCTTTCTCCAGCGATAAGCGGAGGATAACAATTCACCGCGAGAGGGATGTCCTTTAGGGCTAATCGATGCAATCGATGGTCGCACGGGGAGAAAAAAATATATATGTATGGGGGTGGAAGAGGATGAAGTTGGAAGGTGTAATAACTATGTTTTATAGCACGCATTCGACGTTTTTACGGGTCCAAACAGTCCCAATGGGCCCAATTAATTAAAAACAAAATTCTGATCCGTCGGCAGGTGGAAAAACATTTTTTACGAGCGTAGAAATGCAGTTTCCAAATACCGATGGATTTGATGTGACAATCCAATGCAACAATCATGCTTGCAGGATGTTGTTTAATGAAACTGGTCCAGGTTTGTAATTTAATTTTGTCCTTTGTACAATGAGAACTTTAATAGCGAAACTCCGACTCCAATTTTTGGGAAAATTGAGTTAAAATTTTCCATTTGAATCAGTTTTTCATAAATGCATACATTCAGAACTATAATAACGAAATGCACCATATTTTTAAATAATCGTATTTCTAAACTAAATTAAAAATTAAGTTAAATATTTTCCAAAGAAATTAATATTATTAAATAAAAATATCACGGAATTGTCAGCTGCGCCATCTACTAACAACGTTGGAACTAATTTATATACTTATAGTAACTGTATAAATATGAATATAATTATGAAATTAATATGTATACATTTACTACATTTATGCAAAACTGTTCCGCGTTTGGCTTTAATTTCCATTAATATGAAAATATTATATAACTAAAGATATAAAATATAATTATTAAAATTGCTGGCACTTTGTAAAACATTAGTCTACTAGTTTTTTTTTATAGCAATATAAAACTATATTCTTACAGACTAACATTGTACAGTATTTTTACTTGGGTTTGTGAAATTTTGAAATGCAAAATATAATTGTCAGTATTTAAATATGCAAAATGTCACAGTGATAGGAGGTCGTGCAATTTGCTGCGGCACGAAAACTTGCTGGGTTTGCTGAATTCGATAAACCGGCGGTAATTTCATGATAAATTAATTTAGGATAGCGTCTTCTGACTCGACTTACCGCACACCAACGCCTTGTGTTTCGACATATTTTTTTTTTCATCATCTTCCTCTTTTTACACTGTACTCCTATTTCCGGTTCCGGTGGGTAAGCTTGCATATATATATATTTCCGTGTGCTTCCGACGCAGCGCCAAATTGATGTCGCTCATGTGTTTTAGAACAAGCAAACAGGAAACTTTCAGCAACTTATAAAACTCTCTTTCTCACCGATTCCCGTCGCTTTATTTTATCTTCTTCTTTTTCGCTTTTTTTTCTCACTCCCGATTTCCTCCAGTAAAAGTTTCTAATTTAGGATGAAACGAAGAAAAACGTGGAAGTACACACACACATCGGGATTTTTTTCATATATGTGTGTATATAAATATAGGACGGGTGGATCGAATGGAATAAAAGAGAGTCGATTGAAAGAAGATGGGGTGAGCAGCAAATAGAAGTGGCACAAGAGAGCGCCATTAGGGAGTGCGGTGATGGAGACGGAAAGGGGAGGTTGGATTTCACGGGGTATACATTTGCGTATCTATTGGAGTTTTACTGGGCTGAATTGAAACAAACGAATGAAGCCTTTATTTCCTATGCGAGATTGCATTGGCACGTAACTACCGGAAATGGACTGAAGTGACCGCTGGAGTAACGGAAATAACGAAAAGTAAAACGTCGTCTGGAGACCTATTCGCTTACGACACACGGGATTCACGATCTTCTCCAAACAGACATTTTAATAGCGAAATAGACCTTCCTCGCGAAGTCCATTTCTTCCAACATTTTACCTTCCTTTTCATCTTTTTCCTATATTTTTTTTTGCTACATGCGACGAAATCGGAATTCCAACTTTGCCATTCGATGTTCCGGAAAACTGGAGCACGCGTTATTTCCTTCCTCTGCTGTAGCAACTTCCTCTGGATTGATAGCACAATTTTTATATAGATTACAATTTTCAGTTTCATTTCAGAAATATTGACATAAATTATAAATAGTTTACTTTATATAATAATTGTTGCCAGTTGCACTACCTTTAAAAGCCACCTTTCAGGAATAAATTAAACTTTTCTTAATTCGAAAAAAATAAATTCATAAAAACATCACTCTGCTGTAGCAACTTCCTCTGGATTGATAGCACAATTTTTATATAGATTACAATTTTCAGTTTCATTTCAGAAATATTGACATATATTATAAATAGTTTACTTTATATAATAATTGTTGCCAGTTACACTAACTTTAAAAGCCACCTTTCAGGAAGAAATTAAACTTTTCTTAATTCGAAAAAAATAAATTCATAAAAACATCACTCAGCTGTAGTAACTTCCTCTGGATAAATGCACAATTTTTATACAGATTACAATTTCCAATTTTCAGTTTCATTTCAGAAATATTGACACAAATTATAAATAGTTTACTTTATATAATAATTGTTACCAGTTACACTACCTTTAAAAGCCACCTTTCAGGAAGAAATTAAACTTTTCTTAATTCGAAAAAAATTAATTCATAAAGCACAATTTTTATATAGATTACAATTTCCAATTTTCAGTTTTATTTCAGAAATATTGACAAAAATTATAAATAGTTTACTTTATATAATAATTGTTACCAGTTACACTACCTTTAAAAGCCACCTTTCAGGAAGAAATTAAACTTTTCTTAATTCGAAAAAAATAAATTCATGAAAACATTACTCTGCTGTAGCAACTTCCTCTGGATTGATAGCACAATTTTCATATAGATTACAATTTCCAATTTTCAGTTTCATTTCAGAAATATTGACACAAATTATAAATAGTTTACTTTATATAATAATTGTTGCCAGTTACACTACCTTTAAAAGCCACCTTTCAGGAAGAAATTAAACTTTTCTTAATTCGAAAAAAATAAATTCATAAAGCACATTTTTTATATAGATTACTATTTCCAATTTTCAGTTTCATTTCAGAAATATTGACACAAAGTATAAATAATTTACTTTATATAATAATTGTTGCCAGTTACACTACCTTTAAAAGCCACCTTTCAGGAAGAAATTAAACTTTTCTTAATTCGAAAAAAATAAATTCATAAAAACATCACTCAACTGTAGTAACTTCCTCTGGATTGATAGCACAATTTTTATATAGATTACAATTTCCAATTTTCAGTTCCGTTTCAGAAATATTGACAGAATACGTTTAATCCACAAATTATTAATAGTTTACTTTAAATAATAAGGGTTACACTACTTTTGAAAGCCACATTTCAGGAAGGAATGAAACTTGATGAAAGAAATTAATAAAAACATCACTTTGCTGTAGTAACTTCCTCTGGATGGATAGCACAATTTTTATATAGATTACAATTTTCAGTTTAATTTCAAAAATATTGGCAGAATACGTTTAATCCACAAATTATTAATAGTTTACTTTAAATAATAAGGGTGACCTGTTACACTACTTTTGAAAGCCACATTTCAGGAAGAAATTGAACTTTTCTTAATTTGAAAGAAAGAAATTCTTAAAAATATCAGTTATAAAATAATAACGGGGGAGTGGACTATTGATTCTTAGGTATTGTGGGCCTAAACACCAATGCAGTAGATGATGAGGTTGTGTCCAGAAGTTTCTATATATATTTTTTAAGAATGTATTATACTTTTGTGGCAAGTCATAAATAAGTGGTCCTAAGGATCAATATACAATTTATCTTCTCATTCAGAGCAATGCAGTTAAAGTAAAATAATGGTGATTCTGTACCCATTTTTCATTCTACTATTGAACTATCTCATGTAAATAAGCAATGATTTGAAGATTTTTTTTATACAAAAATATAAACCATTAAACCTGACTTTTATTGTAATACATTACATATTTATACAATTTATACATTTTTGTAAAATAATTTTATGAAATATCTAGGTATTACTAATTGTTAATTTTAATTAAAATTAATCATTTGTTAGTCCTACTTTTTATAAAAGGACTATTCAAGTTACATAGATTAACTAGTAAAAGTATAAAATAACTTGTTTTTATGAAATACCAAATAACAATCATAGTAATTTGATTATAAATAAAGTAATGTTGGTAAATTAGCACATGTTGTATGCCTTATAATTCTATAGGCTATAGGGAAATTAATTACTTCCGTGTTATTGGCTATTGGTAGAAGCGGTGACTGTATTGAATTTCAGTTCATAATTGACATTCAGGATTCTCACTTGTTCCAGCTAGCTGCATGGGTTTTCACACAGCAATTAATCCTACAGTTTGAATTTCCGTCGCAGCATTGTCGGTCACGATTTTCCGACATATTCGAATTACTGTCCGGTTTACGTTTTTGGTCGACTCTGTCAACATGTTGTTGTCGAAATTCGATGCATTATTTAATTATACGCAAATAAGTTCCTTACGTCACCCATCGAATATGTGATCCACCTAGTTTAATCTATATGTAAATAAAGCTCGCTCCTTTCAATTTGCTTTTCCCTCCAGATGCAGTGCAATTAAACATGTTATTCTATATTATCGATTTCAAGTTTGGGGGAACTGTTGGTATAGCATCAACACCTTTTGGGTAGCTGTGGAAAGAAAGATCATTTACAAATCAAACAAACTTTCCGAGAATTTAATTAAAAGCACAGCATCAACGTCATCATTTACTTATTTATTTTTAATTAGAAAAGTACAATCATGTTCATTACTCAATTTTAAATATTCCCTATTTACTAGAATTTATGCAAGACGCACTTCAAATTTATCATAATCATGTTTCCATAGCTATGGATCATGTCATAATCATGTTTCCATAGCTATGGACGATACAAAGAGTGTAGGTAAATCGGTGATTCCCCAGCTTGCGTTATACCTACCTTGACGTGCCATATTTTTTGGACTATAAGACATACCTCAAATTTATAGACGATTTATTGAAAAAAAAAATGTTGCCTTCAGACCATAAGACGCTCCCAAAATTTGAGTCCATTTTTCTATGTAAAAAGATGCTTCTTATAATCCGAAAAATACTGAAAATTTTTCTTTATTTCATGAAAATTAGATAAAATCAATAATTTATACTTCTATTATAATAATATTACATTTTTCACTGCTCTTCACTAAAGTTCGAAATATCTCCAATTAATTAATGAAGTTGTAAAAGGAAAATCTAATTATAAATTAAAATTCATTCATTAAAATTAGTGTTTTCTACTTCTAAATTACACCAAATCTGATAACACTTTCCACTAAAGTTCGAAATTTCATTTAACTATCTTCATTTGCATGTCTTGTATTACGCTTTCAGGAACTTTCCAACTTGTTTCCGAGGTTGTTCCCATTATATTCATTCGTAATAATTGTTTCCTGAATTATATAAAGTTAATCAATAGTTACATTCAAATTATATTATAAGAAATATTTTGTTTCAGATATGAAAAATTTGCAATTATTATTATTTTTTACTTTCATTTTACATTTACAATAAAAAATGCTATATATTTAATATAAATTGATAACTTAATAATATATTACATAACTAAATAAACATTACATAACAAGAACAAAAATGCAAAATTATATATAATTATATATTAGTTATAATTATAATATAACATATTATTTTTGTTTAGATTTTTTTTTTAAATTAGTTTTCAAGACTTTCCTTCAGAAATATTTTTTCTGATAATATTATTTTTCATAATACATTATGAAAACTGTGTAAATGAAGTAGGTGTATTAATATGATAACAAATGTTGTGGTTAATATAAAATTATATAATTATAGATATTTTGATAAAAAAATAAGTAATATTACGTTAGATGGGATGTGAAAAAATGAAATGGGAGAAGCTTTGCAATCAGGAGGAGGTTTTTTTTTTCGTTCCAGCTGGGAATTTCATTTCGCGCAACAGTGGCCAGTGGATGAGAAAAAGATGGATGGAAAGCCGACAAGATTTGGTATTCAATAAGAATGTAAGACCAGTTTGCGCGGCCCGGGATAATATGTCCGGATGAAAAGGGGGAAAATCCCCGAAAACTTGGACAAACGCAATATCGATCATCTGAGCCTGTATTCAGGATCCCCACATTACATTACATTAAGATATTAAACTGTGCTCACGTATTTAGTCATGCAAGTTCTGATAGTGGAACAAGCCTATACATCTTTACCAAAACCTAGATATGATCTAATCTAACATAAAGGAAAATGATTTATGTCCTTTGGAAAGTGCAACTAGGGCGCGATTTATTTGAGATTTAATAACGCATAGGAAAAATAACTGGATCCCAATAATGTCCTGAAGGCACCTGAATAAATAATCGCTGCGGTTATCCTTAGACGATCTTTGGCTCGTCCTTATTGTATTTTTAACCGTCCCAACGGTAATATTGACTTCCCCATGAACTTGGCTGCTGCCTATCTTCAATTATAATCTCGAACCGTTCGACTTAATTTTGATGTAAATGAATTCATTTCGATTCCTTCTACGTCCCAAAACCAATTCCCTTTCTGATTGAATTTAAAAGGAACAATGTTATTCCTACACTGAATACATCCTACCAACTTAGTTATCTTCTACTCTTTTCACTATATTTTGTTTCGTTAAATGTACATTTTCCTTTCAACTTATTTATTTTTCCCTTCATTTTACTAATTATTATCGTCCTTTAAATATAATCATATTTTTTATGATAAGAGAAACTCTGAATGCGTTAAGTCAAAGGGATTTACAAAACTTCCGCCTCGTTTGGAGAGGTCCTGGAAACTTCACTTGTGCTGCATTATTTATGCTCATTTTTTTCATCCCTTCGGCTTTCGGTTCTTTGCCACTTGTTTCTTTTTCGTTTCTCGATGTAGTTTCTTTCTACTCTCATTCTTTTTCACTTCTGAATACATTGTGGAATCTGTGGGAAACACGCGACGCTTTCAGGCGCGGCTGAAAACTTCTAGCGGCATTTGTATCGCGACTTTTCCGTGTTTTCCTCGTCCATTTTCCGCCACCTTGCCCCAACCCTTACGTAACTCGGAATCGCGTTTATTTGGGTCAAGCCTGAAAACCTCTGCGCGATAAGTTAATTACAAAGTTCAATTGATATTCCCAATGGGGTGGCTCCAAACCATTTGTTATAGTAATTAAAATAAATTGATCCGGCCAGCTTACCTTTTTCAATTAACCGTCTTAATGTTCCATGATAATAGCTTATCAAGGAAAAGCAAACTTTAAAACAAAAGTCACCTGAAATAATCACAATTTTCATTTAAAATAATGAATTTATTATTGTTTATTTGACTAAATAAGTTACATTTCAGGAAACTTTTTTGATGTAACCATTATGTAAATATTAACTGTTGATTATTTGTTACAGGGTATAGCGTCCTTCATTTCATACTCGACTGCTGCTGGTATATGCATTGCGACAACTGAGAAGATCCAGAGGAATTCAAGACTTGATGACTTCGACCGCATCATCGAGAAGCTCATCCAGAAGCCACAAGCCCGAGCCGTCATCCTGTTTGTTGACGAGGATAACACCAGGTTAGCCGCATAATCTGAATCCAGTTTATTAGTCCTCGGAGGGTCTGTGCTTTACCGTTACCGTTACCCTTACCCTTACCGAACAACCCTATCCCGTTTTGTTGAAGGGAAATTGTGCTAATCGCATTTACCGACCGTCGCGACGGCACAGCACAGCCTAGCATAGCACTGGAACTTTCCACGGAAGTTTCCAAATTAATTCGAACCTAATTATTCCGCCTAATTTCTTCGCACTTCTCACAAAGAAAAACATTAGCTGCAAATGAAATATGCATTCGTAACTGCCTACTTAATTAATTCACTTTAATCACGTTCAGTCCTGAAAGGATTCCGCACTTAATTTAAACACACCTTGAATCGTCTCATTCATTTCTAATCATTTTTATTAATTATCTAATTAAACAGTTTTTACTAATTTTATTATTACTAATTTATATAATCTGTTTGAAGCAAAATAAAAAATTTAAGTCTGTCAAAAAAAATATTTTTCATTCCAATTTTTGCTATTATTACATACTTTTTATACACAAAACATTAATCATGAATTAAAATAATTTCATTTATCAAAAATAAATTTATTAACTTTTGATGTGAATAAATTTTTGAAAATTATATAAAATTTACAAGAAAACATAATTTGTAAAATAAATTTTTGATCTATTTTTTATTATATAATATATTTTTTTTTAATTTATCATATATGGAATTTTATTCAGGTCGTTAAATAAATGAATTTTTTTTAAACTGCTGAAATTGAAATGCGTATAAAAGTGTCTTTCATTTTTACCGTAATAAACGAATTTGTTTTTTCGTGTGCATTGCGTAAAACCCTTTGTGCACGTTTGAAGTTCATTTACGTAACTGTGCATCCGTATTCGATGCATTTCATTACTTTATTCTGATAAATCTGGTATGAAAATATATATTTTTTGCATCGCAAAAATTCGTGGAAAATTCAGCTCTTTTATCTGATTTGTTCATCCATTATTCGGATATGTTCGCCACATTATTCACGGGATGCAAAACACCGGTAATCGTAATAACTATGATGCACACACACGGATTGTGTACTATTTCGAGTCCTCGTTTACTTGACACTTGTTTGCTGGCACATTACGTAACTGAAACATGTTGTTTTAACACTAACACGCAATGTTATGTAAATTTTACTTTTGTCTATTTTGATCAGTGATTCCCAAAGTATGGGCGCCACGTAATTGCTTTTAAAAAGGAAAGTTTTCCAATTTTTCAAGAAAGTCAAAAATTTAGAAAAAATCTGAGCGCCGCGGAAAAAATCCGTTTATTGAAGGAGCCGCAAATCGAAAAACTTATCTTATTATTCCATAATCTAATCTATTGCTATATTTAAAATATAATTCATCAATAAAATTTAATATTATTACATAAGAATATTACATAAGATTATGGAATAATAAGAAATATTTTCCCTACTGTTTTCCACAAAAATTCATAAATTCTTTTTACGCCTGAAAATGCATTCATTATTTTTCTGTAAATATTTCATTTGAATTGATGAAAATAATATTTTGCACCTAACAATATTCGCTAATATTTAAAAATGTACATAAATCAATATTTGTTTTAAGTGCCTTTTATACAAAATAATACAATCGATGCGTTCGAATGGAAAAATATTAAAATATCTAATTTTTAATATTTTGTTTACATTTTTGAAATTTTAAAGCTTTATCAGAGTAAAACTGAAAAAAAAAATTCTGTACAATCATTAACTTAGATTATTGATTAAAAACATTGAAAAAATAAATTTAATTAATATTATAAATATTTTTATATCTAATTTTAAATATATTGTGTGAATTTTCCGTAACCAAAAATATTTTATTTTATTTCATAAAATTTTCCAGTTTTTTATGATTACCAAATTACTTTCTTGTAATTCCATTAAATGCGATATTATATAACTTTAAAATTAAAATGTTGAAGCTTTACCGGATTAAAAGAGAAAAAAAATATGAAAATTTCTATTTTTTAATCTTACATAAGCAAATTAAAATATTTCAGTACAATCCCAAATCGTGCCTTTGGGGATAGAGTATAATTTAATTAAAAAGTTTCCCCTACTTTACAATCTATTTTGAAGTCACGCAATATTTTTTTTTAAATATTCTTTTTTTTTTTCATTTGAGCAAAATAATTAATTAGTATAAATCAATATTATAATAACTTATTTAAATACTAATTATTTCAATTATTAAAATAATTAATGAAAACCGCAATTATTTATGCAGGAAAATAATTTCACCCACCCAAATATTGATTTTAAATTAATTAATGATGTTTGTTTACAATAAATACTATTTTTTTATTAATAAGTAAGTTGCGTAAAGTGAAATGTACTAGTTTAGTTAACATTTTTTTTACTCTACTTCAAGAATTATAAATTTTCTTGATCGGTTTTATAATTAATATTTTATTAATAAGGATTAATTTAATTTTATGCGCGAAGGGTTTATTAAAAAAAGGATTAATTAAATATAAAACGGTTAATCCTTTCATTTGCATTGTAAATAAATCGGTTCTACTAATATTTGCTAACTTTATAGCAAGTGTTGCATGCATGCTGTTATGTATGAAGGGAGGAATCCCCGAATATACGTCGCACATTTGCCGTCGGCTTAATTGATTTTTGATGTTGCAGGAAATTGTTGCAAGCGACGATCCGTGCAAACAAAACGTCCCACTTTTTGTGGATCGGAAGCGACTCCTGGGGTGCAAAAGTCCATCCAGTCAGGGATCAAGAGTTTGCCGCCGAAGGTGCGATAACCATTCTTCCACACCGCAACGCAATCAAAGGTAATGTATTACATCTATCTTCATTCTCAACTATTGCCAATGTGTTGTTCCTCGTGGCTCTATTTTATATCCTTCTATCCACCAGAAGGTCACCATCTCATCCGTCAGAAAATGGGATAAGAAACGGATTTTATCTAAATCCAATTTCGAATGATGAAGCGTTGCATTTATTTAAAACCTTAACATCAACTAAATGAAAAAAATTATGACTACCTATTTTATTAAAAAAAAAAATAGTTTAATTAAATTAGAAATTTGGATTAAAGTTTAATTCCAATTTTCCGCTTCAGCATTTATTTAAAGCCCATTGCAAATAGATGATTTAAACGATAAAATCCACAGTTTTATTGCAGTAATATCAGCCCCTCTTTTATTAAAAAAAAAAACTAATTTAAACGCTTTAATTAAATTTACTACTCGATAAATCGTGGATGCGCCGGGTACACAAGCTTTTCAATAAATTTTAATTCCAATTATTTCACTTTTTACTCATAATTAATATTTATTATTAACAAAATTATAATATTTCCAATATTTTTAAAATATGCTTTTATTTTAATTAAAACTAATATTAACTATTTTTTTTTTAATTTTTTCGTTTTTTTATATGGAAATACATTTTGTATTTTATTTTGGATCAGCACCAAAATTCGATTCCTCTTTATAATCCTTCGAGTCCTTTAAATATTCTATACCAATACAAAAATGACTCCACTAACCGAAAGGTCCTTCAACACAGCCCTCAAATTCCGTTCAAAAAATCCAATATCTTATATAATAGTTTTTTTTTTATATTTATATAAACTGATACCCTAATATACTTTTTAATTGTTTACAAATATTTACATAATATAAGCAACTTATTTCAATAAATACTTAAAATTTGAATATTTTTATTAATTGGTATATTTTATTTATCTATTAGTGTATGAAAATGAGTTCTAATTAGTTATAAATTTTATCGCATATATTTTTCTTGTTATGTTTCTTGTTAAAAGATTTATTATATAACTTTATGCGGCAGCAAGGACGTTACTTGCCAATAGCAATTTTGTTTTATATCCTTGTTGTTTTATTAAGATTATATCCGTTATATAACATGACATAATTCATAAATCAGAATATTTTCTTTACTTGTATGAAAAAATATTAGTTAATAATTTTATTTGTTAATAATTGACAGTAATTTAGAATTTTCTTATTAAAACTTACATGATATGTGCTTTTTACTGCACATATTTCCATTCGTTTGTGATAGATGATTTGCGTTTGTTCTCTTCCTTTTTTTTTTGAAACATGCTTCGTGCATTAAATCAGAGTTACTGGCCGCTTGCATTTTAATGAAAAATTAAAGCCAGAAGTGGTCGGGCTTATACGTCATCCTACTTTGCAAAACCGTAACTTTCCTGAAAAAAAAAAATAAAGTAACAAACGTAAACTCGACCGGATGAAAAGGCAGTTTTCCCTACCAATATCTTCAAGTTGAGGACTGAACGCCACGTCCTCAGCACTTTTAATAAGATAACGTAATACTTAAAGATTGGTTTACGAGCCAAGTAAGTTCCCCGAAATCGGAGACGAGGTTCGTTCCGCTTCTTTTTTTTTTCTCTTACTCTTTTTCCATCCTTAACTTTATTTCTTTCTATATTTTTTTTTTCACTTGTGCTTTGCTATAATTTACGAGCGAGTTAATTATTTCTCGCGAATTAATTTGCTTTTATCCGGTATTCTGGATAATCAGCAGAGCCTCTCGGTTCCAAGGATAAAGTGTTTCGCTCTCATTACGGTTTATTGCTAAGGATATTTTACAAAAACCGGGGTTTGGGTCATTACTTGCACAGCATTTTTCAAGCAGGCCAAAACTCTTCATTATCTCATCTAAAACAAAACCTACAAAAAACTTAATTGCAGATTATATAATAATTATTTTTGTGTAGCACTCACTTTATTATTACCTCGTGTTTTTTTTTCTATAATTATTAAGTTGCATCCATATAAGTTACACAAGTATCAATTATTATGTAATCATAATGGCACAACATATCACACAATTTCACTTCAATATTATATAATCAAATGGTCTAAACTATTTATTTGAGCAAAAAATATCAATAAATTAACAATCTTTTATTCTTTTACATTTAATGTCGATCATGTAATGGAAAAATATCAATAATGAGTAAATTACTTTTCGTTTGATTGGAATTTCCAGCAAAGTAAATTTTATTATAAAAAAAATATATAATTTAAATTAAGGCTTGGATTGAAAGCTTATTCGTTTACAATATAAAATATCCGTTAATCAGCAGATCCATATCCCTCTGTCATTACGAAATAATTGAAAATAGTAGCTGCAGGCTCTTTATTCTTTTTTCAATTAATTTTCTACTTTTACTTTGGATATCTGCAGTTTCATATAATTCCAATATATTTTGCAGATAAAATTATTAATCATTTACGGACAGAGAATTTTCACGTAACATTAAAGCTTAATAAAAAAAGAAATATTAACTTCAAATTAATATTCCATGATTACATCACTACAGCGCATATGCATAAGCGTATTGTTACAGTCGTGGCGAATATATCCGCCACTCGTTCGCAAATGATTAAATTTAAAGTAATTATTATTACGTTATTATTTATTAATTTCTATAATATTCTATTAATAATTATATGAAATTTGCAATTTTTGTGCGAATTATTTTTTTTTATAAAGAAAAATGTTCGGAAAATATACATTGGGACGCGATAAATGAAGCAACTGAAGAAAAACAACACATTTTCATTTTTTATTTCCTTAGGGATGAAAATGATTTGATATTTTTTTATTATCCACATGTATTATGTAAATATGTACATGTTTCAATTTTTCTACTGTCGGAATATTTCATTATTCAAGCATTAATTGGCACTTAACAATTGTTATATAACTTCGAAGAGTCAATAAACTTAAAACCCAATTAAGGCTATGCACTGAATCTTAGAGTTCGAAGCGCTCAAGTCTTTGTGTTGCTTTAGTATTGTCAAGTAGGTTAATGGCCAGAACATTAATATGAGATTCTACATGGCTTTATGTTAGTGTTTTCGACTGTGCCAAAATGAAGATCCTTATAAAGTTTCTTGAAGGTAACGAACCAAATTTTATTAAGACAATTATTTGAAATCTTTTCATAGTTTTAATTAAAAAATGTTATAAAAAATAATTAAATCATTTTAAACTATGTACTGAAATATAATGAAAACATTACTTTAGATTTTGTTAATTAAGTTCTTCCAGATTTTTTTTAAGGATATTAAGCTAAAAATTTTATATCATTGAATATTGCTTAACTATTACATTGACATCCTTTTCAGGATGGATTATATTATATAATGCATATTATCTTGTTTTAAATGTTTTTCCTTCTAAAGACTGAATATCATTAAACTTATATTTGTAATTATTAATAGTTATAAAAGTTATTCAAATATTTTTTTAAAGAAGTAAAAAATCAAAACTGGATTTAATCTGAAGTTTAATGAAAACAATACTTTAAATTTTGTTAATTAAGTTCTTCCAGATTTTCTTAATGATATTAAGCTAAAAAATTTATATCATTGAATATTGCGTAACTATTACATTGATATCCTTTTCAGGATGGATTATATTACATAATGGATATTATCATGCTGTAAATGTTTTTCTTTCTAAAGACTGAATATCATTAAACTTATATTTGTAAGTATTAATAAATATCAAAGTTATTCCAATATTTTTTTCAAGAAAAATTATTTTTTTAAAGAAGTATAATATCAAAACTGCGTTTTTTTTTAAAATTATTATTTGTTGGTTGTTCCATATATTCAGTGTATGTTGGTAAAAAAATGCAAATTTTGAAATTACCAAATACTGTTTTATGTCTACAAGTTAATTTAAATTTCATGCAGTTTACCAGAAACGCAATGAATAATTATGCAGATTGGTTTATAATGGAATTCCAAAAATTAGTTATTCCATTCTAGGAATAAACTCGCATCGGGCATCCTTTTTACTTTCACAGAGCTTTCAGTGTCGTCCTGATGTGAAGGGGAGCTATCGACTCATTGGCATCAGGACGCAATAAATCCTCGTTCGCGGTACAGAACCTGCCTCCCTTTATCCACGATCCTTTATTTATGGTCTCAACAACACCCATTTTATTGCCAAAACAGGATTCGTCGAGAAATTAATCTATTCACCTACTTCCGCTATTATTATTATTATGTTTGTTCCTTATTCTTTCTCCATTCACAATATTATATACCCCAACAATTCAACCCTTTGCTTCCTGATATATTTTTTTCATCCTCTCAACTCCACGCACTTAGCCCAGTTCACGAGGGCTTTCGAAATAGAATGGCCCAGGCTTAAAGCTGTTGCAGCGGAATCCGTTTCGCGCCGGGAAGTCTATAAAGAACTCAGAGAATGGAGATAGCCAGCATAGATATGGACCGTGTCTGAATTTTAACCTTGCTTGACGAAAAACGGGATGGAAAAAAAAAAGATGATAATAAAAGGAAAATACGAAAAGTCCCTTCGGAAGGGTGGCGGCTGCAAAAAGTGTACAGCCGTGACGAAACTTAATACGTCCCCTTGCTCTCTTCTCCATCCCTCTGTGTCCTGCCGTTATCCCTACAGAAGGACCAGATGAGAAAAATATATATATATATATATAATGTCCTCCTCGCGCAGCTTGTTCTGCTATTAATACAGCTTCCTGATTTCACTTCCGTCCTCCCTTCTCCTTGTATATATTTTTTTTGTCCTCCGGAATCTTCTTAACTCATTCAATTGCGGCTGTTATTCTCATTTTCTTGTCCGGTTTTTCTGCTTTGTTCGGGAATTGAATAAACTGATGCCTCATTGATGATTACGTGGAAATTGCTTTTTGCGGATAACTTTGTGAAACACGAAAACATCCATATTGCGGCTTTACGAAAAAGCAACTTTGATATTAGAAATAATAGACGCAGTAATCTGACATCACACAGAAAATTATTAATTACAAAACTTTTTACTTACAACACTTATTAATTAAAAAATAAAATTATGACTATGTAATAAAAAAAAATATGATTACCTTCAAATTAGTCCTTTTGAGACAATATGTTATAAATTAGTTATTTTAAACAGAAATTTTGAAAACTAAGGTTTTACGGAAACAAAAAACAATAAGTAAACACAGGACAACAAAATGTCAAAACAAAACACGACAAAACAGAAAATGTCAAAACAGAACTAGAGACAAAGAACAGTGAAAAAAAAAATAGAACATAATAAAAAGATACAGGAATGAAAAAATATTTCCGCAAAACATTTTTCCCTGTGTTGTTTTGTTGCCGTTCTGTGTTTTCTTGTTCTCCTTTTTTTTCCTGTTACCGTAAAACATTATACTTCTAAGTACTACGTATTTATCTTACATTTTGGAAGGATATATTACATATGATATACATACAGAATTATCCTTTTAATTTAAATTTAGTTGAAATAAGGACAATTCATATATTGGCTCAGAGGACATCAATTATTTATCTTAAATTTGTGAAGGACTCAGGATATATTACATATGATATACATACAGAGTTATCCTTTTAATTTAAATTTAGTTGAAATAAAGACAAAATATATATTGGACATCAATTATTTATCTTAAATTTTTAAAGGACTAAGGATATATTACATATGATATACAAAACCGAGTTATCCTTTCATTTTAAATTTAGTTGAAATAAGGACAAATCATGTATTGACTGAGAGGACATCAATTAATTATCTTAAATTTTTGAAGGTCTACGGATAATTATATATGATATAAATATAAAGTTATCCTTATAATTTAAATTTTGTTGAAATAAGGACAAATCATTTATTGGCTCAGAGGACATCAATTATTTATCTTAAATTTGTGAAGTACTAAGGAAATATTACATATGATATACATACAGAGTTATCCTCTCAATTTAAATTTATTTGAAATAAGGACAAATCATATATTGGACAAGAGATCATCAGTTATTTATCTTAAATTTTTGAAGGACTAGGGATATACACACACAGTTATCATTTTAATTTAAATTTAATTGAAATAAGGACAAATCATATATTGTATGAAAGGACATCAATTAGTAGTATACGCCTTCGGAATTAGACTGAAATCGATACGAAAACATTAGCACAATATTAGACTTCAGCAATTCCATTTGTTGTTTAATTAATTTAATTAATGGATTTACTTCATTAATAAAGCACACAATAGGATATAATTATATCTAGCAATAGTCTGGTATTATTTCAATTTTAGTAATCCACATTTCTTGCAAATAATTTGAAAACAAACTATAATTATTAGACCAAAATATTATAGAAATTAATTAGATTTTTTTTTATATAGAATAAAAAATAATGATTTTACACATACAAATATGTTGATTTTTATATAACATTTCCTTAATTAAAAATATAAACGATTATTTTTCAATAATTATTGAATTTTCCTGAAATAATTAATAATTCTGCACAAATAAAAAATATGCAAATAAAATGTGATTAATAAACGTAATATATTTAAAGATTGTTCGAAAACCGAATTTTTTATTAACCGGTTAACGCTAAGTAAATTGTTCGTTATCCGAATATGTGTTTGTTGTTCGTTAACCGAAACCAAGGATGTTGTATTGATTTTATATGTATATTATTATGTAAATTAAAATATCCGTAAATTACATTTATTACTTTATTATTCAACATCAGCGAGCGGATATTAAATTAAATTTACAAAAAAAAATGAATCCTTTGTACAGACGGTTTTAATTACTATAAAATGGAAATAAAACAATTAATGTATGGAAATGAATTTATATATAAAGCAGAGGAAATTAAAACGAATTCAATTGATATTAAATACCTATAAAATTAATTAATGATATATGTGTCTTTTGTAAATCGTTTCGGCTGCACAAGTTACTCGATTACGTTTGATTATGTAAATAACGCAGTTTGTAAATCGGTTGTCCGGTATTTATTTTCCATTCGAGTTGTACGTACATCCATATTAATTAATTTGTAATTCCATCACGAAATATTCATAAATTAAAATCATTTTTAATATAATAAATAAAAATAATTAATAATAATTACAATTTTTATCAGTCAAACGTCATAAATTACAAAAATGCTTTTAGGGATTATATAATAGGATGTAAAACATTCAAGTACGTTTTTTAAATATTTTACAAATCTTGTACATTTTAATGGAATTTAACTTAAAATTGATTATATAAAGTGGATCGTTTTTATCGTGGTTCTACAGAGATGTTACAGATGGTCTTGTAGAAGGGTGATTTAGAAGGTGGTGAAGATGTTTAGAAGAAAATCTGTTGCAAAGGTAATGTAGAAAGTGGAGTAGGAAGGTAGAAGGTATATGAAAATGATGGGACAAGATTAGCTTAAGGAAATGATGGATATGAGGTCTTAGAAGTTACTGGTTTTGCTCATTGAGCCTATAATTATTTTGTACTTAAGTCTAAGTTCATTTTTTGAAGGAATTTAGAGTTGATGAAATTTAAGATCAAGGTATTATCTACTTAGGTCTTTATGACTGGATGCCTATCTTTGAAGGAAAGTTGGAATATTGGCACTACAGCATACTGAAAAAAATAAGACTGATCTTGATAAAAAACATAATAAAATTGATGGAGTTTAAAACTTTTGGATTCCAAGATTAGTAAATACATTTTGGAAGTATTCCAATTTGATGATAAACTGAAGATTATAAATGAATTAAAGTTCTTTGAAAACTAGGAAACACCTTTAAAACCTCATCGTATTGAAGAACTCCTATCCTTTCAAAATCAAACCACACGAAGCGAAAATCTCATCCCCCTTTAAAGCCGAACATCCCCTCATGTTATTTCTAAAAAACATACAATAAAGCTTTTTTCTCTTTCATGTCCCAATCGATTCAAGATAAAATTAAACTAAATTTAATTTAATCCACATCCCACCACTTCCGCTCCTTGTCGTCATTCTATTATAAAACATCCATTTATAAATTATTGTCTCGTCTAATCCTTGATAATAGCTTTCCCATCAATTTTCCAATACTGAAACCGTGTCTACAAAAGCCGAATCCGAACGTTAATCTTCATAATCCTTTAAATATATTACTTCAATTCAAAATCTTCAATATTTGCTATCACAGTTTTATACTTGTATTAAAATATTATAATTTATTTATTGATTACATTAAATATATTAAATATATTTTATGTGAGTCTGCATGGAAAACTAATATATTAAATTATATGCGACTCTTTACATTTCAGTCGTTTCAGTATATTTGGGAAATATATGCTCATTGAACTGAAAAATAGACCTTTGAGTTGTGCTACCTATAAACGCATGTAATTTCATTTCGTCTGCATCAAAAATCGTCAATGATAAAAGTCACTCACATCGAAATATATTTTTTATAATAAGAAAATACAAAAATAAAATGAAATTTCTCTGCTACAAAGGGCTATTATTTTTTTAATTTGCTGTTGTTACGCTGGGATTCTATGTATCTAAAATTTCATTGCTGCAAAGGGCTATTGACCATAGGTCTTTCTGCCCTATTTTTGTATCTTCACAATGGAAATTTCTACAATTATTTTTTTTAACTTGCTGTAGTTAAGCTGGGATTCTATGTATCTGAAATTTCACTGCTGCAAAGGGCTATTGATCATAGGTCTTTCTGTCCTATTTTTATATCTTCCCAATGGAAATTTCTACAATTATGTTTTTTTTTTAATTTGCTGTTGTTACGCTTGGATTCTGCCCTTAAAACTGTTATTGCAACCTTTGACTTGGGTGAAGGTCTATGACGAAACTCTTGTGACTGTAAATTCGTGATGAACGACGGCAAGCACCAAAAGGCGCTTACAAAGGGGTTGGAATATGACCTCATACTCACAATTAGTGAAAAGGGCGACTGTGTCCACATCGAAATAATGAGCATATATTAATTACAATTGCATAACTTACACACAGATTCACATCAATTTAATTAACTTGGGTCTATCCTAACGATGTCCCAAAAAAAATGCTTATTCAAAACTAATATTTTGTGTACTTCCCTTTCACAAATTGTTTCATTAAATGTGTTCATCTTTTATTCCACCCTTTAACCTATCCATGTGCAGATACAAACGTTTATTTTATTTTAATTATTTATCCATCCTTATAAGTTGCTTCAGTTTTTTACTCCCCTAACGAAAATGCAATTTATTTTTGACTTTGTATACACTGTGAAGCAGAAATATGGCGGCGGCAGCATGTAAAAGTTATATTAGATTTCTCGGCGCGTGCATCCATCCAGGATCCTGGATACAGGACTACAGATATGACAGGAAAATTTCATATGCAAACTGTGGTCGCGGCCAGGAAAAGGACAAGCAAGGGCAGTGACGGTGGTAAGGGTCAGCTCCCCACAGTTTCAGTTCAGCCCTTTCTCTTTTATATATTTATTTTTATTTATATATATATATTCCGTAGCGAATGTTTAATTGCGTCTCGCTTTTAATTAAATTTTGTTCCCTATGGAATCCGATTTTTAAACTCATTTCCACAGTTTTTCATTGTTGTGTTAACCGTTAATTACCTATTTTATTTGTCGCGAGTAAACAATTACTTTAATCCCCTAATTAACAAATATAAAAATTTACTTTAAAAACAATAATTTTAACATGAAGAAAATATGAATTTTTGAACAAATCCAAAATAAATAACAAATATCATTAGTGCCCCCTCCCCCCACTCATTACTTGATTTTTAATAATTTATTCCCCGTTTATATTTCAAGAAGTCAACCCCTAATGATAAATTTTTAAGAGCCTCTAAAATATTTCTTGCTTATAATTACTACAATTATTTTAATTACATTATGATGAATATTTATAAAAGTATTTTTTTAATAGTAATTTCAATAAAGTTATAATAAGCAAAAGATGAGTACATTTCATTTTTTTTTAATTAAATTAGTTTAAAAAACATATTTCAAAAGTTATTGAACTGAAGAGGTTTGCATAATTGTTTTTATAACTATTTTTTTTTCATATTCGTTTGAGTGGTAATTCGTATGAAAATTAGCAACTGAATTAATTCCGTGCGGCGGGAATTCAATGGTGAAGTTAAAACGCTTACGATAAAATGTAATCTCATTAAAATGGCGTGCAGAAAGTTGGATATAACAACTGAGGCATCTAAATTTAGGAGAACTGAAATATAGTTTTTTGTTTGTTTATACACATGTTGGAAATATATAATTGGATAAACGAATATAAACTCATCCTATAGTATTTTCACTTCTAAGCCTATACAGATTTCAGCCTGAAACATTGTTTTACAATGAAAATTTAAATCTAAGGTTTCAATTTTTAATATCAGAAATTACTGATAACTTATTGTAGGAAATTACCGACAAAATTATTTTTTGACAATTTTTTTTACAATTTCAGCAATCTATAAATAAGATGTAGTTCTGATATTGTTGAGGAGATAATTAAAGGTTTGATCCGGAATCCATCCTTCAGTTGGAGCAAAATTATAAAATAATTATTTTCTCTATACGATATTCAAATCCGACAAATATTTGTCGGTTAACGGTGATTATTTTTTTAATAAAAAATATCTGTAAATTAATTCTACTTAAAGCAAAGCATTTTGAAATTATTGGTGTCGAATAGTTTAATAAGTTGAAGTTTAATTGTCGGTTAATGATTTTATATTTGTCGGTTTATGTTTAAAAGTGTCGGTAATTTCCAAAATAAATGTTTTAAATTTGATTTTCAGTCATTTTTATACTTCTTGTCTTTCAGTATAAATTCTAAAACAAAATGATAGATTTGTACAAGACATATTATTACAAAAACATGCCTTTTTCATATATCTTTTTCTTCTTGTCTGTCGTCTTTACAAAAGAGATTTGGGATCAGAGAGTTACGTTGTTCCTTTGTTATTTATCCTCGCTAAACAAGATATATGCCCTATAGCATGCAACCGCAGGAAGTCGACACAGTTGCGGACAATATAAGGGATAAATATCACTTAAATTTGGAAATTCCATCTCGCGGAAAGCAATATGTAACAAAAGCAGCTCCTTAACATTTTTCAGCAATCTTTCGACCCTTCTGAAATATGAGTTTCCAAAGCTATAACATGCATAGAATAGTAATTTACTATGAAAACAAATCTTGAATACACTTGATGACAGGATAACTTAAATATAACTTTTGATACTTTCGTAAAATACTAAATTTAATATTAACTTCCGTTTTCTTAAGATCAGATAAATAAGATTCTAAGGTTTTATTGAAAGGATAAGTTAAATATAAAGAATAGATCATGTCCTGAAAATTAAATAAAATATTTTTGATGTATCTTTTTGCTAGATTGTATCCTTTAGATTACATGATATAAAGTTTAATATTAACTTCAGTTCTCTTAAAATCAGTTGATGTATCCTTTTATTAGAAGGATAAATAAAATACCTGATTCAAAGATTTTATTGAAAGGATAAGTTAAATAAAAGAATACATTATGTCCTGAAAATTAAATAATATAATATCTTTTTGCAAGGATTAGTTAGTATGCTATATTGTATCTTTTAGATTACGTGATATATTTGATATATTGTATTTTGCAAGGATAAGTTAAATATAAGATTATAAATTGAGGGAAGAAATACAGCGTCGTCTAAGATCAATAAGAACATAAATTTGGTGGTTGTAAGTTTCTTCGTTGAATCAGTGTTGAAAGTTAGTTTGTCATTAAGTCCCGCTACCTTTACAGGAGAAAAGTTACCACTTTATAGCGACTAAATAATTACTTAGGAGAGCTACTAAATTCCCATGGAGCGACGGCAGCAGTTCAACCATTAAGTAAACCGATACGCCGTAAATTTTCCGGAATGTTATTTAAATTTGATTAATGGATTAGCATTAGTTCAGCCGGAACAAAAGTCAACCTTAATGCAGTTTTTATTGGACCTTCCATAATCGGAATGCGAAACGCGTGTCGGTACTTCATGTTCTAGATCCACGAGCAGGGCTGAACGAAAATATCGAATTATTATTTTCAGTGTACACAACGAAACAACAACCCCTACGGCCCGAGGGGCGCCGCCTAAATATTGATGCTTGAACCCTCGAAACTTTCATATTTTCGCCGTCGCTGTTTGCTCGAAAAATGTTTACAGTTACTTGTTTGTACTTTTGAAAAATTATGCATAGCAAGATTCTCATTTTCACTTCCCCTTATATATTTTACATTGCATCACTTATATAAGAGCTTTAATATGTTGTATTTTATAAATATTACAAAGTAGAAAAATTTTGATTGATAACCAAAATTTTTTTTTAATAAAAGTTTTAGCACGCCACTGGGCTAATTGAAATCAATACCTATTACAATTTGTGTTTCACTGATGCATTCGGTAATGCATTTTGACAGAAAAAAAACAATAAACGCAATCAACTGCAACGGGCATTTTCCACATAAATCATTGCATTACGGTATCGGTAATCCGGTATGCATTGAACAAAATATCCAAGCACGTTATTATCGCTCTGAAACGGTTTTATGATAATGATGGAGAATTTGGGCTTCGGTAGGCATTTTCCATCCGCCTCCACTCGACTCCTATTTTTCCTTCCTCTCATTACGTCAATGTCCCACTAATTGGAGACAAGCTAAGAAGTGCCGACGTTTCCCGTCCGTCCGATGGAAAAGTACAATGAAACAGAAGGCAGGAGAAGAAGATAGAAAACAGATGAAAAAAAATAACACAGCGATGTTAAAAAAACACCAGCAGATTTAAGAAAATTGGGACGAAAATTCATTGAACTCTCTTTAAATGTTTCAACCACGAAATGATTTTTACGAAACTGGGTTAAATATTTTCATTTGCCGATGGGAAATCTTGTATTCGTGGAAATTGCGCAATTTATTACAAACTTAGTTTGCGGATGAACGAACGAATTTATCATAACACAGGGCTCGAAATAACTCGAAATTAAAAATGGGACGAGAGGGTATGTGCTTTTTTTTAGGGAGAAAAAAAAGGGAGCTTGAAGTAAACGCTTTTATGTAAATGATGGCGTTTATGTAGGTTCCAATTTTGCGCAGTTTCAGCCATCCGTCGTCATATAATGCCAACAGTTCAAAGCGATTTCTCGCTGTGAAAAACTCCGAGATTCTGGTTTTTAATTAGGCTTATTGTTACTCAAAAAATATGCATATTTAGCATGTTTGCTCATATGCGTCATCCTTTGATATGTACAACCTGTTTAACATATTCCACCCAAAAAAAAAACTATTTGTCCAGTAAACAAGTGCATTTTGATAGTGGAATTATGTCCATATAAGGCCTTTTTTAAAGTAAATATAAGTTCATATTCCAGATTTTATCTGCATTTAAAAAATAGAATATTTCTTCCAGAAATGTTTAATAATACAGTGATCGGCTTACAAACATAATCGCTTTAAAAAGAAATCAGTTTTCTATAGAACCGATTTTAACCGGTATTCAATTTTTTTTCTATTTACATGATCCACACAAAATTCAAAAATATGACATTATATAATAAATCTATTATTCAATTGTTAATCACTGAACGAAGTCACTACTTCAGGATCATGAAGATATTGATGAATCGATTTTTCAATAACATTTTTAATGTTATGGCTTAGTTTTCTTATTCTCCACTATTATCATCATCGGATGCCTGCAATTCTATTAAATAATTTCTATAAAATTTTGATAATATTTGTCCAAATAACTAAATGTCATCAGATTTGAAAGTTAGTGGATTTTGTAAATAAAGTTTTATAAAACTTGGTTAAAAAATAAGGTTTTATGCCAGAGATTTTGTGTCTAGTTTTTAAGTCTATGCTCGAAAAGCATTTTTGTTTAAAAAAAACGTTTTTTTTGTTAAAAAAATACCGGTTATTTTGTTAATTAATACCGGTTTTTAATTATGATCGTGATATAAGTTTTTGATACATTTGTAAATTAATACCAGGCATACATATAATTTTTTATATATCTATATTATCAGAATTAAGGTTATCTGAAGAGATTTTTTTATACAGATATAATTTTCATAATCATAATTAAAATTTTACATAATAATTTTTTTGGTTAGAGATTATTTCTGTTTTGAATTATTAGATCATTTTTTTGCAAAAAGTGTCGGTAAAATAAAAGAAGAAAAATTCCACCCTTAATTGTGAGTTCTAGGAATTTGACTGAAAATGTAATGCAAATAGGTAACCCGAGATATTTGCAATTCCTCGGTTTGAATTACAATAATTCCACGTTACTTGCCTCATTTATTGCAGGGTATTGGATTTCAATTACGTTCCCTTTTGATGACTTTTTCGTTTAGCATAATTTCCTAAATAAATGCACCAAGCGATTCTCACTGCTCCTGAAGATTACCTTTTTTTCTCCGGTATTCCCATTCCACCCCTTAGCACCCCCAGCCATCCTGGATTTAATCGATTCCCATGCCACCCTCCACAATTTATTCGCGACGGCACCCTTTCTTCGCACCAGAAACGGACGTATTCCATATTTCTCCGACACCTGCGATATTACATTTACTGCGAAGCGTATCATTTTACATTGGAAATTGGGTCGCGATTGCATTGTAAAGGTGCTGATTCAATAATGTCCCTTTCGAACATGGGTTTAGAATTAATGCGATTGCACCCATCGGTCCAATTATAACTCAACCACACCTCTGTTCCAGGTTTTGATCGCTACTATTCATCGCTACGTCCCAAGATGGATAAGGAGAAGGAGATGTGCAACTCGAGCAATGGCCGTAACATACCGCTACCATCAGGAAAGACCATCAATTGTCGGAACGTCTGGTTCAAGGAATTCTGGAGTCAGCACAACAAATGCTCCTTCGAGGATGAGAACAATGGTAACGAGGACGACGTTAAACCTTGCACTGGTGTTGAGATGATGGAGGACTATGATCAAGAAGGATTGGTACCTTTTGTCGGTGAGTCAAATTAATTTTAACAATCTAGCGCTGCGATACAAATTCATTTCTAAAGAACGACTTAAAGAAAAACCTTGTTAAAAATATTATATATATTTCAATGATGCTCGTTTTGCTCTTTGCAATACTTTACATAATTGGAGAGATGCTGTGCAATTTGTAATAATTGATTTACCTCAGATTTACTCTAATTGGATTGGCGTCTTTTCTTCCCTTCCAAGTCTCGTCGTGTCGGGAACATCCACTGCTTACTTTAACTTGTTGCGCCCTTTCAAAGGCAGCGACATGAAATATATTCCTTTAAGCAAATTACGTTACTCCAATATAATCAACATTTCATAAATACATATTTATATAATAATTTCAATATGTATTGAATGTAACGAATATCTGCTCTCCGACGGAGTTTATTTCAAACATCCAATCATTTTCTACAAATCATATTAACATAGACATATCTATCTCATATACTCTTTGAAATTGTATGATTTTTTTTTATCATTACATAATAATTACCATGAATTGCAAACATATAAATAAAATATAAAATCAAATTCATAAAGAACTTGTTTATTTAATTTTATATAATAAAATAGAAGGCAAAGATAGTAGAGAATTGCCAAATTTGTTTATTTAATTTTATATAATAAAATAAGATCATAAGATAGACGAAAATTGCCAAATTTGGACCGTTGCCTAGATTGGACCAACTTGCATTGCTGAAATGAATAACTTTTATGGTAGATTGTGTAGTAAACTTATTAATAAAATTAATTTTCTTTGACAAAATTCACTCGATAGGCGGTGGGGTGTAACTAAATGCGGATGCTTCAGGTTTCAAACAGTGACGTTAGTCTGGCCGTGATTAATTTGGTTTAATTCATGTGTTTGTTCGTGTGCGGTTTCCAAAGGGTTGGGGTGAAAACACACATGACTGGCATTAGCTATAATTAAAGAGCAAATGCAAACATTTTATAATTTATAAATTAAAATAAACTAATTTTAATTTGTTAAAATATAATAAAATTTTATATTATTAGATTTTTTTAAATTTCAAAACTATTTTCTATATATATTTTTTTTGTAGAAAGGAAGAATTAATTATTTAAAAATTTATATTTTTGATCATCACTAAAATAAGCATAGAAAATAATAATTTCGTATATTGATTTTATATATTATTATTTTTATAAATTCATGTTAGTTTTCAATGTATTTTATAGAATATGCGTGGATATAAAGAGGAGCGTAGTTTGATGAAATTCCTTATGTTTTAATAAACTGTTTTAAGTACTAAAGTATTGATTGATAGTCCTTTGTGACTACTAATTAAATGTAAAAGTTCTAATAAATTGAAATACTTTGGAATTTCATCATTACTATAATAATTTTATTCCTTCCTAACACTGAGATTTCTAACCGAGATTGCTGCTTTAAACACTAGAAAATTCCTTTCACTGCAAAAGATCTTTATTCTACATTAAATTCTTTATTTATTAACAAACGTTGCTTAATTTTATAAACTTGAAAGGATTTGTTTGTAAGAATTACAAACGTTTTATGTAAAATGTAAAGGGTACTTTTACAACAAATGAGGTCAAAAATAAAATAAAATAGATGAAAGAACAATTTTCAAGTATTTTAATAATTTTGTAATTACTGAAGCGTTTGATATTGAAAGTTATATTATTTATAGGTTAACGCTGTATATTTTTAATATTAGTACATAAGTTTGCAAATTTCAGTTAGAGTTGAATCTGTTTTATAATTTATAAGTATAACGATTTTTCAGATTTTGCAAAGACAACATTCCTTTACACGAATACTAATAATCATTTTTTTTATAATTTCATCATGTGTAATAGATGTGGCGGATATATTCGCCGCTCGTCTGAAAATGTTTAATGGTGTAATATAAAATTGAATGTAAAATAATCGTTTGTTTTTCATCTTTTGGAAAGTAGTTTAACATCAATATTGAATTTCGAGGGTGAGGGTGAAATATTAAGGGTCCAGTTTAAAGGGATACATCTGTCGAGAAACATCCCAGAGCGCTCGAACTTAAACTCAACAATGATTGGTTGAGATAACACGGAATGGCTGTTTCTTTTTCGCCGCCGGAAAACCGGAAACACGTTCCCCCGGCCACCCTCAAAGATAAGCGCATCAATTATGGAAGTGTGGCAATTTTAAAGTTGTTTTCGTTTTGGGAACTGGAGAATAGCGAAGGACTCAGGACAACTACGAGCGAAAAAAAAAATGCTGTGAAAATATTTGTGTTTAACTTTTATTACCTTCCGAAAAGGATAGCAGCGCGACTATCCTTTCTGATACGTGACATCCTAACCCTCGAGCTACATACAGAGTACATAAGTTGTGATAAAGCCGGGCTGTAACAAGATATTGAACGATGAGGGTTGATTTTATATATGTGTACATGCGCGCGTTGTGTGTATGTATATATGTACACACCCATATATGTGTTGAGCAAGTTGGACGTGATAAGGTTGATGGCATTGTTCTTAACCGCATTATCAGCTTTTTGCGCTCATAAACTCACGACCCTTACGAAATCAACACCATATTGTCCCCAGTCTATCGACCACTTAACATGTCCCTCCTGCCACCTATTTCTTGCACGGCCACCGCCTAATACCGAAACAGGAAGAACCTTTCCCTTTCGTCCTTCCATTTATCAACGTTTCACCGCTAAAGGGATAACCACTAATCACGACGACAAACAAAGATTATTACATAATTCATTATTGTGGAGGCTTATTTCTTTGAAGGAATTATTTTAAAAATGCATAAACGTAATTAGTTACAACAGCTTCAGCAAACACCGTTTCTTTGAACTTTATTTCAACATAAAAGTTTATATTAAAACATGATTCAATTAAAATTTATTAATTATTATATACCTATAATATTTTTATTTGACAACAATTATATACATTACACAATTTAATATTTAAAATAAATTATATAATAATTCTACAAGCATAAATATTATTTTTTAATTTAAAATTTATTCAATTAAATGGAAATTAAAAAAGATAATTAAAATTTGTAAATAATTAAATTTTAAATATTAACAGCATTTCCTTTGTATCAGATTATAGCATTGTTTTTGCATATTTTCATAGTTTACATAAATTTTACATAAAGTTTATTAAAATAAATCAAAATTTAATAATTAAAACAGAAATAGTAAATAATTTAATTTTAATTGTTGCAATTAATTTCTTTTAATTAACTTAAGACTTTATAGTTTATATAATTTTTCTTATAAATTACAAGTTTGTAAATATTTTTAATTATATATAATTATTTATTTCTTATTGAAGAAAAAAAAAAGTTTTATATGTTTCTTAATTTTTTTAATATCAAATAAATTTGACACTTGACACTTTACTTGATAGTAAAGTGCCAAGTATATTTATTTGTTGAAATACTCGATTTACGTCAAATACGAAAGTAATTGTTGAAATCTACATCGAATTATTTGTTGCTTATTGTCTAGACCGGAAACGTAGTTTTCTACACATTTTTTTCTGTTAGTTTACTACTTTTCATTCATTATTCATTGATAATTGTATTTCCGATAAATTCAGTTATGCAGTTTTGCTGCTTATCGACGTTATTTGGAATAAATTATTTTTTTATTATCGTCTATCGAAGAGAAGGAATTTATTACACATTTTTTACAACTTTTCATTCATCATTCATTCCTAATTGTATTTCCGAGAAATGCAGCTGCGGTATGGAATTAATGTGTGCAGGTTTCATTTTGTTCCTTATCTGGAATAATTCTATTTTAATATCGTCTAGCCAAGAAGTGGTATTTACTACTTAGATATTTTACGACTTTTTCAGCAATTCGTTAATCACATTCATTATTTAATCGTTTTCCCCAGAAACGTCTACGTTATTATCAGCATTCCTTTACACTCATCATATTTGTTAATTAAAATTACTTCCACATTAATTACTTAACTTCCTTTCTTAATTAAAAATTATTATATTTATTTTTAATTACATTATTTTTTTTTCTTAATTTAATTTATATAATTTGATATTTTAATATTTTTTAAATAATAATTTTGATGACATTCTTTGACATGACTGTAGTGGGATCAGACTTGTATTGGAGTGCAATAATCTAGAAATGCTGTGTTTATTTTTTTGTGTTTTCATGGTTGTATTTCCAAGACAATAGTATGTTCGCAGGATCATAAAGGACCTCCTGGCAGCCCTTCTTTCAGCCGCCTTTATTATTGCGCAATAAACAGCTCGGAACAAGTGTTCTGCGATCTTTACGTAAGCCGCTTTATGTGCGACGCGCACATATCAAAAAGGTCGGAATTCCCTTCATCTCATACGATTTTCCTTCAGTTCCCTTGTCATATAATTAAGAAAACCGAATTCCGTCTCCGAAAATGATTTATACTCTAATCTTGTTTATTATTAATTTGAAAACTTAAAATCACAAACAAAACCTTTCATTTCTCAAGCTTTAAATTAGCAAGTGGAATTCAATTGCATTACAATTAGCCCTTAATTTATACGTCTTCTATTGATTAATTAAGCTTCTTATATAAAGCTTCGCAACAATGATCATCTTTTTGTTTTTATATAATAACGGTTATTATTGTTTATGTAATAATTACTGAAAGTAGCTTAAACTAATAATAATCTCGTGGCACGGCAGTTGCAGTGACTCTTGAAGTTTGAGGTAACGACAAGATGCAGTTTCATTTATTCTCTCAAATTTACTGCTGCTCTCCATTCCGCCACTTTGCCTAACAAGTTTCATTATTTTTTTTTCAGATTGAGTGCATACTTTGCAATGTCACATTCATTGTTCTCTAAGATTTCTCTCGGTCAATTCCCTTCTCTTTTCAGAGCTGGGGGCAGTCGCGACTTTCCTGATTTTTTTTTGTAAGAACACTCTCCAGGGATATTTTTATATGAAGAATAGCCCTTTTTCAGGATGTTTTTTTTGTTTCTCGTCTTTGTTCCGAATAAGTCTTCGGCGGTGATTGAACATGTGCTGCAGCACGTTTCTCTACAGACTCGGTGCCAGGAATGTAAAGTAGTCACATACTCAATACACAGTGAATGTTGATTTACATAATGCAAACCTTTCATTTATTATAATTAATTATAATTTATATAACCTTAGTTTTTTTCTTATAAAGGTGCATCAACACTTTATCTAATTAGTTCTTTAAAAAATAATTATATTTATTTAAAGACAAAATATTTTTATTTAAGATTACGGAAATTATATATAAAAATAAAACGAGGAGCAGAAATGCGATTTATTATCCGTTGAAAGGGAATTCAGGAATCAGACCTTTATTCACCTCAATCTCGTCATGGGAGTTGAATGGAAAACACCCGAATCACAACCTGACGTGACATTTTGCAGGCCATTACCGAACACTCTTGTACTTTCTTAAATATATTTCTATATATATATATATATATATATATATATATATATATATATATATATATATATATATATATATATATATATATATACACATACAAACATCTTTGCACGAATTCGCAATCCCATTGTATTTTAATAAAATTAAATTCCACCCGTCAACAAATTTAATTCAGTTAAGTAATTTCGTCTACGTACTTTTCTTTCTTTTTCTAATTCATTTAAAGGAAAAGTTTGTATTTTCATTTATTTATATTACTAAAAAAAAATAATTTAAGTGAGGAACTTACAATTTAAAAATTAGTTTGAAAGGAAAAAAAATATTGCAGCAATAAATTACAAAAAAAAAAAACATAATCGATACAATAAAAATAAATTCCAGTGCTGCGAAGGGCTACTGACCATAAGTCTTTCTGCCCTAGAAATTAAAAAAAAAACATGTTTATTATAAGAAAAATAGTTAAAATAGGAGATAACACTTGACTCAATAAGTTCGTAGGATAATATATAGATGGCGCTTTTATCGACAAATTCATATGACGTTTAGGAAGTACCAACTTTTAGACGACGCCTGTCAAAATTTCATGGCAATCTGATTTTTAGTTTACAAGTTACAGTGGTTTTAGTGACTTAACTTTTGTAATTTTCAAAATAATTGATAAATTGGTTTATAAAACATTGCTTTTTTATGGGAAAAAATACCGTGTTAATGTTCTGGAAACTCTTCTCTTTTGAGACAAATAGAGAGAAGTGGTTTTCTGAAATTCACTTTTTTCCATTATTTACTTCCTAAATATCATATGGATTTGTCGATTATTTTTTTATTTATGTTGATTTATTTATAATCTGGCAATCAACGAATATTTGTGAAAAATAAAACAGAAAATAAACTGAGTGGAATAATTTCCCATCGGAAATGTATAAAGTAAGGGATGAAGAAAATTAGAAGACTATAAAATAAGCGATTTCTGATATAATTGGATATTATTGTATGATATCTTGAGACTCAATTATTAGAAAGCTTAATAGTTGGGGTGATTGTATATCGTGCACTTGAAATGGAATGGTTGAGCAAACAAAGAATAGAAAAATGGATTTGAAACACGTACCGAATCCAGGGATCCTTAAACCTGAAGGACTTAGGCAAACAGACGTAATACGGTATGAAGACTAAGTAAATATGACATTGGACGACCGGTATACCGAGAAAACTGGGCTTTAACATAAAGGGACACATGGAGAGAAGTAATCAAAGATTTTTATCGATTGCATTTATAGATTTTGAGGGTTTTAGGAATGGGGAGCAATTCTGATCGAGCATCAGAAGGATATGCTTGACAGGCCCGTAAAATCTTTGGTGGAAGTCAAAGACGCTGAAAGATATACACTGAACGAATCATATTTTATTGGCGGATGCGTAGGGGTGGGTTATGGTAGAGGGTACAAATCGAAAGAAAAGCCAGAAATCTTCAATATCTATATATATATATATATATATATAAATGTGTGGAAGCGTTGCACTGTGCGAATCAAGGCTTTGACAGCTTCACTTTGCTACAATTTATTATGTCCCTGGTGGCAAAGGGAAGGAAGCGAAATTGTATATTGGTAGAAGCCTGTGAAAAAAATAAGTATCCCCGCTTTCATTGTAAATGTACATGCGTTAGTTTTATCTATCTATTTATTTATTTCTTTCATTCGAAAAATCGATTGAAATCGGGATGGTTTTGTGTTGGGGAGGGTGCATAAATAGAGCTGATTTTCGGGGCCATTGATTTGTTTTGGATGTGGGCATGCATGCAATGGTAAATTAGGTTGGAGGATAGAGCGGGTTTTGTAGTCATTAGGTGGGCGGCGGTACCGGAAAAGGGTGAATTGAGGAAAAGAAATAAAAATTACGGGGGTGGATGATGGAAAAGACGATGAGTTTATTACGGGGACAGGACAATATTGCAAGAAAATCGTAGCACGTTTATAATTTTGATTGACTTAACTTTAATTGTATTCACTTCAATTATTTTGTCCTTAATTTCGAGAGAACGAGCGAATCGTTACGTTAATTAGCATGTCGAATTTAACGTTTCGTTAATTATTGATGTTTCACGTTGACAATCCCGAATTGTCATCTCCTTTGCATTATTCAATTATAAATATTATTTAACACTTTCTTAAAGTTAAATATTAGTTCAAACAATTGAGTTTTATCATATCCGTAAAGCATAGTGTATCCAAAGTTTGTAATCCTCATATGATTATGTATGAAACTATTTCAATTGCTGTTACCTAACAAGATTAAACTAAACATATTAATTTCTAGGTAAATATTTATTTAATACTCAACAGATTTAAAAGTACTTGCCATTCCCAGTTTAGGAAACTAAGGCAATTCTGATGACTAAAAAACAGCGGGAAGATTAAAAATTCTACCTGAAATACTTAAAATATGTAAGAGAAGTCAAGGAAACGAATATTAATAATAAAACTTTGGAAAGGAAAAGTGTACGTTCGTATGAATGTTTCAGTATATTTCTGAAAATATATTCGCTTAACGTACTTTAGTTTACGCTGGTATTAATACATAGCTATTATATAATTGAAATATATTTAAAATGATTGAAAATATTTATATTAATATTATTTGTCAGAAGTGTACGTTCGTATGAAAATACATATAAAAAAAGTTTAAAATGCATACGTTCACTTTGCGTACTGAAGTTTATGCTGGAATTATTTACGTTATTTGTCATTTATATTTATAGCTATTATATGACTGAAATATATTGAAAAATATATAAGTAGATGTTTTTAATTAAATATTAATAGCAAAAGTAAACGATCGAAAAGTGTACGTTCGTGTGAATATTTCAATTACTTACTGCGAATGACAAGACATATTCATAAAAAAATGTAGTAAATGCAAACATTAATATGGGATTCACCACTCGATTAAGATACATTCGTTTAGCGTACTTATGCTGGCATTATGTGCGTTATTTATTTGTTATTTATATTTATAGCTTTTATATAACTGAAATATATTGAAAAATATATAAGTAGATGTTTTTAATTAAATATTAATAGCAAAAGTAAACGATCGAAAAGTGTACGTTCGTGTGAATATTTCAATTACTTACTGCGAATGACAAGACATATTCATAAAAAAATGTAGTAAATGCAAACATTAATATGGGATTCACCACTCGATTAAGATACATTCGTTTAGCGTACTTATGCTGGCATTATGTACGTTATTTATTTGTTATTTATATTTATAGCTTTTATATAACTGAAATATATTGAAAAATATATAAGTAGATGTATTTAATTAAATATTAATAGCAAAAGTAAACGATCGAAAAGTGTACGTTCGTGTGAATATTTCAATTACTTACTGCGAATAACAAGACATATTCACAAAAAAATGTAGTAAATGCAAACATTTATATGGGATTCACCACTCGATTAAGATACATTCGTTTAGCGTACTTGAGTTTATGCTGGCATTATGTACGTTATTTATATATAGCTATTATATAACTGAAATATATTGTAAAATATTTAAACAAATATACGATAAAAAAGTGTACGTCTGTGTGAATGTTTCAATTTCTATAAACATGTTCATACAAAAAAAAAATGCAAACATTAATATTAGAATTTACCACACAATTGACATACATTCGCTTAACGTACAGTTATGGTATATGTTGGCATTTTGTACGTTATTTGAACGCTGTTTGTATAAATAATAAAAAAGTAATCAAAAACTCAATATTTCATGAATATTTATAGTCATTATGTAACTGAAATATATTATATAAGCATATTTATAACCAATATCAATCAATAAAATATTAATTGAAGTACTTTACTGCAAATGATGAGACACATTTCAATATATTAATTCATCAATCAATCCATTTGCTTTTTTTTTTTTTTTTTTTTTTTTTATTTATAGATATATACAAATATTTACAATTTCAATGTTTTTAAAATTTTATTATTATAATTAGCCCTCCTCATCTTCAGTTCTCCAGGCAGTCCTTGTAACTGGTAATTGTGAGAGAGGTTATTGTATGTTGTGATGGTCTGTTTGTCCATTACAATTTTTTGTTTTTTTCTTTGTAGTAATTCCTGAGTTTCTTTTTAAATATTATAATTTCTCTTTCTTTCCTTATGCCGTATGGTATTTTATTGTATTCCACAACACCAGACACCAATAAACTTCTGTTTAAAATATTAGTTTCATTTTTTTCAGTTCTTAAATCTTCCTTTTTTCTGGTATTGTAGTTGTGTGTGTCTTTGTTAGATACCAGATCCTGCCGCGTCTTTATTTTTTTATGGACTATTTTGTGTATGAATATGTTTTTTTGTATCTCCATTAAGGTCCTTACGTCAGGCACGGACCCGGCATTCTTCCCACCGAACATAATTCTCTCCAATTTTGTTTGTTGCCTTTGTAACGAGTCGATGTTTGATTTAGTTGTATTTAGTTGTTCTGTAGTTTATGTACGTTATTTGAACAATATCTTATATAAGTTATTCAATATTAAAATTGACAAGTATCACATGCATATTTATAGACATTATGTAATTTTTTTGTAATAAATTGTGTATGTATTAACTCAAATGCGAATTATATAATAAGTTAAGACTGTTCAATATTTAGCGATGATACATTCACTGCAGAGATTTATGTGATGAAATAAGGAGTGCACAATGTAAGTTATAGCGCTCTCGAGTAAAACGTGCAAACTTTCATTGGAACTTCTTGAAACTTCAATAGAAACAACTGAAAATAATGGCTTTCATACTTCCATCCGCAAAACAACAACAAAATAAAATTGAAAAAAAAAACGAATACTTAAGTGTACGTTTCAATCCGGTTACCCACTTTCCTAGCGAACAACAAATTTATTCACAGTACGAAACTTTTTGATTAAAATTTCAAAAAAAGAACAAATTAAATTATTTTTTTTAATAACAAATAAATGTAAAACTTTTAGATTTTTTATTGAAGTTTATTTTTTTTGAGTTGTCTATTATGATATTTGCATATTGAATATGGAAATTAATTTTTTCTGTGCATAATTTAGTGAAATGAAAATAATAAATATATAAAATGAATTTTTAAAATCTACTTGGAAAAACAAAATAACGCAAGAACTGTTTCCGCAAAGCCGTTTCTAAATCGCTCGAGTTAATCCAATTACGGAACGCTGCCTAAATCTGTTTGAGTATTCCGCGGGATGTTCAAAAAATATATGAAAATAAACAGGAAGCGCTTATGCGGAACACAAACATTTCATACCGTTGCTCTAACTATACACTTCAAGTTTTTATTTTATTTTTGTATCCTGTCATACCTAGGCTCAGCGCGCATGCAATCGATAATGTCCTGAAGCCAGATTATGCAAATCCCGCAGGATTTCATCTGTATGAAATAATTATATAGACAGGATATGCAAGTAATAGGTTAGAACACAAGATGGAATTTATGGACTCTAATTGTGTCCAAATTGCAGCAGCTTGTAGACAGGAAAAGTATTTAATTTCAATATTTGAAGCAGTATAATCAATGAAAATACACAGCTTAAACATATTTCAGGATTATCCAAAATATTACTTTACATTTACTCTTAATATTTATTTTTTTAATTAAAAATAAAATTTTCTAATTAAAACTAATAAGTGGTTTCTTGATATTTTCTAAAAACATATAAATTTCAGGAAAAAATTATGAAATTTTCATTTGCATGTTGATAACAGGAAAAGGCCACCCCTTATGTGTAACACAATATTTATGCATAAAACTAGTTTATTTAAATTTAAATCAGCCTCGGCTCCAATTTTTTTTCTCATCATTTCACCAAGTTAATAAAGGGAAAACGTAGGGAGAATAATCGAAGTGGATTCGCGAAATGAACATGGCAATTCATCCCTCCACCCTTCTTTCAAACCTCATCCGTCAATAATCTTTTTTTATACAATCATATCGAATACTGCTTCATGGAAAAGTATTTGCTTCACAATTTCAAATTAAACTTTTGATTACAAAAATTTTCATGAAATATTCTCAAAGGAATTTTTTTCTGTTATTTAAATATAAACTTTTAGTCATTTATATCACAATATACAATAGTAAATATACAAAAAAATTAATATATAAAAAATTATAATATATATATTTTATTTAATTAATAAAAAAAATTTAATTAAGTTTTTGACAATTTTGTATTTGAAAATTCAAAAATAAAATCGTAGATAAAATCAAAGAAAATATATAAAACCTTAAATAATGCATTTTGAATAATATAAATAATTACATAATAATTATTTATATAGTATCAACCGAAAAATTACATAATAAATTGCTTATTGAAAAAAGGAATTTTATTTTGTTTGTTGTTTTAAAATTTTCTTTAGGATTAAGGATTTTCCATAATAATAAAAATGATTACTTTGTAGTATAATAAATAAATAAATAAATTGAAATATTTTTTTTTTCAAAATTGTTTTAGTAAGTATTTGAAACTCTTAGAAATTACGTAAAAAAAGTGTTTTATATAAATATTAAATATAGATGAAGAAACTCTGCTTCGTTTAATCTATAATGTATGAGAGTCTGCCAGAATTGAATCATTCTCAGGAGAGGAATATTTTGTTCCTACGTGTTTTTTTTTCTCAGGATAAAATAAAAATCGAGGACGAACGAATAAAGAAGGTGAATGGAGAAGAGATGTGGAAGGAAAACAACATAAGTGATATTATCCACGAAGTGGGTAAACGCCACTTTTCCCAAGAAAATGGTTTCTCTCGGCCGAAGAAAACAGAAAAGAAGAAAAATCGTACCTGTCTCATAGAAAATTCATTCACAGATTTAAATCCTCGTTTTATTCGCACTTTGCGTTTTCCCATCATTTATTTTAACAAAACAGATTTATTTCCTTGCACCATATTACACAATAATTATTTTTTTATATTAATTAATAATTCTTGTTTATTTTTAATATAGAAAAAAAAACAAGAAAAACACAATTTTAAACGAAACTTTTAGTTTCAATTAATAAACATTTAAATTAATAATAATTTTGTTATTTATAAATATTTTTTTTATTGATTATTCAATTTTATGAAAATTTTACCTGCATTTTTTATTGGAAAATAATTTACAACTTACTGCTGAAATTATTATATGAAAAAAAATTTTAATAACGGTATATTTTTTTTGTATTCCTAACAACTTGAAAAATATTGGAATACTTGTACATTGTTTTAGTAGAGTTGAAATTTAAACAATTACGAAGCTTATATATATATATAGATGTATATACATAGTTAGGAGATAACAACTTCGAAGGAAATACAATTTACAAACTACTAACCAATTTGTAAGCTTCATAGATTTCTCCGAGATACACAATGAGACTTCTCAGTACTGAACTCAAGTTAGCTGGAATCCCAGGAGAGAGGGACTTTATTTTACTTCCGCTATATACTTGCTTCCGCTCGATTTCTTGGTTGTATATTTAAAGCAATGCACAAAATGTCAGAACTACATTGTAAAGAAATAGATTTTTTTACGACTTTTAGTCCTTGAAATATTATAAAATCTATACAATCCCTTGATTAAATTTTAGAAGAAAGTTGCCTAATTTGGACCATTTCATTCATTATTTTATTTTGAAAATAGTGAATATTTATAGAAAAATTAAGTGGTTTGACTAATTATAGATTTATTTATAGATAATAAAATAAACATAAATTTTAACAAAATTAAATATACGATAATTTCTGAATCAGATAAAAAGGTAATTTTTTTTAATTAATTCTTTTCACTGCACTTGTTTTAATATCTATTTATCGGAATTACTTGTTATTACTACTACATTATACGATTTTTATCCCATTTTGACAGTCCAATTTAGGCAACATTGAGAGAAATATTTAAAATAATTCATATAGTCTTGAAAGTTTGAATTCTATTATTAATACTATAATATTAAAGAAAAGTTTTTATTCAGTAAATTTTAACAATAATTATGTTTTTAATTTAAGAAAAAGTGATATATAAAATTACTTATAATAAATGAAAATACATAAAGTATTGATCTTCTATGTATTTGCATTTACAGCAAGGATGTAAAGTGTTTATAAAGGACGATTGCTTTATATAATTTCATCCAATTAGAACGGTCCAATTTAGGCAACATTTACTGAAATAATTAATATAGTTTTGAAAGTTTGTACTCAGTGAATATTACCATAATATTATAGAAAAATTATTTATTAAAGTAAAGTTTAACAAAAACATTATGTGTTTAAGTTAAAAAAATGTGATATATAAAATTATTTCTAATAAATGAAAATACATAAAGTATTGACTTCCTATGTAATTGTATTTATTGAAATGATGTAAAGTGTATATAAAGGACGAAATAACTCGATTGGACATCCTTTTTAAAATATTCAATAATTGTGAACATTTTTTCAGCGTATTCCTACAAGTTTGGCATAGAAATTATTGCATATTCTGAATATTAAAACGTGTTCAGTATTAATACCCGCAACACCTTTGATTCTAAGATGGTCCACTGAATTCACCCGGAAAGTATGCAATATTTTTCATCTTAAAGTAATATTTTGCATTCCCATACCTCGGAAATTCGCATCCTCCTCCACCTTTGCGCATATCATGCATTCCGAATTGAAAGTAGCATTTAAACGTATTTCCGCATGAATAAGGATACCGATATTATCCTTTATACGAGATTCCTTACTAAAGTGTCATACCGTTCGAACGCAGACATGCAATCAATCTAAACGTTACGTAACTTATGACGTATCAATTTCTTTACAATAATTGAAAAAAAAAATCGCTTATATTTTTTGTTGATTATTATATTTAAAATTCATTCTTTGTTAAAATTTATTTCAGCAATAATTTTAACGAAAAATAAAATTAATTCATCATCGAATAAACTATGAATGCGCCGGGTTATTGATTGAATATATTTACTGAAAATTAGAACTGAAAATGTATTTTACATTAATATTATATTCCACCCTTTATTAAAGACCTAAGGCCTTTGTAATATTTTGCATTTAATTTCCATACTAATTTATTTTAAATATTTTATTGATTAATATTATACAATTAAAATCATTAAAATACAATAATAATTTTTAATATTTATAATGAATTTTTTTTTATCGTTACTAAATTATTATGTAAAAACTGTTATAAGCGAAGGATAATTATAATAAGAAATATACATAAAATTTAAATTTCTGTAAAAGACATTTGACATTGACATCTAACTAATTATAGTGTTGATTATCGGTAAAAGTGGCCAGTTAAATTTTCGAATGAACGCCATTGAATTTACGTAACTTGGTAACTATTTCGTCGGCCTAACAATAGCGTCATTCCCAATTAGAATAGGGAACCTAACGAGAGGACTAGCAGCGATCGTCTGAAGGGCTTTCAAATTATTTCTCATTTGAAAAGCGTTCGCAGCTAATGATCATGTGTATATCACACCAGCCGTCGGCCGTATATTGCGCACGTAATAAAGGAATGCCGTGCAGGCCCTTCTCCTAGGAGGACTTAAGGGGTGAAGACCGCCAGTGCAACGGTACGCGGTTTGAGGTTATAGCACACTTCGGCGGATCCATTATCCGACCCTTGGCTGCAACCTTTATTTATACACGCAGTGAAATAGGGCTAAACAAAAGTGCCGCCACACGCGAAACGAAAAAGGGTATTTCTCCCTTATGGTAGCGGAATGCGCTCGAGGATATTATAGCCCTTTTCTCTTGTTTCCGTCCGATTAATACGTCGACTTCGTAAAAAAAACCCTTCGCTCGTCTTATATATTAATAAACTTCAATTTCCACAATTGTGTGACGCAATTTAAGCAGACATTAGCGAAATGAACTGTCATATAAACATCCTTCTGCAAACGACGTGTATTTTAATGTACAATTTATAAATTATATATAAATCGCATTGAATTTGCGTCACGAGCTCGATGGAAAATAAATTTTGTTAAAAACAGTGGAATTAATTCGACGCAATTTGAAATAACAACGTGTTTCGACGAAAAACAAACAAGCGAAACTGATTTATTCGAATTATACAATATAAATATTTGCGGCGCGACCAATATTAATATATTAATGCACACGTTTTGGTCATAACTAACTATTTTTAAGCCAAAATCAATACAATTTTATTCACAATAAAATCATTGTTATCGGTTTATTTTACTAACAAACCATGAAACAAACAACCATGTTGAATAATCATTATCAAATATACAAATTTTAATATTTACAAAAATATTTTACGTTCATACATTTTTTTAATAATTGAAATATATAAAGAAAATTATTTAATACATTGGATGAATAAATTGGATGAAAATCAGTTGTTTCAGCATTAATTTAATTAAATAATTTGCTAATTATCGCAAATTAGGTATTAATATTATTATTATTATTATTATTTCGTTTGTATTTCTGTTGCCATTAGCAGCTTACCGACCCTACCAATTAGCGAAATGCACAATCCCAGGGATTACGCCCTATGCTGTTTTTTTCCTTTTGGATTTTCCATTACTGATTCTGATGCAAACATCATTTAGAGATACAAATTACTATTCCCAATGGAAGGTGCACTTAACATTAATTATAATTTCATCTCTTAAAATTTATGCAATTTTTTTTATTAATATTTATGGTTGAAAGATTTTAATTTTGAACTTACCTAAATTAAACCGGTATAAATCGAAGAAAAACGTTGAAACACATTATAATTTATTTTCAGACAAGTGGCGGATATATCCGCCATTTCCTTTATACAGAATACTATGCTTATACAAGGCTTATAAAATATACATATATAAATTATATAAAATTTGATTGTTAATATACTGAAAAGCCACGTCAAGCATATTTTTTTATTATTATTTAATATCTAGTGGATGCGCAGAGATTTGTGATGTATTGATTTATACTAAATATTACATAAAAGACGGATTTAAAAAGGTTTTGATATTTATAAACTCATAGTTGATTATATGCTAATTGCTTTCATAATATGCATGTTATTCAGTTTCCTATGATGTAACTTCATAAAGGACAATAGCGATATTCAATTATTCTCAACGTATACTGCTGTTTTATTGACTACATATTTATAGCCATAAACGTGTTTATTACTAACCATTATATAAGGATAATTATATTTATTACTACAAGGAATTACAAAAAAAAAACACAACATAAATATCTATACAGATTTGAATTTATGTAATTGCAGAATAAGTATTGTAAATATATTCTATCTTTCAAATCAAAGCTATATTTAGAAGATATAGAGGAAAAGAGCATTATTTGGACAATCGGCGGATATATCCGCCCACACCTTTATACATATTTTAAATTTATGTAATTGTAATTATATTGTAGTAATATAAAAATATTCTATTTTTTAAATCAAAACTGAAAATGTGATATTTTTAGATTATTTGATCAATATTTGCATAAGTGATTACATAAAGTCGTTTGAATCTCTACTAATCTGTAGAGATTCTGCGGAAAGTGATTCAATTATGTTATAAAGCCACGGGATTTGATCGACGTGCGGCATGTAGAAAGATCAATCTTAGCTCTGAAATTGTTACTGATTGTTATGATTTCCAGTTGATGCCGTCTACGCAGCAGCTCATGCCATCCACGACATCGTTGCAGACAGGTGCGACGAACCCTTCCACCTGTGCGAAGAGTTACGGCCAACACCTGCTGGATCCCAAGTCCTCAAGTACATCAGGAACGTCACTTTTACAGGTATGTAAAGTTGACCCCCATCAATCGATCCAGCATCCTAATTGAGATCATTTCCATCTCATTTTTTTCTTCCCTAAACCTCGCCAAATATCTCCACCCCAACATATATATATATATATATATATATATATATATATATATATAAGTTACACAACACAAACACTTGCCAGTCATTAATCATCGCAGCCGTTACGTAACCGAAGGACGATGATGATTGCTTTCTCCGCGTGCCGCAACAAAAGTAAATTGCTTTCGCGCCGGCTCGAGTTCATTTAATGTTCGGAAATAACAGAAATGAATGGTCGTGGAGGACGGACAAAAGGGAATAAGGAAAAAGTGCTTAACTAAACTAAAAAGTAAATGAAGAATTTATGGGAAGAACGCGGCGGCGAATCTGAGAAGATTAATAGTGGATAAGTCGCAACAAAGCAGATTATCTCGGAAGGCTCAAACCTGTGTATATGATGTTCCTATTCTCATGCTGCGCGATTGTTCTTTTTACATCATAAACGGAGAACAAAAGCTCATCATAATTAAAAGACGGAAAAGTTTGCAGTAACTTTTCCAGCAATAAATCTGGTCATCTTCGCTTAGCCGATAATTAACTTTTTATGAAATTATAATTGTCATACAAACATGTTTACCGAAATTTTATAAACTTTCATATATTTATGATTTATTGAAAAAGTGGATTAAATGTTCAAAGTTATTTCTGTAAATAATTTGATATGCTTTTATTGACCCTAATTTGGGCCAAAGGGCTAACCTTTATACCAATAATGTTGTATTCTAATACTTAGAATCGCTTAGCTCATTATGTTATCTTTTGTCAAGGCTTAATAGCAAAATTAATACCTGATTCCAATCTACCCTAATATTTGTTGAGCTTCAATTTCCTTTCATAACTTACATTTCTAGGTCCATTTGTATTTGAAATGTCTATTGCTTTTAGACAATAAATAAAGAAAATGTCTAAAACTTCAATATACTTAAGAAAATGAATTAAGTACATATTTTATTTACTTATAAGTGATGTTTATAAAAAACTGAAAGATCAAAAAAATAAATTACAGATTCCAACAGCACAAATCGATTTTAATTGGATACAAGAGAACAATATCCTAAATCAACACGTTTCAAAATCCATTATACTTGGATGCATGCATAGATTCAGAGTTCATTTATGATGCTGCTCCAGATTTCGACAATATCGGTCGGATTGAATTCTTAATTAACAAAATTATTGTGAACAAAACCTAGCGAATCCACCAGATCCAAATTTACATTTTAACTGGATGCAGTGGGATCCGGTTTTCAAAACCCATCAAATATTGCACATATTTAAACGTGCAATTGAATTTCCCGCTTCCCAAGATTAACTGCAACTATAAACTGAATTTTACGGCTCCAATTTCACTGTGCAAACCTACTCATCCCCCAATTTTTTTCACATCCTCAACCCTCGCGTCATTAAAAACACTTTTCATTACTTATGCAAAATACACACCGCAGTGCATTCATTAATCCGACGATTAAGTTTTCATTACGAAATGTGAATTAATTTTTTTTTTTCATACATAAACTAAATGAAAATTTTATGACTTTTACTATATTTCATTTATATTTTAATTATTTTAATCTTTTTACACCTGTAAATTAAATAATTTCATAATAATCATAAAAAAAAATAAGAAAAAAAACACAAATATTAAAGTTTCTTCTTTTCATTGATTTATGTTTTTTTTTTACTATAATTGACGTACATTTATTTCTTTCATAACATTATTTATACTAAATCTTAATTTAGGTACTAACCCATACAAATGGCATAAAGTAAAACCTAGGTTGTAAGAACAACATTTCATAATTATACTTCAATAGGGCAAAAATATTAAAAGTAGTTAAAAATATGAATAAATATTTGAAAATATTGGATAAAAAAAAGTCAAAAGTTGTAGGTCTTTGATCCATCATCATCATTACCACTGTGTAAATTTTGCAAATGAACAAAAATTAACCGTCAAACCTTGTCGTATTCATTTGAATACAAGATAATTGATTATGCCTACCCCCTGTGAACCTGGAGTCGCGATGAATTCTCCGTTAATTAATTAAGCTTAATTAAGTTATCCATCTTAATCCTTGTATGTATATTATTGCGTAATTATACGAGCGGCGGGAGTTGGAAAGAGGGTGGGTCAAATGTTACGGTATTATTAAAACCGTCGGGCTTATATATTCGGTCTCTCGGGAGCGATGACTCGAGCAATTTCCGACCTGACCTACGGTCAAATTTATGGCTTTTAAAATGGCCATTGACCGTGTAATGACAGGAAGATGACTACCGTAAAGTGAATATAAAGTATCCATTTATCTATATCGTCTTTATTCGAAAGAAAACAATTTTTCTTAATTTGTATTATCCGATTTCAAACGCTGAAAGAGTTTACAAAAGTGTTATATTTCCTTTATAAAATCTTTTTTTTTTATACTCTGTCCACTAATTCTAATCTAAATATGATGTACAATGGCAGTTTTGGAAGCGAATTTTTTTTTCTATCCAAATAATAATTTGCATTTCAAAAAAACTGATGTTATAGCCTTAAAAACTTTTCAAGCTATATGTAGTGTACATTATTTTGAAAGGCAGATTTACAGAGAAGATTTTATAATATTTGGTGTAAATGGAAGTTAGAATTTGTCAAGAAAAAATAAGGAAATGCATTTTAGTTTTAAACACAATTATTTTACTTCCTGAAATATTGGAGGATTCATCGATTTCCGAAAGCAACTGCAACTACATTTGGGATAAGTTATCCCGTCTTATTTATTGGCATTGATGGAGACGGCCTATTTAAGATCGGGCGTCGCGGGACGGCGGTCCTGGATTAAGGCAAAATCTGTTTGCAATTTCGCCGGATGCAACAATTTATCAGGATCTCGGTCTTTGAGCTGCGATATTTCACAACGAACTGATTTTTGCAATCCTTTCAATTAAAGATCCAAATTTGCAATTCCAGATTTGTTTCTTCAGATTTAAATGATTTTACTATAATTCTGTTAAATCCTGAAATCAATAGAATTGTATACCAATTTTTAATATAAGCAGATATTTATTGCTACAACGGCTGTTTGAAAATTTTTCACGAATTTGATTCAATTTTTCTATTTACAAAATTCCATTTATATCCCAAAAAACTGATGTCATAACCTTGTGATGATTACAAAACTTTTCAAACTTCCCTCATAGCAAATTCTTTGACTTTATTTAGATGTCATTATCTAAGTACATCCTTATTCTTCTTAGATCATTTTCAAATTTATATTTTATGTTTATTCTAAGTAACTGTAAAAATTTTATGGAATTTTTTTTTTAACCTGATTTTGTACCAACGGGTCTTTTTATTTTATTTGTGTTGTTACTATAATTTTTTGTTTTTTTTTTGTTGTAGGAAAACAAAAAACTGAGGTGAAGTTCAACTCTGATGGAGATGCTTATGGAAGTTACAACATCTACCAGTATCAAAAACATGAAGACGGAAAATACGATTACAAGCAGATTGGTTCTTGGAAGGAGGTGTAAGTACAGTTCATATTGTTTCCTACTCTTGCGTTATCATTGAATATAAAATCCATCATGAATAAGAATGAAACGCGTGACGGCGCGTTCATTGGATGAGGCTTTACATAAATTACCTTTAGAAAATAAAAACCGAGGAGGAATGAGCTGCGTCTTCATCCAAGATGAAAAAGAAAGAAAGAAGAAGAAAAAAACGAAGCTAAATATATTCGGGGGCGGGAAAATCAATTTCGAAGGGACGCGATCGGCATGGCAAGTAATTGGGACTAGGGGTCTGGTTGACGACCTAATAAAATTTGGTGGCAAAATATTTGTGGGACATATGTAGCAGCCCTGTTAAACGACAGATAATCAATTTCCATTGGTAGGGTTGCCATCCCTTATTCGCATGAATATAAATGCATCCGCTGATGCGCATTAATGATCAAAAATATATACTTTTTATGGATTCTACAACGTCATTAGATCTGTAAATATAGAAATGATCCAAAATACACAATTAATTCACTATTCGATGCGGAATTCAACCCCCCAAGAATGTAAACTATATATATATATGAATATGTAATAGGGTGAAATTATTAATTACATGCATTGTTACGGCGTCTGGAGGACATATTCGTCCATGCGTTTGATGTTCCGCCAATTCCTGAATTTAATTAGAATATATATACAACGTTGAACAATATGTAATACAAGGTATATGCTAGCAAATTGAGCATAAGTTATTAAATTAAATATTAATATCGTATTTTAATTGCTGACTCGAGAGGGACATATTCTGATAAACAACAACTCCCTTTATTAATTAAAGTATAAATTATATATTATTTAATACAAATTTACTATTATATAAAGAATTAATTAATAGAAAAAAGTTTTATCATTGAGATTAAAACCAGTCCAAAAAAGTTTCCTGTGGTTAAATTTCGCTCAGATTGTCCAGAATACAATTACAAAAAAAAAAACATCAAAGTTTATCACAAAAATAATATAATTTGGAAATTAATTTAAGAGGAACCATTTAGGTTTAGAATAAAGGAGATCATTGGGAGATTATTATGATGTTTATTTATTTTAGTGAGAATATGGAAAGGTTTTTTAGAACTAAATTTGGTTATTGGGAAACCAATCAAGGATTGGACGGCAAATCCAAATTCAGGGATCGGAAATGATTTTGATTTCAGAAGTTTGGAATGGAAATTCAGGTTAAGTTTTGGATAAAGTTTTGGTAATCTTGGTAAGTATTTTAATGATGTCTGAACTGGTGATGGGAAGTTTTATTTTGGAAGGGTTTATAATTAGACGGTACTTGTTGAACCGGGAAAACGATGAGGACAAGATATTTTGTAAATTGTGGATCGAGGTTTGAAAAGTGGAGTCATAAAAAACTATCCTCCCCAGGTATTAGGTATTCTGATGAAACTGGTGGACAATTATGTGTGTGAAAAAAACACGATGGAAAATTATGGTATAAAATGCTTGCATAATAGAAAACCCGAATAAATTGCTTATCGACGCAGAATCTATATAGCCAGAGCTATAAGTAATACTCAAAAGTCGCATAAAGCATAATACGGAGTCAAATATTGAAAATAGATATAAATCGGAATTGCATGTTTACGGAAGGCGGTAATCCATAATTCGTGAATGCAGTGTATTTCTATGGAATGGAAAATATTCAATATCCGCCAAAATTGAAGCTTTTGGATGAGATCTCTCGGACACGCGAAGTAAACTGCATTGTGTACTGAAACTTATTATACCATAATAGTATTACATTCTCTGCATATATAATATTTCAGATATTTTTCTATACCCAATTTCATACGTTTTCATTTTTATAATATAATTGCTGACGTGGCAAAAAACAATAATATTTATTTATTTATAATATTTCAGATATTCTTTAACTTTTCTATACCTAATTTCATACGTTTTAATTTTTATAATATAATTGCTGACGTGGCAATAAATCAATAATATTTATATATTTATAATATTTTTCAACTATACCAAATTTCATACATTTTAATTTTTATAATATAATTGCTGACGTGACAAAAAATAATAATATATATTTATTTATAATTATCTAATGGGCTACATATATTTAAACTTTAAATAATTTATTGCAGAGTAACAAAATTAAAGTCAATAGTACAATGTTGGCTTTTCTTTGCAACAACATCAATTTGCTTATCCAAACCTAGAAGAACATACATGCTTCTATCTACATTTGTATCCGAGTTGAGAAATAAATATTCCTGTATTTTCAAATATCCGAATAAATTCGATAAGTTATTTTACCATTATTTCAAATATATTCCGTTTTATTTCCATGATTTTATTTGATGTCCTGAAATTTTCCTAGTTTTTTAATTATTTCTATTTATGCCATTTCCAATAAAGAAAAACATCTATCTCAGATTATTACTAAATTTCCTTTATTTATTTTCTCTTCTTCTAATTTCAATTTTGTAACATGAATTCCTGAAATATATTTTTTTTAATCAATTTAATATATTAAAATTACTATTATAAATGTTTACATAATCATATCTTATTTTTTATCAAGAAAATGGTTTCAAATAACTTTTCAGAATATTCTGTTGTAATAAATTTGTTTGTTTTTCTATATTTAAATACTACTTCTATGAAAACATCATTATTTTGCTTAATTCAATAAACAATAAAGGTTTGATGCATAAAATGAAAATATAGAGCTAAAAATAAAATTGTTAAATAAAAAAAAATTCCATTCCATTCCATTGTTAAAAAAAAACGATTGTGTTTATAAAACCGCATTTCCACATTTGGTATTATAGTATTTTCTATTGAAATAAAGTTCTAATAATTACAAAAAAAATATTTATTTATGTATTAAAAACAATTAATAAAACATTGAAAATAATTTAGTTCTTTATTTACTGCAAATTTATGTACATCAGAAGTTCTTAGAGACTGTAAAAAAAATGTTTGAAACTCACGTTTTCTCTCTGCTAAATTCTTTTAAACAACTTTTAAATTCTATAGGGTTCATTACGTCCTTAAAGTCCTTAGGGACGAAATCGTATTTTTTTTTACTTTATTTTATATTTATTGATTCATTTTTTCTTATGAAATATTTTATTGATAACTGCAAATAAAGAAAATTTAGTAAGAATCTAAAAATATTTTTTTTTTTTTTTTTTTTTTCGCTTGATTTACATATTTAATATTTATAGGGCGGAAAGACTTAGGTCGATAGCCCTTTGGTTACATTTAATGTGTGATCAATAAATATTGTTATTATTATTATTATTAATATTTATATATTTTTTTTTAATATTTAATTTTTAAATACACGACATAATTTTGTCTATTATTATTATACATTTTTACTCTAAATCGAGACGATTGTTTAATTTTAATTGAAATTTGAACTAATTAATTCATGAATAAAATTGTAGGTTTCGAATTTATAAATTTTTGTCAGGTATTTTGATTCGATTAACTGAATTAAACAAAAAAAATAAACTGGGGGGTAGTTATTTTTTTTTCTGAATTATGATTAAAAAAAGGTAGAAGAAATAGCACGTTTCATGCCTGATCCACTTAAGAATGACAACTTAAAACGTTTTCGCTTTATGTCATCTTGTGGAAATGGAATTTTAATTTTTCTTCGAGCCCATCGTTCTGCCGGTAATAATTTCACATTAAATCGATACGAGCCAACGTGAATGATAATAAACGAGTGGGGGGATAGCTGCGACTGGCGTTAGGGGTGGCACACGTTGAGGGGAATAAATTGGGGGGATGAGCGCATCTGGGGTTCCTGTCGCTGCTCTGCTTGCCCGGTCAGCGCGTCGAAAATTGCGCGCGTTAGCTAACACCGGCATATGTAATTGGATGTGATGAGTAGCCGCCACCGCTCCTCACCGTCTGCCCTATTCCATCCCTGTTTCCCCCAAACTACCAACTTTTTTTACCCTTAAACAGTGTTTCTGACTACCTCTGCTTTTACCCCCCCAAAACCGAACTAATTCAAATTGCATATTTAAAAATCTATGATGGTTGGACGAAGGGTGAAATGAAAGAAAAATTCTAATGCACGAGTCAAATCATAAAGGTTCAAAGAAAAACTAGTAATAAACGTTTAAAAATGAAATCAAAGAGATTATATCCCACTGAAAACCAATTTACTAACCGTTTACTTTTCCTATGTAATGAACTCACAGGCAATCATGGAAAAATATAGTAAAATTCCAGAAAACCACAAATATGCTGATAAATGAGAATTTAGAACTACACAAGGTCAGAAATCTAGATTTAATTTGTTTGGAATGAATAAATGTGATGGGGAATAAAGAACTTTGTTTTGGACTCCAAAACCAAGAAAAGCACGACAGGAGATTTTGTAAATTGTGGATCAAGGATTGTAGGGTGATACTAATATAAAATCATTTGCATACTGGAGAATATTTGAAGTTCAGCATCGAAGATTTTGCGATCGGAGTTATAAATATCATGACAAAAGTTAGTAAACAAGATGTGAGCCTTGTGGGACACCCTAAAGCGGGTAAAATAATCTAGAGTGCGGAAAATGCTTCAATTTTCATAGAAAAATTATTAAAACTCTACAAAAATATTATTATTAGAAAAAGTTATATAACTAAAAATGCATAATATTTTTACGTGCAACAGCAAAAAAAAATCAAAAGTATACACATTTTGCAACGCTTTTATTATGAATAAACAATTTGTTTACTACATTTTCACAAAATGATTTGAAGTGCACGCTTTTACCGGCAGATGTGCATATAAACGATATATTTAAAAATTCAATGATTTTTCCGGAATGGTGTGAAAATGTATAAAAATTTTGATGGAAAATGCACATATTTTGCGTTGCTTTTATTATGAATAAATAAAATGTGATTTTATTAATATTTTTAGTAAATCTGAAACATTTTTGTGCTGAAATTTATATATTTTTCAAATATAACTTATTATTTGAAAGAAAAAAACTGAAAGTATGAAAATCGCTATTTTTTCATGAAGTACAATTGGTATCGACTATTTCAAAAGTCGGAATTTATGTACCGGAAATTAACATTTAGCTGTGTTCCGTTTTATGCAACGCGTCAGACGTGAGAATGGACAGCGTGAGGCGCGATGTGAGCGATGCAACTATAGGTTAGCCAATTTGCAACACAATTAAATTAGCTCCGGTATTTCCGTTACGTAACGCCGAACAATTACGGAAGCGCCGGCGGTATTTTGAAGTAAATCCGTGGCCGAAGTTGCGCGCCGAAAGCAAACGGAAAAAAATATTATTACGTCGATGGCATGATTGGAATTTTCGCATCCCCACGGCGTCAATTTCAATCTTTCCATATTACCTAATTCCAAAGTTAATTTGAAATTGCTGATTGTTACAAAGCACTGTTTAATCTAAACTCCCAACGATGCTCTTTATCGACGCAAATCAATACTACAATATGCAAAATTCGACCACCAAAAAATTTGTTTTTTCAGAAACCTACAAGGAATTGAATAAAATATTAATTAAAATTTGTTCCGTAATATTTTTTGTCTCTTTTACGTGATTATACAAAAAAAGCTAATGTGTATAGAAATAATAGGAGAAAAAAGCGTTAATTAAATTTATGAAATTAAAAAAACAATTTTAATTTTGCTGATAAAATGAACCAAAATATAAAGGCATACGTATTGCTTACATCTCCAACTAATAAAATCATATCTTTATAAAGTTATAAATGTTCGGTCAAATCCGGTCAAATTCGTTGAGATTCTATTAAATTCGGTTAAATTCGGTGAAAATCGGTACTCGAACTATTTAACATTTCATTTAGTATTATATGAAATATGAAAATCTTAGCAAATGTGTGTGCTCACCTTAATAATAATAATAAAAATGTGAGTTAACTAAAAAAAAGTTATATTACGTTATATTAAGTATAAGCTTATTACTACTTTTATGACTGTGCAGTTTTATTATCTCTTTATGAAATTTTGCTTTTTTATTATTTCCTTCTTGGGTATTTTCATAATAAACGGATGAACAAAGTGCCGTTTTAAAGAAGTGAATCGTAATTTTTTGTAATCCCTAGTTGCATTTTAATCAGCTGTCGATTCCACGCAAATCCATTTCCCTTTGAAGGTAGAAGGTAGAAAAAAAAACCTTCAAATCAAGAATCAAATTAAATCTTTTACACATGTAGGGAATCTCTAGTATCAAATTTTTTTATATTTTAATTCTAGGTCCTGTGAAAAGCTACACAACAGTTGCGGCAAGTTAAATTGAAATTACGCGTTGATGATTGTGTCGGGATTTAATTTTATTAAAATGTTTTTGCACAAATCGTCCTGCTGCAAAATCGTTTCCAAATTGAAAAGTGTTGTATTTTATTTATATGTTTATATTTATTTTGCAGGCTCGATTTGAAATTGGAACACCTAGAGTGGCGAGACAGGAAGGACATCCCAACTTCGATTTGCAGCCACACGTGCCCATCAGGACACATCCGCAATTATCAAGTAATTATGCTTTAGTTGCTATCCTGCAAGCGATGTACTAGCATACTTCATTTATCATACCTCGCAGGATTGTAGAAATAAAGCATAGGGAACGTACATCTGCAAAGGATTAATGATTCTGCAGGATGGATCATACATCCTTCAGCTCTTTGATTTTTTTTTGCCTCACTTAGCAGACTTGTTTTTCGTCTTCGCTATCATCAAACCATTAAGCATCATTCTACAATTACATTTCACTTAAATAAATTTGGAGTAACATGAAAATAAGGATTTAATATTCCTTGTTGAAAAATAACTTTTTATTAAAAAAATAAAATTAGCGATATTAAAAATTTATCACTTTGAAAATCAAATGAATGAAAATAATTATTAATAATTGATTACGTAAAAAACAAAAACATATCCATGACAAAAATTTTATAAAAGATTTTTTTTTGGAAAAATATAAATTTAATAAAATATTTTGTCAATTTTAATACATTTTGATGTTTATGAAAGATAATATGAAATAAATGATTATATAAAAAAATAAGTAACAATTATGTAATAACAAAAACGTATCTCAGGCAAAAAATATTTGGGAAAAAAGTTTATAACAATTTTTTTGCTGTAATTAAGGATAATTAACGTAATAAGAAAAATATGCTTTTATTATGAGTAATGTAAAATAATTGATTACATAAAAAAAATATGTTACAATTATGTAATAACAAAAATATGACTTAGACAACAAAATACTTGGGAGTGAAAGTTTATAACATAATTTTTGCTCTAATTATGGATAATTAACTTAATAAGAAAAGCATATCTAAAAAACAAAATTTAAATATAAAAAAGTGGGATTAAAATATTTTAATGTTTTTCAGAGATTTTTGCTTTAATTATGAGTAATATGAAATAAATGATTATTTAAAAAAATATGTAATAACAAAAACTTATCTAAGACAAAAATGATAGGGAGTGAAAGTTTATAACAGAATTTTGCTGTAATTAAGGATAATTAACTTAATAAGAAAAGTATAACTAATAGACAAAATATAAAATGTAAAAATTAAAATATTTTGTCAATTCTAATAAAAACTTGAGGGTTGATGTTTATGAGAGATTTTTGTTGTAATTATGAGTAATGTGAAATAGGCAGTAGTAGCTGTAACGGCACACATTAATACATATTATTTAGATGTATACCAGAGGTTGTTCTTGGGGATCAACAGGGTTTTTAGAAACGTTTAGGGAGTTAAATGATTAATAGCAATATCATTAAGGAAGGGTAGTTCCGCAGACTTCGCTCACTCCGTTTTTGCTACATCTGACGCACGATACAAATACACCAATATATATTATCCAATCCTCGAGCAGATTTTCCAAATAGCTTTCGGAACGATAATAAAGTGAATATTTCATATAAAAAGCAAAATGTATGCACGTCAGCAGACTGTTATTGACATATATAAATGTAGAATTTAATATTGCCCTGACGTACGAAGTAATTAGAAAATATTGCATAAATAAGAAAGGATTTATGTCTTAACCAATCCTGTCACGTTGATAAACAGAAGAGACAACGTTGTTTTCATTTTCATTTTTATATATATTTTACGTCATTGATTAAAGTTAATCAACTGCAAGTGTATTGGACGGGTATTTGAAATGTATGTTATTTTCAGGATCAATGCTGCTGGATTTGCGTAGCCTGTAGAGAAGACGCGTTTGTATTCAATGACACATGCAGAACCTGTCCCCCAGGTTACGCTCCGAACTTAAATAAAACGGGATGCATCAAGCTAGAAGCTTTGGTAATCGATTGGATGAACGCCTGGGCTCTGGCTCCTCTAATCTTCAGCGGTATTGGAATATCTCTTACACTTTTCACGACATGCGTTTTCATACGGTACAACCGAACACCAGTGATCATGGCTTCAGGCCGGGAATTATGCTACGTGCTCTTATTTGGCATATGCAGTTGCTATTCCATGTCCTTCGTGATCCTAGCAGAGCCGACCGTAGAAACTTGTGCTATTATGCGAATAGGATTAGGCCTATGCTTGAGCATCTGCTACAGTGCTATCTTCACCAAAACCAATCGCATCTCCAGGATATTCAATCGAGGCGTCAAAAGCATCAAACGTCCCGTCTACACTTCTCCCATCTCGCAGGTCGCAATATCCTTAGGTAAGAAACAACTATTTATTCATTTAAATCCCAATATTTATAAAATTTCTTGTATCATTTTGCAGGTATCGTGTCCATTCAACTAGTCGGTTCTATAATTTGGTTGGTCATCGATCGCCCGGACATCAGGGAAATCTATCCCTATCCGCTAACAGCCGTTTTGACATGTCGTGTTTCCACCTATTCGCTAATACTCTCTCTTGGATATAATATGATCCTCATCCTTCTATGCACTTGGTACGCCTTCAAAACCAGGAAGATCCCAGAAAACTTCAACGAGGCCAAGTACATCGGCTTCACCATGTACTCTACATGCATCGTATGGCTTGCTTTTCTCCCAATCTATTTTGGAACCAACAACGATTACAAAGTAAGTTTCAAAATTATTTATTAAACTTAAAGAAATAAAATAACATTACGTAAAATTTAGGTTGGCATCGTTTTGTTTCATTAACAATTTTTAAAAAAAATTATGAATAGCCCTTTAAAATATATAATAGTCAAATTGCTTCATATGAGAAAATTAAGAATTTATTTATAAACTTGTTGCAATTCTTTTTTTTTTCATGAAATTTCAGATCCAAATTGTCAGCGTGTGCATGTGCTTGAACATCAGCGCGTCCGTCGTCCTCGGCTGCCTCTTCGTACCAAAAGTCTACCTGGTTCTATTCCAACCCTACAAGAACGTCCGTCAAACCGGCAACGGCAATCAGGTAAACTTAAATTTACTTCCGTCCGGTAATCCCACCTTCGCAAATCAACTAGGTCCTTATTATCGACAAGGATAAAAAGAAAAAACGAATAAATATAAAAAAAGCAAACAAAGAATCGATTATGAAACGGGAGTAAAATAAAGTAAATATTAAACCTAGCCGAATATTTGCACTATTCGTTTTTTCTTTATGCACTCCACGAAATGAAAATGCTTTATGGTACAGAAAAAAAAAATGGAAGAGGAAGCTTACAGGAGAGAAAAAAAAAAGAGCCGAGGACAAAACGTTTTTAATATTCGGTTATTTCTCCCTATTTCCTGCAGTCCTCCAGTCACGTTTCCCTATTTAGATGTTGTCTTTGATGGTTTATGTGTGTTGAACATTGCTTTAGCAATTGAAAAGTAGATGTTTCTCTTCAGGGTGGCGCCGCGGATAGACCAGCATACAGTATGAGGTTTACCGGGCCGCGGTCACAGACAGTCCACTCTGTAACCAGTAACTCGCGGTCATCCCCAAGGTTGGGACCTAAAACCCCCGTCAACGGCGAACCAGGTCCAGCTCTCCCCAGCCCTAGCATCGAGGAGAGTTCCCTAACTTAGGTTCGCCCTTAGCTTAATTCGAACGGCACCTAACTTAGCATAGCAGGACCACATCAACCTATCTAAATGTATGTTAGTTTTAAGCATGTTCAGCAATAGAAGTTGTTCATGGTAAAACCACCATGAACAACTTACTCTTTCAGGACTAATTATTATATAATGACACCGCTATGGTTCATCCATCGGGTGACTAAGTTGGGTATCGCGATAGATGATCTTCGGTTTTGGTATGGGAAGCTCAATGGTACAAAGCATTTAGAACCATTTGAAAGCTTTATACCATTGCTGGAGTCGTCCGTGACTGTGGATAGCGGACGAGTAATATCTTTACACCTTATACCCAGTACACTTCCTTAACCATAACCATCAGATAGTTTTACCTAAGCAGTATTACTTGTTAAACAGTATTGAAATATTTATAGTGAATTTAAATAAGACATTATATTAAAAAAAAAAACATTTTCAAAAATACTCTCAACTATATCAAATCAGTATAAATTCAAAAACCACAGCTTTAATTTACAATACATTTGGAGACCACATCTCAATTAACGAAACCAATTAAATTATTAACCTAGTCAATATTTCATTTTAAATCTATTTATAATAATATTTACATATATATATCAAAACTAATAATAATTTAAATTTTAAGCTTCAACTAAAATAATTAATATTAAAAAAAAAATCCTTCAAAATAATCAAAATACTATAATCAAATATTCTTAAATTAAATTAATTACTAGATCTCGTACAAATAAGATAAATTACAATTTAAAAAAAAAACTATTTAGGCTAAGAGCAAATAGTACAATCGAGTGGTCCAAAAGTTACATAACTTCAAAATTTCATTTTGGAGCGTACTTTGGATCACAGCGCATTGAGGTTAGTTTAGCCTTAAGGTTTTTCTTTTATTTGTTAAACTTACGTAACTTTTACATATCACACCGTGCGTTATTATTGGTTGCGTAATTTAACAAATATTTATTAATTGTATATAAATGATCATATCAATTTTAAAAATATTATTTATTAAGGAAACTTAATAAATAATGCATTAAAAACAAATAAAGCAAATTAATTAAGATGTAGTGATTAGTAATAATAGTTAAATTTAAGGTACTTAATTATTAAGGTTATTAATTGAAATTTTTCAAATTTTATTTTTTTACCAAATTATGATCATTTATAGCAAGAGACTATTTTTTTTTATTTATTTATTCAAGCTTTAATTTTTATTTATTTTTTCTATTGGAAGTTAATTTATTTCTTTGTTATTATACGTATCGTTTTATGGCATTGTTATTATAATTTTGACAGTTAATTGTTTTGCCTAAAAATAAGATGTCGCTGCTAATCATCTGCGCGCGCACAAAGAATAAACCGCGAAAATCAGCGGTTTTGAAAATCTTCCCTTAAAAGGGTTGTAAGATGATCCGGCAACAAGATGATGAAAAAAGATTGAGATGAGAGGAAGAAGGAAAAATATATTTTTCAGTTGCTGGAGAAAAATATTTGCTAAAACTAAGGATAAAACAAACGCTTATATCACACGGCTGACGCGAATCGGACAACTGAATAATGAAACTGTAAAACGAACCTTCTATTAAATTTCTTTGGTTACGTAAACGCAATTTGTGAATTGATGTTGAAAGAGGATTGGAAGAAGTAGAAAGCATCAATTTATGCGAGAAAAGAATTTGAACAACAAGTTAGAAGTTTATTGAAAACGAAAAGACTGTTCTATTTTTTTAAACCGTTTTACATCGTACGCAAGACTTCTTAGAGGATATATTTTCGACTTGGATCTTTCCTTTTTGCTACAAAATTTTACTTTTACAAAAGATTTGTTTCCGAATTCTAAAATTCTTTTTTCCATCAGATCTACCAAGAAGCAAAAAAAACAAAAATTTTTCTTTCCTGATTTTTTTTTAAACTTTCGTGCATCAGCACATTTAACAATTATATAACTATACCAAAATATTTATCTATACACTCAAATATATATACATATATACACTCGTAGGTGGATATAGTTTTTAGAGGGTTACAAGTAAGGAATCGACATTATGCCTGCAAGACGTACAAATGTTGAGCACGATTTGCTTATACTTGTTGACTCGGAGCTGTTCCATGTTATGCTGTAATTTATTTGCTATACAAATATTATGCTGCCTCTCCAGGCTCAAGTGCATGTTGAAGTTGTATCATATTACACGCAGATCACCGATGCACACGTGTTTTTTTTATTATGCAATGCGGTCACTTCAAAATTTCGTTATTATTACATATTTCACAGCAGCGATTATTAATTATTCTGATAAATTCACAAATACCGAAAATCACCAATAGATGACGTTTTAATTGACAGCTCCAATTTCGATACGTAAATAATTAATTTCAAGGTTAACGAATACAAAATTACTATAAAAACTGCTGATTGTCTGAGAGTGTTGCGCAAAGCATTTCGTAAGTTATTGATCAAGTGCTATAATTGAATGAGCAATTACATTTTGCAGTTTAACGTGAGAAAATACGGGCTTCGATCGATAACTTCCATCAGGATTTTCATGAACGCACGTTCATCGGGAACCTTTTGCGTTGCAACGTGACACTGTCATATTTTCGGACAAGTTGTTATGTAAATATTCCAACTCGGATGCACATGGCAAACTGGCGTTCGTAATTTAATAAGAAAAAAAAATTATCATGTTTCATGAAACTTTTTTGTCAGTTTCATGAAAATTCTATACCCAAACTACTTGTATGATACAATGAATTTGTTGTTCGGTCTGCATATTTTATGCATGCTTTACGAGCACTTAAATGCGGAAGGCAACAGCATAATATTCGTGCAATATTTTTATGATGTCAAAAGTCGCAAGCAACAAGTATTATTTCATAAACATGGAACATTTTTATTTCCAGTCTCGTGACACGCATACTGATTGATGCATGAGTTACCAGAAGTTATAACCAAGTTTACATCCTTTCCAAATTGTTTCAGAAGATCTAGTTTCAAGTTTTTACCACACTAAAATATTTGAAGTTAACGTACATATTTTATTAATCGAATAAAACATGCTACATTCTAAATTAACATTTTGTAAATTCCTGAAAAAAAAAATACATTCTGAAATCAGAATTTTCTCTAATTTAAAATCAATTGAAACTAGATCGTTACTATCAGGAAAAATTTAATTTTGAGATTAATGGGTTATAAATTTGTACGTCCGATGGAGATATATAAAATTGGCTAACTGCTGCGATACTTCAGCAAAAAATTAGCTCTTGTTTTTACGTTCCAAAAAAATTGTTAAAATTGCAAAAACCAGTTTTGTTTTATCCATATTGCACTGAAAAATATATTTTTGTTTCAAACAATATTCAGATACTCCAAAATTTCAAATTGAATTTTCTCTATAAAAAAAGGTTAAGGGCAGGCAAAATGATCGTATTTCTCTAAATAACAGTTTTAGAAATGTGATGTAGAAAAAAATTTTAGATTAGAAATTGGTGTGTACAAAAAGCTGTTGGTTAAACTTTAGAATGGGACATGATGTGTGTTAGGTTGAAAATGCCTTTCGATGTTCATTTCCGATCCTAAAGTAGAGCCAAAGAACCAAAAAAAAATAATTACAATAGTGTAATTTTTCAATCCTTTAGGGATGTCTTAAGGATTTAGTGCGTGTTTAGGCTGAATTTTTTGTTTGGAAACGCTTGTAGTTTCTAATATGTTTATGATATTGAGCGATTTTCGCAGGAGGAATTCAGGTGCTAATTGAGTAGAGAGAAAAAAATTAAAAGTTGGTTATAATCATAAAGCATATTATGAAATTACAGTGTGCTTTTGCAGATGTTACCCTTTAGAAATGGTGTAGTCTAGTTAGAAATTCCCGACACCGAATCCACCCACAGCAAAAAAAAGACAAAAAAAAATTATATGTAACTTTCAGATGATGTGTAAATTAACAACCAAAAAAATATGTGTAAATAGATTTGTAGAAGTGTGCATTTTTACGATAGAAATATCGTTTTAATGCACATGATTATGATTCTGTTCTGAAGGAATTTCATTCTTTAAGATTAGGGGAGGAAATGTATAGAAAGCCATATCGATAAGTTTTAGTATTAGGAGTTTCTAATACTGGGGATATTGTGATATTGTAAAGAAAAATTGAATTTTTTTTTTTAATTTGTTTAACGATTTGTCCATTTTAAAATTTAATTTTGTTAATTTTTTTTCCATTAAAATTTGTTGTTCGATTTTCACTAATAAAGGCGAGTTTTGTGTGCGAGCACGGTGGGGATTGTAGTGGGGGAGGATGGGGATGATAGAGTGAGCGAGTGGGGAAAGGGTTGCGTTTCGGGGGAGGGTTTTATCGCCTGGGGGGAGGGGGGATGGAACGTGGTTCGGAGAGAGAGGACAGAATCTTTTAGAAGAAAATTCTATTTATTCCGTAGTTTGATGTATGAAAATAAATATTGTAAAACGCAGGCACCGATGTGTATTGTTCACTCCTATTTCCCGCCCACCTAGCATATCCTGCGTCCGTATTTGTTGGTAAGCTCAGGACTCCTCTGATTTTGCGCCGATCCTTCCAAATATAATGAAGAGAGGATGCATGTATGCATTTAATCTACGTGCAACAGGCAACGTGAGCATTCCTGCCATCATCTCCATCAGTATATGGTGAACCTTAGTTGAGAATGGCTGTGCCATATACTTCAAATATTACATATGCCTGTAAGTACAAACCATTTTATATTTTATAATTATTTTATACCATTTTAAACCTTCATCGTAGTTATTTTCGTTATTGCATTATTATTTGGACTGCTTGTGTATGGGCTGTCCGACTTTGTCACTACCGGGGCTTTCTTGATCACCATATCCATCGGCTATCCAACACTTTATGGGTACATCTACAGAAAGCTCTTCCGCAGGACTTTACTCGATAGTATTCAGTTCTACTCCATCTGCGTCTTACTACTACTGTGCTTCCTGATCTCCAACAGTGACCAACTCCAATCAGCATTCTCCGGACTGTTGTTTGGAGTAATCATCGTGATTTTAAGCGTAAGTCTAATTTCATTTATTAAACATTTTCAACCCCTTACGATTTACCCTTTGCACAAACCCTATCAGGTATTACTCGTCGTTCTGAATAACAAGTTCATAGCAAGCCGTTTACCAAAACCGAAAAATCAGAACTTTAATCAACAGAATTTTGATAATCAACCTTCCAACAACATTATCAATCTAAATGTAAATCGCAGCAGCGGAACTGAAGATTCCTCCACGAGCGACTCGAACATATACCAAAACATCTAAAAAAAATCATTATATTTAAAATTACACAAATATCCGTTTACAACACAGATTTATTAAGCTTTTCAACAATTCTTTCAAATCCGAACAATTATTTAATTTCCAAATTACGTAACACATAATTTACTATAACAAAAAAATGCAATATAAACAGCTTTCCGATTTCCGCTTAAAAGCTTGAAAATTTATTCCATAAAATATCCATTATATAAACTTAACATAAAAAGATCTCACGGACAAATAACACTAATAAAGTCAGGAATTGCAAGAACATTCAGCCAATAAAGTCGTAAAAATATAAACTTCACTCAAAATAATTTCGTATAAAATCACATTTATTTGATATAAAACGCTTAAAATAACATTTTTACTTAAAAAAAATACTTTTTTGACAATAATAATAAAACAATCATTTTTATTTGACTTTAATATTATTTCAACGACTTATAAACTGGCATTCCAAAAAACTTATTAGCTTTAAGTTTATTATCTAAGAAAAACTAAGTCTTAGACATAATAATTTTAAATTAATCTTAATTTTTAATATCTCAATATATATATACTTAACTTAACTAAAGTATTATAAAAAATACTTGAAAAACTATAGTCGTAAATTAAAATCTATAGATATATTTTTTTTAATATAAAAAATCTGCACTTTAGGCTTCAATCACAATTATTATTAGTTGAAAATTGAGCCTGCATACTTGAATTAATTGCTCAATTGAAATTTCTGAATATTTTCTTATTTTCGGGAAAAAATCGATTATTAAATCTTATTATGAAATAATTTAAATATTGAGGTAAAAGTAAAATATTTTCAGAGGTGTAAGTTTATTAATTTATTATAATTAATTAAGATTTAATCTAAGTAACTTTTTAAGTAAAATTGTAGGATTGTAACGGGAAAAAAAAGTTAAGTCATAATGACAACTTCCTGGGCTACAATAATGTATATTCTTATTTTTATTTGTTTCCTTATTATAATCATGCTCATCTTCAAAGCGTTATTTTATTTTGCATGTGAAATTCAATGATTAGCGTCATCGTTCTTTAAACCTCATTACGTCATCGTCAGTAGGAGGAAGTTTGGAGAGTTGCAGATAGATTGAGAGCGAGAACGAAACGTGCATCATTTCATTTGAAAATAATCAACAAGAAATGAAACATCAAATAAACAAAAAAATCGAAAGATTTTATATAAATTAACATTTCATAAAGAACGATGACAGAGAAATTGCAAAACGGAGAATCACATATCATGATTAGAATTGTTACGAAATATTGTTGAATCTAACAAATAGATTTAGGAAGAAGCAACAGTTAGCTCAGATTTAAGAACCTAAAATAATCCAAGATTATAAAAAAAATAATATTTGCACTATTTCTCTGTGAAATTTTATAAATCTTGTTAACTTATAAGTAAGTACAACTAAAGAAAATTTGAGAGAAATTGAAAAAAAAAAATAACAAAACTTTGGACAAGTCTAACAATGGTTTTTTTTTTATGTTATATTCAGATTCGTGTACGTTTCTTTTATATTTATTTCAATATATTTATTTTTATTGTCATTTTTAGTGTGTTTGATACCATTTCTTACGCCGAATATGATTATGGGTTTCGTAGACGTCAATAAAAAAAAATTCAGCGTTTGCATTAAAATTTGTTGAATTTTGAAACAATAAAAACGAAATATTACATAACAAAATATTAAAGTTGAAAAAAAAAACTAGTATATTAATATTCGATGGAGAACTAATAAAAGACTGAACATCTATATATAATTAATTGTTCTTAACTGAAACAATTAAGGTAAGCGTAAATGATTCTAAAAAAAATGTAGAAGTATATTATATTACAGATAATAATATTTAAGAATATTGGATACAAGGTAATCAAGAAACATAAAACTGAAAATAAAAATTCAAGTATTTTCTTGGAAAATTTTGACAAAAAATAAATTCAAAATAAATTTATTAAAAGTATTGACTGTTATTTTTAACAGAATAAATACCGAAAATTCTTATAAAAACAAAGAATAAAAATTGAAAAAAAAAATTTAAACGAATAGTTTAAGACACAAAAATTTGAAGATAAAAGACTTGTAAACGAAAAGTACTGAATAAAAATTCTAAAAAATATTTACCAATTTTAACAAAAAAATATTAAGGATTAAAATTATTTAAAAATATTAATTGCATTATTGGAATTTAATTTTTAAGCGGAAAACTATTTATACTGGAAAAAACAGCAAATATTAATATTTAGAAAATTCAGATTTAAATTTATATAAAAAAGCTTATAAAATTTGTCCGTGATTAAAAAAAAATAATTATAAAGGTACTTACATTTAAACATAACTTACATAAAACTATAGGAATTAGAGAGGAAACTAAGTTTAGAAGTAAAAATGGATTTAAGTAAGTAAAGCTAATAAAAAAAAATTAAAAAAAATACTAATTGATGCATCTTTCAGATGACTACATTTTAAGTGTGGTTTCATGCCATATGCTATCTAAGATATGCGCTTCTATGAACATTAGCTTCATATTCTTACTTATTAGCTTCCTACTAACTTTTTCAATAACTTTGCCATACTACCACAATAATTTCGATCCCGTTATGGTACCCATAAGTATCATAGGGATTGTGGCTTTCACCTTCAAAGTATTCACGACGTTCATCGTCTTTACCATACCGAGCATCAAGGTCATCTTAAACGGAATCATATGCGGCATCGTAGCTGGATTTTTGGTAAGTAACTTATCCAGATATTTAATATTTGTTCTCATGTGTTTCATCATACAGTTTGCTATTCTAATGATATCCCACCTGCGTTACTATAACGAGTTAGAGTTAGACGAAGAAGAAGAAGATTTCTTTATTCTGAGAAGAATGCAATATCAACGTCGCGTGCCCAGAGTCCGTGTCCCACCAGCTCCACCCCCAAGATTGGACTTACGATATTACGACATAAACGAATCTATACGCAGAATACTTGAGAATGAATAATCTCATCCGAAAGCTCTCCAATTTTTTTTTAATCAAATATTTTGAAATTATATAACAATTTAATAACTGCTTAATCTTAATAATTGCAACAGCTTACGCCCATTAATATGTAATGATATAATTCATTAAATAAACTGCTTTTAATGTGATTTGTTAATTTCTTTCATCGAATCAAGCAGAGAAAACTTCAAAGGTAAGTGATAAATTTTTTTAATTAATTAATTAATAAATTAAAACATTCAAATCAATTAATTTATTTAAATTCTCAACAATTTTATTATTATTTGTATTCTAGCCAATAAACGATACTTATTACAGAAAAATAAAACAAAATATGAATTCAGGAATAAATATATAAACTTAAAAATATTAATTGCATTATTAGAATTCCATTTTTAAGCAAAAAAAAAACTATTTATTTTGGACATTTATATTTCGGACTTAATGAAAATTCAGTAATAATTCAGTAACAATTTTCTTTTATAAGGATTTTTATTGCCTTTTATGAATTTTCTACTAATTTCAGGATAAGTTATTTAAAGGTAAGTGATATTTAAATTGGGATTTTAACTTGCATGAAAAAAAAAAATCACTTTTTACTAGCCTTAATTTAACTTTTAAAAATATGAAAATTTTACTCAAATTAATACTAAATAATAAACAAATTTGATTGCAAGAATAATTTTTTCCCATTAAAAAAATGTATATAATAAATAACATAAATGAGGTTTAATTTAGAATAATTGTCTGAAAATAAAAATGTAAAAACAAATAAATAAAAACTTTTTTTTAATAAATATTTCATAAAAATAATTGTATTTACTAATAAATATTTGCATATATGTTAACCCTTTCAATGTCCTACGCTAAATCCATTTCGGTATTTCCAAATGTAATTATATTTGTCTGTTATTTAATGAATAGTCATTTGTTATGCAATAAATAATAGTAATTATAAAAAATACGCAGAAAAAAATTGCATAAACGAATAAAAAATCAATAAAATCGCAGCTTTAATTAAGTTTAAATAAACTTATATAATCAAAAAATTAACACAAATACAAATGATAATAATGTTTGATTTTCTTGTCAATATTTATGTAATTACAAGAAGAGTTATATGTTATGTTTGAGAAAATAAAATAAAAATATATTAAAAAATTGCCCCATCCCCCATTATAAAAAATGTTGTTAATTCTATTTGTGACATAATATTTCGATTTGAATAAAACATTATATTTCGATTTGTTTTTTTTTTTTAATTGACAACAAAAACTATTTTGTTTGGCCGTTGCGTACTGTGCTTTATTGTTACATAATGTTACGTTTGAATAATATGCAGTGCACGTAATATTAATAAAATTACATAATTTTTGTATATACAACAAATTTAAACGATTTATTTATTGTAAACATCTTTAAGAAATTTCTTCCATAAATCCGGTTTACATATTAAAAAAAAAAAAAATTAATTCATCAAAATAAAAATAAACACAAAAATTAGTAGACACAATTATTTTTTATACTTAATTGTTCATTTTTTTATTAGTACTCGATTTTTAAATCCGTACTATGAGAGGTATTTTAATTAAAAATACATTTTTTCACAAATATTTTAACAACAAAACAAGTATTTTAGTACTCAAAATATTTTTTTATATAAGAATAATTTTTTTTATCACAGTTTGGAGACTTTGATTAATAAATTCACAAAAATTAGTAGACACAATTATTTTTTATACTTATGTAATCGTTTTTTTGTTGGTGCAGTTTTAAACAGTACTATGCGAGGTTTTACAATTATTCACTTTTCACAAACAAATAAGTACATTTATAGAGTTATAGAAAATATATCTTATTTTTCAGGTCATGTTGAAAATTACCTTGTGTCTCCTAATTTATATAATCTAAGTAATTACTAACTAATACAGCAAATTAGGATTATATACTGAGATAGATTTTGCGGTAATAATGTAATTTGTATAGGATTCAAAATGATCTGTCCATAAAGGGCGTATAATGCATTATGACACTTACGTCGTTTCCCACGTAATATATGTTAAGTGATGGCGAGGTTTAGTTGCACGATATCAAATTCTGGGCATTGATTAGCAGTAATTTACATGGTAACATCCTATACTAGATCAATTTCATATGACATGCAAATATAAATTAATTCACTAAAATACAAGGCAGTTTGTTTTTCTTTCTATTATATTTTCTAGACTAAAAACATTTTTAGGTTAAATTGATTTTATTAAAATTACTTTTTCTTAAAATAAATATAATAAATTAAAATAAACATTAAACTTGGACCAATAAAAATATAAAAACTAATAAATATTTTTAGTTGTTACAAAAATTATTAAAAATATATAAAAATGCAGACAAAATAACACAAGTCAATAAAATCTAATAAAGATGCAAAAAATATTATATAATAAAAAAAGGCATAAAGACTGCACAAAAAATTGTAAATAAATAAATATTTTTCATTTTTAGTTGTTACAAAAAAATATTATTATTATTAAAAATGTACAGGCAAAAAATTGCAGAACAATAGACTAGTAATAATAGTATTATGTAAGTAAATAAGAAAAATAAATTAAATTTAAAGAAAGTTGCAATATTCTTGGACCAAAAAAATATTTAAATTAATAAATATTTTTCATTTTTATTTGTTACAAAAAATTACTATTAATAAAAATACAAAAAATACAGGCAGAAAAACACAGGTCAATAGATTAATAACAATTTGTAAGTAAATAAGAGAAATAAATTCAATTGAAAAAAAGTTACAAAATTTTGTAAAACCAGAAAATAATAAAAAAAAAACTAAATCAAACTAGAACCAAAAAATAAGTAAATTAATAAATATTTTTTAATTGTAGTTTTTAAAAAAAATATTATTATTGAAAGTATATAAAAGTACGGACAGAAAAACAAAAGTCAATAGACTAATAACAATTTGTAAGTAAATAAGAAAAATAAATGAAATTCCTAGAAAGTTGCAATATTCCGCAAAACTCTTCAGAGAATACACCAATTTCAGCGGTGTACAACATATTTACCAACAACGTGGAGGATCTGAATTTATAAACAGATATTTGTATGTAGATCTAGTGAAACGTAATAACATAGAAAAATTAGCATTTTTTAAATTGTACAAGAAATTCAAATATACGAACGTACATTTCAATTATATAATGCAAGTAAACACATTACGTTTAATGTATAAATATGAGAATAGAAAATAATTTAATCAATACTAAATTACGTATTATGAGATTACATAATAAAAATACATGATATTTATATAAACTACTGAAAGAAAATAATTAATAATAACCATAACGACCATTTTTTTATAATATTTAAAAAAAAATATCTCGCTTTACATAAATATATATTAATTATAATAATATATTATTTTTATTACAAATATTTTCAAACTGATGATTATAAAATTTTTATTAAAAAAAAAACATATTTTGTAATAACAAAAATATTAATATAAAGTACGAAGGTTCCGTCTCAACATAAAAGGATAATATTTTATTACATGTAATTTTCTCTAAGAAATATTATTAAAAATTGTAATAAAAATATAATGAGAGGTTTTTTAACTACGTTTTTTACAACGGAAGAATCATCAAAAAAAAATCATAAAAATTACTGTTTCAAAGAAAATTATTTTTATAACTAATTAATGAAATAAAAATATGAAGAAATTTAATTAAAGTGACAATTTTATTTATTAATTTACGTTTTTTAATAAACAAACTTTTCAACAAGCTTTGAACTTTAATGTATATAAATATAGACATGTACATATATAATTTTGTGAATGTTTTATTTTTAACGAGATTCATTGAAATCAAAAACCATGCAACCGACAAATTACGTAACGTGACGATATTTTTTTTGTACCCCGTCAAAATTCACGCCTGTCAACATGTACAAATATAATAATGAGAGACCGGTTTCATTTGGATTTTGTTTCAATTGTACAGTTCGGAATACGATAGATGGATGCGCCGGGTTTGTTTGTTTGTTTCATCATTTTTTTAATTATAGACATTTTTTTTATCACAAAATTTAAATTTCAGTTAATGTTATTTTACTATTTATTTTAATAAATGTTATACACAGAAAATATTATCTATATTATTGTTTCATGAAATTATTCAAGTAATTCTGTTACAATTATGTAATATTAAAATAATAAATTTAAAATTTTGAAAGTTGAAATTTAGTTTCTATTTTTTGTTTTTTAATAAATATTGTTTAATGAAGCAAATATCTTGATTACATAAAGATTTGAATACTAATAATAATGGCATTTATATATACAATATTATTTTTCTTTTCAAGGAAAAAACTATTAAACAATTGTTAGAACTAGATTATGTGATATTCTGAAAAGTCATGTTTTTAAGCCGTTACGTAACGGCTATCGCTGCAGGGCATTTCGGTCGTAAATACCAATTTCGCACATCGCAACGTTACGGGTTTATTAGACGAAAACAATGAACAACGGAAACACCCCACGGCTTTCAATTTACACAATATCCGCTGAAAGTTGCAAAAATGATTTTTACGCTGAAAACTCAAGTAATCTAATTTCCCTTCAATCAGTACAGCGATAAATCAAATTTACAATTTTTTTTATAAACACTCACACTGCAAATTATATTTGAGACACTTAGAAATTTTCATATCATTTTCAATTATTTTAGAATTATATACACAATAAAACTTATTTAAATAAATTATGTAATATTAATTAAGTGGGTGAAAACAGACAAATTTTCTTCCATTTCTTATAAAAACTAATAACTTCCAATAATTATTACCCCAAAAAAAAAACACCCCAATTTTAAAATCACTGGGATATTTTTAATGTTATAAATAATTTTTAGTTAATATTTTTTTCTTAATAAAATAATCAACAATAATATTTATTTCTTATAAACTAATTGTAATCAATTTATTTTTAAAATATATGTTAATGTAGAAACTATTGCATAATATTGCAAATTTTTTAGGTAAACTATAGATTCGGAAGGGCACGAAATAAATAAAAACAATTCACTTACCTTTTCTTAAATAGGAAAAAAGTCAAAAAAAGAATTAATTTTAAACAGGTTATATAATTTTAATTATTAAAAATGACAAAACAGGTAATTTTACACAGAATTTACATAACTTTAATTCTTAAATAGTAAAAAAAAACAAAATATAATAATTTTATACAAAATGTTTTATGAAATAAATAATAAAATGAGCTTACCTTTTTTTTTGTAAAAATTATAAAATAATTAAAATGATTTATATAACACTAATTTAATTTATGAGAGCATAAAATACGAAGAGAAAATGGAATATATTTTTTTTTTCTCTTAAAATGACTAAATCTATGATTTTATGCTCTTAATGCATTCTAATCAATTTGAAGACTTTGCGATTACGACGTTTGATGGTCCTTGCAGATGTGGGGAGTTTAGTCCAAGAGGAAAACATCTGTGTAAATTCCTCTTCCATTTTAGCATTCAGGAATACTAAAATGGTCTGTGAACAGAATAAATCAAAGCAAATGAATAAATCTTGAAAAGTAATTGAATTTGAATGTGGTTACCAGAAGGAAACATAGCATGATGGCATATACAATTGCCTGTAAAGTAACTGTATTTTTGAAGATGTCTTGAATGAAGAAGATGACCACCCCGGTGATGATAATTTCTACAAACTGGATCTTCATGTAGAACGGTGTCTCCTGGAAACCGCGATAAGTTAAACGGTAACTTATCGGGAAGCAACTGGAGAAGGTGTATAAACCAACTCCTTCGAAACGAGATTGATCATTTGATTCAGTGAAGAATATGAACGAGGAAGCCAAGATGCAGAACACCCCGATTCCGTAGAAGCCTTCAATAAAAATTTTGTTAAGTCTAGGCAAATTGATGAAGCGCAGCAATACTTACAAAGGTAATGTATAGTTTGCTTCATCGTGGTGGATAACAAACTGGCAAATAATTATGTCTTCTTCAAACATGTCTACCCCTGACCTTGAAAGCAGTACCCTTGCCATTGGGGGTGGGAGCAATCAAACTCTGCGCATTGGATAATGCACTAGTAACCCACATTCCTATAAAATAGGGTCATTTTAATACCAAGATTATTTATTTCGTTAATCATTTTAAAACCTTTAAAATTAAATATTATTATAATAATTCAACGATTTTATTAAAAAGCGCCTTTTCTAACATATTTAAACTGTTGATCACGAAAAGCGCCATCTAACAAAACGCGCTTTAAATATTTTTTTTACAGTTCACGCATTAAGCACAAGATTGTTCCTGTAAATCCATATTTAAAAACCACCAATTTAGATAAATTATTATAAATGTTTACCCTAAAAACTTTTTAATATAGAAATAATACTAATATCCATTTTTAATGAATGAAATCTACATAATTTCATTTATGATAAACGTGTTGCCTAACTTATTTTACTTACCAAGCATCTATATTGTAATAGTAGAACTAATCAACAACTCATTTGAAAATAATCATTTAATATTTATTATTAAAGCAATTAAGCCCTAAAAAATAGATTAAGTCGTTGAAAAAAAAAACTTCTAAGTTATTTAAAATAATTGTACATCAATCAAATTAAGACTTCATAATAAGCTAAATGATTTTATTCTTCTGGAACATAAAAAAAATATATTTTGAAATTTACTTCATTTATTAAAAATTAATTTACTATTGTAACAAACATAATTGGAAGTTTTTTTAATATAAATATTTATTATTTTCCGGTTTAACTATCAGTTATGAAAAAGCCTAGGTTTTATTTTTTCTTGTTATAAAGATGTTCTTATTATATAGTTTCTTGTGTTATATAATTATAGTTATAATTTACAATTGTTTATTTATATAAAATTACATAATAATATTTTCTGGTTGAACTATCAGTTACATTTCTGTAGAATTGCATATATTTTATAACTATAATTATAGGTTTTATTTCTTCTTTCTTCAAGCAGTTGCTTTATATAATTTCAAATGTATTTTGTTAATTTAAAATAAAATTACATAATAATTTAATTTGAATAAAGTGTATAGGCAATTTACGTAACAAATGCTTATCCGGATGGTGGCGTCACATATAGGATATTTTCAGAACTTGGAGTTCGACAACTTCGGCGCTAAATAAAATCAATACTTTATATATAGACACGTTTTAAAGGAAATTGTTTAATTTTAAACTATTATTTATTGATTTTTTTTGTTATATATTCTGTTTTTTTTTAAATAATTTTGAAAACTTATTTTTTTCCTTGTTTTTCTTATATTTCCGGATTTTCTACGTGGTTCTGAAAAGGCGATAGAAAATTGAAATTAAAAGAAAAATAAATTATTTTTTTTAATGGCAAATTGTTGTGTGTCCTGGTGAGAAGATTTCGATGCGTTTCGTTCGATAGGCACGGCAGGAAGAATCGAATCAACATTTTTAATGTCGTTTAAGTTACGTTAAAAAGTCAATTATCCATTCAAATGATAATAAAAATTGTGGTCGCATGTTAATCACCAACCGAGCCAGAGGAGACTAGAGCCGCGTTGCTTAGCGTGGAAAAATAAATCCCACGTTACAATAAAATCGCGCCAATTAAGCTACCGCACGCTCATCAAATTCCAGCTAATTATTAGAGGCAAAACGATGACCAGATTCCAACAAATGTAGACTTATAATCATATATTCTCAGAGAAATTACAAGAAAAATATTCGAATATTTCACCCTTATTTTAATTTAATAATAATATTTAAGGGCGGAACGATTTATAGTCAATATCCCTTTGTAATGTTGTTGATAAATAAATATTTTATATTATTTAAATACTAATTTCATTTTATAGAAAAAAATAAATATGTCACAAAAATTGTCCAATAAATATTTCTCTTTTATGTGTGTTTTTATATTATTATAATTATTATTAATAACAATATTTTTCAATAAAAAAATACATATTACATAATATTTTGTAAAGTCTTGAATGGCTTTCATATATTTAATGTATAAAATACTGAAAATAATACTGAAAACATATTTTTATTAATTGAGTAAACAAAGAATTTATTCATAAAAAAATAGTTTCAGTATAATAATCAATGAACACATCATTGATTATTATACTGAAATTTCTGAAATTCTTGTAATTCTGTAAAATATTTATATTCAAATGAAAACTTGAATGAATACAGATGATTTGCTTATATTTAATTACTAAGGATTTTTATATTTTGCTTTTATAATAGCTTTAAAATATTACATAATATTATATAAAGTCCATATATTTAATGTATCAAAAGCATTAAGAAAGCATTATTATACTGAAATTTGTAAAATTCTTGTAATTCTGTGAAATATGTATAGTAAAATGGAAACTTGAATGAATAAATATGATTTGCTGAAATTACTATAATTATTAATGACAATATTTTTCAATTATTTTTTTTGTATTATTATTTTATAATATTACATAATATTCTTTTATATGATTAGATGGTTTCCATATATTTAATGTTTCAAATACTGAATACTGAAAATAATACTGAAATTCTTGCAATTGTATAAAATATGTATAGTAAAATGGAAACAAGAATGAATAAATATGATTTGCTCAAATTATTTTAATTATTAATGACAATATTTTTCAACAATTTTTTTTTTGTATTATTATTTTATAATATTACATAATATTTTTTATATGATATTTAATATATCGTCGAGTTATCAAAACTGTTTAAAAAAAACTAAATAATTATAAGAAGAAATTATAATTAATTTTATTAATTAAAAGTAACAGGAACTAAATGTATTGTATAAAAGAACTGAAAAACTAGAGCTTATTCACAAATTTCAGATTAAACATAAATTTACTTTATAATTTTTGAAAATTATTTTATTTCTATAATAGTATTATGTAACTAAGGTAAATTATTACTCCAATTAATTTGCAGTAAATTATTGTAATATTTATAGTATAAAATAACTGTAAGAATAAAGCTTTTCATTTTACTCACATATTTCAGATAAAAAATGAATTGTTTTAAAATTGATTTACTTTTTAATTTTTGAAAAACATTATGTTTCTACAATATTATTATATAACCACGATAAATTATTACTCATATAATTATACAACAAAATGATGTATTATATAATAATATTGTATAATAAGTGAAAAAAATAAATAAAAATATTTTGAAAAAATAAGTGTTTTTTTAGAAAATATCATAAAAATAATATAAATATAATTTAATTCAATAATCAATTCCAATTGCTAACAAAGAGCTATTGACTATAGGTTTTTCCATTCATAAATGCTATCATACATTATAGTATCACAGAAATATAAAAAAATGTTACTTAAATAATAATTAAATATACAGAAAAATACAAGATTTATATGTAATCCAAATTAGATTTTATTTATATGTTCTATACTAGTGATGGACATTTTTTTTAGGAGTGAGCAAAAAACCTAACAAAATATTTCTGGCCCGCGGGCCGCAGTTTCCCGTCACTGTCCCTTACTATAATTAAAATCAGTTCTGACTATTGAATTTAAGCAATTTTTATTGCTAACTAACAATTACATTTTTGTATGCTAATTCATAAATTTGTTTGAATATTTCAGCAGTATTTAAAAATTCATAAATTTTACGTAAGTTAAATTTAGTTCTTACTATTTATTTATTACAGGATAAGTTTTATATAATTAAGATGGTTTTTTGAAGAAAAATGAAAAAGATCTTTGATTATATTGTGATGGACAAACTTTTTTAAGAGTGGGCAAAAAACCTAACAAAATATTTTTGGCCCGCGGGCCATAGTTTCCCATCACTGTCCCTTACTATAATGAAAATTAGTTTAAACTTGAACGATGCGATTCTAATTTATTAATCTGTTTGAATATTCAAGTATTTAAAAATGCATATATTTTAGTTCAGCTAAATTTAGTTTTTTCTATTTATTAATTAAATAATGAGGTTTATATAATTAAGATTGTTTTATTAAGAAAAATGAAAAAGATGGAATTGCCGGTATTACAATATTGAATTGTATACTGAGATTAAGGATCTTTTCGAGGATGAGGGTCCTGGATCCTGGATCGGACATGTCGCGGGAACGGAGCAGAGCGGAGCGGTCTAGTTTTGTTGGACATAAGTCAGTGTCAAGCAATTAGAATGCGAGTTGCGATATTTAAATATATGACATGGAGTCGCGCTAGAGAAATCATTTCCCGGTTAGGGACATCCTCTGAGGGCGGCGGGAAAGGAAGTACCAATGGCAGGATACATGTCACATGACCGGAAATCTAACTAATTCACAATGACGATACTTCGTGGGGATTACATTACTCGCAAGCCGTGATGCTACGGAACAATCCTGTGTATACGTATCTCGCTCCCAAAAGCATACAAAGCCAAAATACATACATAAAAAACTCATATTAAAAAAATTAATACGTATATATATACACACACTTATACATGCATCAATTCGTTCGTAAACGCCAACAAGAACTATCCTGCAATGTCGTAATCTCCCGGCAGCTGCATATTAATATACTCCAATTGGGAATATTGCATTATCTCACTAAAGTGGCCATAATTGAATAATAATCGTATAGTTATATTGTTAGTCGTTTGGACGTACGACAAACCGATTACTACGGTATTGCGATTCTCTTCTAACAATAACTCTTCCTCATACATAAGATTACGCAACAAAACAAGTAGATAACAACAGACAACTTCAATAACTTTCAATGATAAATAAAAAAAACCAAATATTTTTGAACACAGAAATAAAAAATTATTTAAATAATTTTTTTTTTTTTAATTACCATTATCAATATTTTATTTCATTAATCAAAATTTATAAAATCATTTTATTTGTTAATGGATTAAAATTATTAATAGATATATATAAAATATTTTTTTAATTATTATTTCATAATCAATTCAATTTGATTGATTATTATCTTTGTAACAGATTTTTCTGTTTTTACTATAAATATTTTAATACGTTTGATTTGTTTATAACTGCTTTATAAATATTATTATGTATTAATTCAAACACTTGTTTCCATTAAAAAAAAATTAAAAAATAAACTATTTTTTTTTTAATTTAAATTATCATGTTTCCATTTTACGAATATTGTTATGTAATATGTAAATTTTTCTAAATAAAATTGTCTTCTAATATAATATTTTTATAGGTGTATATAGTCTTAGGAAGATAAGAAGAAGACAATAGAAAATGATTTTTTTTCATCTATAAAAAGGAAAAAAAAATCTTTTCCATACCTTACCTTAAGAACAAATTGGAATGCAAATTAATATAAAACAAATATGATGACAAAGAGATATAAATAGTAACTACTTACTAATTATAATTAATATATAAACCTAGGATTAAAAATTTAGTAGTTAATAATATATTTCAGTAAACTTGCTTTAAATACAAGGAGTCCTGAATGTTGAAAATTAACATTATGAAAGATTTTCATTTGTATATTATACAATTGTAGCTAAACACATCTAATACATTATTATTTTATAAAACAATATTTAGCACCTAAGAATAAACTAAATCTTTATTTTAAATAGAAATTTATTAAGCAAATATATAACTAATAAAATAGTAGTACTTAAGATAAAAATATTTATATTTAAAAATATATGATCTCAAATTCTCTTTGGAAATGAATTTTGGAAGGAAAAAATCCACATGAAGAAAGGATTTTGTATTAATATAATTATGGAGTATGAATTTTATTCAATAAATTATACAAAATGTTAATAAAAAATGAAAGTTTGTCTAATATTTTTAAAAACTCTTGAAAATATATTTGCAAATAGACTTATTTTCTCTAGAAGTAAAGAAATATACTATTACAAGTGAGAAGTTTAAGTATGACTACTCAAACCAATTAATTTGCGCAAATCATGTATAGCTGTTGATTAATCTGTTTATGTTTGAAAAAATAATTATGCATCATTATTATGTATCTTAATAGATGGAAAACAAAAAACAATTATAAATTGTATAATTGTAGGTATTAATGTTTTTTGTAATATTTGATTTAATATTGGATATTTGTGTAAAATTTATTTGATAAAGTATGAAATGTGGAAAATGCATTGAAACAAAATTGAAATGCAGCAGGCCTGAAGGTATTAGTTATGTAATGCATGGGGAAGAAGCTGCAACGACAAACAACCGTGATGGGAAGTGGATGGTTGATGTTGATGCGGAAATTGGGAATTGGTGTGTCGGTCCAGTTTCTGGGACAATTCGGTGGTGTCGGGATAATACCCCCTATGTCTATGGCACAGTCCATTATGTAAATTAGGTAATAATTTTAGCACATAGCCACTGAAAATACTACATGAAATTGTTCGGTGGCTGTGACCCCCACCACCAGGATTCCTCGCTATAACCATGTGCGATTGGAGTATAAATGATGAAATGATTGCTCTGTGGCTGGCCTGAAGAAGACGAGAGCAGGTCCACGCCGTGCAAACAGCCAGTAGTTCGCCGACTATCAACATCGTCAACATCGTTAGTGCTTAGTGCCGTATTTGTATTATTCTGGGTGGTGAAGTGTTCTGTGCTTTTGGGGTGCCAGTGTGTTTGCCGTAACCACGTGGATTATTGCCGGTAAATATGGATTAACAAACCACCAAATTCGGATATTTTACAAGATCTAAGCTATCTCCAAAAAAAATCTTATAGAAATATTAGCAATAGCAAAAATAATGCATGCACAAGTTATAATCATAAACAGGATGGACGTTTTTGATATTAGTCACTATATTGTTGATCTTCTAGTTTAAAAATCGTGGTCCCCCTTAGTAATTTGGCTATGATCTCCCTACGATACCATTATTAATTTTGCGACAGGATTTAATAGAGACAGAGAGGGGCTGTATTTAGTAGTACAGTGGCATTAACGGAAGTATCTAGTTATATAATATTGGTGTCCCAGATTATAATGCGCCCACGTAGCATTTAGGAACTATTTTTTTGCTTTGAATTTTGATTGAAGCGCGAGTGGAAGGGAGTTTGCAGGATGTCTTCTGCTGGAACTGGAGCGCGATAAATACAGCGATTAGGTATCCTTAGATGGCTTTCAGTTCGGATATAATTGCAGTACTGTGACTGAACTGTGTCCTGGTTAGAGGAAGGATCAAGTAGTTAGATGCTGTTACCATCCTGTCTGTGCATCCCTTATTTTCCAACTCACCGATTTTTTTGTTTCAGCTAGTATTTATCGTTTGGTGATGAGCTGACGCCGTTCAAGGCTGGGGTATAGTGGACATTTATTTCGAAACTTAACGAGATGGCGGATAGGAAAGAAGAAGCTCAAGACTGTGAGAACGTCCATATGAATAGGCACGGGGAGGAATCCATTGAACTGCCCATGTTAAGTAGTGTAAATGCGGTGCATGAAGTACATTCGAAAGGAGCCGTACCCGAGAGGGGCACCTGGGGAAGCAAATTAGACTTTATTTTATCCGTCGTCGGCTTGGCTATAGGATTGGGGAATGTCTGGAGGTTCCCATATCTCTGCTACAAGAATGGCGGCGGTGCTTTCCTGGTACCTTACTTCATCACTCTCTTCCTTGCGGGAATACCTATGTTCTTCTTAGAGCTCGCACTTGGACAGATGATGACAATCGGAGGTCTGGGTGTTTTCAAAATTGCACCCATTTTCAAAGGTATTCTCTATCCAAACAAAAAAAATCTAACAAATCATCACAACCTTTATTCTTGTAATTCCAGGAATCGGTTACGCGGCGGCTGTAATGTCCTGTTGGATGAACATCTACTACATCGTCATTCTAGCCTGGGCCATATTTTACTTCTTCATGTCTCTGCGTTCCGGTAAATTCACAAAATCCCTAAACAATAAACAATCTATTACATAATTCCTCTTTAGATGTCCCTTGGCGCACATGCCACAACATTTGGAACACAAAACTTTGCGTAAATCCTTACGATCGTGGATCTCTTCACTGCTGGGAACAGTTAAACGCCAACAACACATTCAGCAAAATCTGCGCTGTAAACTCCATGAACGTATCCCTTTCTGAACTGACTGATCCAGTGAAGGAGTTCTGGGAGTAAGATTATAAAAACATGTACAATATTTTATACTAATTTGATTTAAACACAGACGAAGGGCTTTGATGATCTCCGACGGCATCGAGCATATCGGAGGCATCCGTTGGGAATTAGCCGGAACTCTGTTACTGGTTTGGATCATTTGCTACTTCTGCATCTGGAAGGGCGTCAAGTGGACCGGAAAAGTCGTTTACTTCACAGCCCTTTTCCCTTACGTTTTACTGACCGTGCTGTTAATTCGCGGTGTTACTTTACCTGGAGCAATGGAAGGAATTAAGTTTTACATAATGCCAAACATGTCGAAGCTCAGAGAATCAGAAGTTTGGATCGACGCCGTCACGCAGATCTTCTTCTCGTACGGATTAGGTTTGGGAACTTTGGTCGCTCTAGGAAGTTACAACAAGTTCACAAACAACGTTTACAAGTAAATCCTACATTTTTTAATAAGTAACTATCATTAGATAATTTTTTTTCTTAAAAAGGGATGCGTTGATCGTGTGCACCGTCAACTCAAGTACCAGTATGTTTGCCGGATTCGTAATCTTCTCAGTCGTCGGATTCATGGCCCATGAACAACAGAAACCAGTTGCCGAGGTGGCAGCTTCCGGTAAAATCATATATCATTACAGAAAAACAGATTTAATATCAATGTTGGATAATTTCAGGACCTGGATTAGCTTTCCTCGCGTATCCGTCGGCTGTACTTCAACTTCCGGGATCACCGGTGTGGTCTTGTCTTTTCTTCTTTATGATACTCTTAATAGGTCTCGACTCGCAATTTTGCACCATGGAAGGTTTTGTAACAGCTATCATCGACGAGTGGCCTCATCTTTTGCGCCGCAGGAAAGAAATCTTCATCGCCATCGTCTGCGCCATCTCATACCTCGTCGGATTATCCTGCATCACTGAAGTAAATCCCTAAAACTATCCTCTACAATTGATCACTAATTTAATTTTACAAAACAGGGCGGAATGTACGTGTTCCAAATTCTGGATTCTTACGCCGTGAGTGGATTCTGCCTGCTGTTCTTGATCTTCTTCGAATGCATCGCCATTTCTTGGGCTTTCGGCGTAAACCGGTTCTACGATGGAATCAAGGAAATGATTGGCTACTATCCAATGAAATGGTGGAAGTTCTGCTGGACCATAACAACTCCGGTCATCTGCATCGTTAGTATCCAATAATAGAAAAGAGGCGTGTTCTCTACTAATTACATTTTCAGGGTGTATTCATCTTTAATATCATTCAATGGACACCTGTGAAATACCTGAACTACGAATTTCCGCTCTGGGCTCACCTCTTCGGATGGTTCACGGCTTTGACTTCTATGCTCTGCATTCCCGGATACATGATCTACATTTGGAACGTCACCCCTGGCGATAGAGCGACGGTAAGTGGTTACCTAACAAAAAAAATAACCAAATAATACCATCAATTTATTTTCAACTACAAACAGAAAATCCGTTTATTGGTGAGAATCGAGGACGACGTTCCAACAGTCCGTGCCAAGATGGTAGCTGAGGCCCAAGCCCATGCAGCAAAATTATAAGTTAAAAATTTGAATCCAAATAGTTACGTATTTTTTTTAAATTTAAGCAAAACCCACCGATAATTTAAACAGATATAGACTTTATACGTTCGATTATGTAACCATTTTTATTATGTTTATTCCGCTGATTACTATTAATTTTAACGAAGAGGTTAAAAGCCACGCTGCGATGAGGCAGGTATTGTATTTTTTTTTTTGGTACGCTCATTAACTATAATTTCCCTGTACTATATTTATAACATTTAATTATAAGTCACGGCAGTTGGACATGTTTTTCGTTTTATAAATTTCGTTTGCGCATAAAACAATTACAAACATTAACATCTATAGATACTATAGTACTAATGTTTAATGAGTAGTTCAATGATGTTTCGATTATATTTAGCGCAGTCGTATCTACTAATATCATACTAATACTAATGAATGATACATTAATTTTAAGCCAAGCAAGCTTTTGACCGATCTTATAACGGTAGCGTGTAGACAATAATAATAATAACTATTACTAACACTTTTTTTTAGTAATTATTATTAATTTTTCTATAATTAAAATCATTATAAACAATTTAGGTTTAGGTAATAATCATAATTTATAATCAATATTTAAACACGTTCGTATTTTTTTTTTGTGTAGCTTATAAATGTTATACACTAACTAATTCATAGCGTAACATTGTTCAAGTTATGCTAGTAATTTTAGACAGTTTGTAATTAAACGTAAATAAATGTTCTTGCACAACTTAACCAGCTACTAACTGCGTTTTATTTATTTCAGTCTACACCCTAAACCTATTACATAACTCAATCATACAACATTTCCAAAATTTAACATTAACTTACTTTCTACTTTTTTCAGGTGCCCCAATTACTTATTAAATCTTTTTTATACATTTTTATGGATACTCAACGTTTCAACAAATATATCGCCATAACTTAGTTAATTAAGAAAACAGTAATATCCTGACTTACTTACTAAATATTATCGAAATTATATAATACTTACGTCGCTAATACATTTTATTGATATTTATTCAAAATATAGATTAGATTTCTTAATACCTAACTTATGTTGCAAATTTAAGTCTTAGTCTTCATTTGTTCACCATTTATTATGTAATACCTAGAATCAATAATTTAATCACTTTTTTTTCAGGTGCCCCAATTGATTATTAAATCCTGTAATACCATTTTCACACATCATTTTTATGCATACTCGACGTTGTAACAAATAAATCGCTATAACTTAGTTAATTAATAATACTTGGAGTAAATTAATTATGTAAATTTTAATATTATCGAAATTATATAATCCTAAAATCTATTTGTCACTAATACTCTTTATTCATATACTTCATTCAAAATTTGAATTAGATTTCTTAATACCTAACCTATCTTGTATAGACAAGTCTTAGTTTTCGTTTGTGCACTATTTAGAGTTATATAATATCTAGAATCAATAATTTCATGATTTCTTTTTCAGGTGTTGCAATTGATAATCCTATGATACATGCATACTCGACGTTGTAACAAATAATATTATCGGAATTACATAATCCTTAAATTGCTGTGTGACTAATACTCTTTACTCATATACTTTTTTCAAAATCTGAATTATTATTTCTTAATATCTAACTTATGTTGTCTTATTCTTCGTTTGTGCACTATTTAGAGTTATGCACTATTTAGAGTTATATTTTTCAGGTGTCCCAATTGTTTATTAAATCGTGTAATACTTTTTTCATCTTTGTTAAGAATACACATTTCAGGCAAACTCTACTATCCCGACTTACGCAATTTTTGTCCATGATGTTACTTCTGGTTATTACTGTATTATGTAACAATTCATATATCAAAATATTCATAACTTAATTACAAAATGATATAATAATTACCTAAATCTTAAGTTTGCATATTTAGTATTGTAAGTAGTTTCTGTGGTTATTAAAAAAAAAAATTAAAATTACGTAACGCAAGTTTTTTTAAAGGAATATGAAATGTGATTTCAATAATTTATTTGTAATTTAAAAAAATAAAAGTTGGTGTGATCGAGTACCAAAAAAGTCAAACATTTATTTATCAAAAGTAAAGAAATACAAAGAAAAATTCATAAACGAATTAAAATGGAACAAAAAGAAAAGTGTTGATGCAAGATTATTTTGTGCTTGTATATTTAGTGACAGATTTTGTGCCCTCGCTGACTGCATGCTTGGCCAGTTCTCCAGGTAGCAAAAGTCGAACGGCCGTCTGTATTTCCCTACTGCTAATGGTTGACCGTTTGTTGTATTGGGCAAGTCGGGATGCTTCAGCTGCTATACGCTCGAAGATATCATTAACGAAGCTATTCATGATGCTTATAGCCTTACTGGAAATACCAGTGTCTGGATGCACTTGCTTCAACACCTTATATATATAAATGGAGTAACTCTCCTTCCTCCTGCGTTTTTTCTTATGCGATGTTTTCACTGTAGTCTTCGGCGATTTACCGATCTTCTTCTGCGGAGTACTCATCTTTAACTACACCCAATAAATTTTTGTAGCAACTAGGATTTTCTACACCAAAATGTGTCTAGATTAAGTTTACTTTCTTTTTATCATGATAGCGAACTTATAAAAAAATCTACACTCAAAACAAATTACTTTTTTGATCCACAATAAATTTTAAACAATTTTCAAATATTTGAAATTTTGTTACTTATTAGAAATCAATTAATATTAAAATAATTAAAAATCACAAAATTTTAACAATTTTTTTAATTATTATATAAGTTTTAATCAAATTTGTTCAAATTTCTATTAAGAATAAAGAAAGATTTTAAATTCAGCGAGTAAAGGTTATTTGTTATAGGCAACTTAATATACTCATTATTTTCAATCCAGTTTTCTTTACCAAAAATTTATATAAATTGAATAGTTTATCAAAAAATATATAAAGCAAGAGTTAATTTTTATAAATGTATTAATATGCAAATAATATTCTGATATATTTTATTATTTCAAACCAAAAAAAAAATTTTATTAGTTTATTATCATATTTAATTGAATAATTAAATATAAATAAAAATTATATAATTTATTTCAAGTCATACAAAAAAATAAACAGTAATAAAATAAAATCCGTTTATTTAATTTTTTTTACTAAAAACTAAATTGTGTTTTATAGAAATAACAAAATTGTAAGAACAATATTTAAATTTCATATTATTAAAATTATTATTTCTTTATTTGAAATAACAATTGCATTTATTTTTAATTTCAGACAATTGTATTCAAATTTTTGACGTGAATTCAATAATAAATATTCAGTCAAGCTTATGAAATATGTTCTAGATTTTTTTTTTAACTTTTGTACCTAAAATAAATAGATGTTAAATAAAAATAAACTTTTTATAAATTTGGAAAAAAATAATAAAATTAGAAATAAAATCAATTAATGTTTTAATAATAAATTATGTAATTGATATTGTAAACAAATTATTATATAATTATTATATGTAACAAGCAATATATGTACAAATTTTGTTTAATAATTTGTCTATGAAATTGAAGTTGATTTAACCTATTATTTTTTTTTTTATTTTGTTATATAATAATTTAAATTAATGAAAATGTATGCTATTTCTGATATTATAGCAGTGACCTAAAATTATTGGATTTATGATAGTTTAAGTAAAAGAAAAGAATGATTATATTTTGATTATTTATATATTGGTAATTTTTAATTGTTGTTAAGTCTAGACGTAAATAATTTGAAAATTATCTTTATTTGTAAATGTGTGGTATTAGCAAATTGCAATAGAGTTTAATTGGAACGGTCAAGTGCTATAATTATCAAAGTCCCCTATTGTTTATTATTTGAATGGATATTGCCTTGTCCGTCAATCCTATAATGATGATGATCATCATGTTGATTCCACATGCGATACAAACTGAATTAAAGTCGAATGTTTATGTATCTAGGATTTGCTATTTTCGTACGAATGAAGTAAAAATAGTGATTCATTCTTGGAATGCAGACGAAAGCGCCAGCTCGCGTTTCCTCTCCAAAACCGACAATTGTCGAGCTTTTCCGACAGTGCAGCAACTGCGTGTTCCCGACAAAACAAATTCCGCTTTGCGGCAAAAGCTGCATTTGGGGCGAGAGCTTCAACCCCCTTAGTTTACAACCCCGTGCATAACACCGTCGAAACCATAAACGGATAAACCAATTATGCATAAGAAAGTCGACTATCCACGCTGCACGCGACCCCACGCTTCATTGATTTGATGATGACCAGTGCCTTTTGCGAACCGCGCGTTTAAACGTTCCCAAAAGGTTGAAGACAAAGCAGGATGACGGAAAGAAAGATGATGTACGCGTTCCGAGGTTGGATTGCATTTGTCGCATTCATGGATTTGGGTACTGCAGTAAGGAGTTACATAGAGAAGAGATCTTTCTTGACAACTTCACCCTCTGATATCGAGTATAATGATGGTAAATTTTAATACTTTTAATATAATTATATTTAACTTTATATTTTCTTTTATAGAGGATTACACTACTTCCAGGATTTTGGGTATATTCTCGATTCTAAAGGCTTTGGCGCTGATCCACTGCACGCTCTACATTCATTACAAACCGTAAGTTTTATTAAATGATAGCCTATTGGCCCGATCAATAAGCACTGATCCGTTTCGATTCAAGGATTGTTAGTATGGGTATCTGTTCCTTGCTGGTGACGGTCTTTCTGTACTTAACCGAGACTTTGTACTTTCGCGCGGCCGTTCTTAGCTTCTACGTAGTCTTTCCGGGTATCTTGAACGGTAAGATCCACTTTAATTAACAAAGCGCACCTCCACTTCCTGTCGTTTCCACACTTAAAAAAAACAAATTTTATGATGACCTGGCAACGAGTCAAACCTGCACTGATTTTATTAATAGACCATAATTATAATCATTTTATTTATTTATATACATATTCTACAGCTGTCACGTTAGGTGGATTAATCTATTTACCGAGGAGGTTGAAGCTTTGGGATCCTCCTTTGGAATTGGATGAGGAGAATATGCACTTGCTAAGGCAAGCTGGAGGAATGAAAAGAAGACGCAACACTAGGAAGAATCTATAGGAAGGTTATCTAGAAAGTTTTATAATTGTTGGTGAATGAAATGATGGCAATAAAACTCAACAGAGTACATTTATTAAATAGACTTTAAAATTATTTATCGTGTTGGCGTTTGAGCGCGCGACGCCTGATTTTACCCATAACCCTCATTACAATCCACTTGCTGATCGTGGGTGATATGTAATCAAAACTTTGAACTACGGAAAGCAGAACAGTGTGCATTAGATAACCGTTCGTCCTATCTTGCACCCCGACGGTTTTCAGAGCTTCATTTACGTAAGTGGTCGGAGACGGTGCCATCCAACTGGACTTCCTGATTTTAGACATCTTGGAAGCGACGTATCCTGGAAGGATGCTTTGCACAATAATCCCATGCTCGGCGTATTCCGCTCCTAAATCTACGGAGAATTTATCGACAAAAGCCTTTGACGCTCCGTAAATCGTTAATAGAGGACTGGGTATTTGCGCGGATAAAGAGGATACATTAATCACAACCCCTTTCTTCCGCTCCGCCATATCCGGCATGACGAGCTTACACATATTAATCACGGAATGTATGTTGCAGCTTATAATGTCCGCGTAGAGGGTGGCATCGGCGGGGGTAAGGAAGTATTCGGGATTAGGGTAGCTCATGCCGACGTTATTGATCAGCACCCCTATTTCCAACCCCTGCAGTTGTTTTTCTATCACGTGGTATATTTCCTCTCCTCGGGTGAAATCCACCGCAATCGTTTTTGTCTCCACATTGTATTTATCAGCTGGAAATTACAATGTAATGAAAATAATTTTATCAAATCGCTAAAACTCACAAATCTCTTTAGCGACTTTATCCAGTTTTTCTTGTGTTCTGCTGATCAAGACGATGGCCATTCCTTTCTTGGCCAAAGCATCAGCATAGGCTTTCCCCAAACCATCGGTAGCTCCGGTAACAACTGAAAAAGAATTTAAATTTTAAATTACTAAGCATTAGTATGCAGGCCGCTTCCTCTTACGCTGACTAGCCAAATAAAATATAGTACAATCATCGAGGAAAGCATTTTCGTAGCACCGCTACAATTAACTTTGCTGTTATCAAACAACTGAGCGATAAGAGATAAGTGTTTGCTGTTGCTACTTACCGGCCCATTTTCCCATAGAGCTCAGCTTCACAGATCCTAAGCCAAGTTTTGGGGCTAAGGCTAAGTTGAAGAATCTGTGGATGAATCTCGCCATCTGCAACCCCACAATAGCCATGCAGAAGACGCCCAAACCTTCCATTGCGCCCATCTCAAGCAATTCTTAAATTTTCTCAACGAAAGGTATTTTCGGATAGAACTATGTGTATGACTTACAGTTCTACAACTGATTACAAAAACCGGCACGTAGGGGATCCGTATTGAATAAAAATAACGCGCAACGCTTGCGCCTTCCGCACTTTCTACATCCCTCTTGCAGATGTTGTCCTTCTTCAACGCATTGATTTTTCCTCAAGGCGCGCGCGTCTTCTCCATTTCTTTCACGCAATTCGATTTTGTTGTTTTGTCCGAACTTGCAATTTCCGACTTTCACATTGCACTTTCTGCACAGCATGTCTCGTTCTCCTCGCAGAGCTCCTCTCGCAAATCACTGTAATCTAGGTAAATAGGACATTTCCACTACTCATTATGCATTTCTCTTATGCATCCGTTGTTGATGTTGTTCTTACTTCCACAGTTCTTTTCGTTTTCAACAAACTAATTACGGTCATCCTTATAACTAAAACTATTAACATTTCAAATATAATAAATTTACTCAAATATACAATAACATTTCTTTTCTAATCAATAAAAAAAATAATTGATTGTTGATTAAAAAATAAATCTAAAGGATTCAATTAATTCCATTAAAAATAATTATGATAATGCAAATAAAAAAAATATATAATGTGTTTTGTGTGTACAACTTTAAAATTTTATTTTTAGAAACTGTTAACGAGCTTCGCACATTTTATGTAATTAACTTCAAACAAATTATTTCCAATACTTTTAAAAAACTATTAGGATTAATATATAATATAGTAATGTATATAAATTAATTATAAATGTAAGTTAAAAAACTGTAAAAATTATTATTTTTGAAAAAAATATATATTTTTTTAAATTTCCATAAAAAAATAAATGGGTAGAAAGACAATGGTTAATTGATTCTTTTGTTTCTTATTTTATATTTTTGTAATAATAAAGATTATTACTATAAAAAAATGTGCCTGGAGAAGCAAATAATTATAATGGAATTAAAGTGAAATGCTGTGTGCAAAAAAAATTGAATCATTGGTGAAAGTTTCGTTTTTGGAGATTTGCCGTTAATGATTTAAAGGTAGGAGTAACTAAGATATTGCTCTCAATTTGAGAATTGTTTTATTAATTGAAAAATTGTTTTAAAATAGCTCAAATTGTGAATTGCTAAACAACGTTAACTTATTTGACCTGTAGAGTGTTATGTCACCCATTTATGTTTATTGAAAGAAATATATTTAAATATTTTTAATAAATTGTAATTTTATAATTTATTTTTTGTTAAACTTGAAAGCTAATTCATGAAACTCTCCGAAAATTCTTATGTAATTGAACAAAAAATATTTGTATAAATTTTAGTAATATATTTTTTAAATTGATATTTGCAATGTATTTTGTTTATTGAAATGTACTTGTATGACTGAGGCAAAACAACTGATTAAAGTTACATAATAATTATGATGAAATACATTTTTAGAATGTGATAAGATCGTTGTATATAGGCAACCATAATAGCTTTATGCAATTACGTAGCAGAAATTGTTTTTTAAGTGTGTCGTAACAATTGTTATCAATGCGTCGTAATTGAATGAAAAGCAAAATGCAAAACTCATGTCCGTGAATTGTACTATTGAATATAACAATAAAAATAGATTTATTTACATATAGAAACAATTATACAATGGAATTTATTTGAAGGCTTGCAGACCGGTGATGGCTCTACCTAAGATCAAAGCGTGGATGTCATGAGTACCTTCGTAGGTGTTGACACTCTCCAGGTTCATCACATGCCTGATAATGTGGTACTCATCGTGGATGCCGTTACCGCCGAGCATATCCCTGGCGACGCGTGCGATTTCCAAAGCTTTTCCGGCGTTGTTCCTTTTGATCATAGAGATCATTTCCGGTACGTGCCTAATCAATGAATTAATTAAAAGGTGATTAAAAAAATATAGTTAGACGTACTCATTCTTGTCCATCAAACGACCGACTTGGAGACAAGCTTGAAGACCTAGAGCAATATCTGTGGACATATCTGCTAGTTTCTTCTGGATCAATTGGTTTGCGGCTAATGGCTTTTGGAACTGTTGCCTTTCTATAACGTATTGTCTGGCCACCTTCATGCAGGATTCAGCGGCTCCGAGAGCACCCCAAGCGATGCCGTAACGCGCGTTGTTCAAACATCCAAAAGGTCCGGCAAGACCGCTAGCGTGTGGTAACAGGTTGGCCTCTGGGATTTCCACGTTGTCCATCAAGATCATACCGGTCGCGGATGCCCTCAACGAGAATTTACCCTGGATTTTCGGGGTATCCAAGCCCTTGGGATTTTCGCGTTTGTCGATAAGGAAACCGCGGATTTTACCGTCCAATTTGGCCCATATCACGCAAATATCAGAAACTGGAGCGTTAGTAATCCTGTTTTTAACTAAAGGTTAACAACTTAACCATCGCATGGTGATTGTAGTATTTATTACCAAGTCTTGCTGCCGTTAAGAGTGTAAGTTTTGGAACTTGGGTTGTAGGTGGCACGCGTTTCCATGGAGCCGGGATCGCTGCCGTGATTGGGCTCAGTCAAACCGAAACATCCAATGATTTTGCCCTTAGCTTAAAACATCAAAAAATTAACAACCAACCGAGGTATAAAAAAATGATTTACCTAAGATCGGTAAATACTTTTGCTTCTGTTCTTCGTTTCCGTACTTGGCGATGGTACCCATCACCAAGGACGATTGCACGCTGACGGCGGAACGGTACCCGCTGTCCACCTTCTCCACCTCCCTGGTGATGAGACCATAAGCTACATTGGAAACACCAGCGCATTCATATCCTTTGATGGTACAACCCAGAACACCGAGTTCTCCGAATTCGCTCATAATCTCCTTATCGAATACTGCAAAAGATGTTGCAATTGGAAATTCTCCATTACGCAATTGGTATTATAAAACCTTCATTCCTGTTGGCGTTGATGACGCGCGGCATCAACTTTTCTTCGCAATAGGTCTTGAATGAATCCCTGACGATTTTCTCCTCTTGCGTCAGCTGCGACTCCAGATTCAGCGGATCTTCCCAGTTGTAGACTGCTTAATTTAAACATTAAAAAATAACAATTATTATTTTTAATGAATTAACTTGGATTATTTACCTTTGTTGGTAGCAGATGCAAAGAACCGTTGGAAGACATTCTGGTTCTGCTTGATCAGGCTCGTGCCTTTGGATAACTTTGTCAATGCCATATCGACTGTAATCAAAACGAAAGAATACTGAGGTCGTATCAAAACAATTTCGTGTACTTAAGGCCCGTTATCTAAATCTCGCCTCGACCTTTTAGCTGCGTCACGATGGTGCGTTGCGAGCAGAGAAAAATAAATAAAAGAGAAATATTACATAATTCATATTTTTTAAAGCTTTCCTAGTCTTCGCATTATTAGCAGGCTCGCATTATTAGGTTAAGTACTGGCTTGACCTCATGTTAATTCCTAACCCAAAGCAATTACCAAGCAGATTTTAATTTTATTAACACGTAATAATGTGCTATTGATCGTGACCAGCCTTACCGTTCGAATATGCGCGTATTTCGTACGCACTGACTCGCTCTCTCAACAGGAATTGGTATCAATTACTAATAATTTACTTCAATCATCGTACAACGCTATTCTCGCATGTGTCTGTAAACTCAGCTGGCGTTTTCGAGAGGGAGGTGTTATATAAGACGCAACCAAACAAGCATTTCACCGTACGTTGACCTAAAATATATACGAAGCACGCGATATTCCAATCGATCAAAACAAGGGTAAAAATAATGCGTGACCAATTTTTTATTGCTCATTAATTGCTTTTCTACATTTCAGTGGATTTGCAAAGATTTCAAAGAGCGTTCTCAACTTGAGTTCTGTTGGTTGCGGAATCAGACCATCATCACGTCTTCTTTGAATCCATTTGGAAGGTTTTGGGTGCGCACTTTTATAGAAGAACAACAATGACCTAAAGCCTCTGCCAGTGGAACTATTGTTGCTTGGGAACAAGATGTTAAGTACAACTTGAACATGGAGCAATTGATCTTCCACACTCTCAGGCACGGATTCCAGCACCAGATATGCTTTGAAAAGTTTAAAAATACTTGTAAAATTTAAAAATCGAATGGTCGGGTGGTGTCTACCTTGAAAGCTAAGCACGCGAAGCTGCAGCCAAGGCATAGGGCGGCGCATGGGGCTATAATTACAGACATGAAGATGTAACAACAATTCCTTGAAACTAAGAAGCACTGGTTGCTAATTCTCCAAGCGCATTCTGGGCTTCGGGTAGTATCCGGTTCTCCGATAACATCCTCCCAAGACACCTACAAACTACTTTGTTACTAATTTAAATTCAATTCTTACTGTTTTTTTGGTTGCCTGAAGATGTTGATTTAAAGATTTAGGGTCTCGGTCCTCCAGCTCTAGCGAAGGGTTGGACATCGTGCGCCGCTCAAATATTTTCTTGGACTGTAAGTGAAACAAAACCTTCGGCAGCTTTAAGACTGACCTATACTTACGATTTAATCAACAAGTAAAGGGGCTCCTTACGTCGGCGCGCTAAAGTATAAAGTGGAAAAATATTGATTTTTTAATGCTCCTTATCTTTCTGCATCAACAGGCTAAGATTATATCTGCTAAAACTAACAAACAGTAACATTATCGCTTAGTTCAACAAAAGTACAATATAATTTTTAATGCAGATAAATCTAAAATTACATTACATTATTGTGAATATAAAGAAACAATTAAAAAAGTTCTCTATATTTAAGAATAAACATATACTAACAATAGTAAGAATAGAAATACTATATGTATATTAACATACAAACAAAATATGTTTACATTATATGCATGTATCAGGGACATCCACACCTTGATTTTTATATTTAAGGACTTCCCCATTTCTTTGCGTGGTAAACAAGAAAACCGTTAGAATTTGGATGCTGTGCTAATTGTGCGTGTGAGCTCAGATTCCTTAATTATATGGTAAATTAATATATAATTAAATTACATAATTCCAATCATTAATAACCATTGCAGACGGCTATTGTCCATAAGCCTTTTTATTCAAATTAAATTAATTTAATATAAATATATACACAATTAAATAACTAATATTAACTTTTCTACCCAAATTTAATATATTAATACAATAAGACCTCACATAATCCGGACTATTTGAAACCAGACAAATCGAGAAACTAACATTTTTTTTATTTAGTTTATTTTAATAGTGAATCCGGACTGATCGAGAATTACATAATAACAACGAATTAATTAATGCAGACGTTTTTATTTTATTTTTGAAAAAAAAATCTATTACAAAGTCTATTATTGATCTTTTTGCCCTTTTGTTTTATTGTTTTCTGTCGTTTACTATACGCGAAATTCGCTGTGTTTTAGAATCATGCTTAATCAGGAAATCAGGAATTGTAAGAGTAATAACTGAAAGACTGAAAATTTTCATCGTATACCTTTTTCACATTATGCTCTCCTGGTGTAAAATCCGCATAACCAAGCAACATTTTAGCTATTAAAAAATAGTAGTAAAAAATATGCTGCACTGCCGATCCTTGGAAAGCATCCAAATCTATTGTGCTATTTATTCCTGAAGGATTCTGTAAAAGGGCGTAGGGAACTATAATTTATAAAAGGATTCTATAAAATTATAGTTAACTTCTAGATTTGCTACCGATTTATCAATACCTTTGTTATCCTTGCTTTAGCAACTTACTCATAGATAAAATAGCATAGGAAACTATAATTATTAAAGAATTCTGTGAAATAGAATCTGTTTTAATTTCTACCGATTTATCAATTCCTTTGTTATCCTAGTCTTCGTAAATCCTTGTGTTCATCCCTCGAAGGGAGAAATAATTACTTTCGCTATTATCCTTGAAGGATTCTTTATTTTAGACAGAAATCTACAAAATAGAAGTAATCTAGTGGAATTTCTATTGATTAATCGCATCCTACCTTACCTAAGTTTATACTGGTCACTATTAGATGTAACTATTAACAAGGATGGACAAGGATGTAAGATCTATCCTGTTTCTCTGTCTTACACATGCGATTTTGTAAACTTATGCATTTTCGATCCTTGGTACTAGGAGAATAGCAATGAAAGCAGATAACACCGAAGATCCTAGATTCGTTGTTGTCGTAAAACGGTCTATTATCCTATAAATATATATAGAGTGAAAGTAGTTGACTATAATAAAAATAATAGTAAATTCGCATCTTTTCAGACTTTCTTCATTCATGAAATTTAAATTTTTAAATATGCTACAACGTTATGAACATAGAAGCGACTCAAGTGAATAAAGGCCTTTGAACTTATGAATTGACAAAACAATAATGATTCGCTGTTTTATTTTTTTAAATTATTTTACCTGAATAATATTAATTAAATAAATTAAACAAAATTAATTTTTTTTGTTTTATTTTAGATAAAATGTTGAAAACAAAACTAAATTTCTATGGATAACTTGAAAAATAAGTTAGTTTACAATTTTGACTATGCATAGTTTTTTTCCAACAACATTTAAGAGTGTAAAATAGAATTAATTGAATAATATTACTATTCAATAATGTATTTCTAAGCTCTTTGAGATTTTTGAGCGCAACGCATCAGCTTTAACTTTTATTTTTATGTTTATTCTAAAATGACCTTCTGGGTTTCGAAGAAAGGTAAGATAATAAAAAATCAAATTAGTAATTTGATATTTGTACGATGCAAGTTTAGCCACAACAATCTGTTGAACTTTGCACGGCCTTGAAATGGGCTATTTATTAGTCAATGCGCATGCGCTAGCCCTACACAGTCCTGGCTTAGAGAAGCCGATGAAGTGCAGAATTGTCAATTCAGGACAAAGCTGCTTTAAGTGAATGTGCTAATTGTACTGTCCGAAAGTTAAACGATGACCGACAAGGACAATTCATCAGAAGGGAGTAAGGTAGGAATTAAAGCCATACAGTGAAGTTGAAAGCTTGTTATTATGCAATTGTTGTCAGGACGCAAGCTGTAAGGCCGGATATGATGTCAAAAAGATTGAGACATTTATCGAAAATCATTCGTTGAGTGATGATCCAGAAGAGGATGTATCTCTTAAGGAAAATCTGCTCTTGCAGATAAATACATTGAACACTTTTAAACACTTAGCTATCAACTCGCAAAATCCCAACAACAGTGGCGCTTCATCAGTAAATACCAGCACACAGAACCAACTGGTAAATGAAATGATATTGTCTATGGACATAAGAATCATTCAATGGAAAGTATTAACTTTAACTATATTTTGATTTAAGAAGAATGATGGTAGCCAAGAGGTTCGTATAAAGACGGGTGATGGTCATGCTTTAAGAAGGTCTATTAAGAGATTTAGAAAAAGGCGCAGATTGTATTCACAAGACAATGATGATACAAGCAGTGATTTCGAGGAGAAATCGCGTATTCAAAAAAGGAGGAAACTAAAAATAACAGACTTAAAATATTTAAAGGTAAGTGCAATAAGTGAATAAGATTTGTACCAAATAAAGTATTAACAATAATTAACTTTTAATTTAAGATAAGTGACAGCGATACAAGCCAGGAAATTAATAAAAGTAAGCCTTCAGCAAAACTTAAAAGAAGATTTGCAAGAAGACAAAGGAATAAACGAAGTTTGCGTCCACAAAACGGCGAAAGAAGCACAAAAAGTGACTCAGAGGCATCGCTAATTATAAACAAAAGAAAACGAAGGAACAGTGGATTTTCTCCTGTAGATTCGAAGGTAGGTCCATTATTTTTCTGGTTATGAATAATTTTAACACGAATATTACCATAATTAACAATAACAGAAAATACGGTATGAGAGCGACAGTAGCCAGGAGGATCTTATAAAAAGCCCTTTATTAAGAAAGAATGTTCATATCTGCACTCCGCGTCCTCAAAATAATGATGAAACTGTAAGCAGTGACTCCGAGGAGGAATCGTCAATTCGAATCAGGACGAAACTGAACCAAATATATTTTACCAAGCCAGTGAAGGTAAATAGCTATACTATGCTATAACTGATGCGAAGGATAACCTAAATTTTGGTTGTAGCTACATTCTAGTAACTGTAGCCAGGAGGATCGTATAGGAACTCATTCAGAAAGGATGGACAATATATCTACTAAAAGAATGTATGCAAAAAAATGTCCTATTAAATTCGTTAATATTGCAAGTACAAGCAGTCAGACGGATGTGGAGTTATCTTTCAGGACGACGTTGAATCGGGGTGCTTCACAATATTTCACACATAGAGGGGTAAATAATCACTATTTTTAATAAATTTAAATTAATGAATGCTATTGAAGAATGAGGAAGAACACTTGGTTGGTTCTCAAAATGAATATGAATTTGATGATCAAGATTTTTCTATTGAAGACATGGAAGTGAGATCCATACTTTACAAGAAGAGTGCTGATAAAAATCGGTTCAAGAGTTGGAAAAAGGTATACCATATTGAGTTAACAAAAATTGAGTTTTTAATCATTTAACGGTATTACTTAGGCATTTGAGGAAGACTTCTTGCGTTTGAAGCAGGATGATCAAAACGAGGAGGATGAACAAAAAGAGCAGGTTGAGATTGACAATAAGGATGAGGTATGTGAAATAATTATCAATTTATCACCAATACACACTAGTTACCTTTAAGGATTAACTTAAATTGTGAATTAGTTTATGTAATAAGTTCAATCCTGTTTTCAGTTTGTTGGATTCGACTATGAGAAGGATGATCTTAAAGCGTTTTCAGAATGAGCAAAGAAAATTAAAATTCGAACTGTATTCAAATACATTTCTGTAACCAAATACTTAATATGGCCAAAGTTTAATTATTTTATATGTTTAGAATTCTAGAATTCTAATTAGTATTATTTTTATATGTAGATATTATAGATTTATTAAATAATTAAAGACACATCAATTTCTTTACATCCTATAACATTAAAACAAATTTAAGTTATCATCTTGATATAAATTTAAACATAAATAAATTAATTTTATGAAAAAAAAATAGAAATACACTTAAAATAAAATTCTTGTAGTCTTTCGAGGGCGATAGCATTTAGAAGAGCTGAAGGATTCCTTCTATTAACAATGGGATTTTTATTGATTTATTATTTCATGTTATAAAGCTCATACTAGCTACTAATTTATGCAACTAGTAGAGCAGAAAAGCATCTCTCTTTGACGTATTGGGTTTTGCAAACGTTTGCATTATTTACCATTACTACAAAGAAAATTAAAAGTGGTACTACAGAAGTATTGATTTTCTGAGCGTGAAGAAAACAGTTTCAAGGTGGGCGGGCAACATTTTACTTTTGATTCTTGTTTCCAAGTTAGTCTTGTCAGTTGAACCTTGAAATGAGCTCGCAATCAATAGGTTTGTGTCATGGGTCAAAAATGCATAGATTTGCAAAAATGCATATCAGATCTTGCACTTTTGTTTGCATACATCAACTAGTAATAAGTATAAGATCAGATAAAGTAAATTAAAAACAGTAGAGAGTTTATTAGATTCCTTCTAAGGTGTAAAAATACATTAGGGGTTAAAGGACCAGGTAGAAATGCAGTGATAATAGTGTCATAAAAGTTGAACTCAGGAGGATAGGTTTAACCATTTATCCTATGGCATCCTTAGATCACCCTTCCTATCATATCAATCTACCATTTTCAAATTCACCTTTGATGTAAAATAAAAATAATATTTTAATAAATAAAGATAGATCTGTTCGTATAAATACAAAATAAATACATATTTGTTATTATTTAGAAATTAAGAATTCTTAATGTCTTAATTTCGTACTACTACTTTCCGACAAGCTGTGTCCAATTCCCGTTCGTTGATTTTTTTTAAATATGTTATAATATGGATTTTTTACTATAGTTCCAGTTTTATGAGAACTTATTTTATCATTTTGTTTTGCAAAGATTTTCCTCCAAATGTCAGTCTCTAAAAACTATTATTAAAATTTTAATGAGATAATAAAAATATTGTTTATTCCTTTTACTTACATGATAGTAGCTGTTACATTTATTATAATATGGATTTAGAACAAGGAAGATATTTTTCCATATGTAAGGATTTGATAAACTTTTGCTCACTGGTCTTCTATGCAACTTCTTCTTTAAGTTGAGCGATTTTTCTTTATCATCACTACTGGATACATGTCCCTCGTGTCCATCATTATCTTGCTGTAAATGTTTCATTGTATAATTATAATTAATTTTATTCATAAAGAATAACTTCTTCAAAATACAATATTTTTACTCTTTCATAGTCTTACAAGGTCAAGAATGTAATTACATCTTGCATCTTAATTAATCGAATAATATTAAGATAATTTATTTTAAAACTTCTTACTTAATTTCTTGCTTCACTTTTAACATCATTATTTCATATTTAAATCAAGCAACTACATAATTATGAAAAAAAAAAACTTACTTTCTTTGATGTCGTTGGACTTATTCCCCTCGTATATTCTATTTCATTATTTGAAGAACTGTGATTTTGAATACTGTCTAGCGTTTCTACATGATCCACCTTACTGTCGTCCTTGAATCAGAATTTATTATTACAGGAAATCATTCGAAAAAAGGATTCTAATACTATATTTTGTACAATGTTTTTTTTTACTTACCGCGGCCGTCAATGTTTTCATATTTTTTAATACAAGAGTATTTTTCTCATTGATGTTGTAGTTAGGACTTTCACCAGCTTTATAGAACTGCTGTGCAATAAATGTAGAAAAGTCTGTGGCAATATCATCATCTGAGGTTGAAGCAAAGCATTCATCTTCCTAAAAGAATTCGTTATTTATTATTAGCTATTGCATTAGTAATTATTAGTGGACAATGAATGTAATACATAAGTAAGTACAGTTTTCGATTAGTACGTTTACAAAACTATGCGGGATACAGGCGGAACCCAAAGTAATTTAACTTTTTTTGTTTCAAAACAAACTCAACTCACACCTATGTTTAAATTTCCGAAGCACTTTTGTTTCAAGAAAGTAAGAAATTTCTCAACACATCTAATTATTGGCTCCTCCAAGAAGGAGGTGGATCGTAATTTTTAATAAAAAAAATAAATATTGAAAATTACTGGTAAGTGATTACGATGTAATTCTGTATTTCTTCCTACCTGCTTCATTTTTTTTGTTGTCGGTCCTTGCTCTGCACTGAAAAATTTTTCGGCACTTTCTTGACTTGTCGTTACTTTACTCGTCGGAATTACCAGTCCAATTTTCCAACGGAATCTATGACACAGGGTTAACGCATGCGCATTGTAATAGATTTCAAAATTTTGAAAACCCCATTATTATCCTATTGTCAGTGGCGGATCTCTATACAGGCTCAAATTTTAAAATGGATTCACATCTTTAATACCCTTCAAGAAAACACCATTCCCATCATCATTTATTTAATAGATGCCTAGGAAATATTGGAGGAAAATGAGTTATTATATTATATTTATTTACCCTTTGGACGACCAGATTTATTTACCCTATGGAGGGCCACAAGAAAGATCAGGCAACGGAAGCAGAGATTCGCCACTTCGTAAGTCGGATGGCATCTAGGCGGACGCAAAGCGGGAAAGGCCGAGTTGTTTGCTGAACATCTTTCTGAAGTTTTTCGACCTTTCGGATGGGAGTGAGATACATCAGTAAATTCCTTCAACAAGTCAAATCCCCCATAGCTCCTTTCAAGGTGAGAGAGGTGGAGGATATGATCCAGCGAGGTCTTAAACCTAGGAAGGCACCTGGCTATGATATGATCACCACGGTTGCCGTCCGTAGGTCTTAGAATATTGTCGCTCATTTTTAATGCTGTGTTGCGACTGGGATGTTTTCCGGACCATTGGAAGGTGGCCCAGCTTATACTTGTTCTGAAGCCAGGAAAGCCAGCGGAAATTGCTGCCTCTCATTACAGTCCTATTAGTCTTCTGCCGATTATGGCTAAGCTGTTCGAGAAGTTGCTACTACGTAGACTGAGACCTTGGCTACTAGAGAACAACATAATTTATGTACACCAGTTTGGATTTGGAGAGCGACTGTGGAGCAAGTGCACAGAGTTGTGGATTGCTGCTTTTCTTGACACATGACATGAGGGTTTGCACTACAAGCTAAAAATAGTGCCTCCCAAACGTATACTACGATATTCAAATCGTACCCGATGGGAAGGATGTTCCAGGTGAAAATAAAGGACGAATTAATATCATTGAGACCAATACGATCCGTTGTACCACAGGAAAGTGTATCAGAACCCTTACTGTATGTGATCTTTATAGTTGACTTAATTCAAAGATACCAATCGAAGACACTAAGGTTGATCATAAACGCACCATTCCACAAAGAGATAAAAAAGTTACCACAAATTACCATCATCGACTGGAAGATCACCCTAACCACCTAGCAGCAGGGTTAACCGATACAATTAACCATCGACAAAAGTTAAAGCGTTTCAAGCCAGAAGACCTACAAAATTGGTTTCAATAAGTGAGAAGTATGCTCGAAGTGAGGAAAGGTTGGTGACCAATCTTTTAATTGCCAGTACTACAGCTTATTATTCATAGGGATAGATTGCTGGAATTTAAATAAAAAATAAATAAATAAAACATTTATTTAAACAGATACAATAATACAACTAAAAACTAATATAATAATTTGATACTATGTACGATACCTATTTAATTTAAAATATGTTAATGTCCAAACCTTCTTAAGAATATGTTAATAATGAATATTATCATATGAAATTGCTGCTTAAATGTGATCCTCTTCCTATCCTTTCTTTTCCTTTATATAAACCGATTTTGCTTGAACGCTATTATATTTTTCAGTATCACCATGTTTGATTTGTAGTTGATATTTTTTCAGCATATATAGTTCCAGAACCTAGTTAAGATGATTAGTTATTATATAAAAAAAATAATTTGCAAGCAACTATTTTATTTACAGAAAAACAATTTGTGTTTTATAGAGGTAATAATAATTTACAATTATTTTACATACCTTATCGCTCTTCTGGTATTTATTATAATTAGGGTTTATGATTTCCTGTTTTACTTCCGTCGTTGAAGATTTTTCTTTTTCGGCAATATTCACCTGTTTGTCAGAAAATAGGAAGTAATAAATTTATTTTAATAAATTGAAAGCAATCTTCATGAATGTGATCATATATGTACCTTGCTCATATCTGTTTTCATAGTCTCTTTTGGGCTACAACTTTCTACCATTTGCTTCGGGTTTTTATCCATTACTTTTGATATTTCTTTTTTCTCGCTGGAGGAACTTTCTGGTTGGCATGGCAGTAATTGAATTCTAGGATCCTTCATAGCCTATTAAATTTTGTAAAATAAAATTAACTTTGAAAAATATCTTCCTTCTTAATTGAAAGCAATCTTTATAAATGTGATGAAATCTGTACCTTGCTGTTATCTGTTTTCATAGTCTTCTTTTGGCTACAACTTTCATCCATTTGCTTCCGTTTTTTATCCATTGCCTTCGATATATCTATTTTCTCGCTGGAGGAACTTTTAGATTTGCATGTCTTTTTTGGGCTACAACTTTCTTCCATTTGCTTCCGTTTATTATCCATTGCCTTCGATAATTCTATTTTATCGCTGGAGGAACTTGCGGAATTACTTCCTTCTAATGGAAATCTATTATCCTTCATAGCCTATTAAATTTTGTGAAATAAAATTAATTTTGAAAAATATCTTCCTTCTTAATTGAAAGCAATCTCTATAAATGTAATCATATATGTACCTTGTTCAAATCTGTTTTCATAGTCTCTTTTGGGCTACAACTTTCACCTATTTGTATCTGTATTTTATCCACTGCCTGCGATATTTTTATTTTCAAGCTGGAGGAACTTTCAGAATTGCAAGAAAGTAATTGAAATCTAGAATCCTTCATAGCCTATTAAATTTTGTGAAATAAAATTAACTTTGAAAAATATCTTGCTTCTTAATTGAAAGCAATTTTTATAAATGTGATCAAATCATGTACCTTGCTCATATCTGTTGTCGTAGTCTTCTTTTGGCTACAACTTTCATCCATTTGCGTCGGGTTTTTATCCATTGCTTTCGATGATTTACATAGAATTAATTTAAAACTAGGATCCTTCATAGCCTATTAAATTTTGTGAAATAAAATTAACTTTGAAAAATATCTTGCTTCTTAATTGAAAGCAATTTTTATAAATGTGATCAAGTCTGTACCTTGCTCTTAAATATGTTCATAGTTATCTTTTGGCTACAACTTTCATTCATTTGGTTTGGGTTTTTATCCATTGCCTTCGATATTTCTTTTTTCTCGCTGGAGGAACTTTCTGGTTGGCATGGAAGTAATTCAATTCTAGGATCCTTCATAGCCTATTAAATTTTGTAAAATAAAATTAACTTTGAAAAATATCTTCCTTCTTAATTGAAAGCAATCTTTATAAATGTGATCAAATCTGTACCTTGCTGTTATCTGTTTTCATAGTCTTCTTTTGGCTACAACTTTCATCCATTTGCTTCCGTTTTTTATCCATTGCCTTCGATATTTCTATTTTCTTGATGGAGGAACTTTCGGAATTCCATGTCTTTTTTGGGCTACAACTTTCTTCCATTTGCGTCCGTTTTTTATCCATTGTCTTCGATATTTCTATCTTCTCGCTGGAGGAATTTTTGGAATTACTTGCGTCTAATTGAAATCTAAGATCCTCCATAGCCTATTAAATTTTGTGAAATAAAATTAACTTTGAAAAATATCTTGCTTCTTAATTGAAAGCAATTTTCATAAATGTGATCAAATCATGTACCTTGCTTTTATCTGTTGTCGTAGTCTTCTTTTGGCTACAACTTTCATCCATTTGCGTCGGGTTTTTATCCATTGCTTTCGATGGTTTACATAGAAGTACTTGAAATATAGGTTCCTTCATACCCTATTAAATTTTGTGAAATAAAATTAACTTTGAAAAATATCTTCCTTCTTAATTGAAAACAATCTTTATAAATGTGATCAAATCTGTACCTTGCTTGTATCTGTTCTCATAGTCTTCTTTTGGCTACAACTTTCATCCATTTGCTTCTGTGTTTTATCCATTGCCTTCGATATTTCTATATTCTTACTGGAGGAACTTTTGGAATTACTTGCATCTAATTGAAATCTATGATCCTTCGTAGCCTATTAAATATTGTGAAATAAAATTAACTTTGAAAAATATCTTCCTTCTTAATTGAAAGCAATCTTTATAAATGTGATCAAATCTGTACCTTGCTCTTATCTGTTTCCATAGTCTGCTTTTGGCTACAACTTTCTTCCATTTCCTTCCGTTTTTTATCCATTGCCTTCGACATGTCTTTTTCGGAAACGTATCTAAGTAATTCAGATCTAGGACCCTTCAAAGCCTATTAAATATCGTGAAACAAAATTAACTTTGAAAATACCTTCCTTCTAAATTAGTTCATATTCATACCTTGTTAACCCTCGATTGATATTGAATATCTGATTCTGTATTTCTTGCAAGGTTCTCTGCCGATAAACCAGAGCTAGATTCCAAGGTATTACCTTCTTTAGAAGTTCCAATATTGCTATTACTCGTAAAACGTTTCTGAATATCTTCTGCCATCATCTAATTAATTTATTTAATATCATTAGTTATTACACAAAAAAAATGGTTTGCAAACAACTACTTAATTTAGAGAATAGAATATGTGTTTTCTAGAGGTAAAAATAATGTATAAGTATTTGACATACCTTAGGGCTCTTTAATTGGTTTATTTTTTCGTCTTCTCTACATTTTTTGAAAAACGCATTTTCAAATTCTACCTTCCTATAGTACCTACAGAAGAAACAGTAGCAACAGGAACTATCTAATCTTTTATTTTGTTGTAATGGAGGATCCTTCGGTACCTATTAAATTTTGTGGAATAAAATAAAATTTGTAAAATAGCTTCCTTTTTAATAAGTTCATACCCCGTTGAAAATATATTGAAAGTCAGAATCGTCATCTGAAATTGTTCCTTCAGATACCTCAGAACTGCTATCTTTTGTATGGAAACTGACATCTTGTTGTATATCTTGATGCACGATCTAATTGATTTATGTTATTGAGATATCATTATCAATATAATTCTTATTTACTTCTGATAATTTTATCTTGTTCATAGGTATGAAACTTACCTTTCTATTGCTATTTTGAATAGAAATAATTTCATCTAACACTGGCATGGACAGTTGCTCTTCTACGACAGTACTTGAAGTACTTGGATCAGCATTAGGCTCTACGCAAGTAGACAATTCTTCTTTACGTAACACGTTAGTTGTCTGTTTGGAATTCGTTCCCTCGTAATCCTCCTGGATTGTATCATCGAAACATACCTTTAATTAAAATTTGTCATTAATTACAAGCATTAAACAATCTTATTTCCTTTAGACAATATCTCATACTCAATTTTGATATATTTATATTATATTTATTTTATTTATATATTTTTCTTATTTAATACTTTCTGAGTAATTTAATTTTATTCATAGGTATGAAACTTACCACTTCATGATTTGTCCGAATTTCGTTCATTCCCTTTAAATCTGGCATATATAGTTGCGCTTCTACGGCATTACTTGAAGTAGGAACAGGCTGCACGCAAGTAGTTAACGACTCTTCATTTGTCGTCACGTTTGTTGTATGTTTTGAGTTCGATCCCTCGTAATCCTCCTGGATTTTGACATCGGAACATATTGTCATCGGAACAAGTTGCGCTTCGACGACATTACTTGAAGTAGGAACAGGTTCCACGCAAACAGTTAATGGCGCTTCATTTGTAGTGACGTTTGTTGAATGTTTTGAATTCGTTCCCACGTTATCGTCCTGGATTTCATCATCGGAACATACCTTTAATCAAAATTTATCATTATTTACACGCATTGGACAATCTTACTTCCTTTAGACAATACCCCAAATTCAATTTTGATATATTTATATTATAAGTCTATATATTTTTCTTATACTATTTAACTTACAGGGTTCTGTTCTTCCTCATGAGGTGATGGAACTTTGCATGAATTTTGTAAATTGTCATTACTTTGATCTATATGCTGCGAGGTGCTCACAAATAAGTCCACCATCTTCATAATGAACTCTTTTGTCTTGTTGCCAGTATTATGTAGATCCTTCGTTATTTCTTTTGCAAATTGTATGTCTTCTTCTATATCAACCATGGCTGCATTATTACATGTGTCCTAAAGTAGAACGCAATTAGATGAGACTAGTTTTAGAATATGTACATACCAGATCCATTTCAGCGGAGTTGCTTTTCTCTGCCATCGCAATTTCACAATGACGGGTGTGCAAATTGTGGTAGCTGTACCCTGAGTCAGCAATCCTACTTTGCACTGACATTTATGACATGACATGAACGCATGCGCTTTAATTCAAAGCTCACTTCAAGGTTGATCTTCGTAATTATTTTTTTATCTATTCCTTTTTCTAGTCTCCTGGTAACAATAATAACAAAGTTTCTCGAGTTCTTATCAATCAATAAGTACCTGTTTTCATTCATATTTTAATTTTAATGAGCCATAAACATTGCACAATATTATGAAAAAAATCCCAATGTGTCAAAGAGAGACCACAGTTCTAGTCTGCCCTCCTAGTTGCATATAGTAAATGTTTATGTAAAGTAGGAAATTTTTAATATAAAAATCATTCATTAATAATATTTATACCTATCAGCGTATGGTCAAAACTATATTTGGGTGATTTACTAGAAGGTAATAATGATTATTTATTAACTGCAGTAGTTTGCTCTTTATTCAGAATAACTTATATGACTTCTAGTTCAAATAAAACAGGGTGTTCATAAAATAGTAACTATATATTTATTCAAGAATTTTTATAACAATTTGATAAAAAAATCTTATAATTAAAAATATTTAAGTAATTCAAGTAGAAGTTAATAACTTCTAGTTCAAATAGAACAGAATGTTCATAAAATAGTAATAGTTTTTATAACAAATTAATACTTTGTATGGTGGATATTTGATAAAAATCTTATAACTAATAATATTTAAGTAACTCAAGTAGAAGTTAAAATATTTGTGATATTGAATCTCTCTCAATTAATGATCAGTCTTTTTTGTGTGATTTATGATGTAAATGGATCTTCTTGACTTATTAATAAGGCAGTAATATTAGTTTTCTTGGTTTTCGGATTTTCCTTTTGGCACTTCCTATAGGTTTTTTAATTTCCTCCTTCTTGTTTTTTATGTCGGGTTGTAACTAAAAACAAAATTCAAATTATTGATTAAAAAAAAAACTGTTGTCTTATAGTACATACCATTTGATTCGTTTCACTTTTTTCATTGGGTATATTTTGTTTAGGTAATTCCATTTTCGTTTTTTGAGAACTTTCTTTTTTAGCTTTGTCATGTTTTTTACTGCTGCTTTCCTTCGGTTTGTTAAACTAAATTATTTTAATGAGAATAACTTCTTGAAAAAATAATATGAAATATTTGATTAATTCTTACCTTGCTCTTGTCAGTTTTTAATTTCTTATGAGAATTGGTTTCTTTTTTGTTCGTTTTTTTCGCCTTGACTTTTGGTGAATATATTTCTGAGTCGCTACTGCTGGTATCTACATCGTGTCTATCAAAAACCTGAAAATAGTTTATTATATTTACTACCTTTAATCTAAATTTATTGTTATTTATACGCAATCTTCCATTAGATATCTCAAACTCAATTTTGATATATTTATATTATAAGTTTATATATTTTCTTTTTTACTACTATTTGGGTGTGTTTGTCTTCTTGATAGGTATGAAACTTACTTCTTCAAGATTCTTTCAAAATGCTATCATTTATATTTGTTTAATTCTTACCTTGCTCTTGTCAGGTTTTAATTTCTTATGAGAATTGGTTTCTTTTTTGGTCGTTTTTTTAGCCTTGACTTTTGGTGAATATATTTCTGAGTCGCTACTGCTGGTATCTACATCGTGTCTATCAAAAACCTGAAAATAGTTTATTATATTTACTACCTTTAATCAAAATTTGTCGTTATTTACACGCATTAGACAATATTATTTCCATTAGACAATATCTCAAACTCAATTTTGATTATAAGTTTATATATTTTTCTTATATACTACTATTTGGCTGTTTTTGTCTACGATGATTTTTTTTTGTTTAATTCTTACCTTGCTCTTATCAGGTTTTATTTTCTTATGAGAACTGGTTTCTTTTTTGTTCGTTTTTTTCGCCTTGACTATTGGTGAATATATTTCTGAGTCGCTACTGCTGGTATCTACATCGTGTCTATCAAAAACCTGAAAATAGTTTATTATATTTACTACCTTTAATCAAAATTTGTCGTTATTTACACGCATTAGACAATATTATTTCCATTAGACAATATCTCAAACTCAATTTTGATTATAAGTTTATATATTTTTCTTATTTACTATTATTTGGCTGTTTTTGTCTTCTTGATAGGTATGAGACATACCTCTTCATGATTCTTTCAAAATACGATCATTTTTATTTGTTTAATTCTTACCTTGCTCTTGTCAGGTTTTATTTTCTTATGAGATCTGGTTACTTTTTTCTTCGTTTTTTTCGCCTTTACAATTGGTGAATATATTTCTGAGTCGCTACTGCTGGAATCTACATCGTATCCATGAAAAACCTGAAAATAGTTTATTATATTTACTACCTTTAATCAAAATTTATTGTTATTTACACGCATTAGACAATATCTCAAACTCAATTTTGATATATTTATATTATAAGTTTATATATTTTTCTTTTTTTACTACTATTTGGGAGTTTTTGTCTTCTTGATAGGTATGAGACTTACCTCTCCAAGATTCTTTCAAAATACGATCATTTTTATTTGTTTAATTCTTACCTTGCTTTTGTCAGGTTTTATTTTCTTATGAGATCTGGTTACTTTTTTCTTCGTATTTTTTGACTTTACGATTGGTGAATATATTTCTGAGTCGCTACTGCTGGAATCTACATCGTGTCCATCAAAATACTGAAAATAGTTTATTATATTTACTACCTTTAATCAAAATTTGTTGTTATTTACACATATTAGACAATATTATTTCCATTAGACAATATCTCAAACTCAATTGTGATTATAAGTTTATATATTTTTCTTATTTACTACTATTTGGGAGTTTTTGACATCTTGATAGGTATGAAACTTACCTCTTCATGATTCTTTCAAAATGTGCTCATTTTTATTTGTTTAATTCTTACCTTGCTCTTGTCAGGTTTTATTTTCTTATGAGAACTGGTTTCTTTTTTCTTCGTTTTTTTCGCCTTTACGATTGGTGAATATATTTCTGAGTCGCTACTGCTGGTATCTACATCGAGTCCATCAAAAAACTGAAAATAGTTTATTATATTTACTACCTATTTATATTTTAATTATTTTTCAGTTATTAAACTTACTTTTCTACGGTGATTAATAATTCGCTTATATTTTCTTAATTTTGCAGCTGCGTTTCGAGTTAAAGTACTTGGACCATCAAAAATCTTCACGTACTTATTTATGGTACCTTCATATGAAGGTAATTTCCTTTTGTTTACCTTTTGCTTTACGTGATCTTCCTGGCATTTCTCCTTAGTATGTACCTTAAATATCAGTTTGTTTTAAGCTTAAGTATAGTTATTTTTTGGCTAAAAATAGTTATTTTATCCATACAAACCTATACCTCAAATATTATTATTAATTACTATACTAAGATATGCCTATGCTGTTCAACGTCATTTGATCTACTGATTCATTCCGTTTTCTAATCTATTGGCTTCTTTTAAATTCCCTTATACTTGATTATCTAAAGATCACTTCATTTTCATCCTATTTACTTAAGACTATAATTATGAAATTCGTGAGTAATTTGTTAAGCTATTACCAATGTCTACTCTGTGAGGCTTATTGCATACTTATAATTTAGATAATTTATATATTTTTTCTACCTTTTTAATATTGGTGCTCTTTTTATTTCCTGACATCATTCTTTACACTGAAATTGACGAAGTAACAACTAGGTGCGGCTACTTTACTCTGACTCAGCAAGTCTTGTCACAGCTGTGTTCTGTGTGACAGCGTATCTCAAGGTCGAGCAATGTCAAAGATTTTGAAATTGTTATTAAAGCTTTCTTAAATATCTAATTGTTACTTTAATGAAATATTTTATGAAAAACTTAATTTTGTCTGTCCTAAAGACATAGTAAAAAAAAACAATCTTTGTCAGTTGTTGATTACCAACTGTTTAAAGTAAAAGTGCAGGTTTCTAAGACAAACAGCATGAGGCTTATCGACAACATAAATTTATACCAAGATGGTAAATCTGTTAAAAACTTTAGAATTTAAATGTGAACGTACAAATGTTGAATGATGATCGTGCGCATCTAAAAACTGCAACGTCATCAGAAAACATTCAAAAAGTCCTGTATCATGGATTAACGAATGAAAGTACGCAAAATAGTTAAAATGATGAATAAGCTTCGTGCTATTGATAACAAACGCATATGAATTTCTGAAGCAACTTTGGATCATTTTAACACGAATAAAATTGATTTTATTCGTCGACTTGTAACTATGAACAATGGTTCAAGTGATAGTGATAGTTTCATCAGCAAGAAAGGTTTTGGGATCAGTTTCTCTGAATACAAAGAAAATTTTGTTGAACTTTTTTCAAGATCCGTCCTTTCCATTTTGCTTTCAAAACTTTTCAAACTGCATAAATTACTGAAGATAGGAATTAGTTATAAATAAATCTATAGGTATTACAGCACTTTACTTTTTATTGGGAATAACTTCATCAACAACTTTATAATATTTCAGCATAAGTTATTATAATTTTAAGATCAAATCCTTGATAATTAATTCAATTATTTTTGATGTATGAAGATCATAGATTTTGGTTTATTAATAAGGTGTCTTGCGTAATTGCTTTGGTTTTGAACTTTTCCGTTTTGCGCTTCCTGAAATTGTTTTGTGAGGATTCTCCTCAATTTTCATGTTATTACAAAACTGAAATCAGAATTAAAATTAATGAACAAAAAATTATATAATTATTTGATATACCATCTGAATTTTTTTGTATTTCTCTTGAAGTATATTTACTTGATTCGAATTCAGTTTGATATTTGTAGATCCTTCTTCGTTACCTTTCTTATGTGGTGTGGAGATGGTATTTTTCTCTAGTAACTGGTTATTTTATTTGAATTAGAAAATCTTTCTCGAAAGAGACCTTATTTTTTTTATATACTAACCTTGCTCATGCTCGCTTCCATATTTTTATATTTATTCCAATTGGCTTCTTTTGTGTTGAGATTTTTGAACTTTAGGATTGGTGATCTTATTTCTGAATCGCTACTCGAGGAATCGGAATCGTGTCTTTTTCTTGGCTAAAAATGTTTTATTATATTTACTACCTTTATTTATAATTTAATAGATTGCATACCATAAACTTATTCATGAATCCTATATTTTTAGGGTAATTTACCATTCGCTTCCACCTTGTCCAGGTTTGCATGGATCGAGGTTTGGCGCCTACGCCAGTTGATGTACTTGGACCATCATAAATCCCTATATACCTATCATCTTCATTCGAAGGCACATTCGTTACCTTTCCTGTATGCGTTCCCATATTATCCTCTTGATTTGGATCAGTAGTATGTACCTTAAATCACATTTTATGTTAGATAAAAATGCTCATTATATCTATCAAAAATTCCTGATCAAAACCAAGTCTTATTTACTAGGAGACTTTGTACAATTTTGTTTGACTTGCTGTCTTCTCATACTAAATGATGCTAATATTTTGAATTCTTCAAATTTTCTTAAGCTTGATCGTAAATGCATGATTTTATATAGTAATTTTTATAATTTTTTTGTTGTAATAAAAACCAGAATTGATGAGGAATTTGTTTGTAAATATAAGTTTCAAATATAGGTAATTCCTACCTGATCATTTAAGTTAGACTGGTTGATTTTCGCCATGGTTTTTTACACTGGAATTAAAGTATTGAGTGCGGCTACCTTACTTTGATTAAGCAGTTCAGCTCATGAATGACAGACGTATGATTTTGAAAGCGCATTTAAAGGTCGAGCAAAGTCCAACGTTTTGCTATTCTTATGTAAACTTTATTAAAAAATAAAAATTATGATTATCAAATGTTTATTTTGTATCATATTCTATTAGGATAATATTTCAATCGCATCTTGTTGATATCAATGAATAGAAAACTCCCATCCGGTACTTTCGTACTTATCATATCAAATTATATTTTGTTCTTCAGACTCAACTATAAAATAATAAATGTGCTACAAAATCTCCTATATATTTGTTACTTCTTAATCAATCTTTATATACTTAACAACATGAAAATTTTATAAAGCTTCTTCAAAGAATTTGAATTTTCCCGGCTTTTAAAAAATCAATACTTCTGTAGTATCTGTTTTCATTCCTATTCTCCTAGTAGCAAAGATCTAAAATATCTTGGCGCTCGTAGTGGCTGCTGGCATGAAACATATATTTTCCTTAATTTATTTTATTAATCTATTGAAAAACAGGTATACCACTATAAAAAAACGTGAGCAGGGTGACCAGATGTCCCGATTTTTCGGGATTTGTCCCGATCTTTGGTGAGACGTCCCGAATCGTAGTTTTGGGACAGTTGAATTTAAAGTATAGAGAAGAAAACAAAGCTAATTGAAGAATCCGAGTCATGATGTCACGATTTTTGATTGACCCAAGGAATTAAGACGCAAGCAAAATTTAAAATGCAGTTTTGAAGTTTTTCTTTTACATTTTTTGTACGGTATATAAAATTTCATAGTGATTCGAAGTGTTGCAAAAAATTTGTCAATTTTTTTTTCTTGAGACAAAGTATATATGTTTTTACAATCACCTCGCGTGAACATATTTTATTTTAGAGACAGTACATATGCCTGTATGTAGCCACATATTTTTTATTTGTAAGAAGTGAGATTGAATAAAAAGAGGTTATGAAATCTTGCGGGAAATTTAAATATGGATATTAATTAACAAATCGAGTTTGCTACAAAGAAGCTTGAAGATTTCGTCGAATTGTTTCTATTGGAGAAAGTTATAAGATTTTAATATTTCTGAGCAAAAGTACAATGATTTCCGATAATAATGAGGTGATGAAAAAAATAGATAATTATGTAATAAATTAATGATTTTCATTTCAGGATGTCAGCAATGAGATCAAAGATAACGTTATGGAATTTGCTACATTTATATCAAGAATCATTCATAGTGTTGGCTCCAAGCATAAAAGATTTTTGAAATTGGTGTTGCTTATATATGTAAATTCATTAAACGCCAATCGTAGTGTTAAACAAAGGAAGCATCATTCCAGAAGTACACTGAACCAATGCGTAAGTTACATAACTTAAAAAAATAATAGACCAAATAATATATAAACTAATGATTTTTTGAAATACAGCAATTATTAATGTTAATTCGATTTTAGTTTAAGGAATTTGAGTCAGAGAGAAGTGTAAATGAATATTTACTTTCATTATTTCAACAGGATGATCAGGAAAATTGTTTTACAAACGAAGATATTGTAAAAGCAGCATCGATTCTTAACTCACAAATGTCGTTCCCAAATGATGATGATTCATTTATTTCAAAAGTAAGAAGATTTTTTTACTATGAATGCATTTAAGTATATATATTTTGCTTGAAGGTTTCACATAAGGAAAGTGATGTTCCTAAAAGGAGGTGCTATTCAACAAGAACGCAAGTACTGAAATCCAAATTTGGGTACATTAGGCGGCGTGGAAAATATAGTCAGTCACTTCCAAATAAGAAAGATTTTTTACTAATGAACAAAATGAATTCTATAGACTATGGCCAGAGTCTTCTAAATTTGAAAAAATGTTTACCATTAAACAAAAGCGATGATTTCAAAGAAATTGCTACAAGTAGTACCATTGAAGTAAATGTGCCCAGCGTGAACACGCAAGGAAGTGTAAATTATAGCCAGAGTCTTCCAAATTTGAAAGAATGTTTACCATCAAACAAAAGTGGTAATTACAAAGAAATTACTACAAGTAGTACCATTGAAGTAAATTTGCCCAGCGTGACCACGAAAGGAAGTGTAAATTATAGCCAGAGTCTTCCAAATTTGAAAGAATGTTTACCATCAAACAAAAGTGGTAATTACAAAGAAATTGCTACAAGTAGTACCATTGAATTAAATTTGCCCAGCGTGAACACGCAAGGAAGTGTAAATTATAGCCAGAGTCTTCCAAATTTGAAAGAATTTTTACCATCAAGAAAAAGTGATAATTCCAAAGAAATTGCTACAAGTAGTACCATTGAAGTAAATTTGCCCAGCGTGAGCACGAAAGGAAGTGTAAATTATAGCCAGAGTCTTCCGAATTTGAAAGAATGTTTACCATCAAACAAATGTGATAATTATAAAAAAAATCCTACACGTCGTACCATTGAAGTAAATTTGCCCAGCGTGAGCACGAAAGGAAGTGTAAATTATAGGCAGAGTCTTCCAAATTTGAAAGTATGTTTACCATCAAACAGAAGCGATAATTCCAAAGAAATTTCTATAAGCACCAATCTTGAAGCAAATTTACCAATAGTGAGCAAGCAGGGAAAAGTAAATCATAGCCAGATTCTTCAAAATTTTTATTTACCATTAAAGAGAAACGAATATTCAAATGATTTTTTTACAAGCATTGGCATAAATGATTATGTAAATTATAACCAGATTTTTCCAAATTCGAATGAATTACCATCACAGAGAAAAGAATATTATTATAGAATGAGTACGAGCAGACCGAAACTAAAAGCAGTCCACAGATGGGTAGGTCAAATGTCTATGAATGAGACAAGCGTAACTTCGAGAATAGCACTTGAACAATTTTCGATCATTTATTTATGTAGATTCTAAAATCTGCCATAAACAAAACAAGATTGCTGTGAAGTTAGTTTATCTCATTAAATTTAATAATTGATTTGTAACTCTATTTTTTTTTTCAAGGTATCCAAATATAATAACAAACATGATAAATATCATATAAATAATAATATTGATTTACTAAATAGTAACGAAGTAATTTCAATAAGTTCAAGTAGTGATGATGATGTTGAATTTGTACCCTTTACTAGGAGTCCGAACCAAAATGATGCAACATATAAGAAGTATAGAAAGGTAGGTCAAATAATTCTAAACAATATTGGTATACTTAATTCATTGTGTTTTAAGATAACGAGCGATGATATAACTAGGATAAGAGTAAATTCAGAAAGTTTGAGTGATGAATATTCTTCAAGTAATAACAACGAATCTTCTTTTATGTACGCAAGGAGTCCAAACCAAATGTATGCAAAATATGCTAAGTATAGAAAGGTTAGTAAATCATAGTATTTGAGAAAGTTTTTACTACTTAAATGATATTATGCCTAGAATATTGAATGTTTATTAAGATATATTTTTATTGGGGATAATTTGTTTTTTTAAGATATCGAACGATACTAAAAGTGAGGACTACAGTATAACATTCATTTCACGCAAAGAGTTACGACACAAAAATCCAAGAAATAGAAAAAGCTCAAAGGTAGGTCAAATAATTATGATCATTGGTATCAAAAAAAAAAGAGTGATGATAATTAATTTATTTATATAAAGTCTTCTACAAAAAACTTTTTAAATCATAGTTGTTGCTTTTCTATAATATATCTTTAATGTTAATTCAAGGGTACTAAACGTGGGTCCTGATTATAATGATGAAAGCTCTTCAAATAGCTTTAGAAATGTTAATCCTTGGAGACAGCAACTAAAAAAGTCAGAAAAGTAAGGTAAATTAACATAAACTGAACTGTTAAACTATTTTTTTATCTTATTTTTAGATATCTATAAACGGAAGTGTTCCTAAGAAAATTCTTAGGAATGAAGCCTGTTTATTTCCTAAAATAGACGAAACAGTTGTCAGCGTTTCAACCCTAAAAGAAGCCATATTTTTACAATTATGTATAACATATTAGTCCTTTATTATTGTTTTCTTTATAATATTATAGTAATGTTATTTTACAATGTTTGTTTTATTTAAATCCAAATCTCATAGAAGTGATTTTGGTACTATTCTTATAGAAATAGTAGATTTAAGATATATTTAAATCAACAATACAAATTTCTATCATTTCTTGTTTGTAAAGAATATTTTTAAATATTTTCTTCAAAGTTTTTTTTGTAGAATATAGAATTTTATTTTCTTCTTCTTCTACTACTCCTTAACTAGCTTCTTTCCTCCAAGGAGAGTTACTCAACACAAAATTTCTTCTTTTTCTTTACTCTCCTCACTTCACTTAGCTTGCGCTGTTTTCGCAATCTATCATTTCTTAAGTTATATAAGCTTATGGTTATTACTAATATATGCAACTAGGAGTGCAGATAAAGATGCAAAATTAGGTCTTTCTTTGACACATTGAGTTTTGCATTGTTTATCCTAACTATTGATTTTCTGGTCAAGTAAAAAACAGTCCCAAGTCACTTTTGATTCTGGCTACCAGGAAACTAGAAATAACAGGAGATGCGGAACTATATGCATTATTCATTGTAAGTACCAGGACACCAGAAATTAGAAAATATAGTTAGCAAAAATCAATACTTTACTTAACTTTGAAATAGGTTCTTAACAATACTCGTGCGTATATTTCTTTGCCATTGTTACCACTAGAAAGCAGTATTACCAATTAGGGATAAAACTATTACGACATTACGTGACAGCCACAAACAGCTCCAGTGTCCCGTAGGTGCGAATTATCCTTACCCGAAGTTTGTTTCCTCAAGATTCCTGGACATTTTATAGTAGAAATATACCACGATCAAAAAGTAAGTTTTTAAAATTAGTGGAACTCTAAAAAATATGTTTTTTTAAATCATTTTAAACTAAATTATTCATTTTTAAGGAAACGCCCATATCAATTACAAAATCTTGACCGTTTCGAATTCTTGAAATGGGCTGTTTCCTAGGGTGCATGCTTCAGACCTATATCTTAGTAACCATTGGAAAGCAGGACTGCTATTCTTAGTAGAGCAACAACAAGTCAAGAAAGGACAAATTTATTACATAAAAAATGGCTGACAACATAGAAATTAATCAGGTACATGATAAATAATAATGCATAATAATTTTATTTAATGGAATTCTTTTTTAGGAAATGCACGGAAATGTTATTTCGGATAATGACTTTTCCAATTATATTGCAAATAAATTACACCAAATTGCTTCCACACAAAAGCATTTCTTAAAATCTATGATAAAAATGTATGTAAATTCAGTGAAGTTGAAGGATACACAAAATATTACTACTATATCAGGTAATGGAAATGAGAACGAAGCTTCTGTATCACCTAATACAGAGTGCCTGGAAAATTCGGTAAGTCAAATAATGCACAAAATAGACTTAGTAAATATGAATTGTGTTCTGAATGAACCTTTGTTTATAATGCAATTTTTGATTTAAGAACAATATCGTGGAGGATCATGTAGGAACGGAAACCGGAAACACAAACAATGAAATTCCTAGTCAAAAGTAAGTAAATAAGATACAAAGAAAACGTATTAATAATCTCAGTTCTTTAAGTATTAGCATGGAAGCTGGACCATCAGTGATGGATACAAGTAGAATAAGTCCAACCCCAATATACAAAGTACGCATACCAACATATAAATAAGAGTTATGTTTAATGTTTTTTTTTCATTATTAATTAGATCATGGATAATGAGACAAGTTTAACTTCAGAAAATAACACTAGTGATGTTAATGACTTGAAAGTAAGAATCATTAAAATTAGTGAAACAGAAGATGTCAATGAATATAAGGGAGGTGAATCTAGTAGCGACTCAGATTTAAATTTGTTGAGCTTAAAGAAGAAGTTGAAGAAGAAGAAGAAGGAAATGAAAAAGAAAAAGAAAAAGGCGAAGAAAAAGAGGAAGAAGGAAAAGGAAAGGGAGAAGGAGAAGAAGAATAAAGAACTCCTCCAAAAACATGTCAAGTGTAGCAAGAACGAAACTTCAGATAAGTCCACCATTAAAGGAAAATCTAAACCTTTACCTAAACACAAGCTGATCAAAGGTCGTATTATCAAGAAATGTTTCTATAACCAAATTAAGCAGGATGAAAGCGTATGTCAAATAATTAAAAACAATATTATCTCTAGTAAATGTAAATTGTGAACTTCTTATTAATATTTTTTTATATGTTTCTAGGAACGTAGTGAAGACTCAAGTTAATGCAGATAACTAAGGATTTTTGCATAAAACTGAAACAAAAATCTTAAATAAGGACCAGGAATAGTTAAATTATATTTCGTGCACTCGAATCCTGATATTAGTTATATCAATATATCAAAAGTGAAATGGATAAGGATTGTTAATCTACAGAACTATTGTGGCTACATCCTATAAAACTGTCAGCCCATTTCATTTGGTGTTCTTAAATGTAGTGTAACGGAGCCAGTGCAATAATTGCTGTTCAAAACTGATACTAATAGTTTATTATATTGAAATAAAAGTTATTAATAATTAAATAAAACTGCTAGACTTACTACTATCGATTTATTATTACCTTTTTCATAGCTACAGATAGAGAAAAAAAGTTTATTAATTTTTGTACAATATACATCAGGTCTCTTTAAGACGTGGAACATAGCTTCAGTAAACCACTTACAGATGGATTCTTGTGGTCATCTTTTGGAGGGTATTCAAATAATTTGCTTTACTATTCATTAAGGGTTCTTTATATTCATATAGTGCTCTATAATTACAGATATAACTCTATCAAATAGAAGGAATTTACAGGGCTTTCTATTGATTAATCATTTCCTATGTTATCTAAGCTTATAATTGTCACCACTAGATGTAACTAGGAGCAAGGTGGACAAGGATGCAAGCATATATCTCTCTGTTTGACACATTCAGTTTTGCAAATCTTATGCATTTTTGATCCTCGATAATAGGAGAACAGGAACCAAAATAGGTAGTACACAAGTATTGATTTTCTGCAAAAACAAACAATTGTTTCAAACATTTAACAACTTTTGATTCTTGCAACCAGGAAACTAGAAATGACAATAGGTAATACAAAAGTATTGATTGACTGGTGATGCGTCAGCCGCAGAGCTAGGAACGATAGCTAACAATAATTGCTACAAAAAAATAAATGGAAATAAAAGATGAAATATAAAGTTGGAAATTTAAGATTGCCCCTAAAGACTAGAGAAAACAAATAAATTGGTAAGTTTTTCAACTAGATTTATGTTTGAAATCTGTTCTTTATTAATTATTTGTTTATGAAAATATAAATAATATCCTAATTTCTATTTCAAGTTATTGCACGATACGAACTTCATAAATGTATTGTCAGCTTAAACTTCTGAGGGCCCTGTGAGAGGTTTACTTGCAGATGATGTTGGTGATTCAAAGAGCTTACAGATGGTCTCGTAGAAGTTGAGTCTAAGGTTTGTATGTTGCCATGGTGATGTTGAATATGGTGTAGTAAGGTATAGAAAATATATGAAGATGATTACAGGATGTCTTTCGATCAACAGTATATTATTCTTAATCTAGCTTTCAGTTGCTACAAGCAAAGGTTGCTCTTCAAAGAGTAAGACTTGAACTACTTCAAAATGACAATTTCTATTTAAAATATTCTGGTGATATGATACATTCTTTTGTTAATACTAATTTTAATAGAGACCGATGTGGGCTTGCGATCATGAGATAATTGTTGATGATTTGGAGAAGTTCGGTGAGGATAGATAGGCTCATTGGATTCGGCATTGCGAGCCAGGACTGCATGGGGATAGACGGTTTTGTATTTTGGGACTCTTGAGACTTCCAAGTGACAATAGGACTAGGACTAAAAAATCAATATAATTTAATAATCGTTTATTTAAATAGCTTACATAATTATTGTATTTTGTACAATGTACCAATTTTAAAATACTGTGTGGTTATTAATATGGGAATTGACTTATGGTAATGGTAGGAATATTTTAGAAAAGAAAAAAGGTTGAAAGGTGTTAAAATGTTGTTGATGGATTCAAGTGGTAGGGTGATTCAAGTAGGGTCTTTTGAGTCAGCGATGCGTGCCACAACAGCAAGGGAAACTTAAATAGAAAAAGGGTCAGCTTAAGCGTTCTGAATAAAGAATTATATTTGGGTAAGAGGGCTGATTTGTCCCTGGATCGTAAAAATAAATAATACAAACAGAAGGGCCCTTAAGTGTGGTTAAAGTAAATACACTTAAGATGATTATTTTATTGTATGGTAATAAATTAAATTGGAACGAATACAAATTGAAATAATATATATCGGAGAATACAATTACGTAAAAATACATTTTTTTTATATATACCTTTTCATTTTTGGGAACTAGGGGCACACAGTAAGTGTGTGGGGAAATTTTTGTTCCTAAGTTGTAGCGTGTGGTCAACTAAAGTGCGGGACCACGTTCCGGGAATCGGGTTTATCGCATTTCCCGGAACTTGCAGCTTATTGACGCCTATGAGTATTGTCCTTGATAATGTCCTTCCACTGAAATATATGTTAATAAATGAATATACGATATTATTTTACAATAAATATTCAATGAAAATTATTTTCCCATTCAAATAAATAAAGTCGGAAAATTTCTCAAAAAAATAAAATTCTTCAATTATCAAGATGCAAGAGGAATTGCCTACACTAATTGAAAATGTTGAGTGTTGCAATAAGAATAAAATTTTAACCTCTTATAGTGCGGATAATCAGTTCCACCAATATCCCAGATTGTTTGAATAATATAGAATGTATCCATATTAGACAGACTAATATATTTTTTATGTAATTTCAGATTGATTATATTGAAAAGCTTATTTCAATATACATAATGCAGTCAACGCGTAGAAGGATGTTGTGTTCCCGATGTCCAAGGGATTCTCCGCTGATGGACAGTCACGTTGGTGATGTATAGTCATGAAGGGATACTCCATAGATGCAGGGATATGATTATATGGAGATAATTGTTGACGTGCAGTGGATTCACGGATGCTGGATTCTCCGTGGATGCAGGAATATGATCACATGAAGATGATTGTTGTCGTGACGCTGCTGGATGGTAACGTCGGTGATAATGGGCATATGCGGTGCGGTGATCTTGGTGTATTACGTATTTATAGATGTATTACCAAGATGATGTTGAAAATGGTAAAGTAAGGTAGAGAAAATATAAGAAGATGATGGAAAATTAGATAGAGAAAGGAATAGGAAGGATGAACTTGTTATCCCCTGGCTAGGGGGTAAGGGTTTCCGGAAATGAAGAGATTTATGGTCTCTCTACCTGTACTTTTATGACCGGATAGAAACTAAAAAAAAAGATAGTTTATTGGATAGTTTTGAAGTTTTAGCTGAAGTATTCTACTAATATATCAATTCCTTTATTACCCTAGCTTTCGTTACTCACCCATAGATACCTTCCCTTGCTCTCCACTGAAAGGTTTCATTTTTTTTATAAGGATTATTTATGAAATACAGCATTTTCGATACATATCATCTAAACTTGTAATTTATTATCTAAACATCTAATTAATCAGTAATGAGAGGAAAGACCTATGGTCCTTAGCTCCTTAGCTTTAAAACTTCATAAGTTCTTATTCTTTATAAGTTTTTATTTAAGTTTTCTATTATTTTTGCTTATTTTATTATGTTTTTTTTTGTATTTATTTATATTTATTATTCGTTAGAATAAATATTATTATTCAGTAGTGTGAGCAACTGACAGGAAGCAATATATATCTTCACACATGCGTCCTGTACATTAGCATTATTGATCCTTGCAAAAACACGACTAATGCACATATATTTTGCTCACTGAAAAAATTCACAATATTACTCAAAATATTTTGGCATACAATAATTCTTTTCAATTTATTTATATTAGTAGCCAATCATATTTTAAAAGGATTCAGTAAATTTTTATTAAAATTCAGTAAAACAAATTTCCTTTTCATTCTCATAACTCTGAATTTGTTGTAAATTGCAATTAGTCTAAAATAACGATTTTTTAAAATTATTTATTGTTGTATCTTTAAAACGTCTAAATAATCTTTGAATTATCCTTCCTGCATATACCAAAAAGTCCTTGAAGTTAATCCTCATCACAATCCTGAGTCAACTTCAATATCCAAATTATATCCATTGGTCATCATATTTTTTTGTACATCAAAATTTGAATCTAATTGAACGACACATCCTTGATTTCGTCCTTTTGATGATACAAAATTTATACTCGTTCTTCTTAAGTTTCGGAAGTAAAAAGCCATTTAGAATTTATGTTTTTCTAAGGATGCTATAAATATTATAGGAAGATGTTGCAAGTCTTCTCCAACTTAATAGACCTTTTTTTATCACCATTGGGTGGACAGTTTAGAGCTGAATCCGTAAATAAATTGACTTAAATTCTCCTTAATCGGCGTAAGCCTATCCTAATTAGGATTATTTAAATACTTAGGGTTGAAGTTACTTTATTTTATTTTTATTAAGGGTTTAATTAATCCCTTAACATTTGTATTCGTTCTTGCCAAACCCTGATTTTAATTAATTTGGTCCTTATGATGGGAATAACATAGATCCTAAACGTTCTGGTCCTTGCCAAATTAAGTAACTAGAATTTGGAGAATAGCCAAAATTTAATGGTTTTTATGTGCTTTTAGAATTTAAGGTTTTCCTTAATTTAAATGAAAATAGTAACTTCTTTTTAAGATTGAAGTTACTGGATTTTATTGATATTATTGATATATTACACGGACTTTATTTCAGCTCATTTCAATCGTTGTACTACGCATTCTGAATAAATATGTTGGTATCCATTATGATTTAATCTTGACATAGATTCTAAAAATATTATAATAAGTTGGAAGATTTGATGATCATCTCCCATTTGATAAACCTTGATTCATCTTAAATAGGTGTATAGCTTAAAGCCGAATTCGTCATTAATTTCTTATTCCAAGAAACCGTTGCTAATATAATCAAGAATATCTGTATGTAAAAAAAAAAATAAGAATGTATATTTTTTAAGAAAGAAGTTACTGGTCTTTACTAATTCAATGGATCGTTTTTGATCTTAAATCTATATAGCTCAATTGGCAATTGAATAATTGTAACTTGAAGCAAGCTTATATATTATAAATTTAAGTATTTAAATTGTGCTTTGAAAATCTTACAGAAGATAGTATGAGCTTTTATTATTTTCAACCTTGAGCTAGCTGGGCTTGTAGAGGTCTATGCGCATGCGAAATCCCCGGGTGTTCCTCGTCCATAGTTGCCATTGGAAACAGGATTGTGGGAACAGGGCGAGGCTGCTATATATCTAGGTTCAATACTCTTCATAAGTCCGTTCTAAAGTGAAGTTGCAAAAAGCGATGGCCGCTCTCAACGGAAATACCTCTCGCAAGGCGGTAAGATCAAAATGAAAATTACAATGATCAAAAATTTATAATCTTGTTTCAATTTAGGAGCGCGGCACCGGAATAACCGACGACGATATGGAGTTTGCTACATTTATAGCAGATATCATCGGTAGCGTCAATCCGGTCCATAAGATGTTCTTGAAGGTGATGATGCTCATTTATGTGAACACCATTCACACTACTCGCGATTTGAGACGCAATAACGAAGGCGAAAACAGCAGCAGCTCTGATAGCAGTGACTCCTCTTCCTCGTCTCATTCGACTAGACCGGTAGGTTTTTTCAAAATGGGTTAGGGATTTTTTTGCGCCAATGCAGCTTTTCTTTAAGTAATAAGTCTACTACCTAAGTAGATTTTTTTTGTAATTCGATTACTCGATTGTTTTTTTATTAAAGGTTGTGAAGACAGAAACTGGAACACAGGAGAGACGGGGAATGAAGAGATCTCATGCCAGGAGATTTTCTGCCAATGGCCAATACGCTATTTGCGGTAACCCAAACATTTTAATGATGAGCGACATTTTGACTCATCATCAGAATGTAGCAACCGCCTCAACTAGCAATGAAGATTCTCCGGCCCTAAATAAGTACAAAAAGGTGGGTAAAAAAAGCTGAGAACATTTGATCAATGTTCCAGTAAATAAAGAATGGAAATTTATATCTTTATTCTGAATTAAATAGATGCTGGGAAAGGATTTGCGCAAATTCATCGTTCCGGAAGAAATTCCAAGCGAAACTGAAGACAGTTCTTCAGATAGCGAATTTGAAACGGTTGAAGCCAACTAAATTGATACTAAAGGTATCAAGTAGACTAAGGTACGATGAACAAGATAGGCATACCTCAAGTTCTTTTTGAATTATACTTGAATACTGATTTAAGGTTTTTCAGGTCTACAGGAGAGAGGGTCCTAAAACATTCAAGGACGAAGAGGAAGCTTTTCATGTAAATAGGCAAATTTGGAATCGCACAGCCTAATTACAAAAGAAAATGTCAAACTTAGTATACCCTTTATCCCAGTAGTTAATAATATAATACATATATAAAACAAATCTCATCCCGTAGTAAACCATATTGACATATCTACTTTAATTATAATACTAATAATATATGTATAGTTCATATCTATACTAAACGCTTTATATTATTATTTTAATAAAATTAATATTTAATTGCATAAAACATGTGTTTCGTCTTATTTATTTACAACCAATTACAACCATTCAATATATTCGAATTCAAAATGTAATATTTATTTAAACCTAAATGACTAAACTCAATTATTACATTTTTCTATATAATACATTTTATTGTTTCATTTAGTCCTCTTCATTGTCAGTTCTCCAGACAATCCTTGGAACTGGTATTGTGAGAGAAGTTGTTGAATCTTTATGATGCTCTTTGTAGTTTTTTTTAAATTTTATAATCTCTTCTGGGATTTTATTATATTATGTAATACCCGAGACTAATAAACTCCTATTCATCATATTCGTTTTTCACAAATACATTTGTTTGCAGATCTATTAAACATTCTTTCTACCAAACATTATTATTTGAAATTTTGTTGTTGTAATGCTTTTATAATCTTTTTTGTGTTTTTGTTTCACCACACTTCAACACCATAGCACAATCTCGATATATATGGTACTTTGACATCTTGCACCTTACCGGAAGATATCTACCAACCCTCCCAACAGACCCAACAATCGATTTTTTTTCTTTTGTATATTTATATGTGTATGCCACATATATCAGTTTATTATTCAAAGTGACTCCTAAGTACTTTTCCTGTTCCACTTGTTTTTTGCTTTTTTTGTTGTATTATCATGTAAGGCGTTTGGGATTCGTTTATAGTTAGTAGGTTATTATCATATCATTTCTGTAATTTGTTTATGTTATTGTTAATGAAATTCTGAAGGCTCACCTCATCTTTATGTTCGTAGATCTCCATCACATCATTAATGTATATATTGTAAAAGATAGGAGCCAGAACTACCCCCTGTGGAACACCAAACTTGCTGCACATCTCAGACCCATCTATACGTTGAGGTCTGTTCGTGAGGTACGTCTCAAACAGCACTCCACACACCCAATCTATTCATCTTATGCAATAATTATCCCCTCTGAACCGTGTTGAATTTTTAAATCTATAAATACCGCCACAGCTGTCCTAAATCCTTCTTATTTCGCTAATCATATCCACAAACATCGCCGAAGTGCATTTGTTCAATTTTAAATGTTAAAACTTAATCATAATAATTTCGGATTAACCAAATATTAATATATCACTTTAAATTATCAAAGTTGAACTTCCTATGTAATATTTGTGTATTAAAAAATGTAATTTTTATAATAATTTTAGTATATAAAGTATAGTTATATTGTTGATTAAAAAAAAACAAATAATTTGAGATTCATGTCAAAGTAAAGCGTTCAGATTTGTATTTTTCAAGTATTTCAACAAACTATTTGGCTTTGACATTAGCTAATCAATTATATCTGAAGTATTTTTTTTAAGTTTATGTTTTATAGCTTTGCTACCAGGAGATTATGATTGTAAAGTGGTATTGTTATGAAAGATGAGCCCAAGCAATCTCATGAGAATCAGTATACCTTAGACAACAATATTAAGCTTATTTGATTGTTTTATTTTTTCTTATTAATAATAGCTTGGCAAGGTTTCTTATGCATAAATCAAAATGTTTCTTCTAATAAATATATTCGTAAGGTAATTAATCAAAGATGACAATAAAATATTTAGTAGTTATTTTATTTGTATTTACATTTCTTAACAAACAATTGATTAAATTTTTTGGTAGTTTTTTTTTCTTAATTGTATAGTAAGTTTCCTGAAATTTGCTTGTTTCAGTAGATTCCAACGCTGTAATATTTCAGACCAATTTTGATACCACTACTGCTTTCCCCAACATATTTCTTAAGTGTTTCCATTTGGATATACTAGTATATTCTCCTCTTGAAGATGTTCCATGGACCACCAATGATTCTTCAACTGGCTTAGCTGTATATCGTTGTGTCTTCATTTTTATTATTTGCAAGGACTGCTACAGATGCTATATAACATTTTTCCTGTTTTCAAACATCTTAATAGTTTTTAATAGTAAGGTACAGATAAATGTTGGTCACATAATCATAATTAATATTTCTAAACTGTCAAACTTCATCTCTCTTCCAAAAAGCTAACATTTTATTGGTTAAATAAAATAAATGATAAAATAACAACATCATATTATTTAAAATAACATAGAAAGCGAAACAAACCATTTTTTTGGTCAACATATTTGTTTTAAGATTGGTTTATAAAATTGATATTTATTTATAATCTATAATAACTTATGCTAAATTAAGGTAAATTAGATTGGATTTTGGATGCTAATCAAACACTTTTATTTCATAAGGGTTATAAAATTAGAATATTTAAATGAATTCAACTTCTGCAAATCAAGTTTGAATTAATATAGGAAATGTATTTTGTAATAATATTATAAGTATATTAAATTTGATTTTGTTTCCTGATACTTTTCTTTGCTCAACATATTTATGTAAAGGTTTAGGTCAATAGAAATGATGTATATTTATAATCTTTTATAACTTGTTCTAAATTATATTAGATACTGATCAACCACTTTAATTTCAGAAGGGGTATAAGAATATTTCAACAAATAATGTTTGAACTAATATGAGAAATATATTATGCAATAATCTTATAGTAAGGATATTAAATTTGATTTTGGATACTGATCAAAAATTTTCATTAGTTTTTAAACTTTTCAAAATGGTATAAGATTTATATAAAATTGTCAGTTTTCAAATTTGACTTTATTTTTTTAAATTTTAGGCTATTTGGTGTTATAAATAACTAACAACATTTTAGGGTATATATTTTAGTTTTTATTATAGAGAATTAGCATTTTTTAAATATGACATAATACATCAGAGTTAATACAGAATAATTTCGTAATCATGGTTATACAACATTTAACAAATTTTAGTAGACTTTGATATCAATAAAACACGAAGTATCTGCTATGGTAATGTCATCCAGCTCGTAATACATTGTTTATATTGATAGGTATTTCATCCATCGATTTACTTTAGATTATTGTTGTTTGTTAATCCTAGACTTTGGTATCAATAAAACACGAAGCATCTGCTATGATAAAGTCATCCCGCTCGTAATGCTTCGGTTATATTGATAGATATATCCAACTTCTAGTAGATTATTGTTGTTTGTTAATTAGAATTAACCCTGTATCATCTGGAGTTGAGGTAGAACAATCATATACGTTCTCAATATATAATTTCCTTATAATCCTTGAGTTAGTTTATAATTGATCACTATTCTCTGTGCACGTCCTGTCATCAACGTCATCTTTGCTTCGTTTACTTTTTATATAATTCCATTCAAATTCTCGATTTTTGGAAACATCTTTGATGTAATCCATCACAGGTTTAACGTAGCTTATCCTAACTCATTATCTGCAACAAAATAATAAATATTAATATCATATAACGCATTTTAAATATAGAAAATAAAACTTACATCGCAAATTGTTTCATTTTCATCATATATAATCGATATACATTTTCATCAAAATCATAAAATCAAATTGTATCACTTTATGTTAACTCTCATAAAGATATTTAAAATTCATTTAATGTCATGTATTGTCTGTTCCCAGTATACATTATCCACTTTATTTATGTGGTTATATAATGATAAGGTCCAGACTGAAATAAATAAAATATTAGTTACTAATTTATTCCCATTATCAGTCAAGATTTATTTACTACCTTTACATGTAGTTATACTCTGCCACAGGTATCGCAAAATTGATTTGTTATAGAAGTTTATACTCTCCTTTTAATTATGTTATATAATAAATATAATTCTTATGAGTATTTTCATCGTGTCATCATCGTTCAAATACGATAAGTATGACTTACATAATAAATTAATCTGTAACAAACAAATCGAATGCTTAAATTTGATGGAATGTAATTAATACCTGCAAAAACTCACATCTCGTTATTCTCTTTCCTAATTTATTTTTTTTAATCCTGATTCATAGGTTCCTTATCCTCATTTCTGTTTTATTGGTTTCCTTGTCTCATTTATGCATTAATTCTCTATATGTAATTCCGATTTGTATTTTGACGTAACCTGTCCTATCTATAATAATATTTAATTAAATTTAGGTATTATCAATTATAATATTCGTTAAACTTACTATTAGTTGAACAGGCGCGTTGCATAATTTCGCTGGAAATTGTGTTTGTCATTCACAGTCCCAGCAGGTCAAAATGTCTGAAGTATTTGGGGATTCTTCTAAATTTTCTATATTTTACAACAAAAAATGAAATATTAATTTTTTGTCATTTGTTTAAAAAACAATACATACCTATGTCACACATCCTGTTATTATATCGTCAAGTCTAGTCTCCTAATTGGATTTTTGTTTCAGAGAAGTAGGAATGCTTTTCATCTGAAGTTGTTGCTGCATGTTTTATCTCTTGGATTTTCTTAACTATTGCTAAATTTTATGTTTGCATTGTATTGAATTTTGCATTGTTGTTAATATTTGTGTCTATAATTTATCCGAATAGGAATGTTGTTAAACCATGAAAAGTTGTGTAACTATCATGATTTGTCTTCGTCCAGGTACCAACAGATTACGGGCTTTGCGTGAATTATATAAAATCCAGTATATCCTTAAATTGATCTAAAATGAAAATAATTAGTTTATATTTATTAAATTACACCTATGTTTATAACTTACGTTGAAACATCAACTGCACTTGCATAAGATATGCATTTGTTATGTGAAGAATAAATCTGATCTAGCAGATTTATGACACATGAATATACTAGTATTATTATATAATTATTATAACTGATTTTAATCAATATCAACTTTGTTAAAATCGTTATTTTTTTACATTGGGTCTTGAAAAATGTAATAATTTTGCTTCGTTCAGTCCGGTGTATACATTGTGTCATTTTATATGTTGCAAGTATATCGAAAGACACAATTCCTTGTAAAATTATCTACTGGGGTCTACTTCAGTAGCTAATTTTACAGTAGATTCTTCAGTAGATTCTGTTATATCCGTGGTTGTGCGCAGGGTGTCATCCTACGCGTTAAATGGTTTCACTTATCTAGCGTTGCGCAGTTTACCGAAATTCCCACCTATTACAAACAATAAAAATTATAATGTTTTTAATACTAATCAACTTACATTGGGTTATTTGGACATATACTTAGTGTCATTTTATATGCTGCAGTGATATCCAATGACACAATTCGTTGCAGTAAATTTTTCTACTGGGGTCTGCTTCAGCAGATAATTTTAAAGAACATTCTTTAGAAGATTTTGTTACATCCGTGGTAGTGCGCAGGGTGTCATCCTTCGCGTTAAATGGTTTCGCTTATCTAGCGTTGTGCGCAGGTTGTCGAAATTGTCACCTGTTACAAACATTTAGAATTATAGTAAGTTTTTAATACTAAATAACTTAAACTTACATTGGGTTATTTGCACAAATACTTAGTGTAATTCTATATGCTGCAGGGATATCGAATGACACAATTTGTTGTTATAAAATTATCTACTGGGGTCTGCTTCTGTAGATAATTTTAGAGTATATTCTTTAGTAGATTTTGTTACATCCATGGTTGTGCGCAGGTTGCCGAAATTCCCACCTGTTACAAACAATAAGAATTATAATAAGTTTTTAATACTAAATACTTTAAACTTACATTGGGTTATTTGGACATAACTTAGGGAATAATCCCGTCCTGCTGATTAGTTTCAATAAACGGTGTTTCAATATTTTATCAGTGGTTTGCATCTTGTCACATTTTTTTTATATCTCACACATTTGTTTAATAATTGTAATATTGTCTAGTCCATATTGTAGTAATTCTTTGAATGTAGTCATCATTTCCATTTTGTCTAATTGTCATTTCCTCTTGTTGGATTTTTTGGTGTTGGTTCCTGTCGTGTTCGATCCATGGAACCTTCGCATCTGTTATTGGGATACAGGCCACGTAGACCAACCAGCTGCACGGCCCTTAGATGATTGCTATAAATTCATAACATTTTGGTTATATAATTACATAAATGCATCTTGTTTTGACGTTTCAGATATTCCTTTAGTCGTTGTAATATTATCTACTCAATTTTTTATTATTTTTTCATACCTAGTCATCATTTCCGTTTTTCCTAGTCGTCATTTCTTTTTGTTGGATTTTTTGGTGTTGGTTCCTGTCATGTTCGATCCATGGAACCTTCGCATCTGTTATTGGGATACAGGCCACTAGACCAACCAGCTGCACAGCCCTTAGATGATTGCTATAAATTCATAACATTTTATTATATAATTACATGAATGCATGATATTTCAGATATTTGTTTAGTCGTTGTAGCATTGTCTACTCAATTATGTAGTTTTTTTTCGTACCTAGTCATCATTTCCGTTTTTCCTAGTTGTCATTTCTTCTTGTTGGATTTGTTGGTGTTGGTTCCTGTCATGTTCGATCCATGGAACCTTCGCATCTGTTATTGGGATACAGGCCACATAGACCAACCAGCTACACAGCCCTTATATGATGGTTATAAATTTAAATATTTTGTTTATATAACTACAGGAATGTAATAATAATATTTTCTTCATATTTCAGGCATTTGTTAAGCCCTTGTAATATTCCATTTTGTAGTATTTCTTCGTAGTTTGTCATCTTTTCCATGTTGTCTTCTTGGATTTTTTTGATGTTGGTTCCTGTTATGTTCGACCCATGGAACCTTTGCATCTGTTATTGGGATACAGACCTCGTAGACAAAACAGCCAGCCCTTAGATGATTTTTGTTATAAATTTAGAACATTTTGTTCTAAATATATAAAATTAAAAGTATTCATTATTAAAATTATTGTTTTCGTAAGCAGTGTCTGTTTAGTATCATCTTAATTATATAATAGTATATTAATATATAATAAAACATGTACCATCTTAAATCTGTAATAAAAAAGAATCAATTATTTATTATTATTACAAGCTATTAATTAATTTTACCTATATTTTATAAATAATAACAGTTTTGTTATTTAAAAGATCTGATCAGGTGTTTGTTTCGATCATAATTTTTTTCCTTCTTATATAACTATATTTGATGATCAGTTGCACTTGGAATTGCATTTATCAGCAGAGATGTTTGTTTCTTCTTACATAACTAGCTTAAATCTGTAATAAAATGAAATAAATAATTATATACGTTTCACCAAAAATGACAGAAACTATATTTAGTTACCTATGTTTGACGAACAGTTGCACTTGGAATTGCATTTATCAGTCAAGATATTTGTTGCTTCTTACATAACTAGCTTAAATCTGTAATAAAATGAAATAAATAATATACGTTTCACCAAAAATGACAGTAACTATAATTAGTTACCTATGTTTGGTGATCAGTTGCACTTGGAATTGCATTTATCAGCCGACATATTTGTTTCTTCTTACATAACTAGCTTAAACCTGTAATAAAATGAAATAAATAATTATATACGTTTCACCAAAAATGACAGAAACTATATTTAGTTACCTATGTTTGATGATCAGTTGCACTTGGAATTGCATTTATCAGTCAATATATTTGTTTTTGCTTATATAACTAGCTTAAACCTGTAATAAAATGAAATAAATAATTATATACGTTTCACCAAAAATGACAAAGTATATTTAGTTACCTAAGTTTATGACAACTTATCAACAATCATTCGATTTTTACCCAAAACGATATTTGTGTTCTTCTTATATAACTAGCTTAAATCTGTAATAAAATGAAATAAATAATTATATACGTTTCACCAAAAATGACAAAGTATATTTAGTTACCTAAGTTTATGAATAGTTACCATTGGGGACAACAACTTAACAACAATCATTCAATGTTACCCAAAACGATATTTGTGTTCTTCTTAGATAACTAGCTTAAATCTGTAATAAAATGAAATAAATTATTATATACGTTTCACCAAAAATGACATAAAGTATATTTAGTTACCTAAGTTTATGACAACTTATCAACAATCATTCGATTTTTACCCAAAACGATATTTGTGTTCTTCTTATATAACTAGCTTAAATCTGTAATAAAATGAAATAAATAATTATATACGTTTCACCAAAAATGACATAAAGTATATTTAGTTACCTAAGTTTATGAATAGTTACCATTGGGGACAACAACTTAACAACAATCATTCGATGTTACCCAAAACGATATTTGTGTTCTTCTTAGATAACTAGCTTAAATCTGTAATAAAATGAAATAAATAATTATATACGTTTCACCAAAAATGACATAAAGTATATTTAGTTACCTAAGTTTATGACAACTTATCAACAATCATTCGATTTTTACCCAAAACGATATTTGTGTTCTTCTTAGATAACTAGCTTAAATCTGTAATAAATAAATTAATTTGTAATTTTTACCAACTTTTATAAAAATAATTTATTAGTTACCTATTTTAGATGAATAATAACAGTTTTACAATCGTATTGTTCAGAGTATTTCTCTGGTATAATTTTGTCCAATCTCCTTAAAGAACTAAAATTTAAATCTGCAATAAAAATTAATAAATAAATAATTTTCTTTGTTTCATCTATTTTTTTGGTAGACTTACACTTAAATTATAAGGTATTATTCTAATTAAGTTTAATTGCAGCATATATTTTTAATTATATCTTAAGTTCTTATCTGTAAATTAAAAATAGAAATTGATTTAATTTTGTGTATTAACTTACATCTAATTTGCAGTACTTGTTGTATTATTAACTAATATTATTTTAGATTATAAATACTATCTGAAATTAAAAAAAAAATCAATATTGTTATACTCAATTATATTTTTTTAACTTACATTTATAATTTTGAATATTGTAGATCTTATTGCATCTTTAGATTTCAATAAAATGGTCAGAAATTTTAATGAAACCTAAGATTATATTTAGTTAACCTAAAGTTATAGACACCATTATTGAAGTAAATCGATCAATGCTACAAAGTCTCTTGTTACTTTCAGTAATCCTAGTTAATTTCTTCACGGGCAGTTTTGTGTATATCATTTCGATTAGGTTAAGGTTGTTTAATTGAGTGTATCTTTTTCGAAATTTTAAGTATTTTTTGAATCTAAAAGAAGAAAAACTTATTCTCCAATTTTTAGAAATAAAATTATTAAATCATTTTGGTAATTCTTTTACTCACGGTTTTATTCTGTGTGGCGATGTTTAATCCACATGTTGGAATCATGGACGAATTCTCAAAAAACCATCCAATTCGGGAATAAATTGCGAGTCCTTGCTGGGTAAAGTATCAGGATTTACTGCTATTTCCATTAAGAAAATTCCTTGCAGAAATCCTTGTAGTCCTCTGGAAGATCTCGTGGATAATTCAAATAAAAAGTAACTTCAAGAAAAAAAAATGAAACTTAATAACTAGATACAAAGTTATTGTTTTGGGAATTTGAACATTGTCTTTAAATTCTCCAAATAACTATACGTTACACAGCACTTCACTACATAGTTAGTTAAATTTGTTTCGCAAGAGATGTAGCATTAATCCGTACATAGATATAACAATTATTATCTAACATCAATTTATACTAGACATTTAACATCAAGGTTTGCGTTCTTAAATAATAATCGTATATTTGGAAACTAATCAGAAGTGAAATATGATTTTGTGAAAATTAATCCTTTTACAGCTTTTATAAAAGTCTTTGCTTATAAGCTGGTATATATTAAAATAATTATTAAATATTCTCACTTGATGCTAAAAATTAAATTTTAAAAACTAAAAACTTACAGAAAAGAGCTAAGTGCTCTTCTCTGCTCTCCAGTACTTCTTCCGCCTCGAATCTCAAATGAACCAGTTTGAGTTTTGGAAACTCAAGTATGCAGAAGTGAGTAATCCTGTTGCAGTTATTTCGCAAATATGTAATAAATTGAATCGTTAATTATTATTCATATTAGTTAGTAAAAGCAACAGAAATACTAGTTTGTGCAGCCCAATTTGAACAAGTGTGGAAACTGAAGTTTCCAAATGAGAAAAATGGAAATGATATAATTTGGATTCAATATTTAATGAATCGAGAAAAGGCTTCTTCTCGTCTTAATAGCAGGGATTGATTCTTTGGTTTTAAGACGTGAAATAATGAATCGTGTCGCCTACAAATCTCATAAAGAAAGCAGAGCTACGATCACATTTTGTAATAACGCTATTTTGGGGAATTCAATAGTCGAAGTGATAAAAAGATGAATGCAATTTTAGAAAATAACACCAATTGAATGGAAATTAACAAAAATATAGAAATAAGTCAATTTTAATAAGAGATTTGAGCCTTGGGAGATGGAGTGAAACAATTACAATCATCTGCACCACATTATCAATTTTCGACTACACTTCCTTGTAACTTAAAAAAATACACCTTAGCTAGTATTACACCATTTGCCGTTCACTATTAATTTTTCAGATGTTATTTTATGTTTTATATTTATTGTTGCTTCGGCTGAAAGTAACATAGGTGAAACAATGATTTTAATGAAATTATTGAAAGAAAATCCGAGTAATCTAAATAAAAAGTAATTTGAATTTATTCTATGGATTAAACAAGATGAAATTGTTAATCCACACATAAATCCTCCTAAAACCCTTAAAACTGAAAAAAAACTGAAAATTAAATGTTTACGAAAATAACGTTATTTTGAAGCCTTTTCTGTCAGCAGGTCTTGAATATTGAATCATAGTAAAAACAATAGTTTTAATGTGAAATTAAAGTTGAAAATTCAAATTGGGATCTTTTAGGTCCAAGATCAGATGACTCAGCGGAAGAAGTTCCTGGACCTCCCCCCTTACCCGCTTATTCAGATATTCGTTCGTCTCATTAACAAAATGTAATTAATACGCAACGCTCGCAAAAAGTGTGGGTTATTTAATTAATGGTCTGAGCTCGTAAATAACTGAGAGTAAAGAAATTGAGAACTGATCTTCAAATAAAATGTGTAATAGTTGAAGTTCAACTTTGGTTGAACTTCGACTAGACTTTCCACGCGCGTTGAATATGTGCAAGAAATTATCGTAAATTGGACAAATTGACTAAAAACACTAAACATAACTAACTTAGAACTTAAGAAAATTATATGGAACCTAGATTAAGGGAACCTAGAACAAATCAAATCGCTAGGTCGTGAAGTACGAACCTAGCTTTAAATCAACTGGCTAACATATGGAACTCAAGAACTTAACTAATAGGCAATGGGAATATCAAAATACGTTTTGATATTCCCGATCCTCCTGGTCGCTCCCTCGAAGATCATCCTCCAATTTCCTTTTACATCCAATAATGGCCATATTCCAATTCAAATTATCAATATTTAACAAGTATTCCCATAAAATTTCCATCAAACAACAAGGAGCAAAAAATAAAATAACAAAAAATAAGTAAAATCAATTTAATAAAATAAAAAAAAAAAATTTTGTTACATAAAAACAAATGATACGAATAATTAATTTATTACAATTAAATTTTCTAATAATCAAGTTAATTTGAACATTTTATGTTTTTTTTCTGATAAAAAAAAATCACAATTTTACAAAAATTTAAATCTTTATAAATTTGAATATTTACTATACATTTCAAGATAAATTTGATATAATTTTTTTTTTTAATTGATGTTACCAAAAAAAATATCCAAAAATAAAATTAAACATCATTAACAATCTTCAATTATTTAACCTGAACTTTAAACTTAAGATTTCTTCTGAAAAGTTTATAAATCTATAATTTACGTTACCGATTAACAAAATGGAAAAGTCTAAACATTAAAGATAAAATCTAGATGAGCATTAAAGTTAAATAAATTAATATCACAACTCCAAGTTAAACTCTACTTTAAATTTAATTTCTGACTAACAAAACAACTAACAAAAATAAATATATTTTTAATAAATAAACGATACGATAAAATTGGTCTAACAACACAAAAATCTATAATTGAATAAAAATAAACGATACGATAAAATTGGTCTAACAACACAAAAATCTATAATTTAATAAAAATAAACGATACGATAAAATTGGTCTAACAAAATAAAAATCTATAATTTAATAAAAATAAACGATACGAAAAAAATGGTCTAACAAAATAAAAATCTATAATTTAATAAAAAATAAACGATACGATAAAATTGGTCTAACAAAATTAAAATTTGTAATTTAATAAAAATAAACGATACGATAAAAATGGTCTAACAAAATAAAAATCTATAATTTAATAAAAAATAAACGATACGATAAAACTGGTCTAACAATACAAAAGGCTATAATTTAATAAAAATAAACGATACGATAAAATTGGTCTAACAAAATTAAAATTTGTAATTTAATAAAAATAAACGATACGATAAAAATGGTCTAACAAAACAAAACAAAAATCTATAATTTAATAAAAACAAACGATACGATAAAAATGGTCTAACAAAACAAAAATCTATAATTTAATAAAAATAAACGATACGATAAAAATGGTCTAACAAAATTAAAATCTATAATTTAATAAAAACAAGCGATACGATAAAATTGGTTAAACAAAAAAATAATGTAATAAAACTAAACGTTACTAATTAAATGAAGTGATAAACTCCTTGCATATTGACAAAAGGACATAATTCAAGTATTTACATAAATTTTCAATTTGTGACATGGCCATTATTTCTACAAACTACAGCTTCTTGTATTATCTTCTGGTCATCTGCGATTTCCTGATTGATTGAAATTATTTTACTAAGTTGGATTTTACGTATACTGAAAATATATGTTTTAAAATTTGAAATTTTATTATAATATAAATCCTTACGTAATATTGACATGATAGTCACAGAGTATATCAAAATAGAATCATTTCCCTTAGAGACTTCCTTTCTTTGAACGTATCATTGGTCTGCCAACAATTTAATTAAAATTTACAAATTTGAATTATTATCAGAAAATACTTACATATAAAATAATTATAGAATTCTGGATAAGTTAGATGGAAATATTAGAGTTGTCGATTATTTAATATAGTCCTACATCGATTTTGCCTGTCAATAGTCTTAAAAATGAACTTATGTAATTATTTATTTTTAAAAATGTGTAAGTTTATTCACCAATTATGACTATGACTTTTTCATAGCAAAATGTTTACTATTTACATGTTTCTTGTGATCTAAAACATAAATCTATTAGTCATAAATTTAACAAAAGATATCCCTGAAAACGCCGTCAAAAAAATAATACTGAAAGTGAAGGCATAGGATTAGTACATGTTAAAATATGATATCCAAGTTAATGATTGATTCCTCTTATATAAGTATCTCTTTGTAATACTTTTCCAGTTTTCAGTTCCATTATATATATTTCATTCCTTAATACTAAGTGTGTCTTGACGAAAGCCAAAATCTGTTAAATGACTTGTGTGTAATTCAAAATTCAAAAAAATCTATTCTCCTAGCTATGGTAACAGACCGCTTCGTCAAAGACGCGCAAAATTATCAATTTCACTACGCCTTTAATGAATAACCATACAATAGGAAGCTGCACCATTCGAGTGCATCTGATTTAATATAGATGCAAGATACAAGCTTCCTGAGGTTTTAAGTATCATTCGTGTGCAGTCTAGATCCAAATACAAGGTACAAGTCTTCAAAGACCATACCATATCGTGTGTACTTGATGTTAATCTAGGCGCAAGATACAAACCTCTAACTGGAACTAAAATTAATATTTGTATGGTTATTCGGCGTTTCACCTGAACCCCTTAATACCTTAGCTAAATTGAATCTACTTTTACTGTGACTCTACCCAAGCCTCGTGAATCCAAAAACAAAGTCTTTACTGAGACTTTATAGAGAAATGAAATTTAAGTTCACGGGCATACAAAGTGATGGTCTTTTTCCGCCATCGTGGCGAAAGTTTTGCTTGTTTGAAATGTCCACACGTATTGGACATCTCGGGCGCAGCGCAATAAAACAAGAAAAAAATATTGTGATCCAGGATTATCATGATTGATGTCATTGGAATTTATGGTATTAGTTGAAGACTGTGACCCTAACCAATGCATCAAATAGCCAGGATTTCTCTTCGTTGCAGGCTCCTGGTTGACCTGTACTCGTCGCAATTGGAATTTATGGTATTAGTTGAAGACTGTGACCCAAACCAATGCATCAAATAGCCAGGATTTCTCTTCGTTGCAGGCTCCTGGTTGACCTGTACTCGTCGCAATTGGAATTTATGGTATTAGTTGAAGACTGTGACCCAAACCAATGCATCAAATAGCCAGGATTTTCTCTTCGTTGCAGGCTCCTGGATGACCTGTATCGATTGATGTCATTGGCATTTATGGTATTAGTTGAAGACTGTGACCCTTACCAATGTAACATCTGCGCTTCGCGTATCCAGGATTTTCTCTTCGTTGCAGGCTCCTGGGTGACCTGTATCGATTGATGTCATTGGCATTTATGGTATTAGTTGAAGACTGTGACCCTTACCAATGCAACATCTGCGCTTCGCGTATCCAGGATTTTCCCTTCGTTGCTGGCTAACCTGCATCTTTCGCAATTAATGCCATTGGAATTTTAATAACAATAGAAGATTGTTACATTTACCAATGCATTTTTGCGAAAGAATTAATTGGATACAGTATCAGTTGAAGACTGAGACCATAACCAATTCGTCGTTGCAGAATCCTGGATCACCTTCACGAAAGATACATTAGGTAAGTGGTGTTAGCTGAGGACTTTGACCAAAACCTATGCATCATTTAAAACGTTGCGGTAATCCAGGACTTCCTCTAACTAGCAGGCTCCTGAGCACCTGAGCTACGCGAGGATGATTGGAACTTATACGAAGACTCAACTCCCATTAACATGTCTACTACTACAAACTACTTAACTAAATCCCTTCCAATCTTTTTTTTTGAGCCAGTGATCCCATACTTTCAACCCTCTCCTCATTCAACCGCTTGCTTGCATCCTTCTCCTTATACCAATCAGGGAACCTGACTTGCAGGCACTATATCATCAAGTATTCCGTAGGTATTTAAGCATTCTATCAGGAGTTTATGTCTCCCAATATCTGCTTTATACCCACCCCATCCATTTTCGATCACGCTTACTACTTTACTACGATTCTACTATGTCAATAGTAGTTTTTGCTTCAAATTCCAATACATCGTACAGGATTTCTAAAATGACAAGTTCCTGGATACCGCATCGTATGAACGAGAGTAACCTCAATAACTATGTTGAGGCTATTCCCATTGGCGCACCTACCGATCACGGTATCCTGCCAACTTGTATAATTAGGATACAATGATTATGTACCTACGTGTTGCACCAGCGACGTTGGTGTCTTGCCTCCGTTAGGCTGAATTTGGAGAAGGTTGTAGTTTAGAAATAATAAAAAAAAAACATAATAGCTTGACTTTATATGTGTAGTGTCTAAGTAGTAAATGAGCGAGTTTCTTTGAATTATTAAATCTATTTGAATACTAACTATCCTACCTAGTACTTTATTTCAAAATTACCTATCAAGAAATATCTGAAAACCCTAGCAAGAAATTCAAAAGATGGTTGATATGAATGATTTAGCTTACAGATTACTTATAACAGCAACTAATCCCAGTGTCTATGGACCCGACTCGTCCTTCCGAAGGACAAGACCACGCACATTTGCGAACGCACTATCCCACGATGCCATCTTCCGAAGATGGGTGAAGCACGCACTAGCACTCCGCACAAATGAAAGGGCATCATCGCTAGGCCCTGGATAATCCAACAGTACAAAGTGTACGTGGATTCGCACTGAGATTTAGCACTTTGTCATGAGTTCACTGGATTTTTAATAAAACGAGAAAGTAACAAAATTCGAAAAAATATCAAAAAGTAACTAAATATAAGAGGTCAAGTAATTGATAAATTAAAAAAAAATCTAAATATAATGCCATGTCTACTATAAAAGGTGAAGGATTCGGTTAGTAAAAGGACTTATTTCAATAAAAGGGTGAAACAATACAGTGGCTCTAATACCTTGAACGAACGTACCATTACCTGACCTGTAATTCTCACCATTACTAAAGTCTTAATTCCATCCTTGTATCATATCCTAAAATGAGTCCTATTCTAAGATTGTACACCTTCTGTTTCGTCGTAGCATTTTTCATGTGATTCACCTAAAATCACTGTTTTAGTATCTTTCGTTCAACGATGAGGCATGCTAACAGTTATCTTTTTGACAGATTTTTTTCACATCAATTATCATAGTTTTATTGAATACTCCCTGTACTTTACTATGCAAAATTAGTGAATTAAATGAATTTTTAAGTCTTCATGAAACCGAAAGTTTTTAAACTAAAATTATGGAATTAATCATCAAGGGAGATTTAATAAAACAAAGTTTTAACATACCCATCATCCATTACATCCGATCATGCATACACTTAATAGAGTATGTGTTCGTAATTTGTGCACTTTTATTTGTCAACATTTGGTTTTATGAATGAGTTTATAAAAAATACTGTTCAAATTGTTCATAATCAAAATAAATGTGAATCGAAATTAATAGTTATGATTTTTTGAAAGCTAATAATAAGAAAACTTCAAAATTAGTTTTTATCTATTAAAAATATTTTAATTTGACTTTGAAAATTTTAAAAGTTTGTTTGTCGTCAAATTTCCTATACTATCAAATAGAAAAATGAAAAGTGCAAAAATACAAAATCGAAAAAAGTGGTCCTCCCTTCCAACTCCCTCACACCACTTTGTTCGATTTTGTCAAAAACGCATTACCTTATTGAAATACGCCAAATGCAATTTTGAAGACAAAAATATAATTGAAAATTTAAGAAAAATTTTACTGAAAATTACAAAAATAAGGTATGACATTTTTAGACGTTACGCATGCTGCACCGAATTAATTTTCTACTTTAAAAATTGAAAAATAATTTTGCAAAAATATCTAAATTGAACTTGATTGAATTTGTACGACATAACAATTTCAAAATCAAAAAAAGTGGGCCTCCCTCCTTTTACCCTCTATCACTTTGTTTGACTTTGTTTACAATATTATAACAAAGAGTTTACTTAAATATAACAAATTTTAAACTTACATATAAAAGACAAGCTAAATGATTATTTGAAACTTTTAATCTCAAAAATTTAAGAAACCAAATTTGAAGTTTTCTGTATTTTAAATTTACTTTGTCCACAACTTTCGGACACATAACTTCAGAAAATAGGAAGGAAGACATTTAGGCATGCATGGATACATCAACTTTGGCAAACATTTAATATGAGATAGCTGACAGAAGCGAAGAGTTTCAGGCAACACCGACAGAAAGACCTAACACTTAGTTTGTCTTTGATCTAAATTTACTGTTTGTGTGCATTTTCATTAGACAATTACTACTTAAACATTAATTTAGAACTGTGATTAAAACTCCTCACTACAATTAATTTAAACTTAAGCTTTTCCAGTTTCCTATGAAACATTTAATAATTAGTCTAATCCAAGATAATAAAAAGAATTATAGCAAGAAGTAATTCGAGAAACTATAGAAAAATTAACATTATTGTCCAGAATTAACAGAAATTTAAAGAATTTTTTTATCTGAGCATTGAAATTAAAAATTGAAAAATATTGAAAGTTTAATCCAAACCAAAAGTTTAACTATGACAAAAATTTGATGAAGTATTGTGATTAAAACTAACATTTTCAGAAGATTTATATTGGAAACTATGCTCAAAATACTTTAGGTAATGGAAAAAAAACTTTCAAAAATCGATTTTTTTCATGTTGAAATGAAATCTGAAATATGATGAATTTTTACATAAAACTACTGAAAAGATATCAAGAATTGAATATGTATGTGGACAAATAAAATTTATTAAATTTTTCTGAAAAATTGATAGAAATATTTCATAATTAGAAGAATTAAACTATAATTTACTGAAAAATGATCATACTTTTGTATGGAAATGTATCAAAAATTTCGAAGGAAGACTAGAAAATAAATATGATTGTTACGTATCTTGAGGAGTGTTAATTTACAAAAGACTTAATATTAACAAATTATAAGTGAAACGATCGGAACTGAAAACGTAAAAAACCAAGTGTCTCTTTGCAATATTTCCGGAACTGTCTATGAATCACGACTCTATAAGCATAAACTTTGCACACTGATTTTTATGCCCTTTCAAAAACTACTGAATCACGTCAAAAAAAAATCATTACAATGAGACTTTCTGAGAAACAGCAAATATAAACCTAATCTTGAATATACAGAACATGAAAAATCAAATTGATAACCTAAATGAATCAAGTGTTACAAATTAATAAAACAAATGCAATTGGCAATGCAATACGAGTTAATTTACACACAATCAGTATTAAGTTATACAAATCCAGTATTAAGTCAGATACTTAACATTAATTTACATATATTCTAACTACTCTTAAAATTAAAACATTTATTAAACAGTTAAATAAAAACTTAACTTACCAATGATTTTTAGTGTTTGTGTATACATGACCTTATCGATTTTTTACCTTGAAGCCCTTACATCCATACCTTTGGTGATCCATGCATTTTATCCATCATTTTTATATTTCTTACATGCATTATCTATGCATTTAGTAATCCTTGTTTCATCCTTTCTATAATCCTCAAATCTATCAAGTTCATCGTCATTTTCTATTCATCCTTCATAAATCTTTAATCCTTCATAATATTTGGAAAGGTCCTACTTTTCACGGGACAGTCAAAGTAAGTGATGAAGTTGTCTCAAACTGAATTCCTAATTTTAAATTCAAAACAAATCAATTAATTACACCGGATAATTTTAATCCAACTTACATTTTTGCAACTGTTCGTTCTCTTCGGAATACAACATAATTGTATTTTATTTCTTAACAAAAATATTTCAGCTTTCTGAAATTAAATATAAATTAATAATTTATTTTTATAATTCAAATCTTACTCGAACTTTTTTTATAGATGACATCCTTCAATCTTCATCACTAAATTCAATTTATCTTCTATTTCACTTTCAATAATTAATTATAGTATTTACTGCACTATTGTCATCTTGTTGTTGAATAATTTTCAGTTTCACCTGAATAATCTGTCTGAAATAATAATGTATACGAAGTTATTTTAGTTAAATTTAAATGAAATAAATAAATACCTATTAAATATGCAGGTTTCATGATTTCCATTTGTCATGATGCTCTATCCTTCATGATATGTAGTTAAGGACCATATTTCTGAAAGAGTTAAGTGATTAAATTTAGTATACATAAAATTAAGTCAACTTATACTCACTGTCTTTTTCGTTAACTTGGAATAATTTTAAATCTCAGACAACATCTTTGGGTGGTTTCTACTAATTAAATAGTTGGATTTGTCATATTTTCTAAATAATCACAACTTTCTGAAATTCAGACATTTTTATTAAAATTTCTTATTATAGTATCAACTTACACTTGAATTAGTACTTCGGTAAGTACAAATAATTTCCAATAATTATTTTACCCAAGTTTTCATTTGCTTTCAATTAGTATATCAAAATCAGCAATTGTATCACATATTTGATTTGATCCTACTAAATAATTAGTTGGATTGACCTTTCTGAAATACAGACATTTCTATTAAAATTTCTTATTTTAGTATCAACTTACACTTATTCCATTGAAGTAGTACTTCGGAAAGTACAAACAATTTCCAATACTTATTTTAACCATCGTTTTATTTGCTTCCATTTAGTTTGCTCCTACTAAATAATTAGTTGGATTGAACTTTCTGAAATACAGACATTTCTATTAAAATTTCTCATTTTAATATCAACTTACACTTATTCCATTGAAGTAGTACTTCGGAAAGTACAAATAATTTCCAATACTTATTTTATCCATGTTCCTATTTCCTTTCATTTAGTATATCAAAATCAGCAATTGTATCACACATTTGGTTTGTTCCTACTGAATAGTTGGATTGTTATTTTTCCTGAATAATCACAACTTCCTAAAATACAGACATTTCTATTAAAATTTCTCATTTTAATATCAACTTACACTTATTCCATTGAATTGGTACTTCGGAACATACAAATAATTTCCATTATTCATTTTATCATTAATTTTGACATCTTCGGTTTGTTCCTACTATATAATTAGTTGGGTCCCAATCACAACTAACTGAAACATAGTAAAATGTATAGATATTTCGAATTTAATACTTTACAGTCAACTTACATAAATTCTTTCGAATTCGTACTTCGGAATCATTCCATCTCCAAATTTTATTGTCAACTTATGTCTCTGGTACTTCTGCATATAACATCGTTGGATGTTTCCTACTATATAATTAGTTGAAGTTCAAAATTTACTAAAAATAAAGTTATATTAAAAATATCATGTTTTTTAGTCAACATACATTTGATCCATTCAACTAGTACTTCGGAACATCAATCCCATTACCAATTTGTATCCTACTAAATTCATCATTCTGAAACCAAAAAAATATTACAAAACTTACAATTTACTTTAATTATATTTATCATACCTGTATGAATGCTATACAGTACTTCGGAAAATTTTGTAAATTAATTTTCTCAAATCATTGAAATGTCGAAGTATTTCCATCCATTTGAAACCATTTACATCAGTCTGAAAATATAGAAAACTTAGATTTGTTATGCTCCATTTTATTAAATGTGTATTTTGAACCTATACTACATTTTATCAAATTTACACTTGCCTTTTAAATTATTTTGATTCACTTGAATTCTCGAAGTTGATTTCTCTGAAAATACAAAAAACTTAGTTTTATTACGCTTCAATTTATCAAATTTGTACTTGCCTTTTAAAGTATTTTGATCCAATTGAAATCACGAAGTTGAATCTGAAGTACACAAAACTTAGTTATATTATGCTTCAATTTATCAAATTTCTACATGCCTTTTTGAATATTTGGATCCAATGGAAATCAGTTGAATCTTTCAGAAAATACTGTAATGTTAATGTAATTAAGTTTCTTATTATTACATGTATACTTACTTTCATAAGTCAACTAAAATCACAAAATAAAATTTTAGAAACTATAGTATTTCAACTTACCTTCCTAAGTAATATAATGCTTTAATATTTTTCTCTTTAATTTTATTCAATTTACAATAATTATTTCATAATAAAATTTATTTACAAATTACAACATCAAAACAAATATACAAGTACATTTTCAACAAATAATACAACAACTAACAATAATACAGTCACAACACCAAACACCAAACATGTATAATACATATATGTAGTGTTGATAGTTCTTTGTGAATGGTAACCTTTTTTCAAATGCTTTTATAGAATATTACATAGTTTTCTTGAATTTTTTTGTTTGATAAAATATTAAATAATACATACCTAAAAGAAGAAAGTCTCTGCATCTCTCTCGACGTTGGAACCTCAAACAGAGAGAAAAAAAACAATGAATATTTTTGTTGGAATCTTTCCAACAGATGTCGTCCATAAATTCAATATCGACTTCCATTCTGAAATAAGTTCTACATTCTACGATCTATTCTACTATATAATATAAAAAAGCTTATCTTAATGTTGACATCACCAATCCATACTCCGCTAAATACGAACCCGAAATCTGTACAAAAAGAAATGAAAATATAAGATTTATTGCATCAATAAAAAATCTAACTATTTACTAAAATTATCTGTAAATATATAAGGGTAGTTTGAAAAGTTTTGAATGCCAGGTTTTTTTTCAATCCAATTGATCCAAACATTCTGAGTTAATTAATCTATTAGAAAATTTCTTTTAAATCCCAAAAAAACTGATCCCATAACCAAAAATTCCCAAAACTTTTTAAACTACCATCGTAAGTAAAAGTAATCAAAAACGATATAAAACCTATATATCGGTGTTCGTAGCGGAGGTGGTGATGTACATCCTTCTTAAGTGGAATCGGACCTAAAATACATGCAAGGATAAAATCTGAAATATTTAAAAGTCAATTATTATTAAGTTTGCAATTCGTAATAGGTGTTGTATAACCTGAATCCATGCATGTTGCTGTGCCTTATCTCCTGGATTTAGGAACCAGGACCATCTATCTCCAAGGACTCCACCTGAAATTATTTTTTTTATTTTTATTATTACATTTATTTTTTTTAAGGGTGGTGGTTTAGTATATGTTGAATATATTCATCAGTTTTTTAGCTGAAGGTGTACATTAATTGTTTATTAGTTAATCAAATTCTGATGAATATATTCAACATAAAAAAAACCACCATTAACTCATTTTTAATCTATTTCGTTCAATCTAATACTATGTAATATTCAATCTACAGAATCGTGATTATAAATATAGAAAATAGGCTTAAAACATTATCAGCCATTGTCAAGCTACTTAGCGTATATAAATGTGTGTATATAAATAGAAAAATTAAATGAAGCATTTTTCGGTTACTCAACACTAGGACACTACATTTACATACTATATTTTTTTAAGTAACGTCAAAATATAATAAATAATAGCAAATTAAACACGCTTGTTGTTCTTGTTGCGCAACAAAGCAACAAGTCTCTGTTTATGAATCTTCTCGATGCTCCATGTTTTCTTGATCTTGTCAAGTTTAGCTACGTATACGTAGTCAATGACAAGTATCTTCATTTTCGACGATATCTTCGGTTTCTCAGTTTTTTCCGGATTCTCGGATTCATCATTGTTTCTCTTCACGGGGTTCACGACGATAACGTTACACAACGGAGAACTCATGGCTTCTTCTAAGCGTAAAGCGCTACAAAATAAACGGCTCGAAAATTCCGTATAAATAAGAAGCATAATCTATGTACTTACCTTCTTTGATCTTAAGGAAAATTTGATCAGGAAATTTCAGTTTTCTGGAATTATCGTAAGAATTTCAATTAGATCAAAGCAAATTTAAATACATTTAATATAAATGCTGTAAATTCAAAAAAATTGAACAATTAAATATTATTATTATAGTTATTGTAAATTATTTCAACACATAAGGCGTTTCCAATATGGCGAAGGCGCCAGGTACACTAACTGCAGTGCATGCGTAGTAATACAATTGCACGTATGCGGATATGCAAATCGATGCAGCAATTTCCGATATTGCGCATAACTATAATGTCCTCACAAAACTATAATATCCTAATGGATCTTACTTCAAAATCTTGAAGTTCCAATTAAATTATAACAGGTGTTCACTATTTCGATGTAAGAACTAGAATGATTTAGTGTCCCGCACAATATGATGGATGTACCTGGGAGTGCATATCTTGGCACATGCGCAGATAAAAATTCCCAGTTGCATATGCCCGGATTTCGATGAATGCAATTGGAAATCGATACAGCTATTTCCGGAAAAGCGCATGTTCCGATATATATTTTATTATGTCCCAGGTAAAGGTTTATAAATCAATACAGAAGTTTCAAATCAGGATTTTTTCAACAAATTTTCCTGTCTCAACATATTTGAATTAACTAATAATTCAAATTGAAATAATTAAAAATCATTAATGAATTGTAATTATAAACTCACAAAACTGTAATATCCTAATAGATCTTACTTGAAAATCTTGAAGTTCGAATTAAATTATAACAGGTGTTCACTATTTCGATGTCAGAACTAGAATGATGTAGTGTCCCGCACAATATGATGGATGTACCTGGGAGTGCATCTCTTGGCACATGCGCAGATAAAAATTCCCACTTGCAAATTCCCGGATTTGGATGGATGCAATTGAAAATCGATGCAGCTGTTTCCGGAAAAGCGCATGTTCCGATATATATTTTATAATGACCCAGGTAAAGGTCTATGAATCAATACTGAAGTTTCAAATCAGGATTTTTTCAACAAATTGTCCTGTCTCAACATATTTGTATAAATATATGGCAAGTTTCAACATATGAGGGCAGTTTGAAATTATTATTAAAATATGAACTAATAAATCGAATTGAAATTGAAATAATTGAAAATCATTAATAAATTGTAATTATAAATTCACCAAATTGTAATATACTAATAGATCTTACTTGAAAATCTTGAAGTTCGAATTGAATTATAACAGGTGTTCACTAATTCGATGGCAGAACTAGAATGATGTAGTGTCCCGCACAATATGATGGATGTACCTGGGAGTGCATCTCTTGGCACATGCGCAGATAAAAATTCCCAGTGGCAAATGCCCGGATTTGGATGGATGCAATTGAAAATCGATGCAGCTATTTCCGGAAAAGCGCATGTTCCGATATATATTATATAATGTCCCAGGTAAAGGTCTATGAATCAATACTGAAGTTTCAAATCAGGATTTTTTCAACAAATTTTCTTGTCTTAGCATATTTGTATTAATATATGGCAAGTTTCAACATATGAGGGTAGTTTGAAATTATTATTAAAATATGAACTAATAAATCGAATTGAAAAGAATTAATAAATTGTAATTATAAATTCACAAATCTGTACTATACTAATAGATCTTACTTGAAAATCTTGAAGTTCGAATTGAATTATAACAGGTGTTCACTATTTCGATGTCAGAACTAGAATGTTGTAGTGTCCCGCACAATATGATGGATGTACCTGGGAGTGCATCTCTTGGCACATGCGCAGATAAAAATTCCCAGTGGAAAATTCCCGGATTTGGATGGATGCAATTGAAAATCGATGCAGCTATTTCCGGAAAAACGCATGTTCCGATATATATTTTATAATGTCCCAGGTAAAGGTCTATGAATCAATACTGAAGTTTCAAATCAACATTTTTTCAACAAATATTCCTGTTTTAACATATTTGCATTATTATATGTAAAGTAGCAACAAAGGAGTGCGGGCAGTTTAAAATTATAATTAAAATATGAACTAATAAATCGAATTGAAATAATTGAAAATCATTAATAAATTGTAATTATAAATTCACTAAACTGTAATATCCTAATAGGTCTTACTTGAAAATCTTGAAGTACGAAATTAATTAAAACAGGTGTTCACTATTTCGATGTCAGAACTAGAATGATGTAGTGTCCCGCACAATATGATGGATGTGCCTGGGAGTGCATCTATTAGAACATGCGCAGATAAAAATTCCCACTTGCAAATGCCCGGATTTGGATGGATGCAATTGAAAATCGATGCAGCTATTTCCGGAAAAGCGCATGTTCCGATATATATATATATATATATTTTATAATGTCCCAGGTAAAGGTCTATAAATCAATACTGCAGTTTCAAATCAGGCTTTTTATATTTAAAGTAGCAACATAGGAGGGCAGTTTGAGAAGTTTTGTTCCTGGTAATTTATAACATTTTAGTTGAAATATATTAAGTCTTTTTTTCAATCAGAAATTATTTGATATTAAAAAAATAATTAGTAATGTTATGTAATTATTTATTCACTTACAATTATATGAGTATGTTTTGAAATCAGCTTCAATCACTTTAGAATTGGAATAATGATAACAGGTGTTCACTAGTTGCTTGTCACCACTGAAATGATTTAATGCAGGGCGTATGGTGGATTCTGAGGGGTTGCATCTCTCAGCTCATGCGCAAAAGAATGTTCCCACATGCAAGTGCCTAGATGTTATATATATAGTAGAAAATCAATGCAGCTATTTCCTGTTATATACGCATATGTATATACAATTTTATATATGTATACTTTAATTATATACTTAAATTCCCGGGGAAAACAACATTATTTTGCTCATCACATTTATATATTTAGGGGTTGCATCTTTTAGGTCATGCGCGGATGAAATTTCCCACAGTAAACACCCAGATTTTGTACATACAAATGAAAATCGATCCAGCAATTTCCTGATATATATTCACATTCATATATAATTATATATACGTATAAAATTATATACATAGACTCCCGGGGAAAGCAATAACATTTTGCTCATAAAATTTATTTTTCGAGGGGTTTCATCTGCAAGTACTCAGATTTTACGCATATAAACATTCATATATAATTATATATACGTATAAAATTATATAAATATATTATATACTTAGAATCCTGGGTAAAACAATTTTATTTTGCTCATAAAAAGTGTTTATCTAGAAGTCGCATCTGTCAGGTCATGCGGGGATAAAATTTTCCAGACCCAAGTAATTATTATGTTATAAATAATCAAAATCACAATTGTTTGTACAAAATACAATATGGTGGACAAACAAGAAATATATCTATTTTATCTATTCTATTAACAGATGTATATTTAAATATGTTGAATGCGCCGGGTACAAGTCATTCGCAATTATCCAAATTCGCGATTTTCAAATATATATATATCAGTCCAGAAACTTTCAATATTCAATCAAAACTTATAATTAAAATATATTAATTAATGGAAAAAACAAACAAAACTTTGGAAAAATTGTATGAACCAGTTTCAATGACTTTGTAAATGTAAGAAAGATGTTCACTCTTTAAATGCCACTATTTTAATTGAAATATATTTAGTATATTCTTTTAGTTACAAATTATTTGATAATAAAGAAATAATTAGTAAATTTGTATAATTAGTTGTCCACTTACAATTAGATGAGTATGTATTGGAATCAGCTTCAATAACTTTGGAATAGGTAAATAAAGTTTACAGGTGTTCACTAAGTGCTTGTCACAACTGAAATGATTTAATGCAGGGCGTATCCGGCGGGTTGCATCTATCAGCTCATGCGCAGAAAAATCTTCCCAGATGCAACTGCCTAGATTTTATATATATATATAGGAGAAAATCGATGCAGCTATTTCCTGTTATATACATATATATATTCTTATATTATATACTTAAAGTCCCGGGGAAAACAGAATTATATTGCTCATAACATTTAATTACTTAGGGGTTGCATCTGCAAGTACCCAGATTTTATGGATACACTTCAAAATCGATGCAGCAATTTCTTGTTATATACATATATATTATTATATTATATACTTCGGGAAAAACAGAATTATATTGCTCATAAAATTTAATTACTTAGGGGTTGCATCTGCAAGTACTCGGATTTTAGGGATACACATGAAAATCGATGCAGCTATTTCCAGTTATATATAAATATTTATATACATATATCCTTTTATTTATATATTATATACATAGAATGTCAAATAAAATTATGTAAGTACTAATTACGTTATAAATATTTAAACTCACGAACCCCACAAAAAATATGGTGTATATGAAATAACCTGAGGAGTTACATCTCTCAGTACATCCTTATATGAATATTTCCCAGATTATATCTATAAAATTGACAGTTGTACATAACCTTTATTAATTAATGTCAAATATGGTGAATGCGCCGGGTACAATCCATTACAATAATACAAATTAGCGATTTTCAAATACAAATCAACTTTTAGTATTCAATTAAAACTTAAAACGTAATTAAATATGCAAAATATGATAACAATAAAAAAAACTTACAAAACTTTGTAAAAGTATAGGAACCAGTTTCAAGGACTATGTAAGAAATTTTGACAGATGTTCACTCTTTAAATGTCACTACTAGATTGATTTAATGCCTTGCACAATATGGCGGATATGCAGCATCCAGTGGGTTGCATTTGATTGCTCATGCGCGTTTACAACCTACGCATTAAATTAATTGAGTATCCCGGCCAGAACTAAATAATATCAATATTGAACATGTCTATTATGTTGTTTTTTTTTTGATAAAAATGCAATTATTCATTATAATGTGCATTTAGTACATGCGTTTAATGCTTCAAGTAAAGCTTTTGGTAATATCAAAATATTTTTCAATAAAAATCTAATATTTCCTTATAACATGAATTTCTTAAGAAATAAAATGAATATTTTAATAATAAACTTACATTTGAAATAATTCGTATTGAAGCTGCTTTTTCAAATTCTTTGCATCAGGAAATTCACTCTTTGGCTGTCAAGACTGGAATGATTTAATGTCCTGCACAATATGGCTGACATGCAGGTCCTTGCAGCATTCAGCTCAAGCGCATTCCAATATTGGTTACGCGCATAATCTGCGTCGCCAAGGAAAGGCTGCATAGAATCAATATACGTAATGACATTTCCGAGGAGATGGAACATCCCAAACAAAATGGATACTTTTCAATGTGAATAAAATCATGCTTTTTGTACAGTTTTTTTGTATCATAAATAATTATCAATAAGAGTTAAATATCAATTATTATTCTGTGATTATTTAACTTAACTTTTAAAACCATTAGTATATTCTTATAGTCTATAAGTATCCTATTATTTTGATGTAACTTGCATCTTCATCTATTAACAAAATTTCGTTTGTATCCAAAAAAAGATGCCATAACTTTGTGTAACTTTCAAAACATTTCAAACTGCTCTCGTAATAGATAAATTATTGATGAGAAAAATCTTTCAAATGAAAATTATACTAAAAATTACAGTTTTTTTCAAGAAGCTTCTTGAAATAATTTATATTTTCTGTACGCGCGAGGGAATTTTAAAAAGTTTTGAAAACTATTCCATCAGATGAAATGGTTATGACATCATTTTGTTAATAGACAATCTTGAGAAAGGTAAAATAATTAACTCAGAATAGTGGTTTACTTTCAAAATGTTTCAACTCGTATTTATGTAAATTTAAAAAAAGTCTGAAGTAGTCTTGATTTCACAAACAGTTATTATAGAAATAAGTATACATTTTTAACTAAAATATCTTAAAAGAATGTTCCTGCATAAGAGATGCATTTATGAGCTGTTACGTATACAAATAAAAATATAGATACATATTTTAGAATCTCTTTTAACTAGTTAAAAAAAAATATATTTCAGTTTTTGATTATGATTTTGTTTCATAATAAATATTCAATGACATTTTTCATTCTACCTATGATTAAGTCACAATATAAGGAATACTGATTTCAGAATATATTGGAAGAATAATATTTTGAAAAATTAAGATAATAATTATTTTCTTGAAATTAAACTTTTAAACTTGAACAAGTGTTAATTCTTATATAACATAAAAACAAGTATATAAAAAAAAAAAAAAATATCCTTAATTATATTTAATGTTTTTTTTTTTTGATTATGAGCCTTTTTGAGAATATATAGGAAGAATAGTACTTTGAAAAATTAAGTTAATAATATTTATTTTCTTCTTAATCAGTAAACTTCTTATCTTATACAAATTATTAATTCGTATTGAAAAAAACTTCAGCATTATTTGTAATATTTGTGTAGTAGAGTTTGAAACTAAGATGAAATAAAATATTTTGATCCATGTATCTTAATGTACGCTTTAAAAATCAACAATCATACTTAATTTAGAACGAAACTTTGTAGCAAAATAACATTTATTGTATTGTATTTAAAAAAAGAGGAAAAAAATATTTTCATAGAAAATTGTAATAAACTGTCCGAAAATGAATTTAATATTGAAAATATAATTGTTTTAAATAAGTAAATTTTTAAACTTATACAAATTGTTAATTCGTATTGAAAAAAGCGTTAATTTGAAGAAGTGTTAATTCGTTTACGTCACAAGTGTTGATTCCACAACAAGTGTTGAATGCACAACATGATAAATGTTTAGTTACAAATGGACACACATTTAATAATATATGTAATTAAGTATTGATTCATGAATTTTCTGTAAATACATTTTTCAGTAACAAAAATATGTAATTAGTATTACAGATTCTGAAGAAAATTTATATTCTGCATCATTTATAATATATATATATAGATTTAAGACTTATGTAAAATAAAATATTTTAATCCACTAACTAACATGAAATAAAATATTTAGTATTTATTTTAATGTATGTATTAAAAAATCATAAATCATACTTAATTTAGAAATAAACGTAGAGCAAGGTAACATTTATTATATAACATAAAAAACTTAAAAAATTAAAAAATTTATTTAACTAGAAAGCTACAAATAATTGCATTTAAAAAAATAACAAGTATGGAAGTGCATATCTGCAAAATGTCATTAATTAATGAAATTTATTTTATTAGAAAATAGTAAGAAACTGGTAGAAAGTGAATTTAATATTAATTTGATAATTATAGTTTAATTAAGAATAATTATTAAAACAAATTACAAAAAATTGCAATTAGAAAATAACAAGTATAGAAGTATATTGAAAAATTAAGTTAATAATAATAGTTTCTTTAAATAAATGCAAACTTATGCAAGTTTTTAATTCTTATTGGAAAAAGCTTCAATAACTTTATAATTGGAATTAAATTTGAAAAAGTGTTAACTTTATAATTGGAATTAAATTTGAAAAAGTGTTCATTTCTTAACGAGAAAATAGCAAGAAATTAGCAGAAAGTTAATTTAATATTAATTAAAATAAATTATTAAAATAAATTGGAATTGCAATTAGAAAAATAAAAAGTATGCAAAATGTTATTAATTAAATTTAAAATTAATTTTTAGTTTTAGTTTTAATTTATAATTAAATAATGAAGAAAATAATGTTAAATTCATGTAAAAATACAATCTGTTACTTTTAAATAAATGTATGAATTTTTCTGTTAGATTAATGTAATATAGATTTTTTTAAATATTCAATAACTAATCTTCATTGTTTAGTTTTGTAACATGGCGGATGGTTGCGCCAAAGATCAGCGCGTAACGCTAAAGTTCAAGCATTCTCTTTCACAGAACCGATGATTTTAAAAAATGTTAAAAATCACAGAATAATTGTTAATTGTTTATATAAATTATGCTTTTCTTAATAATCTATAATAATAATATTTATTGTATAAAATTTAAATATTATATAAAAATTTGATAATTGTACTTAGAAAATTCAGATTATATAAACCTATAGACTTACCGTGTTTCTGCCCAAAGGAATTCTTGCAATATGATGTAATGTACTATAAAGCAATAGTTAGAACACAATATTATACACAGAAATACTTGTAATATTAGATAATCGCCAAAAAAAAAACAATATCAAAAATATTTGAAAATTTAAAACTAAAGTAATCTCAATGAAATTTTGATTAAAAATATTAAAAAATCAAATTATTGTTAATCAAATTAAAATACAAGATTCTATAAAATATTTTCTTAAAAAAATAGAATCAATTTAATAATCTGTTAATTTAAAAAAAAAATGTCTCTTCTACTTAATAGTTGTAGGCGCAATTGAGAATTCATGAATGAAAATATTATAAGTTAAGTTAATAAATATTAATATTGATAATTTAAAAAAAAATTGATTGAATTATTTTTTTGAATATTTAAGGAAATACTTATAAAATCACTTACATAAATTTCAGATGAAGTGCACAGCAAGAAGTTTCTTAATTGATCAGCTCTTTGACGTTTGATGCTTCAGGTTCAGGATTGATGCTTCAAGGATCAACGTCCAACTGTTGCAGCCGCACCCAACCAATGGAAACTGAAAACAATACATATTTTGCAATAATCCAGGATTATCTTTAAACTTTTCAAAATTTATCTTAATTTTGATATGTACTAATAATTTTAAAACTTATGTTGGATTCAAAGAAAATGCGAGGCCCGAAGCAATATTGATATGCACTAATGATCTTAAAACTTATATGTTGGATGATTGGATAACTGAAAATTAGTAAGTGACAAAAAGAGCCTTTCAACAAAAATGCAAAGCAAGAAATATTTGAGAGGCCTTCAAAATATTTCTTGAGGGAAATGAAGTTTTGAGTGCAACAAAATATGTATTTATTAAAAAAAATAATATGGGGGGTGAATTCCGGAAAAATGAAGTAAATTAATTTACTCCCTAAATTCTTAAAAAATCAAGGGTGAATTCAAGTTGAGGTTCCTAACATTGCTAAGTTGAGGCCGCTAAAACAATTAGGCTCGGGGGTTACAACCCCTCACTCTTCTGAAAGGCCCTGGTGACAAATATACAATATGGAAGATCAAGTTGCAACCTTGCAAAGGAGATGAGATTATTATCCCGGGCAATTGCGACTAATAAATCAATACATTTTCAGCACTCTTCAAATAATCGAATCTAATATTTTTTTATTATATTAAAGTTATGTAATTTTTCAATAATATTTTAAGGATAATACTAGCAATGGTAATTTAAAATATCAGCAAGTACTGAATTCACAAGTCTAAAACGAAAGATTTATTATTAGTATGTTTTCAAATTACTATTAAATTATTAAATATTAAATGATAATTGCATAACTTTGATTGGTTTCTTTCTTATTTAAACAAATATTATTAAAATCACTTACATCTAATGCAAATTAATTGCAACAAAGTCTGCTACTTGAAGTACAGCACGTTCGATTGGCTTAGGAGTGACACGTCGACGATAAACGTCAAATTTTAGCTGACACGACCAAATGATGGAATCTAAAAAAAATTGCGATATAGAAACTTGTTTATCTTAAAGTATCTTTTAATTTTAAACTTACATCGATTTCAGTTGAACTCAAGTAACTGCAACAAGATCTTCTATATATCTGCTAGTTGAAGCTCTGCAAGTTCGATGTTTCGATTGGCTCAGGAGTGACACGTCAACGACAAACGTCAAATTTTAGCACACACGTACAAAGGATGTAATCTAAAAAACATTGCGAATTAGAAACATGTTTTTCTCACTTTATATGAATTCAATAAGTAATTCAAAACTTACATCAATTGTAGTTAAACTGAAGTAATTGCAACAAGATCCTCAATATGTCTGTTAGTTGAAGCTCTGGATGTTCGATGTATTGATTGGCTCAGGAGTGACACGTCAACGACAAACGTCAAATTTTAGCAGACACACCCAATCGATAGAATCTAAAAAATATTGAAAATTAGAAACATGTTTTTCTCACTTTAAATGAAAGTATCTTTTCAATAGGTAATTCAAAACTTACATTGATTGTAGTTGAACTAAAGTAATTGCAACAAGATTCTCAATATGTCTGTTAGTTGAAGCTCTAGATGTTCGATGTATTGATTAGCTCAGGAGTGACACGTCAACGATAAACGTCAAATTTTAGAACACAAGCCCAAACCATGTAATCTAAAAAACATTGCGAAATAGATACATGTTTTTCTCACTTTATACTAAATTATCTTTTCAATAGGTAATTCGAAACTTACATCGATTTCAGATGAACTCAAGTAACTGCAACAGGATCCTCGATATGTCTGCTAGTAGAAGCTCTGAACGTTCGATTGGCTCAGGAGTGACACGTCAACGATAAACGTCAAATTTTAGCAGACACACCCAATCGATAAAATCTAAAAAATATTGCAAATATATTATATGATTAATGTTCAATGCGAGAAGCATAACCAATGAATATAGCTAAAGTTTGTTGAAGGCTTGAAAATCTATGATAGTCGACCATATTGGACTTCAAATTTTATCAGATTTTGATGAAGTTAAATCATTATATGAAATTATTAAAAATTATAACAATTACCTGAATTCAGTTGCAAAGATTCAATTATTTCTTCAGATATACAAATGGTAATGAAATATACAAGATGTAGTGTCTACTTGTTACGGGACCAAATAGTATGTGACAGATATAATGGATGCAGCTGCATCCTTGCAAAAGAGGTGAGGAAGTGCATGCGCATTCATTAGAATCCCGGGCAAGTGCAGATTCTAAATCAATTGAGCTATAGATTTTATGCGCAGACTCTTGAAATGATGAAGTACAACCAAAAAAAATATAGTTTTTTTTCTGAATGAAATACGTTTTTTATATAATTAATATAGCTAACTATAGTTGAAGACTTAATAATCTTTGAGATAATTCGTGAACTTCCTTCATTCTAAGATTTTTGGAAAATTATACAAAAAGGATAAAATTTACCTGAATTCAATTGCAATGGTTCAACTATTCCTTGAGATATGAATATGGTAATGGCACATACAAGATACTTGTCACGAGGCCAGACAGAGCCCTTGACAGATGCACAATGATAGATGGAGATGCATCCTTGCTTCAAAATCTTTGAAAGAGTTTGAGAACTTCCTTTATTCTAGGATGTTTAGAAAATGACATAATCATATTTTTTAAAAGAATAATAATTACCTGAATTTAATTAGAATGCTTCAACTTTGTCTTGAGATATGAATATGGTATTGGAAATACAAGATGTCAGATGTATACTTGTCACGACACCAGACACAGCCCTTGACAGATGCACAATGATGGATGGAGCTGCATCCTTGCAAAAGAGGTGAGGAAGTGCATGCGCATTCATTGGTGTCCCGGGAAATTGCAGATAGTAAATCAATTGAGCTATAGATTTGATGCGTATGAAATAATCGACTCACGTTTTTTGATTATAATAATGTTATGTAATTATTAAATAATATTTTAAAGATAATTTTGGCTTGATAACGTTAAATTTAAAAAAAAATCTGAATTATTAAAGTAATAAATGTATTAAATATTTTCAAATTAAAATTATTTTTTGTACATAAACATATAGTTATCATTTATAATAATAAAATCACTTACATCGTTTTCAGATGATGTAACAGCAACAAGAAGTCTGCTGCTTGAAGCTCTGCACGTTCGAAGTTTTTATTGGCTCAGGAGCGACACGTCAACGGAAACGTCAAATTTTTCCAGACACGCCCAACCGATGAAATCTAAAGAACATTGCAAACATTGTATAAATATTTATCTTACTTTTTAATAAACTAACATTTCAATAGGTTTTTTGAAAATTGTTTTGTGTCTGAAATTGAATGGTTGATCTTTACTACCAAAAGCGTAAGCTAAATTGGGCTGAAGGCTTCAATCTATATTGTAAGTAGTATTGCAGACTTAAATTTATTAAGAGAATTTTAAGTAAGAGATAAAATGAAACAATTAAAAAAGATAACAGCTTACCTGAATTAAATTACAAAAATTAAAATGATTTTATCAGATATGCAAGTAATAGTGAAACGTAGAAGATGTTAGGTGTTTGCTTGTCAGAGGACAGTATGTGACAGATGCAAAATGATGGATGGAGCTGCACCCTTGCAAAAGAGGTGAGGAAGTGCATGCGCATTCATTGCATCCCGGGCAATATGCAAGCAATAAATCAATTGAGCTATTAAAATAATGCGCACAATTTCAAAATAATCGAGTCCAATGTAAATGTTCATTACATAACAGTTTTCAATAAGATATTTATCATTTATTTAATGACCGAAGTTTAAAAAAAAATTGTTTACAGAAAAGGTTAGATTATTGAATTATTCATAAAATTACTCACATCAAAATCAGATGAACTTCAATCATTGCTCAATTAGTCAACCGCTTGAAGCTCTGCTCGTTCGAGGTTTTCATTGGTCCCGGTTGGACACGTCGACAAACTTGTAGTCACACCCAAACAATGGAAGCCAATGGATACAGCTAATCTTTGCTGTAAAATTAAAAATTAATTAATATAAGATTTACAGACAAGAAAACTTAAGACTCCAATGAATTTAAAAAAAATCCTAGCAAAACTGATATCTAGGAACTGAAATTGTTATGTAATGAATCATTGTTCGATAAATATTTATGGTATTAAATCTTAGTCATGGTTGTTGAACAATTGAAAATAACTACGTAAACAATATGCGTCGTAATCGAAAATTAAATAAAACTTTTTTTAATCCTACATTGTTGGAAACTGATTGTTACTCACAATTATTTTTTTTTTGATAATTTGATTGGAAATATTTAAATAAATACTGTTACAATAACTTACATCAATTTGAGATGAAGCGGATCACTTGCTGAAAATTGTTGCACAATTTTGGCATCTATTTGTATTTGCACAGGTTCAATGCTGCTTGTTTCCAAAAGGACACGTCGATGCCACACCCAATCAATGGAGGCTAAAAAAGATGCATATATTATTCATCTCGAATTATTAATACATCTTATATGATTTTATTGAAATCACATTATGTCATTTTCATAAAATTAAAGCAAAAAATATTACTTACAACAAGTTGTGCAATTCAATAACCGAACTACTTTAAATACGAAATTAATTCAATGGAAGTTGACAGCCATTGATAATGCAATGAGCATGCGCACTCTCGTTTGTTCCGGCCACACCCAATGTATTAAAAGAAAATGACTACTTAAGCAACAAATCTGAATTAAGATTTTCTGATATCTAACTTTTCTTAACTATATAACTATCACTCAATGAAGATACTACTTAACATAAAATATTTTCAATCATTACGCAATAATACAAAATTAATAAATTTGTAAACGTGTTGCAAACGTTGTACAATTGCAATCCATATTCCGGCCGCACCCAAATTATTAAAAAAATTAAGAACTTAAGCTACAAATCTGAATAAAGATTAACTGATATCTAATTATTCTTAATTACATAACTATCGGTCAATGAAGATATCACTTAACATAAAATATTTTCAATCATTACGCAATAATACGAAACTAATAAATTTGTAACTTACAACACGTTGTAGAATTCAATAAGCGAACTACTTTGCATATGAAATTAATTGAAATGAAGTTGCATCCATTGATGATGCTGTGAATGCAAGCACAGTTCCTTTTGTTGCGACCACACCCAAATTATTTTAAAAAAGTCAACTTAAGCAACAACTTTGATTTAAGATTTTCTGATATTTAGCTTTTCTTAACTATATAATTATCGCTGAATAAATATATAACTTAATACAAAATATTTTGAATCATTACGCAATAATAAATTTGGTTATTAGTAAAGCAATACGCCTAACAAACTTGAAGCGTGATAAGCATGAGTTGCTGAAAGTATTTAAGTCTTACTTACATTTTGACACGCAACACAAACTTCACAAATTTGTTTTTTATGAAGAGCTTAACACGTCTGCAATGGCTTCTCAATTACCTTTGATCAATATGCTGGTGCGTTCGTAACTTGCAATAGATGTTTCCGGTTTTAATGAAGCGCGAAATTTAAAATGCACATGTAAATTAAGTATAATATCAAAATTCTTATTTTAATTAACAAAATCCAATCAATATCAGATTTTAATAAGTATATAATATTTGACATTGACTACTTATCTGTTCTTTTAAAGTGAAAAGTAAAAAATAAGATTTAATCAATAATGTAAAGCACTCACCTTGAGAATTGTCACATCCGGTAATGAAAAGCGGCAAATTCAATTGTTAGGTGTGATTGAAAACTCAGGGATTCTGAATAAGAATTTCTGTACAAGGTTATTCATCAAGCGGGAAATTCAATTGTTAGGTGTGATTGAAAATTCAGGGATTCTGAATAGGAATTTCTGTACAAGGTTAATACTTAACAATCTTGCATTAAAGATAAAAGTCTTATCTTTAAATATTAATAATCATGTAACTACACCTTTCTGCCTTAGAAATATTATATTTTTGTAAATTCTTTAAAATTTAAATTTATTCAACAAAATTTAGAACAAAATGTCTTTGGGAAATAATCAAAGGCTTTTAGTAAATTAAATATAATTTATTAATAAATTTTAAAAAAGAATTTCTCTATTGAGAAGATTTTATTTTATTTACAAATATTTGTACATGTTTAGAACAATCGAAAATTTCATTAAATTCAAAATTTAAATTTTGTTGTATATTTGCTTTACTTAACATTTTTAAAATAATAACAATTTATTTTACAATTTTGATAATTATTAAGAATAAATGACTTTCAGATTTAGTTAATTACATCTATGCTAACTTACTAATTTTATATTATTCAGGTTTATATAATTCTATACTAATTTCACTAAGTTATCTTCAATATTCCTACAATACTAAACATTAGTTAAATATAGCAAAAACTGTTTATGAACAGTAGGTGCATATAAAGCGATTTAAGACACACAAATGCCAAAAACTTTAAATTCTATAAAAATTATAAGTTACAGAAAATTTGCAAATAAAAAGCTTGTGATTTCCTGGAATGACATTGCGAGTGATTTTATTATGCTTCAACAGCGAAAGCCGTTGATTACGCATTTACTTATCCTAGTATCCTTAAACCTAGGTTTACTTTTAAAATTAACCTAGAGCGGTTATATAATAAAGCAGATTCAATGGCGATCTATGAGTACGAATTTACTTATCCTAGGTTTACTTTTAAAATTAACCTATAGCGGTTATATAATAAAGCAGTTTCAATGGCGATCTATACACACTAAGACAGTGAGTTACTATGTATTAAGACACGCAAATGCCAACAGTTATAATATTCGAAAATAATTTCTAACTGTAAACATATATACTTGTCTATTATATTTTTTGTGATGAACATTACTCGGAAATACCATATTATTACTACATACAACTAATACTGATTATATAGTGATAACAAATATTTTTATTGGATCTGATTGGCAATATATAATAATGTATTCAAAGGCAACGTAATAATTGGATGGGTATAGATTAGATAAAGGTAGTTTCCATTTGGTTTCGTGGTTACGTCAAGCCGTAACAGATCCAAACAGGCTCGAAGAGTAGAATTCGAATTACGCCATTGATCGGTTCTATTTTGTAGTGATGTTGACCTAGAATAAAGCAAACCATAAATTGCTATAACTATTACACATTTTTTGTTTTAACGTATTTTAATCCTCACAAACTACTAGTAAACTATATTACTAACTTTGATTATTGAAATAACTACATGTTTCAGAAATATAATTATTATTTTAATATCAAATTATCATCTTGGTATCATCTTCATATTAAATCCTATTCTAGGAATATACTTGGAATCGAAGATACCTAATTAAGCATTTTTTTATGACGTTTCCTCCTATCATAACTTTTCCTTATATGCTAACTTATCATCTTATCCTGACTTATCCCAACGTATCATCTTATCCTATAATCATAGCTTATACTCGTATCCTTGTTAATCCTCTAATCATAGCTTATCCTTATTCAGATGTATTGTTACATAATTTCATAACTTGCAGATTTGTTGTAATTCTAATACTTCTATTAATACTTCTAATAAATATCTTATTCAATAATTAACAATGTTAATATGTAAAAATGTTCATCAATCATCTGCCAAAAGTGCAAGCTGGAAAGTCATTTATAGTCATTCCTATTGGATTCTTTCTTTGGTTTCCTCCAGAAAAAATCATACATCGTACTTTATATCATAGTATCTAAATATCATAAAATTTTCTCATATCCTAACTTATGTTATCCTGACTTATCCCAACGTATCATCTTATTCTGACTTATCCTCTAATCATAGCTCATTCTCGTATCCTTGTTACAAACTTTTATACTTTGCAGATCTGTTGTAACTCTAATTCTTCTATTTAAAAGTCTAATATTTTGGTAAATATGTTTTTACTCAGTATAATTATAATATTACTTAACTTTCTAATAAGTATTATATAATATTAAATTAATATTTATCTCATAAGACACGACTTGATTCCTTTTGTATTACTTTTCTCTGATCGCTATAGTTTCTCATCCACTTAATAAAACTATAACTAGTTTTCGAACTTCAAGATTCTTTATCCTCTTATTCTAACTTATCATCTTATATTGACTTATCTCATCTTATTCTGACTTATCCTCTAATCATAGCTTAATCTGGAATCCTTATTAATTCTCTAATCATAGCTTATCCTTATTTATAATCTTATCTTAACTTATCCAGACGTGTCGTTGTTACAAAGTTTCATAGCTTCCAGTCTTTAACTACATTTTTTAAATACATTTTTCCTTATACAGGAATTTTATTCCTTTTAATAACTAAATCTAAAAAGTCCATTATTACTTCTATTGAATTTCCTTCAATAGTTACTGATAGTTAAGGAAAGTTAGTTAATTAGTGTTTCAATCATTAATTATTTATCCAATTAGTTTTACCTCATTTCTCTTACAAGGTGGATTATCATTTCTCGATTAATTTCATTCATCTTATTACTTTATATCTGATTTATTAAAAAAATCATGATAAGAATTGTTATTACTTTATAACTTCTTAATAACAAAATCCAGATGAAACTTTCTAATTCGTTTTCTAACAAGAACATTTTCCTTCATTATCTTCCAGTTAAATCCATCATAATCATTAAATCTATATAACATTCTACCTTAATAGGTATTATATAATAATTTATTAATTTTTTTGTCATCTCTGTAACAAGAATCTTCTGTTATTAGTCTCTCTTATTTAATTCATGATAATTATCTTTATCTTCATTTCAATATAGAGAGCCGTTTATCATATATGATCAAGAGTTTAAGTATTTCTATATATCATTTAAAATTGCTTCAGAACCATCCCCTAAGGGAGTTAGAGATTATCCTAACCAGATATTGTCCTTCTTCTGATAGCCTTCCCCAAATCCACTTAGTTTAGCCAGTCTCAGTTACAGTACGTTATAAAGATGGATTCTTTAAGCAGTTGAGATTAGACATCTTGAGCCGGTTCTTATGTAATGTATATCCAGATACTGCAGTCTTCTTCACATCATTGGAGATATGTTGATTGCCTATAATAATTCTTGGTACGTATTATTTGCCAATTTGATACAAATACTTATTGAAACATAACAGTAAAATCGATTATCAGACTAATTACACAATTATAATACAACGAAATGCCCAAAAAAAAACGTTTTTTTTTTTTTTTTTTTTTTTGTACCGTGCTTCATCCTTAATGGATGAGCTTTTCCCATTTAGCTGCGTCCTGTCGACGCCATACGCCAGTCACGATCAAAAAAACGTTACTTTCTTAGATTTATAAACAAGTGTCAAATTGAAGCGCCATCTACAATTATCTTAGGAACTAACATAAAAGTTTACATATTATTGTTTACAGTGGTAGAAAATAAATTCCTTAATAAACTATACTAAAATTATCATATAATACATATTTTGTTTATAAAAATATGTCATTTTTTATAATAAATATCCAGTTTGCACCCTGATCGAAACGTCTATGACTTTGACAGTTAAGTTTTGTCAACGAATGACTGTTATTCTCAACGACTCTCAGTCTCAGCGTCATTCCAGCAAAGGTGCTCCTTGTATTTTATTGACACAATCCTTTCATCAATATGGTTTCCAAAAGCAAACTTCGTAAGCTTCGAAATCTTAGAAAGCAATACCGGGACGGCAGGGAAGACATACCAACTTGGGTAAGATTCTATTCTCTTGTTATTGTATTTTCCTAACCATAAATAATTTCAGGTCGACAACATACAAGAAGTAATGATAAAGTCAGTTCTTTTCATATTTATATTCTGTCATCAAATAAGTCATAACTATATCATCTTGTTAATCGAGATTCCAACATTAATGTTTTATAAGATGATTCGACTAGTTGCGGGTCCGGATAATTATGACATGATTGTCGATAAACTGCTACCTATTATCAGCAAAAGCGGATACACATGTTCGCTGTTATCACTGACCGGCGCCCAGAAACATGAACATCCTAACAAGTTTGGCAAGGTCCTGATTCTGCTACTCAACATCGCCTTTCTGATTGACTATTTTGGTACAAAGACCGGTTTCTACATGTATTTACTTGTGGTAGTCTCGCTGGGAAATGGGTGCCTCTCCAGCAGTTTTAACGAACTGTTCCTCAGAATTGATATTTCTCAATAAACATGTTTAATCTAATTATTGTTTGCTTCATTTGATGTAATTCCTATTTAACATTATTTTGTACCAATTTTATCACAACACAACACTATTTAAATCATTGGAGGCACATAAACACAACACTATTTTCATCACAACACATCACAACTTTTTTTTATAAAACAACTTAGTAGACACAAGATGAGGTCTTTCCAACCATAAATAGTTATATAAACATTGTTATATTTACACCAGTATCACAGCACTAAGTTATAGTACTCTCTAGCAGCTACACGCCACTATTTTATTGAGTACTATAAATCAAAAAATTTATTTAATTGTTAATAAATTCCAAATCTTCACTCTATCCTTTTTATACCATAAAAGACTCAGTACTGCTTACTTGTTGCTTTCAAACAACTCCAAGCATCTATTTTATTGAGTGCTATAAATCAAGCAATAGTATTAGTTACTTGATCCAGATTTTTCGACATCCAAATATTGATTGAAACAGTCTTAGTATTCCAAATCCACACTGTTTCCTTAATGTTCACTTGTTATTTCTTTCAAGTATGTCTAAGCTTCTGTTTTCTTTGGTTTTGTATTCCAAATCCATAAATCATCATTTTGTATCATAAATACATCATCACAACTATTGTTGTTAGTACATTCATTTTAGTACTATAAATCATCTAATAGAATAACAATATTCCAAATTATTGGGACTACCATAAAAATAAATGGTTGTAAAATCACACATTCCTACCTGCTCTTAAGCCTTATTTGAAATTATGGGTTAGTCCTTTGTCAACAAGTGGATAATGTCAAAGCTTCTATTCATTGTATCTGCTTTATCCCTACAATGTTTATCTTTACATTTGACAGTTTCAATCTACTATTTTGAAGGATAAATTTCCATCCACATTGCAAAGTATGGCACTTTCCTTTCCTTCTTAAATTGATATTTGTTTATTTATTTACTTCTTCATTTCCTGTCTAGCTAAATCCCCAATTATTTTGTATTCTGCACAATTCCATCAACTTTATATTTATAATTCTTTCAGAATTATAATTGTTTTTCTTAATATTTTCTTTCCTTCTTTAACACAAACCATAAAATGCTTTAATAATCAATTCAGTTCCTTCAACATGTAATTTTCTTCTTTGTTATTTAATAAGTTGAATATTCTACAATTTTCAGAAAACAATCCTGAATCCTCTTCATAGCGTTTGATTTTCCTATGCTATAATCATTATTTCATAATCCATAATCGTTATACCCTTATTTGTTTTTAGAAGTTTCATACTTAACTCCGATTCAAATTTTGTATTCTTCTCAATTTTTCTGGATTCCTAAAAATCAATATTCGTATTTAAATAATTTCCCTTCTTGATTTGAGCATAATCCAATCCCTCGATGGTTTTAATTGTAGTCTTCCTCAAATCCTCGTCCTAACAAAAATATCGATTGACAAAAACAAAATTAATAGTAACGAAAAAATATGAAAGTTAACACTATTTCATTATTGATATTTTATAATTTGAAAATAAGATTCCTCCTAAAGTTCTTCAGTTTTCTTTCTTCATAAATTCTTCATCCTGTTTCCAAATTCGTCCTTGCTTCTTCAATCTTCCTTAATAGTGATGTTCCAAGAGTGTTCATCTTCGCATTCTTCAATATGTTTACAAAATACAAATCTGGATATTGACTATTTGATTGAATATTTGACAATTGGTTTCATGCATGACACTTTTATATATAAATAAAAAACGTTCCATTAAATTGATTTAGTTTTGTGAAAATTTTAGGCATTTCATAAAGCAGAGAAATATTAAATTAAAATTGTAAACTCACGTTTTCAAAATCCGTCTTTAATCTGCCCAGTAGCTTACACCAACAATTTTGCCAGTCTCAGATAAAATATGTTATAAAGATGTATAAAACCGGTTCCAGTGTTCTTATATAATGTATATCCAGATGCATCAGTCTTCTTCACATCATCGGAGTTATGTTGATTGCCTATAATAATTCATGGTACATGTTATTTTCCAATATGATCAAATACTTATTGAAACATTATAAAAAATTACCGACTTAAAGTAAAATCGATTATCATACAAGTTACACAATTATAATACAACAAAATGCCCAAAAAAAAACTGTTAGTTCATAAACAATTGTCAAATTGAAGCGCCATCTACAATTATCTTAGGAACTAATATAAAAATGTACATATTATTATTCACTAAATTCCTTAATAAAATCTACTAAAATTATCTTATAATACATATTGTTTATATAAAAATATGGGTACTAAATAATCTAAACAATTATTAAATAAATATCCAGTTTGCTCCAAAAGTTTATCAAAACGCCTATGACTTTGACCGTTAAAAACAAAACACATTAGTTTTGTTAATGAACGACCGTTATTCTCAACGACTTTCATTCTCAGCGTCATTCCAGCAAAGGTGCTTCCCGTAATATATTGTCAACTATATTTCATCAATATGGGTTCCAAAACCAAACTTCGTATAAATCGAAAACTGAGAGACATATCCCGTGGCAAAAGAGAACATATTCCGACTTGGGTAAGATTCTATTCTCTTGATAATGCATTTTCCTAACTATACAAAATTACAGCTGGACAACGTTCAAGCGGTTATCTTAAAGTCCATTTTATTTATACTGATGTTTTGCCATCAAATAAGTCATAACTTTATGATTCTGCTAATCGAGAATCCCACATTAATGTGTTACAAGATGTTTCGAAGTGTTACGGGCCCGATTAATTATGAAGTGATTGCCGATAGACTTCTACCTATGATCAGAAAAAGTGGATACACATGTTCACTGTTATCACTAACCGGCGCCCAGAAAGAAAAACATTATACCAAGTTTGCCAGAGTTTTAATTATATTACTCAACGTCGTCTTTCTGATTGATTATTTTGGTACAAAGACTGGTTTCTATTTGTATTTACTTGTGTTGGTCTCGCTGGGAAATGGGTGCCTCTCCAGCAGTTTTAACGAATTTTTCCTCAGAATGGAAGTTCCCCAAGAAACAAATTTAAAATAATTATTTTTTGATCCATTTTATGTAATTCCTATTTAAGTTGATGTTTCTTAGTATAGTTTAAAAATAAAACATTTATAATTTAACATTATTTTGTATCAATTTTATCACAACACATCACTCTTTAAATCATTGGAGGCACATTAACTAGCAACACTATTTTCATCACAACATAAATATAAAAAGGCACAAGATGAGGTTTTTTCCAACCATATATAGTTATATAAACTATTGTTATATTTATACCAGTATCACAACACTAAGTTATAGTACTCTCCAGCATCTTCAAGCTTCCTTTTTATTGAGTACTATAAATCATATAATAGGATTACAATCTTCCACATTATTGGGACTGCCATAAAGATAAGTGGTTTTAAAATCACTCCTTGCTACCTGCTCTTAAACCTTATTTGAAATTATGGGTTAGTGGTTTGTCAACAAGTGGATTTCATTTTATCTTTTATGCTTTTCAATCTACTATTTTGAGTATTTACTTCAATTGTATTCCATCCATATTTCAAAGTATGGAACAAACAGAAACTTCATTCCTGAATTGATATGGTTGTTTATTTATTTACTCTGCTTCGTCTCCTGTTCAGCTAAATCTCCATTTATCTTGTATTCTGCACAATTCCTTCAGCTTTATATTTATTCTTCTTTCAGAATCATCATTATTTTTCCTTCTGCTTTAATAATCCATTGCGGTTCCTTCCAAATTGTAATTTTCCGTTTTGAATATTCTTCAATTTTCAAAAATAAATTTTGGATAAAATCCAAATCGTTATTTCATAATCCACATTTATCCTTAATTGTATCCTTGTTTATAATAATTATTCCTTATATTCTTTAGAAGTTTGATTCTTAACTCCTATTCAATTTTTCCATTAAATTTCTCTGGATCAATATACGTATTTCATTGATTTCTGCATACTCCAATTCCTCGATGGATTTAATTATAGGTTTCTTCCAATCCTCGTCGTAATAAAAATATCAATTGACAAAAACAAAATTAATAGTAAATTACACGCACAAAAAAAAAGAAAATTAACACTACTTTATTATATTTTATAATTTGAAAGTAAGGTTCCTCCTGAAGTTCTTCAGTTTTCATTCTTCATAAAATCTTCATCCTGTTTCCAAATTCGTCCTTGTTTCTTCAATCTTCATTGATAGTGATGTGAGAGTATTGATCTTTGAATTCTTCAATATGTTTACAAATTGCAAATCTAGATATTTAATTTGACTTATTGATTGGATATTTGACATATGGCTTCATGCATGACACTTATATATTGATTTAGTTTCGTGAAAATTTTAGGCATTTCATAAAGCAAGAGAAATATTAAATTAAAATTGTAAACTCACGTTTTCCAAATCCGTCTTGAATCTGCCCATTTTTAGACCTCCTAGTTTACAGCAACGGAAACTGAAAATGTTTTAAGAATAATGAGTAAAGTTGTACTATTTATAAAGCTTTGGAACTCAATTTACCTTTAAACCAAAGGACAATAATCCCAAGTGAAAACCAAACAAATTTTGGAATGGAATGAAGAAAAGTTGCGTAAAGATTAGTGGAAACCCATGTCATATAAAGATGTACTGATAGATAAATTGGGTTATGTAATTTCGATTTAATTATTTGCACTATGTCACCCACGGAACATAGAGCGCCCCATGGCTCTAAAAAGATTAAATAAATTAGTATTACGTAACGCTTAAGTTAATTAACTTACCTTTCGATTGATGGAATTGCGTTTTCTGTAGGCGCCTCGGTTTTACTCATTGTTCCTTTATCTGATTTAAAAATAATCCAGTGCAATTAAAAGGCAGATTCTGTAAACGCATAAATGATACAAGCTTTATCCAATATGAGTACTTACATTATATCCATGGTTGTTGTAACTTCGATATGTTGGATGTTAAGTTTGGATTCTTCGTGCACTGCCCAACGACATATTCAGGTGAAAATGGTAACAAATCCTGCGAGTTGAAGTTTAATCAATATACCGGCCGTGACGCATGCTTACAGCTTCACCGGCTGGATAAAGGGTGACGTAATTTAGGTCACCCGGCTATTTTGCAAATGATATAATAATAAACTATTGATCGACTGGAACAGTTTAGATTTATTGCATAAAATTACATAAAATAAATGATATTTCTTCACTTAAACTTAAGGTTCTAATACTATGTTTCTAAAACAACCATCCGGAATAGCCATAGCTATGTTTTTTAACTGTTGCACTTCTTCAGTATAACTAATTAAGCGCCGAGTGTAAACCTCTACGAGATCATCATTAGCTTTTTTTTCTTTCTCGTAATTATCCAATAGTTTTTCAATTTTGTTTTGTTTAATCTGCTTTTCAATGTAATCTAACCTCTTGTGCACCGGTTCTAAATCTTCTACCTCGGGTAAATTCCAAATGTTGCTCCAAATATCAATAATTTTTCTCGACAAATTATTAACTAATCTTGTAGCTTCTTCTGTACTTATTTCGCTATGTTCCACCTACAAAATCGAATTAATTAATATAATACATTATATAATATAAATAAACTTACAGATGCTTTGATTTTCTTAATCAATTGATTATTAACCTTAGCTTCTTGTATTTGCTTAAACTTTTTTTCAACCTCCTCCAATTGCTTATTCGCCTCCACCGCTTTTTCATGTAATTGAGTAACCTCTATAAACAAAGCCTCCAACTCAACGGAAACTTCTTGCAAATCTTTCATAACATTATCTGCCGAATTTATTGCATTTTTGGCTCCTCGGATAGCTTGCGCCGATTTGACTTTAATCATATCAAATTTTGGTCCTATTTTCATTAACAAATCTTGCACATAACTAAGCAAATTTTCGATATAAGGCATTTGCTCCAAAGAAGATTCAGCGATAGTTCTAGTATTAGTCAAATTTTTATTGAAATCTGAAAAAAAATATTAGCGATGGTTTTAACTTTAGGTATAGATTTTTTACCATTTATAGCTTTGTAGGTTTCTGTGGCTTTAAAAAAAACCTGTGAACATAAATCAACCGCATCTAAGGTTTTTTGCGCGTATTGTTCAATTTTGAGCCTTAAATCATTCAAATCATTTTTATATTCGGAAGCACTTAGTAATAGATTTTTGGAAACTGTTATTGAATCAAAGTCGTCTAAATCAATATCATCCATGTTATTGATATCAATAAGTATCTCCTCTGAAACATCTAACATTTGTTTAGCATCTTCTGATATTCCTCTAAAATCAACAACGGGAATCTCTTTATGTAACGGTTTTACTTCAGCTAATAACTGTAAGTTTAAAGAAAGTATATCTTTCCATTCATTTTGTGCTTCAATTGCTTCCTTATTATAATTTTCAAATATATTAACTTTATTAGCGATTTCTCCATTTAAAGTCTTAAGTTCCTGTTGGAAACCTTTCTTCATATCTGTTTTAGACTTAGCTAGTTTGTATGCTTCATTTGATTTAGTCTTTGCATCCAATGCGGTATCGTAGATTTTATCCGAAATACTGGTGATATTTTTAGTTAGTTCCCGAATCTGCTGCATAGTCTTCTTCAGCCTCTCGGATTGATCTCCAAAGTAATTTCGATGTGATACCTTACCAATGTTTTCAAAACATAAATTAATAGTTTCTCTCGTCCTTTTTATATTATTACGTGTGTCTAGAAAAGTGGCAGTTGTCAAACCATCTGAAACATTTGAATTAATAAATATTGAATACCAAATTTTATGTTAATACTTTGATATTTAGCCATATTGATACTATCCTCTATTTTATTTAGTAGTCCTGAAATGGTTTTCTGTTTTTCTACTAAAACAGTCATTTGTTCCTTAATATTATCATCATTGAGAGCATTGCTAGCACTTTCTTTTAAGTGAATAGCTTCAATTTGTATTTGGCGAAGATCATTTTCAAATTGTTTGTTCCCAACTACCAAAGCACGCTCTTCAAGTTCACTCAACATTTCAAATAGTTTCTGCAATTTGTTTTTATTCTCCCAATAAGCTTCCTGTACCATATTGTAGCATTGGGGACAATCCTTACATCCTTTACTCCGATCATACTTGTTCTCTTTACACTGATCGCATCTTCTACCTTCCACGTTTTCAAGACAAGGACACTGCCCGTTGGAATCGCATTGCAGACTACTCGATCCCAAATTATCGCAATCGCAATCCTGGCAACCTCTTGCAGAAAATTTATACTTATTTTCTTGGCAAATATCACATCTTAAGCTGAAACGGAAAAAACACATCGAATTAAATGGCTTTAAATATATGATTTTTTAATACCCAGTCACTCCTGGTTGGCAATGGCAACGACCAGATTGTAAATCGCAGGTATGATCTATTGATCCAATCGTATTACAGTTACAAGGTTTACAACCTTCATCTTCAATCAAATCGTAGTAACCTTGCTCGCATTTATCGCAGTTTCTTCCGTACACGTTTGGTTGGCATTTGCACATACCAGAAATCTGATCACACATCAAACTACCATCATCGTTTTTAACAGTGCCTTTTGGTGAACACTCGCACTTTTTACAGTCACCTTTTGGAAGAGATAAAGCATCTCCGTAATAACCTAAAATTTAATCTTAAAACCTGCTAGTCGCTAATTTTGTTGCTAATTACCTGGTAAACATTTCTCGCAATTTGGACCTCCGGTATTGTGGATACATTTCAGGCATTCCCCAGTTTTAGTATCGCAGTTTCCGACAGAATTAATATCAATATTCAAATTACACTCACACTTTTGGCAAAGTTCTGTTGGCGGCTCTCCGAAGTAACCATCCAGACATACGTCGCATCTCCGGCCGCCGTAGCCTTTTGGACACTCTATACATTTTATATCATCATCATCCACTATACAGGCACCGCCATATGGACATCCGCAGGATGTACAATCATTTTCTGTGCCTATTACTGCGTTACCATAGAAACCTCTAGCACATTTCTCGCAATTAGTGCCTACCGTGTTGTTATTGCAATAACAATTCCCAGATATAGGATCGCAGTTATTCGCGTGTCCATGGCATTCACACTTCTTACAAGGTAATAAAGGACTACCTAAACGCGAAGAATGCGTGAAGCCCGGAGCACAAGACTCGCAGAACTGCCCAACGTAGCCTAAAATAACAAGAAAATAAAGCAACTATACCTTTATTTCTTTGTACTCACCTAATACGCAATCACAATGCTCTATCCAAGGCGCATTTGCACCAGCAATACCAGACAAAGCTGTCTCTAATTTAAAGTTCTCCAAATATCCGGTACCTTTATAAGAGTATGAAGACCTGATTTTAATGGCCGTCAAATTACTAAGAATTGATATGAATTGCTTAGCAGACAGTTTCGGTGTCCAATCGAAACTCGAATCTTCCATCAATCGAAATTTATAATGTTGGCTCTAAAATAATAATAATTAAAATCGTTAAACAATAATAAATTAATACTATTTACTTTAGTAGTGGGAAGTTTGTTTTGCTGCGAAAATATTTTGGTGGAAACGGAAGATCCATCGCCGCCTTCCAAAATCAAATCACTCAATGTACTGCTTACATTACCGCTAATTCGAAGAGTAAAATACAAATGTTGACCATACGAAGCACGTTGATCTCCAGTAAAACTATCCGATGATACAAAATATACATCATCACCTTCAGTTGAAGACGCGCTAACACTCCTACTTTTACCGTCATGCTTCAAAATTACCGTTTCACCTTTAGCATTGATTGCCGTCCATCGCTCATTACTCTTTATAAATTGAGCTTCATACTGATACTTGGAATAGCTTTTGGATGAATGGCAGCTGGAGGAGTGGCCGTAACAGAAACACGCGGTACATCCAAAAATGTTTTCACTTTCCAGATTGAAGAATCCTAGTTTACATTCGGAGCAGCGCATACCTTCTACGTTCTGCTTACATTCGCATACACCAGTTTCAGTATCACATCTAGGTATATTATCTAGTGAACCGGCTTCTTTGCAGTTGCACCTTTCGCATCCTCGATTCCCAAAATTGTAATGATTTTCCTTACACTTATCACACTTCTGACCAGCGACGCCGGGTTTACAGCTACAATAACCGTTAGCATTGCATTGAGATGAATACGATCCAATTGGATCACAATTGCAACTTCTACATTCACCCGTCTTCAATTGATAATGTTCCGACTTGCAATAATCGCAGTTGGGACCACTACGATTTCCTGAACAGTTCAAGCAATGACCGCCGTGACCTGTTTCTTGGTACAACTCCTTATCGAAATAGCAAGAATTCGAATAACCATTGCAATTACAAGCTAATAATTAAATTGATTTATTATTTTTCATATTAAATTATAAATTTAAAAAAATACCTTTACACTCATAAACATTCATGTTTGTGGCTCTTCTCCAAGGTTCATCATTGTAGTAGGGAAGACATTTTTCGCAATCGTCGCCAAAAGTGTTATGCCGGCAATCGCATACCAATTTATTAGAGTTGGTTGAAATACATCTTGAGGCATGACCATTGCATTTACAATGAGCTCCAATCTCCATGGCTATAATAGAATAGAAGTATCTTCGCAGCACCGATATATCTTCAAATCGCTCATCCTGAAAAGTATTTAAACGATCCAAAGTAATACGTATATCAGTTGCAGTTATCCAATCCTAAAAACACATAAATTAGTGTTCGTTAAAGTCATTGTTAAATTTCTAACGAGTAATGCAGGTGAAGTGTTAATGTGTTCACTGGAAGGTCTATAATTCAGAGTGGAAAATATCACACGTTCGCCGCTCAGAGGAGATATATCAGAATATGAAGAAGTGCAAAGCGCCCTAGCTTCCTGGACTCCTTTCATTACCGCATTCGAATCCTGGACACCGTACGTCTCCTGGCAAGTAGCGCTGTAATAATTCAAATATAAAAACTGAAAAAACATACTAAATATCCTCTAACCTGAAATATTGATACGGAACCCATGGACACGACTCGCACACTTTCTTGTAAATGGCAAAACTTTCAGGTCTCGGTGATTTGAACCATAACGACACGTATATTATATCATAAGCTTTCTCTACAAATAACAAATAAGTTAACAATAAATTTATAACCATTACAATACAACTTACTAAGATGTAACGTTAAATTTATTTGGTTTGGATATTGAACATCATGCTCCATAGTCTGGGATTGCCAATAAGTATTACTTTGATCATCAGTCAAATATTTCGAGGAATGTTCCCTTTCATAGCAAATATCGCATGTTTCATTTTTCAACATGCAGAAAATGTTACCGTTGCAAGTATTTGTTGCCTCAATCAATTTACCATGGGCGACTTGTTCATGTTTCTACAAACCGATCATTAAATTAAATATTATTAAAACTATTACTTACAGTTGTAAAATATCGAAGATTTTCCGATCGTTGATACGCATTTACAGGAACGAAGAAAATTAACAAAAATACTAGACGCATTTTACAGATTTGAAGCCGTAAACCGCACAAATATAAATGCTTCATTTCTTCAAAGTTTCAACCGGTGAACTTAAAAAGCTTAGTCAGCAAATGCTCCATTTACAGTTTGGAATATAATGTAAATAAATACATTGGATCAGCGTCTGCACGAAATGTTAAAACTGCTGAATTAACAGATCTTTGCTATTTAATATTTTACATTGTAAGCCATATAATATTTAAATTTGCATTTATTTAATTCAAATTATATTTTTGAATATTACTACTTATAAACAAAACTATATTGTAAAAAAAATCATATTGAAACCTTCAAAACAATAATAGCCCAAATTGTCTCTTTTATCCTGAATTTCAGTAGTTTTAAATACAAGTAACATCAACCTATAAACTAAGCTTTAAGATGCACGTAGCGCTATCTCTCGGCTAATAGAACCTTTACTTTACGTAATTCTATTTATAACTTTCTCTTTAACTATTACTAATATGATGACTATATATTGACAAATATTAAATTAAAAAATCAATATATAACCCATGTTTTTAGATATTATCTATATTATAAAATATTATTTTTTTAATTTAATGAATTAAATAAATTATTATGTTTATAATATTGTTTAATTAAGTATTTACTGCATAAAGTTGTAATTTCTATTGAAAATTGAATGAAATCAATACGTAACGAATACAGCAATCTGTTCTACGCGTTAACAGATGTCGCGTGCTTACATAACGAGACAAATATGCTTTGTGGAACATTGTATAATCAATAATTTGTTTTGATTTCGCACCTACGTAGATCTGCATGAATTTCAACCTTTCGCCATATAAAGAAGTTTAAAATAATCACTTTTTAAACCTTATTTAAAAAAATATATATTTTTAGGAAGTTTATTTTGACCTTCGTTTTTACGCTACAACACATTAATTGCAGCATCTGCAAATTAATTATAAGAATATACATTATTCTGTCTCTACTTGCTTTACTTTCTGGGATTTAATATTGTTACATAATTGTAAAAAATAGTATTTTTTTATTATATTTATTATTTTTTTTCAATTTATCAACAAATAATATAATTTTTACGTAATGAATAAAAAAATAATGTATATTCTTGGATATTCAGTATTCCGTTAACATGATATGTTATTGATTCGAAGAATAAAACAAGAACTTCTTGTAGGTGTAGGGTTTCTAAAATTATTTGGTTTCGGTATTACATTTCCTGCAGTTGCTTGCAGCAAAGCAAACATTTGCTTTATTGTAGAATCAGAGCGGTATGCATGAAGAGATCACCGAGGCTACCGCCTTAACGTCGGGTAGCCCTAAGCCAAGATATGCCTTCGAATCAGGCTTCACCAGGTTAAGAAAACGACGGGTGAGACAATTTCAGTGTTGCATTTGCTCTATTTTCTTGTAAGTAAAATGGCAGAAATAAAAATCTACAATTGCACATAATTATATATTTTTAGAAGTATTATTGTGACGGTTATTGTCGCTTCCGTCGCATGGGGAATTAATGATTACCACCCGGAAGAGGATACTGGAAATGAAACATTAGTTTTGTTACAAGAATATTGGCCTTTACCGGATGATTCAACTGAGTATCAATTGGCTTTGGAGGCTGGTAAAAAGGCTTTGAAGGAACGGATGGATGTTGAAGAAGATGCTCCAGAGTTGGAACCTGATTCCGCTAGTTATAGGCATCATAAGGTTGTGGCTACTACGCCAATGGCTAGAGAATTATCGATGGTTGGATTTGCAGAAGTCCAAGGCGCCAAGTATCTAAATGATCGCAACCTAAGCAAGATTTGCCACAAGGCTAATTCCAATTGGTTCTCGGATTACTGCGAAATGCCGAAGCCTGAATGCAATCCTTACAAGAAATATAGAAGTTACAATGGCAGCTGTAACAATTTAAGCCAAGGTTACGGAGTCGCCTACAGTCCGTTCAGGAGAATTTTACCTCCTGATTACGCAGATGGTGAGGATTATTTTTAGATTTAACAGAGTTTTAGTTTCAAAGTTTTCAGGTGTGAACGCTCCGAGGATTGCGAAAAATGGAAAAGATCTGCCATCAGCGAGAACGGTGAGCTTGGTCGTCCATCGGCCTATCTATAACGCCGATCCTAAATTTACAGTTATGTTGGCTGTTTTCGGACAATTCCTAGATCACGATATTACGGCTACAGCCGCAAGTCAGGGAAAAAACGGTAAATCTGTGTCGTGTTGCCCAGTTAAAGATCGAAGTCATCCAGAATGTTTTCCAGTTATTTTGGAGAATTCCAAATGCATGGAATTTATAAGATCCGCTCCTGGACCAACATGCTGTTTGGGTCCGAGGCAGCAGATGAACCAAGCCTCTGCTTATATAGATGGTTCTGTTATTTATGGTTCTGATGAAAGTATTGCTAATGAGTTGAGGACTTTCGAGGGTGGAGAATTGAGGATGTTGGTTGTTAACAATAGGTCACTGCTGCCGATTTCGCGGAATTTGAGTGACGGTTGTAATAGGGAAGAGGAGAATAACAAAGGGCGTTATTGCTTCGTTAGCGGAGACGCAAGGGCTAACGAAAATTTACATTTAACGAGTATGCATCTACTTTGGGCAAGGCAACATAATTTAGTTGCTGGAAAATTGAGAAAAGTGAATACTCATTGGGATGATGAGAGAGTTTATCAGGAGACGCGGAAGATTATCGGGGGATTACTTCAGCATATCGCATATAATGAATTTCTTGCAATCGTTTTGGGAGATTTTATGGGGAAATTCGATTTGGAACCTAAGAAGGATGGGTACTATTTCGGGTACAACGCAAGCCTTGATGCTGGTATTTCCAACGTGTTCGCAGCTTCCGCCTTCCGATTCGCCCACACCCTTATACCCACGCTGGTCAAGATGATCGACGGGGGAAGCAAGGCCGAATACGTGGAACTACACAGGATGCTGTTCAATCCCTTTGAGCTTTACAAAAAGGGAGGTTTCGATAAGGGATTAAGGGGTGCGATCAATGACAGCGTGCAGGCGGTCGATCCCTACTTCACGGCCGAGGTGAGTGCTTTTGGTAAAATCTGCTGTCACTGTTTTGTATCTCTTTCATCTCTCTTCTTTTACTTTTTTATTCTCTTGTTGTTTTGAGCCGATACTTCCATTTTTAGCTGAAGGAGCATATGTTCGTAAGAGACGGTAGGAAAGGCTCGTGCGGGCTTGACCTGGTGTCACTGAATATCCAACGAGGTCGTGACCATGGTTTGGCTGGGTATACCAGCTGGCGTACGCGGTGTGCCTTGCGACGGCCCCACAGCTTCCATCATCTGAAGGGGGACATCGACGATGACTCACTCGGCCACATTCAATTCATTTATAGGTGAGACATGATCGCAAAGCATTTATCAATTTCGCACCTTGGAATGGTCGAAAATAAATATAAAAAACCCACTGCGTGATCAGCCGGAGGCATATTTCGGGAAACATATCGCTAAAAACTCATCTCCAATTACTACAATCATTATTATTATTACTCGCGAAAATGCATCCTTCTTGTTTTCTTTCTTTCCGTTGCCTCGCTCCAACTAATATATTTTCCACGGCCTGCGTGACCATACGTGTGTACGTGTTCGCGTATACGTACATCTGAATGGCCCCTTGCGTGTGTGTGTGTCGCTAAAACAAATCTATTAATAAAAAGCCGCGGCCGCCGTCACGACCTATTTCTAATTGTTCCGAATATAAATTTGTAAATACAGAAAATCATATTAGTTCCATTTCCTTTTCACATCATAAAATTATATTACATGCAATAAACCGAAACTAATTGTTATTAGGTAATGTGTCAATTCACGTAACAAATTTGTAGCGCCACTACCTGTTTCTTAATTACTCCATCATTAGGATAACAGTTTTTTGCGGAGGCTGGTAGTTCATTGATAATGCATGGGCGTTCAAAATATTTTAAACGCGACAATAGGAATGTATCCATTAAATGATGCAAATCTATAACAATAGATTACAAAAACATTTTAACTACTCGACTAAAGTGTTGATGTTATTTAATATTTATGCAAGAATAATACCATATTAGCATATGAAACATTAGTAAATATTTATAAATGCAATTGACTAAAGTAGTTTGTTCAATCAATCAATTAAGTGAATATTAAACTTAAAATTAGGACTGCAGTTAATGATGAATCATATGCAAGTGTTAAATGGTTCTAAAAGCGTGTTAGAAAACAAATAACATGTGGATATAACTGTCAAAATCTATTTGCAAGGCGTATGCACATTACTTATAATACTTTATGACGATTTCCGGCGATAAACATCGTAACTAATTTTCACAAATTGAAGATCGTTAAATTGCAAAATTTCCAGAAAGCACGTACTCCGATTAACCACGTTTCAACGGTTGGCATTGCCAATATTCGGCTCAATAAATAAATATTTACGCTGCGAACAGTGAGCCATATGCTTAATAGATATTTATTGGTTGTATCCATAAATACGTGTAACTCAAGGTTAACGAAATTGTACCCAATTTATTCGTTATGCCTACGAGTCATACTTTATTACTAAATAAGTCTTTACTAAATACTCATTCTATTTCAGATTTATTTATTTCATAGTATTGTAAAAAATGTCAACTATATGTAAGTTCTTGAATTATTGCATAATCACTAGGTATAATATATAATTATTAAGTAAATCTTAAACCTTATTTGGAAGAATCCATTAAAACTGCTCTATTACCACAAAATATTAATTAAATAACTATATGCAACTTCTTGAATTATTGCATAATTACTACATATTATATATAATTGTTAAGTAAATCTAAAACCTTATTTGTAAGAATCCATTAAAACTTTTCTAAAACCACAAAATATTAATTAAAATTCGTAAAATATATTTTTTTACACATTTTACTAATGTTAAAGTCAACTATATGTAACTTCTTGAATTATTGCATAATCACTAGGTATAATATATAATTATTAAGTAAATTTTAAACCTTATTTGGAAGAATCCATTAAAACTGCTCTATTACCACAAAATATTAATTAAATAACTATATGCAACTTCTTGAATTATTGCATAATTATTACGTATCATATATAATTGTTAAGTAAATCTAAAACCTTATTTGTAAGAATCCATTAAAACTTTTCTAAAACCACAAAATATTAATTAAAATTCGTAAAATATATTTTTTTACACATTTTACTAATGTTAAAGTCAACTATATGTAACTTCTTGAATTATTGCATAATCACTAGGTATAATATATAATTGTTAAGTAAATCTAAAACCTTATTTGTAAGAATCCATTAAAACTTCTCTAAAACCACAAAATATTAATTAAAATTCGTAAAATATATTTTTTTACACATTTTACTAATTGATGATATTATTCAACAATATTATAATATTGTGTCTGCATTTTTTTAGGAAACGAAATTATCAATATGTTTATATAAGAAATTATCAAATTATTTTTAAATAATGGGAAATATTCAAAAAGCCTAGGGTTTAATAACAAATAATTAAAACCACAAAATATTAAATAAAGAAAAATATTTATTGTATTACATAATAATAAAATAAGTCACATACGTTCGCTTAAGTCAACTATTTCATAACATTCAACAATATTATAATATTGTTTCTACATTTTTTTTAAACTAAAACGAAATTATCAATATGACTATGATATTTTTTATATAAGAAATTATCAAACTATTTTGATATATTGGGAAAAATTGAAAAAGCCTAGGGTCCATTATAATTAATTATTATTCCTTGAATTAAAAAATATTAAAACCACAAAATATTAAATAAAATTTGTAAAATATTTTTTTTTAAATACTATTTCATAACATTCAACAATATTGTGTCTTTATTTTTAAAAGTAATACAAAATTATTAATATTATAATTGTTTATATAAGAAACTATAAAATTATTTTTAAATATTGAAAATGTTAGGAAACATTTAAAAAGTCTAACTTTAATAAAAAAAAAATTTTAGAATTATAAAATATGATTTAGTAAGGGAAAAAAGCGGATGTTTGTACTACATTGTTATTTGAAACTTTGTGTCTGCATTTTAGAATTAAAAAAAAACAAATAGTTGTTTTTATAATAAACATAAATAGTTTTAAGATGCCTTTACTTATATTGATGCTTGAAAATATTTTGCCTAAGTTTTAGAAAGAAAAAATGCAAATTTGTAAGAAACAAATTGAAAATATTCAGAAAAATAACTAATTATTGTTTTTGTTGTAATTATTGTTATAGTTGTTTTTGTAACAAACATAAATAGTTTTAAGATGTCTACTTATTTTGATGCTTGAAAATATTTTGCCTTAGTTTTAGAAAGATAAAATGCAAATTTGTAAGAAACAAATTGAAAATATTCAGGAAAATAACTATAATTATTGTTTTTGTTGTAATTATTGTTATAGTTGTTTTTGTAAGAAACATAAATAGTTTTAAGATGCCTTTAGTTATTTTGATGCTTGAAAATATTTTGTCTAAGTTTTAGAAAAAAAATGCAACCTTGTAAGAAACAAATTGAAAATATTCAGAAAAATAACTGTAACGTTGACCATATTGATCTTTATCGTCTGATTTTTTTTTAAGTAAAACGAAATTATTAATATGACAGACAAATTGCAATAATATTTAGGGAAACATTCGAAAAGTCTAGATTTTAATAACAAATTTTCTATTATTAGTAATTATTATTATTGTTTGAAACTTTGTATTTCCAGTTTAGAATTTAAAAAAATAGTTGATTTTGTAAGAAACGTAAATAGTTTTAAGATGCTCTTGCTTATTTTTTTTCTCTATTTTTGAAAAAAATTTAAAATATTCTGAAAAATAACTGTAATTATTAATTATTGTTTCAGTGACGTTGACGACATTGATCTTTATACTGGATCGTTGAGCGAGAGGCCGTTAGAGAATAGTTTCCTGGGTCCGACGGTGACGTGCCTTCTGTTAGATCAGTTCGTAAGGTTGAAACGAGGCGATCGCTTCTGGTATGAGAATCCTTCGGTATTCACGCCCATGCAACTACGACAGATCCGAAAGGCATCTCTAGCTAGGATCATATGCGACAATTCCGATGATGTTCGATCGGTACAGCCGGAGGTAATGAAAAGGGCAACCGGAAGTAACAAGGCTATAGATTGCAAATACATTGATCAACCGGACTTCAATTATTGGAAGGAAGAGTTGAAGATGGTAGCTATAGGACCTCGACCTGTAGAACCTAGACGCTCTCCCGATGAACCTTCTGGCGTTGCCAAAGTATGAATGAGTTCGCGTTCTTAAAAATAGCCTAGAGAGTAAATAAGCTTAAGGTAAATGGGAGCATTTTAGGCGAGAAATAATACACGTTCCGCTCGTAAGGAATGCTTGAAAAATATCCAAATCTACGTTATTTACACGACACAATTGTTTTCCTTGACTTGTGGCTCCACCAATATATGAATGCAATTTACGTAATAACTAACTACATCACTTTTAATGGGAAAAAACGTGCAAACAATAATAACTTTAAGTGGAACATTATATAATAGTTTACAATCGTATTAGAAATTAGCTTAAAGTCTCTTATAAATTTAATGGATTTATAAACATTTATCAATTATATCATTATCAAAACCTAGTTTAATCATCACTTTCTATAATTTTAAATTGTTTTGGTAAAGTCTATACATTATTAAATGTTAAACGATGAAATTACAGAAAAAATAATGTATATTTAGAATAGACATTTTGATATTTCACGTACGACCGACATTTGGATGGGTTTCCTTTTAATTGCCGTCCAACAATTTCCAATCCACGACAATTGGCTTACATTCAATCAAAGTCAATTACGTTTGTCCTTGATCGATTGGTTATATTTATGTGCACGGCGACGTTTCCTATTATTAAATAATTTTCCAAAAAAAAAAACAAGATGGAAAAATGGGCAAGAAATTATCGGCAACACGAACAAAAGTTATTTAACCATCGATCGGTTTATACCAGATGTGTACATTGCTGGTGTTGCTCCGTCGTTCCTATGGGTGTTGGTTGACCTTCAAACATTACCCTCAACATACTGCACATGTTCTATTCAATCAGTGACAAACGCATAGCAGAGTCAACGATTTACTAAATAAAAAAAAATTACTTACGACACTGCTGAAAAATATTGTCCATACATGAATAAACTTTATTATCCTTGTATCGTTTTCCTCTTTATTTTGAAATGTAACCTCTACTCACGTAGCCTTATTAAGTATATGAGCAAATAGTTTTATTAAAAATCTCAATTCTTGCAACGCGAAAAAATAAACTGGCTAGACAGCTTAACCCATTGGGAATCGGTATTCTAATTATAGGAGACTGATGTAGACAAAAATTCCAACTATTGCAATTTGTTTGGAACTTTTTAATATGAATAGAATCAAATGTAACATTTCTTTAAAATTAAGTTTATTAAGTGTTACAATTATCTTACCTTCAGCCTAAATTATAAATTTTAATTTAAAAAAAAACATTGAAAAATGTAAAGTCAGATGCGTTAATTATATTTGCAATCGGGGTCTTTCAGAGAAAATGCAGTAACTAATATTTAATTATTTGTTTCCAGGGGAAGAAAGTTTTTAGTGTAACAAAATATTTATTTAAAAAAAGTTAATTCTTGTAAAAATGAAAAAAAAAACAATAAGGGCTGAGGGCGACTGAATAGCCTCAAATACAATTTTCTTTATTAAAGAATCATTTAGTTCTATAATTTTAATACATATTTATTGTATAACATGATAATAAAATAAGTCATACTTAAGTCAACAATTCATAAAATAAATTATTAATTAATTACTTTTCACTATATTATTTATCATCATATTTAGATTAAATCTCCATTTGAATTAAAATTTAAATATTTTCAGAATAATCTATAATAAATAATAATTTTATGAAAATTAATTAATTAACAATAAATGTGAATAAAACATTTTTGATCCAAATAAATCCAATAAAATGTAAACATTTTGTAATTAAGTATAAATCTATAAAAAGTAAATTATTATTAAGTAAATTTTATATTTTGCAATTTTAGAAAAGGTAAATTTATTTTGAATGTTAATTAATTTAGTTTGAAAATTTAATTTATGAAAAAATTAATAATATTTTTCGGTAAAAATATTAATAACTTGCAGTACGTAAACTTAAAAGTAAGAATGCTTTGATGATGTGATATAATAAACACAGCACGAATTCAACCGGAAGTTGTGGAATTAATTAGCTAGACGAAATGCAACCAAGTGTAAACTATTAGTTATAGCTGCCGCTGGAATGGGTTTAAGGTGGACTTCGAAATAAAACAAAAACATAAAAAGCGTGGAAATTTATTCTAATTTCTATGCAAACAGGTAACAAACATTGAAAGGCCGTGCCGTAAATGTGCACAGATAGTTAGTTTCGATGGTTGTGCATGTGGACCAGGATAATAATTATAACGTTTACCCAAAATCATAATATGCATGGGCGTGATATAAGGTTGGTGTGACAGTTTCGAGGTGGGTTTCAAATGGAAATGATCTTGAGAACCATTGATAATGCGGGAAGGGATGGATGAAACGGAGAAAAGATTGGACAATGAGAAATATCAGAATGAGCATTTGCATTGTCTTTCCAATGCTTTACAGTTTGTTGGTTTTCGCGTTCGAGCGTTGGCGGACGACTTGAACGTATGACGTCAGCTCACTACTCCTGGCGCTCTATTTTAGGAGCGAACATATCGAGGCTCTGGCATTGAAGATCTCTCTGTATGCTCTCTATGACGCCTGATATATGTCATTATCATTGGATCCGATGTTAAGAGTCGGCAGGAGATGCGAAATAATGGCGTCGATCGAAACCATGCAAAATCCTGGCGAATTCCACAATGAGCACGTAACGTGCCGTTACCGCAACGACACGTTACGGACGCCGCAATTGGGAAATTTTTCGACGGTGTGATGTGCGCTATATATACATATTATATCTTTATACACTTCGTCCTTTATACCTCCGTTCGCCTCGTCCTTTTTTTTTTGCACTTCTCTCTTCCTCGCACCTCGACCGCCTATCTTTCGCTTTCTTTCATACTTATTTATAAACGTATTCTTTTTAATCGAGACTAGCATTGACCTTGCATCACTGGTTTAACAACAACACATCCAACGAATTACCGCTAATTTGGTCGGTACAGCAATTGTTCCATTTGGGGAACAAACGCAGCACATGAAACAACAACGTCCCACTAACGTAGTAAATAAAAATTTTATTTATAATATCTTACATAACTATATTTAATATCCAAAAAAATATATTTTATTTATATATTATTCAACTGCTTTCACATGTATCTATAGATATACACATACAAATATATATATTTATAGACTTTTAATATTTTTTTTACCTATAACATACTTAAATAAAAACGTATATAAGCCACCAAAGAATCGAGAACGAAATAAATATTGCCTACATATTTATCAAGTTGAAGGGACACCACCGACTTACAACATCCAGATGCGATAAAATTTTGCTTGCGGTGGCGTATCCTCGGAATAACAAATATGCAGTATAGATTTTATTTATTTAATTTTTTTTTGCACGGCGGGCTCCAAAATAATCATTAATCTATTACTAAAGCTAATATATACAAATAAAATATTAATTTCATAACAAAGATTAAACCTTAATTAATAGTTCAAAAACCGCCTATAATAGACATATACACGCAACCTCTCCTCATTTCCGTTATATATATTTACATTAATATAAGCTGAATTACAATATGTTTGTTTTTTTTCTCTCCATTTTCTTTTGAATGCTCCTCAACGTTATATTTAAGAAAAAAAATGTTATTACTTTTTTTTTCATCCGTAAAAATACAAAACACTCACGCATGTTTCTCTGTACTAAAACGTACACACTTTCACTCTTGCTTTAAATATGTAATTATCTTGATGCATGTTGTTGGTGTATATGTTTAGTTGGGAAGTGTGTCATATAAGATGTCCTTTGCAGATGTTGATAAGCGATCAGGGAACTTGATGTCGAAGTTGACAATAAGATCACCCTTGTGGGAGGGCTCTTTGGGTATTGGCAGGCCAAATCCTGTGAAGCGTTTCACCATATTAGGCTTGATGATTTCATTGGTGAAATCTATAGGAACTTTCGTGCCCACCATTGTTGGTATCTCAATGGTACAACCACACAAAGCCTACGAAAATAAAAACAGAATCAATTAATCAATGTTCATAATCTTGGCAGCAAACCTAAACTGTGCTAAGTTCAATCAATATATACAGTTGGTTTACTTTTGTAAAAGAAAATCCATGAAATGCATGTACACATACCTGCTTCAAAGTCACTTTGGCTGTGTATCTGATGTCACTGCCCTCCCTCTTGAAATGAGGATGCGGTTTATCCCTGATAATGAAGACAATGTCTGCAGGGATTTTGTTCCTGCACTGATCACCTTCCCTCTGGAATGTGATTTTCGTGCCTGCCTTCCAGCCTGGCTTCACATTTATTGTGAGCAGCTTATCCTCTTTCCTTGTTGTGTTGTCTGGTTGCAGCACCTTCCTGCTAATCCTCATCTTCTTTGTGCAGCCATTTGTGATGTCCTCCAAGTTCACATACAAGTCATGCTCAATTGGGGGATCCTGCAGCTTATCCTTATTCCTGTTTGGGTTGCTGTGGAAGTTGAAGGAATGACTTCTGAATGCACCACTGCCTCTTGCTGGTCCTCCAATGTTCAAGCCAAATGGATCGGTATCCATTTCATCATCATCACCAAATCCAAACATCCTACTGTTACTGAAGAATGTATCAAAGGGGGTGGTGTTTCCAAAGAACTGGGCGAACGTCGCCCTGGGATCACCATGGAAGGTGTATCTGAAGTTGTTCGGTCCCAATCCAGTACCACCAGGGATTCCACCCTTGAGCCCTTCCTCTCCATGTGCATCATAGATATCCCTCTTCTTCTTGTCAGAGAGAACCTCATAGGCTTCCGCGACTTCCTTGAATTTCTCTTCAGCTCCAGCTGTTTTATTTTTGTCTGGATGAAACTTTAAAGCCAATTTGCGGTACGCCTTCTTAATCTCCTCGTCGGTGGCGCTCTTGGTGAGGCCCAATACTTTATAGTAGTCTTTCCCCATTGTAGCAAAGCTGATCTGGATCTACGTGTGTCTGTCTATCTATCTCCAATCTCACTCGCAATTCTGAATCAAAACACTTTTCGGTTGATGCCCACCCGAACACTTCTTTATGGTCGCACAATCAACAACGAAATAAGCGGATTACAACCGCGTAGACCATTTATATGTTGACAGTTATTCTAGAAACAGAAATGGAATATACTAGAAACTTCTAAACCATTAGCGTCGCACCAAAAGAACACCAGTCGCACTAATATTTTGCTTGTGCTCCGTCCAAAAACCAATGAAACTATGCTCAGTCAGGTAACTTAAACCAGCTTAAATCGAACGATGAATTCGCACCAAATCTGCGACTGATCGCTGCAAAAATGGCCCAAAATATAAATGAATAAAACCAACCGCCCGGACGTCACTGGAAAATTTCCGTTCCACAACGATCTGCGCCAAAATTCAAAATACCAACCAAATCATCATTACCTTCCTCAATATTCCTGAACCCACCAAACGATTTCCATTAATTACATAAACCCAAATGTCTGCAGAATTACAACCTGAAAGTCTTATCATTCACTGTTATCACGTGAAAACGCCCAAACAGTCAAGTATGCAACCGGAAGTGCACGCGCGTAATACACGCGTATACCATTGGCGGTCATTTCAAAATTCTTCGCTATTGTATTAATCATTTGCATTGCGTTTTGCAAATATGCTTCCAGTGAATACTAATACTTATTTATGATATCACGTTAACATAATTAAAGAGATGACCGCTCCAATGACGCAACGCTCGCAGGCATTGAAAACAAAAGAAATAATTGCACTTCAATAATCGTACTTACTTCCGTTTTGCTTTGATTATACTTCAAATACCAAAGGGTTTCATTTCATTACGTAATATTATCTCTAGTCTTGTAGTCATGACAGCTACCATTTTTTTTTTTGAAAGGCTGAAATAATATCAGATTTCTAGCCTTGCTATTTGCATCTTTGTGATTTGTTCTACTATTTTAAAATGTATAAATGTATTCTTATTCGTTATATAACGCCGATAAAAGCTTCTACCAGATCACATAAAACTGTACTTACTTCCGTTTTGCTTTGATCAAACTTTAAATACCAAAGGGTTTTATTTCATATCTCAGCTAAAAAGAAAATATCCATGATATTATATTACGTAATATTATCTCTAGTCTTGTAGTCATTACAGCTACTTTTTTTTTTGAAAGGCTGAAATAATATCAGATTTGTGATTTGTTCTACTATTTTAAAATCTATAAATGTATTGTTATTCGTTATATAACGCCGATAAAAGCTTCCACCAAATCACATAAAACTGTTAAAGATGTTACAACTAATTTAACATACGTACTTACTTCCGTTTTGCTTTTATTAAACTTTAAATACCAAAGGGTTTTATTTCATATTTCAGATAAACAGAAAATATCCATTATATTATATTACGTAATATTATCTCTAGTTTTGTAGTCATTACAGCTACTTTTTTTTTGAAAGGCTGAAATAATATCAGATTTGTGATTTGTTCTACTATTTTAAAATCTATAAATGTATTGGTATTCTTTATATAACGCCGATAAAAGCTTCCACCAAATCACATAAAACTGTTAGAGATGAATAATCTTAATTTGTTTTTATAACAATTGATGAATTTGGATAAAAAGTTTGTAATTAGAAAGGGATGAATCATAACATTCTAGAATAAATACTATGACCATAGCGGTTCAATAAACAATCTTGAACATACATTTCGAGGACTTCTAATCTAAAATAGAGCAAATCCTAAAAAATTGGGATGTTTAGTCATCCTAAGCATAACGGCCTATATATGTTTCAATATTTGAATTATATAAGTAAATTGTATATACTTTTAATTATATATTTGCATATAGCTGTTCAATATCCTAAATTTAAATCAAAACTAATTAATTTACTAATAAACTAATTAATTAACTTAGTGTAATTGTAAAAATTGGTAAAAGTATACACATTTTTAAATTAATTTAAAGCTAAACTAAACTTTACAAACTAATATTTTCATGAAGATGGAATTGGTAATTTTTAAGTAGATCTACAATAAATATTATTTATTATTATCCTCATGAAATAACTGAAAAACATAATTATTTGAAAATTTCTGACAAGAGAAAACCGTAAATTCACGTGTGTCAGATGCGTTGCATATATTGTTTAGAGCTTTGGTTTCTTTTGTGCATCGCATTTTCCACTGCAGTACCTGCATAATACTGCAGGTATTTTTTACCAGGTTTACAGAAAGTAGAAGATCTACCACGTTTCATACCAAAATCATATTGATATTCCACACAATGAATTTATTACTACCATTAATCTTATACGAATATATCTATAATTAATTAATATTTTTAATGATTTATTTTATTTTTGATTAAATGTAAAAATACTTTCATAATATTATGGGAAAGTCATTAAAATTAAATAAAAATCAATTAACCAAAGTTTTATAATACTTGCATATATTTTGTTTATAATTGACATTATTACATAATTATTATATAATAAATAAATATAGACATTATGTAATTTATTTAATAAAAATAGTTTTATTATATTTTATAGAAATTATTATATTCTAATCATTGAGTTGGTTGTGAATCATTAAGTTTTTTGATAGATGTAAATATTTGTTGAATAAATAAATTAAATGATTGAAATGTTTTGTCTAGTTATTGGAGATGTTGCAGCATTTCTGATTGTATCTCGTAATCATAGGAGATTGCGGGGGTGGGAATTTTAATTAGTTTCAGGAAACAATTAATTGTAGCGGAGTTTATTCAATTCGTCTCGACGAGAATTAAATCATGGCGAATTAGGGGACACGACCTTATCCCTCGAGCATCAAGGACTCCCATGTGACTGAAAAGTGACGAACCAACAACATCAATATTTATTATTTACTTATTCCAGGAAGGGAATCGCATCACGCGCTAATTGCACGCTTATTACCAAGACCGTACAAAGATTATCCACTTGCAGGTCATCGAAAGGGGTAAAACTAACTTCAATCAAGATTAAATCAGAATATACCAGTTATAATTGTTTCCTCACCCCCAAAAAAGGGGAGAACTCTCCCGGGACTCCAGTCTTGCACACGAGTCCAACATATAAGACATTCCAAATTAGTAAATCATTTCTGCTACGTGCGAATTCAATTTCTATTATTAAACGTGTATTTATAGAAACAAGACGAATTACGTGCATATTAATTTAAGTCGCAAAAAGTTCAACATGTTGCATAACACAAGGAGATTTTTCGTTCGTTCTCTGACTAAATTTGTTTTGAGCGGAAAACATAATTCTTAGAAACGGAATATCTATTTAATGGCTAAACGAAATACTGCGTTTCGTTACGTTCTAATAGGATTGATTACAGTCAAAGCTCATTTAATTTATATTATACGCACATAAATTGCATAAGTACTCTAATTGGACAGTGAATTATATTTTTTTTACATTAAACCATTATTATACTTTACCACAGTGGCATTATTCATTACTTATTTTACTTTAATTTTAATAAAACTAATGACATTTATTACATAATACAGTGATGATAATGGCCATATCGCTGCGATTGAGTCCTTTGCAGTTTGTGTGTTACCAAGATGATGGTAAATGGGATAGGGAAGGAAGATGAAGGACATTGGATAATCGGAGAGTCTAAGAGTAAAAAATCCTTGGCCCTTAGTGGTATTATCACTACCCCACTGACCAGGGTTCCCAGATGGGAAGAGATTTACAATACCCTTTACTTGGGCGTTTATGACCGAATGTCCTTTGAATAAAAGATCCAATATTGTGGGCACCACAAAACCATGATTTTTATAAATTTTTTTTTGTAAATTTATATTAGTTAAAAAAAAGATAATATATTTTTTTTAAACGAAATGTTTATGAATTTCAAAGCTTATTTTGTTAATAAATCGATTAATAATGTTGGGAATACCGAAACTCAAATAAATAAAAAATGTAATATGAATAACAGGCAAGGCCTGCGTTTTTATAGTGGTATTATCACTACCCCACTGACCAGGGTTCCCAGATGGGAAGAGATTTACAATACTTTTTACTTGGGCGTTTATGACCGGATGTGCTTCGAACAAAAGATCCATCGAATATTGTAGGCACCACAAAACCATGATTTATATAATTTTTTTTGTAAATCTATATTAGTTAAAAAAAAGATAATATTTTTTTTAAACGTAATGTTTATGAATTTCAAAGTTTATGAATTACTTATTTTGTTAATAAATCGTTAAAACTAATTAATAATGTTGGGAATACCGAAACTCAAATAAATAAAAAATATAATTTGAATAGGTTTAAGTAATAAATAAATCAATATTGTTGTTTTCCTTCATTTATTGGGTTACCATTATCTATGAGACTAGCATGGAAATAAATCTTGTTTAATATTCATATTAGATATACACGGATATATTAATTTTAAAATATTTCATCTAAGGCTAAGAAATTAATTATATACAATATTGCAATCAACTAAGTAATTTAAACAGACTAGAAATAAATTTGACGCGGGAAATTTAAAAATTTTTACGTTTTTTTTTTTAAATATATGAACATAAATACAGTCGAGTTGCGTAGCATTTCCTCCGGTTGTTTGGAAAGCGAAAAGCTTCTACGAACTTGCATTTTCGGACGAACAACAACAACAACAAACAACCCAGGTGCAGGTTTTACATACAGAGGATTGGATATACTTTATTACATATTTACAGGATACATTTGATTGTTTAAATGATATGTTAGTAATATGTTTTTCGATTCTTATATAATTTGTCGAAAGGGAATTTTTTTAATTTTTACGTTTTTTTTTATTTTTAAGATGGTTTGTTCTTAAGACGCGTTACGGGTTCTTATTTCAGCCTAGGGGATGGGTTTGTTGCTGCTTCTCGGCTGGGCTGAAAGTGGCCGGATCATGGCTAAGACAGGTTGAACAGTCCTTCGAAGATAGAGACAAGGGTCCGCGTGGAAAGTTTGTATCTGAAAATAAAATTATTTCATTTAACTAATTGTGGATTATATAATTGTGGACATAATTTGTTAGTTTGCAACTTTTTGTTTGAAACTTTAATGCTTAGTATCAAAAGGATTTTAGTTCAGTAAAGCGGGTTTAAGTGAAAAGATATTATGCAATGGGCATTTTACAGTATTTACAGAAGGTAAATGCAGAAGGTGTAACTTAACTTTGCCGTACAATCATTAAGCGGATTTCTGTTAATTACCAAAGTGTAATCAAATACATAAGTACACACTTCACATGAATAGAGCTCGAAATCAATTACTGTTACAGCTGCTATAGCAACGGAATTGCCGTTCTGTTTGGGTGTACCGCCATGCATAAGCCGCTTGCCATTCACGTTGCGTAAATTTTCTGATTGCATTCAGCCCTTTGTCAACAAAAGGTATTTGGTGAAATGCTGGAAACATCCTAGGCCTACCTGTGGAGATGACGAAGTGCCGGTGCAGGTCCTGTCTGTACAAAAAATTCGTCCTGTCCGTGCCGTCGAAGGATAATCGCGACAGGTTCCATATCCTGTGCGATAAAGACGGGATTACCTCAGGCTGCGGAGCAGACAGTGACGCATTATCCACTTGAGGTTCGGATACGCTATCTCCGCCTCCTATGCCTCCGCCTCCACCTCCAACTACGCCGCCGCTCGCGACTTGCATCTGTAACAGGCCATCAAACAAAAATGATATAGCACAGCTATGTACCAAATCGATCATCGTGAAACAGTAGATACAGAGACGTAAATAGATTTATAGCTTTTACTTATTGCAACGATAGCAATTTCTATAGGATTTTATGTTATGTTTTTTAATAAAAGTTACAAACATCTTATTGATTTAATTTAATTCAATCAATATACTATTTGTCAATTTAAACTTTAACGCACAACAATTAATTACATTCAGTGACTTCCGAAATCCATGATAAAAATACTTAACACATATTTTATGTAAGTTTTTGGACAATAATACGGCATCTAGGCATCGCTGTTAATACAATTTTAAGTCGATTTATCTAAATGAAAAGGTGCGTCTTATATAATGTCATGTCTTATAGTCAAATAAAAAATCTATTGAAAATTAGTAGTTTCAAATTGATTTCTATAAAAATCTTAGAAGCTTATTTTCAGTATATTTATCTAAAGTGGTAAGCGGTTATTGTGGGCCCTATGCACAAATTAAATAGATGATTATGATAATCCCTTCAATCGTGGGCCCTTCCGCTTTGTTACGTTACTTGTTTTATTGTTAAAAGAATTGATTGCTATAAATATCCTAGATAATAAAATGTTTGTTATATTTTTTAAATTGTGGGCCCTTCTGTCATTGGTCTTATGATCAGTAGTTTCCAAATTGAATTCGATAAATATACTAGATGAGAGAATTTTTGTTGTAGTGTTTCAAAAATATTTTGAAAAATAATACAAATGTATTTACTAATTCAATATTTTTAAAATTGTGGGCCCTTCTGTGTTGCTACGCCCTTGTTTAAAAAAAAAATAGAATCAGTAGTTTCTAAATTTATTTCTATAAATATTCTACATGAGTTTTTTTTATTATATAGTTTTTCAAAATCATTTTGAAAAATAATCCAAATATATTTAATAATTCAATATTTTTAAAATTGTGGGCCCTTCCGCGTTTCTACGCCATTGTTCAAATAAAAATATCTATTGAGAATCAGTAGTTTTCAAATTGATTTCAATAAATATCCTATAAGAGAATTTTTGTTCTAGTTTTCCAAAAACATTTTTAAAAATAATTGAAATATATTTAATAATTCAATATTTTTAAAATTGTGGGCCCGTCCGCGTTTCTACGTCATTGTTAAAAAAAAAATATCTATTGAGAATCAGTAGTTTCCAAATTGATTTCAATAATAATCCAAATATATTTAATAATTCAATATTTTTAAAATTGTGGGCCCTTCCGGGTTTCTACGCCATTGTTCAAATAAAAATATCTATTGAGAATCAGTAGTTTCCAAATTGATTTTAATAAATATCCTAGAAGCAAATTTTTGTTCTAGTTTTCCAAAAACATTTTTCAAAATAACTGAAATATATTTTTAAAATTGTGGGCCCTTCTGTAATTTCAAAATTGATTTCTATAAATATCCTAGAAGATAATTTTTGTTCTAGTTATCCAAAAACATTTATTTAAATAATTAAAATATATTTTTAAAATTGTGCAGAATAATAAAGGTAATTGATTTTCCTTCCCCATTTTTGATGATACCTGGAAGCCACTCCTGCAAGTATAAAATACGCAGGAAAAAAAAATAAATAGATCATATGCTCAATATTTTTTTCTACCGTATACTACGTCGGCAAATCGCGTAAGCGGTTTATATAAATTTAATCATTTAATGCAACATCAAACATGAAATACGAAACGTCTACGTATGTTACATAAACAGAATTAATGGATTGATGAGCGAAAAGGGCATTCAATTAACGAATTAAAGTGAACGCAGTTTAAGAGTCGATGCCATCTTCGACGGTAACAATCGCAGCTGCAACAGCTGCGGAAACTGCTTAAGAGTTGTTGATCTTCCTGCTTCTAGTTTTGAGCAGCTTTCCTCATTTTATTATTGCATATTGCTATCGCCCCCATCGGTAGGGATTTTATTTGCGGACAACACGTAGCACGAAAATAGATCGCGTGCAGCCGCCCCCGAAGCGCTTGATACATAATTAAATATCGTCGGATTCATGATTTCCAGCTGCGATTCTGTCCGATATAGTCCATTGTTCAAGTGTATTTAGACTTTTCATTACGACACTAAAAACACGCGCACCAGTTTTATTACCCTCCTTGTCAATATTTAATAGGACCTAATGAAATTCTGCTCCCAACTTCCCGTCCAGCAAATATACATCTACAAAAATAAAGGCAACGCACATAACGGAAGAGGACAAAAAAATAAAGCAATAAAAGCGACAATAAAATTTCTCCACTCATTTGATTCTAAGAATTCACATAAGTACTGAATGCACAAGAAAATAGAGCAAACTTAATTAGCCAATTATTTTCCAGATAAAAAAATTTAGTAAAATATTAAAATTATTAATATGAATTTAGTTTTGCGATGGGAGAAAACCAGTCGAAGTAATCGATACCAATGTTTGAGGGTACGACGATCGAGAGTTCCGTCGCCGTTGAATTTGTTCCGCATGGTTTTCGATAAGGCTTCGAGTTTGTTCGTATATGGCACGTTTCCAATCAGCTACGCTTGAACCGTTTAGAGCGACAAAAAGAGGTACTTCTAAGCAAAAAAAAATCCTGTTTTCGCTCCGTCTTCTTATACTGTGATCTTGGTATACTTTTCTTAAACGGGATGTCTTTATGACGGTATCCTTTTCTTGGTATTACCCAGTCCTGATTTTGGCAGGACGTCCGAAGGAACTTTTATGATTCGTGGCATTTGCTTTGATAGTGGAACATCTGTCTCCTATTCTTAGTTCATGGATTGGATGGATGGATTATTTCTGATTAGATGTTGGGAAGGGACATAGTTGGGATCTATACACGAAAAGCTTTTGATATCTCGTAGTAATCAACGAATCAAACATTTTTTTTCATATCGCTTTATTTCAGGAAATTTAGATTCGGGCGTCGACTTGATTGCTTTTCGTGTGAAGTTCCTTCATGGAGACTTGATTTAAGATGTAGCCCAGAATGAGGGTAAAATGCCAGATTCCAAAATTATGCACCTAGCAATTTCTATTTTTTTCGTTTTATTGAGTGATTCAAGATGTCGTCCATGCGAGAGTTGTAAAATTATTTCCCTTTGATGGTGTTTGTTGCCTGATTTTCTATCTGACTCCTGTATCTGATGAATTTCTTAGAAACTCCATCTTTGCTTCGTAGGAAATAAACATCTGCCCAACGGCTGCACTCGAATGTGAGAAAATAGCAAGCTCCTCCCTGCGAGCGATCACATATCGCTCCGCAAAAGTCCGTATAAATTTTACCTAGGACGCTTCCAAACGATATGGAAAAGGCAAATGAGTCAAATTACCCATGATGCAAATCTCACAGGGTGAATGATCAGTGAAGTCAATGCTCTCGTTTATAAGGATGTTGACTTCACGGAAATTGACTTGAGTTAAGCTTTGTATCGCTGAATTAGCGTGCTGGCTGTTTGCTGAAGGTAAAATAAGTCGCCGAGACGCTTGATTTGTAATTGGACGTTATCTTGTTCATTCTTGACAACTGCACCTTGTCGTAAAAACGACACTTTTTGTTCTTTGTCTATCAATTTTGTGACAGATTGTACGGAAATTTGGAATATGTAAAGCATTAAATAGAATAATAGATTTGGAGGCATTACCGGATAGAGAGTAGTACGTTTTTACTTTTTCGAGATTGGTGATGAGTAATTTGTCCTTGCACAAATGTGATGTAACCTTGTGACCAGTGTGTTTTGTCGGCCCTTTTCTTGCGGCATTCAGACATAACATGGCCTCGGATTTTCCAAAGTGGTATTTCAAGTTGGATCGTATGGGCTGGGCTGCTTCTTCGAACTTCTTTGCAACCGATAAATGTTCGAGTAAAATGTCCCAAAAACGCTGTTTTTGGATTATTTGCTTCACTTTCCTCTAATATTTTAATAAAGAATTGCATCTGATTTTTACAGGAATCGATAGAGAGAAGTATTATAGTCAGTAAATTGCTATTTATTTCGTTGTCCATTGATTTCGACTGCATAAATAGACTCGAATTTTTCACATTCTGCTTTTGAGGTCTCGAATTTGTTTCAATTCAAATGAACAATTGCATAATATTAATATGATTTCGTTTAATCCAATCGTCTAGAGCGGCCTGTGTTGCTTGCTGTTTATAAACCACTTGAACAACCTCGGATTTTAGCTTTTCACCGCTTATATAATAAGGTTTATAATAAGGTATATTGCAGGTATCATAGGTATATTTATTAAAATCATATAGAATTTAGTAAATCATCTATTTTTTAATAATGAATAAAATTTTCTCTTTGGAAAATATAAATCTGGTACCTAAAAATTATTAATAAATATATTTTAAATTCCCAACATATATCAAAATACGTAGATTTCGGAGACCCTAAACCCCTATTTGAAATAAACCATATTTCTTTAATATTTTTTATTAACTTTTATTAATTAAAATCGCATACAATTTGAAATAATCTATTTTTTTATTAATTAATTAAATTATCTCTTTAAAAAATATAATTCGGGTACCAAAAATTTATTAATAAATATATTTTAAATTCGCAAAATTTATTTAAATACTCAGATTTCGGAACCCCTGAACTCCCCTTTGAAATAAACCGTATTTCTTTATTTTTCTTTATTTTTTATTTCATGATTTTATGTAGTTATGTCCCTTCGAAAAATATTATTCGGGTTCATAAAGTTTATAAGTTTATTATCGGAGCACATAAACTCTTTTGAAAGAAACGGTATTTCTATATTAATTTTTATTAACTTTTAATTTTCTATTAAGTAAAATCACATAAAATTTGATAAAAAAAAATCATCTATTGTTTATTTATTAATTAATCAGGATAATATTATTTAAGTTTTTAATATTTATTAATTAACAGATTTTAATTTGCAAATTTCAGGGCCCCTAAACACTCAAATTAGATTTCTTTATTAATTTTAATTAACTTTTAATTTTGCAATAATTAAAATCGCATAGAATTTAGTAAAAAAAAAACAATTTGAAATAATCTATTTTTTTATTAATTAATTAATAAAATATTATTCGGGTTCCTAATATTTATTAATTAATATATTTTAATTCCCAAAATATATGTAAATTCGTAGATTTCACAACTCCCATTTACAGCTTTTAAATAAACCGTAATTCTTTATTATTTTTTATTAACTTTTGATTAATTAATAAAAATCGCATACAATTTGGTAAAAATCTATTTTTTATTAATTAATTAATAAAATATTATTCGGGTTTCTAATATTTATTAATTAATATATTTTAATTCCCAAAATATATCTAAAGTCGCAGATTTAAAAAAAAAACACCCTTAAAAATATATTACGGGTTTTAAGATTGTTCCGAACCCCGTCAGATACTGGACTTTTGCAATTCTTGGGCTGCAATCGTATCAGCCCTAATAAGGCGTTAATCCCGCTACGTTACTCCCAAATCTCAATTAAGGATTGCGCGGTTCGGTGGTGGAATATATTAACCCCTATATATTAAAAATAAAAAGCAATTATAGAGCAGAAAGACTGAGGTCAATAATATATGTATTTTTATGTTTGCAGTTTAATTATTTACTTTCAAAAGGCCGTTGTCCTAAGCTTTCCTGCCTTGAAATTCAATTTTGAAAAATCACGGAGTGTTGTATTACAAATGAGAAAATAAATTAAAATTTTAAGAAAGGCAATAAAAAATACTTTTATTTTCTTCAAGTGTGGGTATGGTTAAGCCGCCGTCCGCCGTTGTATAGAGAGAGACGTGTATCAAATTACTGCTGTAAAATTTTCAGGTAGAACGTGCGTATAATAACCTTTGGGACAGCCGGCTTAAGAAAACAAATATTGTTTCTTTTAACCCTAAGAATATGAAAGAAATATATATATGAGAAAATTCTGAGTCTTCGAACTGCATAAAGGAACAGAACATAACAAGTTGATTTCGGTTTATTTTTTTATTTGTTTCAGCTGAATTTCAACGACCACCTCGTTGAAATTCAGCTGAAATAGGAAAGTACACACTACATGAAAAAAGCAAAAAAATTAAATAAGCATAAATCTCTTGTAAGATTAAAGGAGACAAATTGAATAATACAAAAAAAAAATTTTTCAATTTTCAGGAATTGGATTTTTTTTTATTTTTTCATGAGATTCGCTTATATTTCAGATGTGTGTTTTTAATCTGAAGTAGTGCGAACTCAACGTTAGATTTATGTAGGACGTGAGAAAGCTCAGTTTTTTAAAAGTGAGGTTTCTGGACAATTGACAAAAAAAAATGTTCACATGGGTATTTCGCAGTAAAGTTTAGACATGTTCCAAAGCGGAGCAAAAGAATTTTTTTCGCTTCGCGACCGCCGTTGGAATATGAATCCCTCGTCTCAAACCCAAGACTAAACAACAGCAAAAATCGTAAACAGCATACGTTGAATAAGCTCGAAGAAAGGCAGAAACGCATAAACCCAACCGATATGAAATATCATCGACCCCTTTGTAAATGAAAGTACAGAATCTTAAGGCAGACCATTTCAACGACGTGCTTCCTCTTGTTTCACGAACATTATGCAAACTCGTTCAATTTCATTTTCATAATTTACTCCAACGCATTTACATTATTATTCATATAACATTATTTTCAATTCTTAAATTTTACACAAACAAATCTAATTATAAATTTTGTTTTCAGAATAATTGAAATATTATTTTTTTCTCAATTCTCAATAATATTCTATAATTATATTACCATTAAACATCTTTTATTTAGCGAAAGAATAAAGAATTATGAAATATTAAATTTTATTTTTTTTTGCAATTTTTCAATAATTAATTATGTATTTTCAGGCCAGGATAACTGTAAAAGTAATTAACAGGCGACAATCATCTGAATTTTTCACAAATAAATATAAATTTTGATTTTTTGTTTTCAGAATAATTGAAATATTATTTTTTTCAATTATATAATTAAAATTAATTCTCAATAATACTCTGTAATTACATTACCTTTAAACATCTTTTATTTAGCGAAAAAATACAAAAATATGGAATATTAAATTTTGAAAAAAAAAATGCAATTTTTTAATAATTAATTATGTATTTTCAAGCCAAGATAATTGTAAATGTAATTATTTTTTCATTTAATTTTTACAAATAAATATAATTATAAATTTTTATTTTTTTTGTTTTCAGAATAATTGAAATATTATTATTTTTATTATATAATTGGAATTAATTTTTAAAGTAATTACATTACCCTTAAACATCATTTATTTAGCGAATGAATAAAAAATTATGTAATATTAAATTTTGAAAAAATTCTGCAATTTTTCAATAATTAATTATGTATTTTCAAACCAGGATAATTGTAAATATAATTATTTTTTCATTTTAATAATTGAAATATTATTTTTTTCAATTATATAATTGGAATTAATTTTCAGTAATTACATTACCCTTAAACATCATTTATTTAGCGAAAGAATAAAAAATTATGTAATATTAAATTTTGAAAAAATTCTGCAATTTTTCAATAATAAATTATATATTTTCAAACCGGGATAATTGTAAATATAATAATTTTTTATTTTAATAATTGAAATATTATATTTTTCAATTATATAATTGGAATTAATTTTCAGTAATTACATTACCCTTAAACATCATTTATTTAGCGAAAGAATAAAAAATTATGTAATATTAAATTTTGAAAAAATTCTGCAATTTTTCAATAATAAATTATATATTTTCAAACCAGGATAATTGTAAATGTAATAATTTTTTTATTTTAATAATTGAAATATTATTTTTTTCAATTATATAATTGGAATTAATTCTCAATAATATTATTTACATTACCCTTAAACATATTTTATTTAGTGAAAGAATAAAAAATTATGCAATATTAAATTTTGATTTTTTTTTTACAATTTTTCATCAATTAATTATGTATTTTCAGGCCAGGATAATTGTAAATGTTATTATTATTTCATTTTAATTTGTTATAGCGTGTACGTGACTAATGGGCAACGATCAACTGGGCTCTTGCCAAGTGAACGAAGTTAACTCAATAAGGCGCAACTGGACGTCTGCCAAGTACGACGTTAAACTGAGTGATCGACTCAAATAGGAGAAATAACAAAAAACAGCACTTTTCTGAAAGATAATTTATATTTCCGTTAACTATTATTAGAAATGAGTTTTATAAAATCATTTTTCTCGCATTATAAATCTTTTAAAAAGACATCGTAATTGATAAAAAAATCAGTTATAATTACATTTCTTTAAAGTTAAATGACATTTAAGAAAATCTTTTTTCTTATGAATTCTCGCATGTAAGATTATTTCTACTTGTAAAATGTCGATTGAATACTGCTTTTTTGCCGTCAAGAGATTACGCTATAATTAATATTTCTGGGAAATGCTAATTAAAATGTTATTAAATGAAATCCGCTGTGCTCTTTTTTAATTTGAGTACAAGGGATGTTTTTTTCTTCTCCCCCTACTCTTTCACTCTCTTTATCTCTTTCTCTATCGCTGTAACTTACGAAATCGCAGACGTTCAGCGCTAAATACATTTCATGAATATTAAATGAGTGCTCGAGGGCTGCCGTCCTCGAAGGGCAAAATAAAGCTCCGCGATTTACTTGCAAATATTTGGGCTACCTAAGCGTAGCCTCGTCCTTTCCACTGATATTGTTATTAAAGGCAACTAAATGTGCGTTCTTTGTAAATAGCATAATATCCTTAGTCAATGGCTTATACGCTTGGTGAGCATGGAAACGCGCCGGGACGGTCCCTAAGGGCCCCCGTCATATGGGATTACACCAATATTGTATTACCACCCTCAAATCCCTTATGCACAGCCATACGCGTCGAAATCGTAATTATTTCTATTGCGTCTTTCTCTCTTTAGATAGATGCACGCGAAAAAGAAAATTAGGAAGGAAAATATTAGCGAGTAGAAAATGTCACGTCGATTCCGCTGCGCCAATGACACACTGTAACTACATTTCCCTTAAGTGTCGTTACTTCAAAGGATCGAAGGAAAAAAGCGAAGTTAAAAAAAAATAAAATTCTCCTCGTATTAAGGGACAAATATCCCTACGAATTATCTAATCAACCGTTTCCCAGCTCTAACTAATTTTCAGAGCAGGTTCATTTTAGTATGTCGTCCAAAGTAACTGCGTTCATTGCAATCGCAATTTACCAATTGTCCCTCATATCAAGGCCAAATGAACTGATTACTCCGACCCTCCGGGTCGTAGACCTCTCTACAAATCTCTCTACTTTTATTATATTTATTTTTTAATTTACATTTATTTTCTTTACGTAATTGTCGCTAATCTTCAGAAGGATATCGGTGATTTACCTATTGGAAAATTTAAATCACTGCTGAAGGTCAAGTGGTTTTACTCCGGCCCTCCGGGTCGTGAACCTCTCTACTGTTTATTTTATTTATTTTTTAATTTAAATTTATTTTCTTTACGCAATTTAAGAGTATTATCGCTAATTTTCAGAAGGATATTGGTGATTTACCTATTGGAAAATGTAAATCACTGCTGAAGGTCAAGTGGTTTAAATCACTTCAGCCGTTGGGTTGTTGAGCCATTGTGCATTAAATTGATTGCCAGATTGTCTGCTCGGCCTTCTATTCGAGTTTAGTATATTATGTGCAGTTAAATGCACTTACAACATAGACCAATGTTTCAATTTGGAAATATACTCAGCTAAATCATTTAAACTGGTGCATTGTGCGCACTTATCATATAAACTAACACAAACTTTGCTTGTTTGAAAATATTACTCAGTCCAAATTTTAAAAAAAAGTTTGAAAAAGCGTGTATATTTTGCTGAAAAATTTATTGTTTTATAAAAACATTTTTTCATGAATTTTCGTTTATTTTTTGCTAAAAAATGGAAATTTTTTAATTATTCTTTTTCTTAAAATATATTAAAGTAATCTTTGTTTTTATAATTTTTAATTAAAAATGAAAGAATTCAAAGAAAACTGTTTTGTCTTTTTATATAAAAAAAATACAATTAAAAAATTATAAATATTTTGTACATAAAAATGTACAATTCTAAAAATTTTTATTTATTGAAAACAATTTCTGTTTCTTCTTCTATAAACAAAATAAAATTAAACATTTTTCATCAATTTTAATTTATTTTTTTGTTGAAAAATGTACAATTTTTAAATTATTTAGTCTGTTTCTTCTTCAATAGAAAATAAATTAAAGTAATCTTTGTTTCTATAAATTTTAAAGTTAGAAAAAACGTGTATTTTTGCAGAAAACTCTAATTCGAAAATTTTTCATATACTCAAAACAATTTCTATTTCTTCAATAAAAAATAATTTAAAGTAATCTTTATTTCTACAAATTTTAATTAAAAATTAAAGAATTCAAAGAAAATCGTTTTGTCTTTTTATAAAAAAAAATAGAATTGAAAAATTATACTCAAATATAGTTATAATTTAATTAATACACGTACTTATCATATAAATCAGCACAAAATTTATTTGTGATTTTATTGTTACAGAAAATATTTTTTAAAAATTTAAAAATTGAAAAAAATATGTATTTTTGCAGAAAAATATACAATTGTTGTATATCTGGCCAATAAAAATTATTATTATTAGTATTACAGTTTGTTAAAATTAAATTTTATATTTAATTTTAATGCAAATAAAACTGATAAAAGATTTAAGTATTAAATTTGAAAACGTTTTGGCCTATCGGCGAATTGCGATGAATCATCTGCACCTACAAATCACAGCAAGGTTTCGGCAATCCGCGGATTTGTTCGTTGTTAATAATTCTATTGGTTCTTTCGCTCGGGTCGTCACGTAGACTATTGGCTGCGTATCTCTTATCTTTTAAAATAATAATACAACAATTTTGATACTTAAAAATGTTTTTCGATTTCGATTCGAATATATTGATTTGACTTTAAATTATTTTTTATAACAATTATCTAATTTTTTAAGATTAATTGGATAAACCGTGAAGATTGTAGCTTTAATTGTAAATTACTTTTTGAATAATATTTGCAAAATATTCTATAATCAGAGGGAAATAATACAATTATCTTATTTAAATGAAGATTCTGTTATAATATGAATGTATTAATTTAAACAAATTTATTTTAATAAAAATTTTGTACTTTTTCGATATTTTTTAATTACAAATGAAAATATTAAAACGATAGAAACTTAATAAAAATTGTGAGATTTACAAAAAATCGATTAATATATTAATTAATAAATATAACAAATTGAACATAAAATTTATGCGATAAAAAAGTAATAAAAATGAGATTATTTATAAAAATTGAACACCTGCACTTGCAGCTGCGTTTAAACAATCCTTATTTGGGCACGAAAATAGTGCGTTTCGCAGAAAGCAATAAAAATTAGGCGATTGTGCGGGTGAATCATCTGCAGTTGCGATTGAAAAATATTTTATTAAACTTATTATTTTTCAATTTCTCAAAAATAATAATTTGTATTTCTTTTTATATAAATATTATTATATTTTTTTAAAATAAATTATTAACTTTTCATTATGGTTACTTGCATTGATTAATGTAAATGTGAATTTTTAAAAACTTAATGTAAATCAATATTTCTTTAAATGACAAATCGCATTTTATATATTAAAATTATTTAACTTGGTAGAAATACAAAATTGAGTAGTTTCGAAAAGCATTATTTGCCAAGTGACTTATAGAAGTACTCGTCGTTGAAATAAAAATAAGCTATTTAAACGCTTATCGAAACTTAGCAAGTAATTAAATTAAATAAAATAGTAAATATTGTAATTAATAATTCATTAATAAAAATTATAAATGATTTCGTATATTTACGAAAATAAATGAAAATAATAAAACGATAGAAAAGTAATAAAAATTGAGAGATTACCGAAAAATCAATTTATATATTAATTTAGTTAATTTTTATTTAAAGCAATTCCAACATAAAATTTATGCGATAAAAATGTAATAAAAATGAGATTATTTATAAAAATTGAACACCTGCACTTGCAGCTGCGTTTAAACAATCCTTATTTGGGCACGAAAATAGTGCGTTTCGCAGAAAACAATAAAAATTAGGCGATTGTGCGGGTGAATCATCTGCACCTACAAATCACAGCGAGGTTTCGGCAATCCGCGGATTTGTTCGTTGTTAACAATTCTATTGGTTCTTTCGCTCGGGTCGTCACGTAGACTATTGGCTGCGTATCTCTTATCTTTTAAAATAATAATACAACAATTTTGATACTTAAAAATGTTTTTCGATTTCGATTCGAATATATTGATTTGACTTTAAATTATTTTTTATATACAATTTCTTAAATAATAAACCTATTTTTAAATATAAAAATTGAATCTATAACAATTATCTAATTTTTTAAGATTAATTTGATAAACCGTGGAGATTGTAGCTTTAATTGTAAATTACTTTTTGAATGATATTTGCAAAATATTCTATAATCAGAGGGAAATAATACAATTATCTTATTTAAATGAAGATTCTGTTATAATATGAATGTATTAATTTGAACAAATTTATTTTAATAAAAATTTTGTACTTTTTCGTTAATTTTTAATTACAAATGAAATATTAAAACGATAGAAAAGTAATAAAAATTGTGAGATTTACAAAAATTCGATTAATATATTAATTTAATTAATAAATATAACAAATTGAATATAAAATTTATGCGATAAAAATGTAATAAAAATGAGATTATTTATAAAAATTGAACACCTGCACTTGCAGCTGCGTTTAAACAATCCTTATTTGGGCACGAAATTAGTGCGTTTCGCAGAAAACAATAAAAATTAGGCGATTGTGCGGGTGAATCATCTGCAGCAGCGATTGTCGAACGCTAATCACCAAAATTATTTAAAACTTATTATTTTTCAATTTCTCAAAAAAACTAAATTTTATTTCTTATTATAAACATATTATTACATTTTTTTTTATAAATTGCATTTTACATATTAAAATTATTTAACTTAGTAGAATTACAAATTGAGTAACTTCTATAAGCGTTATTTGCCAAGTAAATTATAGAAGTACTCGTTCGTTGAAATAAACATAAGTTATTTAAACGCATATCGAGACTTGCCAAGTAATAAACAATCAATTAAAAAAATAGTAAATATTATAATTAATAATTACTTAATAGAAATTATAAATCATTTCGTGTATTTACGGATTATTTAATTTATATTGTACTGTTTCGCTGTATTTTAATTACAAATGAAAATAATTAAACTATAGAAAAATAATAAAAATTGAGAGATTACCGAAAAGTCAATTTATATATTAATTTAGTTAATTTTTATTTGAAGCAATTCCAACATAAAATGTATGCGATAAAAAAGTAATAAAAATGAGATTATTTATAAAAATTGAACACCTGCAGTTGCAGCTGCGTTTAAACAATCCTTATTTGGGCACGAAAATAGTGCGTTTCGCACATACGATAAGAATTTATTACAATATTAAACAAATATTTGAAATGCATGAAAAGTGTATTTTACGCGTTTCGATTCGAATAAATTGAAATTACTAAATTATTTTAGATCAATTTTTTTAATTAGAAAACCTATTTGACAATAATATATTTTAGTCTTTAGTCAATAAAATCATTTATTTTGTTAAGATTTATTACATATAATAATTATAGCACTACAAATTGTTTAAATTGAAACTATTTCTTGAACGATATTTGAAATATATTCTCTGATTAGGAAGAAATAACACAATTATCTAATTAAAATTAATCATAAAATGGCTGTTTATAAAAACAAAAAATTACTGCGCTAAACCAATTGAAAATGGATCATTTTCTTGACGATTTTCTATTGCGTTTAGTTTCTGCATCTATTGAGTGAAATCTATTCTATTTTAAAAACAATCTTTATGAAAATAAATTATTATTCAATTTAAAATAATAATATAATAAATTTAATATATAAAAATGTATTTTATAATTTTTAAACAATAAACTAATTTCTATATATTAAAATTTAGTTTATTTATTAAAATAATTTAATTTGATAAGATTTAATGGATATATCATGATTATTATAGCATTAAATGTAAACTACTTTTTGAACGATATTTGCAAAATATTCTATGATGAGAAAGAAATAACATAAATAATAAATTAATAAATCTTATTAAAATTAATATAATATTACAGTTTGGCGGAAAGACTAAGGTCGATAGCCCTTTGGTCACATAATGTGATTAATAAATGTTATTATTATTATTATAAAAAAAAAATTCAAAAATAATGTAAAAAAGTTGTTATACTTTAATGAACTTTAATTTTTTTTTTTCAATATAATTCCGTCCATTTTTAATAAACTAAAAGTCACTTATTTATATATGAAAATAATTTAAGGACTCTTTTCTCGATGCTAGACACAATTGTTATAAACTACAATCCTCTTCGATTTTCCGCGGAAGCTCTAATGCGATACGATTCAAGTAAAAGCCTTCAAGTATATTATTTTGTGCTTAAAATTACTATTGAAACGAACTAAGGCTTTTCACAAAACCGCCAATCCATGCCGCAATTGAAGGATTTGTAAAAGACACAATGTTTCTGTCGTTACCACTAATATTTATTAATTACTTAATTAAAATACGTGTAATCTAAAGGTGTAGTAATTTTGTATTATTACTGGAAATGTAACAGCATTTAAATATATTATATATTCTTTAAAAAAATTATTTTATGAATGAAATAACTAAATTAATTGTATCTTCAACTCAAATTTTAATAAATAATCAATTAATTCTTTAGTAAAATTTTCAAAAATAAATTAAAAAAACGTTTCAATTTTTGTAAAATATTATTCTTATAAAATGAATAAAAGTTATATAACAATAAATCTTTAAAAAATTGCTTCACTTAAATTTATTTCAATTATCAATGAATTATTTTGTAAAACATTGATTTATATATAAAATATAATAAAAAAGGATTGTAATTATATAAAAAAAATAAAAATGAATTCTTTAGTAGAATATTCAAAAATAAATTTAAAAAAACGTTTCACTTTTTATAAAATTTGATTCTTATAAAATTGAATAAAGTAATATAATATAAATGAATTATGGTTATGTAAACAACAAATTTTAGTATATAACTATTAAGATTCAAAGTAAAATTTAATAGAAATTATTGTAGAAATAAAAAAAAAATTATTCAATTTTTGTATAATATTATTCATGTAAAATTGAATAAATTAATATAATATAAAACGATATAAAAAAAGACCTTTGGTCAATAGCTCTTTGTAGCAGTGGAATTTAATATTAATTATGTAATGATTTTTTGTAAATTTTTTTTTTTGTAATTTATTGCTACAATAAATATTATTATTATAAAAGAATTGTATTTATTATATAAACAACAAATTTATTAAAAGTAGAATTTAATGGAAATAATAAATTAAATCTGGATTTTATTTGTAAAAGAAATTAACTATTCAAAGCCATGTTGTAACGGATTATACGTTAATAAAAAAAATAATTCAGTTTAATTCCATATTATTTCTAAAACAATAATGCCGTTTGCGTGAGTAATATCATTATTCACAACATTCATTATTCACTTCGAATGATTTACACTCATTCATTTGGTTTATCTAACTTACATCCAAATTAAATGACTTATTTTGAATAATAATTTATATTCTTATGTAATAAATATAGTTACAACAAACTAAAGTCTAAAATAATCAAACTCTCAAAATTAGTACAGTCTAACTTATTTTATGCAATTTTTTAATCATAAAAATAAGAAAATCAATTATTATTAATTTGTTTTATGTAATTTACATCTAAATTAAATGACTTATTTTGAACAATAATTTATATTCTTATGTAATAAATATAAAATGTACGCAGTTACAACAAACTAAAGTTAAAAATAATCAAACTCTCAAAATTTAGTCAAGTCTAATTTATTTTATGAGGTAAAATTTGAATTAATTATTTTTTTTATATGAACGATTTTTTTAAATAACTCGTTTAGCTCAAAATTTTATGTTGAAGTGACATAATTATATATTTTAATGTGACTTTGTTTAACGCTGTTTCATATAACGTCATATTTTTTTTTATTTATGTCGATTTATTTGAAATCTGCCATATTCTGGCAATAAACAAATATTTGTGAAAAACAAAACAAAAAATTTTCAGATGGGAAAATTTTCCACCTAAAAAATAACCAAATAAATAATTATTACAAAAGAAGGTTAATTTTAACAGTAGATAAAAAATATTAACAAGGGTGTTGTGTTTTTTAGTCAATGGGTCTTAAAATATTAAGAAACATAATTTTACGTTAAAAATGATATTAAGGATAATTTAATTTTCAGATAATAAATAGATAAAGTTTTTTTGTAAGTGCAATGTGGATAGAAGCAATTCCTGAAAATCAATCTTATGCAGGCAAATATTCAGTAATGTACGTTCTCCCCCACCTTAAGCATTGCACTAGAGAAAGAAGATGTGACTCATTAAATTGTTATTGTGAAGAACGAGATTGGATAATAATTCACTTAAGATTTATATAATTTTTGAATTGAAACTGCAATCTTCGCAATAACAAATTCGACCTATATTTGTTTATTTAAAGTGAGTTGAACATTGCATTATGCAATTATTCGTAGCCATTTTGAAATCAGAACTTTTAAAATGTCCGAATCCCTTCGACTCGAGCGAGTTCGTTATTTCCTATAGCTGTATGCATATATGCTACCGTTTTGCACTGCGTTGCTCATTCAAGTGCGAGGCTTCGGCAAGTAAGGTTCGACGGAATTTGCTAACGTTCTGAGTTTACCAAGGAAAGTGCGATGGCTTATGCACCGGTAAGAAATGAACAAACATAATTCTTAATACAAGTATACTTATTATGTTTATATTTAGTTTCAGATGTCCCAAAGGACTCTTGAAAATGATGAAGAGTTTGGGAAATATTTGATGGATAAAATAAAAAATGCGAACCCAGTTCATAAGACCTTTTTAAAGGTAACGCTTTTGGAGAATTTTGTAACGACTGCGAAGAATATGCGTTACATTAACTCGATTGAGGAAATCTCTGATGAGAAACCTCCTGAAATGAATGCTACTTTGTTGCAAAGTTCGATTCTATCACCGAGGAATGATTATTCTATAAAATTAGAACCGGGCTGTATTAAGCAAGAAATCAAAGAAGAACCAGTACAAGAAGAAGTACAACAGGAAGGTGTTCAAAAGAAGACACGTCTCGTTGAAATACAACCAGAATATCCAGATTATGCTTTGACTTATGAGCATGATTCAAAAGTTACTAGATTGGCTGATCATCAATTCGTCTCCGCATACATGCGCGTCATGTTGCAGGAAAAAAAATACAAAAGGGTAAATACATAAAATAGCAAATTCTATTAAAGTTACTAACGAAATTTTATTGTTTTTATTAAGGTGGTTAATAACAGGGTGGAGCCGAAAGCTGGGCGTTTTGTCGCAAGGACTTTCAGGGTTGAAAAGATGAATGGACGCACCATGGTTTACGAAAAAGTTCGTGCACCGGAAGGCCGTCCTCAAGAAAATGGGCCACTTATCAGAAGATTACCATTGGTAGCCTCACCCGGCGATGGGCACATCCCGACTTTTCCAGCATACGACAAAGATCCCGATCTTAAACAATTTTGGGAAGATTTGAAGAAATTGTAATTCATTTTAATGAATGCTTATTTTTTTTATCATTTTTTTATATTTTAACTGCTTCTGCCTATATTTCAGGTTTACTAAATACTACTATTTTTTTTCAGTTTGCTTCTACCGCATTTATATCATTTATAACAATTATGTTTACATAAATAAACAATTTTTAAACAAACCAACTTATTTATATATTCCCAAAAAAAAAAAAAAATTTCAGCAAAAAAAAAAATATATTATTCATTTAAATAAAAATAAAATTATCAATAAATGATAAAAAAATTTATGCTATTAATAATTACATATTGAAACAAATATTCGATAAAATCTATAAGAAAAACAATTATTTATTTATTTAAAAATATAACCCTTTATCCAACATTATCTTTGTTTTCTTTATTAAATATTGTCTCAAACGTAATCGTTTCACATAAAGAAAAGCAGACTAATGAGTTTTTCATCTCTCTTTTTCTTTGTTACCGAATATCGAAATGCAAGCAAACTCGTGGAATCGAAAAAGGCCATTATTTTTTATTTGTTTTTTATCTGCTCTTATATTGTTTACAACAGATTTGCTTACAACAGCAAACTTGATCGACGCTGACATTAATTGGATAGATTAGGAGTGTATTTGAATAAAAACCATTGCGATGATAAATTTAAGCATTCAGAGTGGAAATAAATAGTGCATGTGGAAGTCGATTACATCTAAATTGGTAAATATTTTTTCAATATAAAAATACACACATAATCTAATTAATTAAACCATTGCATTTAAACAAAATAAATATAAAAATATTATTAAGAATTTCCTCAATAAATCTGAAATCTTTAAGATTCATTACTTACTACGCAGTAACGAAATGCACCATTTTACGTATATAAATGGACTTAGAATTAAGGTGTGTACAATTCTTTTGTTCTAAAAATTGTTTCATAATTATCAACCGTCATAATAACGATTTATGAACAATATTTGTTTCGAGTAAACTTAAATGTAATTTTTTTAGGTTAACCAAATCAATCCTATTTTTTTTAGTATTCTTATAAAATTACTCGCATTTTTTCTGTATTTTATGCGAATTATTTAATACGTGTTTCCTTCATATTTACATAACAATTTATATTAATTTTACATTACGTTTTTGTTTGATATCTTTATAATTACAAGGAGTTGAAAAAAAAAATATGTAAAATAATTTAAGAAAAAAAATTCATATTACAAAAATGCGATTTGCGATTTTAATTGCGCTTTTATCAGTTAACGTCGGTCCATTGTTATACGTAATCGATTCAGATGAATAAAAGCAGGCGTTTTTCATCTCTCTTTTTCTTCGTTATCGATTATCTAAGTTTTTTTTATTTACAAGGTAAATAGACTTAGAATTAAGATTTAAGAAATAATTCATATTTTCGCTTAAAAATTACATCAAAAATGATTCAATTTAAATCCATTAATAATTTAACAAATAATTATTTATTTCTATATATCGAAATATATATGTCTGTTATATAATATGTCTAATTCGTTTTATATTTTTTTTTATATATACAAAATATACAGTAATATATAACATAATAAGAAATTATGCAAATTTTTACAAAAGTAATGGTTTGGATTTGCAATTTTCATTATGATTTTTGGGGTTCGTCTTAAAGTCTATTACATAATAATACGTTTTATTATGAATAATATTTCTAAAACTCACGATTTTTAGGTTTAAAAGACGTGATTTTACCAAATAAATACACTATTTTTAGACTTTTTACGAAGTTGATTTCGAGTCGTGGTTATGGCGTCGTTTTTAGTTTGACGTTTATGCAATGTTTACAGCTTTTTTACAAATACGACATTTTTCGGGTTTCGAAACGTTTAAAAGCTTAGTTTTTATTTTTGTTGTTATGTAATGTTTCTGAATAATATTTCTAATTCTTTTTATATATATTTTTTTTTCTTTTAAAAATTATTATAATTAATATAATTGGATCTATTAAATTTTAGTGTTTTTTTTTATAAATATACAGTAATATATAACATATTAAAAAAATTATGTAAATTATTACAAAACTAACATATCAGAAATCGTTTGAATTTGCATTTTTCTTTATGATTTTCCTTGCTGTTGTCATCGGGCTAATAGTTGCATTACTTTACTTATATAAGTTGATATATAAATAAACTTAAAGTCCATTATATAATAATACGTTTTACTATGAATAATATTTCTAAAAGACATAATTTAAAGGTTTAAACTATTATTTAAATAACTATAACCTATTTAAACAATATTAGAAAATCATGTAATCATCCCCTATTTTTAAGCGAGATTCATACTTTTTGTATTGACTTAACATTTTCTTTTCCATTATTTTTTTTCTTTACAAAGATAAATGGACTTAAAATTAAGGTTTAATAATTAATACATATTTTCGCTTAAAAATTACAAAAAAAAACAATTTACCATCCGTAAATAGTATTAGTAACTATATTAAAATAAACAATATTACATCGATTCATAATCTAACAAATAATGATTAATTTGTTTGTTTCTTTATATCGAAATGTAAGTGAAATTGTTTACTTTTCCAAACCGTCATTTTTTATCTTAATGTTTAAGCATTGTTTACATCATCTATTGTTACTGCAGTAAATTGAATCACGCATCACAATAATTAATAAAGCAAATACGACATATTACAAGCTTCAAAACGGATAACAGATTAGTTTTTTTTTTGTTATGTAAGTTTGTGAATAATAATTCTAAATCGGTTTATATTTTTTTTTTTCTTTTAAAAATTATTATAATTAATATACTTGGATCTATTAAATTTTAAAGTATTTTTTTTATAAATATACAGTGATAAATACATATACATTAAAAAAATCAGAAATCGTTTGGATTTGCAATTTTCATTTTGATTTTCGTTGCGGTTGCATCACTTTACTTATATAAGTCGAAATATAATTGGGGTTCGTTTAAAAGTCTGTTACATAATAATTCGTTGATGCTACATTACTTTTTGTATTGACTTAACATTTTTATTCCACATTTATCAGTTGTCGTCGATGTTTTTCCTTTACATACATAGAATTAATGTTAAATAAATTATACATATTTCTCTTAAAAAAATGCCGTCGTTTTTATTTTTTATGTTTATGCAATGTTTACAGCATCTTTTGTTACTTCAGCAAATTGAATCACAGTTCATAAAAAAAAAGCAAATTCGACAAATTTCGAGCTTTGAAACGGTTTAAAGCTTAGTTGTTTCAATGCTGTTATGTAATTTTTCTGAATAACATTCTTAAATTAGTTTATATTATATTTTTTTCTTTTAATTATTATATAATTATAAAGCATCTTATTGTCCAGATTTTATATTAAATCTATTAAATTTTAAATTATTTTTATTTATAAATATACAGTAATATATAATAAAAACTTATGTAAATTATTACAAAGTAACGTATCAAAAATCGTTTGGATTTACAATTTTCGTTATGATTTTCATTGCGGTTGCATTACTTTAATTATATAAGTGAGGTCCGTTTTACAGTCTATTACATAATAATACGTTTTACTAAGAATATAATTTCTAACCGACACGATTTTTAGGGTTAAAAGAGAAAATTTTACGAAATGAATGTACTTGAATCTATTTTTAGTCTTTTTACGAAGTTGATTTCGTGTCGTAGTAATGCCTTCGTTTGTATTTTGATGTTTATGTAATGTTTACAGCATCTTTTGTTTCTTCAGCAAATTGAATCATAGTTTATAATAATTAATAAAGCTAATACAATAAATTTCGGGCTTTGAAACGGTTAAAATCTCAGTTGTTTTATTACTGTTATGTAATTTTTCTGAATAATATTTTTAATTAAAGTCGTTAAAGTCATTACATAATAATACGTTTTACTATGAAAATTATTTCAAAAAGATATAATTCTTAGGTTTAAATTTTTACAAAATTAATGTACTTGAATCTATTTTTAGTATTTTTACGAAGTTTATTTACTTAGTATAGGGGTGCGCGTAAACGATATTAGAAAAGTATATAATGGAGGGTTACTTTGTGTAGTGGCTTTACATTTATTTTTATTTTTAGTAACGTTGCTCTTGAAATTTGCGTAAATTAATTGATTAATTATTTGAATTCAATGATTAAAATTATGAATCATGTATAGAATCGTTCAAGTTTGTTTGCAAAAATATTTTTAAAAAAATGAATAACACGTAATCTTTAAGAGAAGAGAAAACAATAATATCGATGCGCTATTGCGACTATTATGTTTATCAGAAATGGAGCGGAGGAGTGGGAGTCTGGGTTGGCTCATTCAAGTGCGAGACTCCAGTAAGTGAACATTCGTCGCTTTTCTAATTCAGTGCTACAGTTTCTGCGAGCGAAGGACGATGGCGACGAACAGTGATTTCTCGAACTACTATCAGGTAGGAGAAGACTTACTACTAGGATAAGTTGGATAACTAAGATTGTGTATCTCCTTTTCAGACTAAAAAGAATATTATAGGAAGCGATAAGATCTTCAAGAATTTCATACTAAAAAAATTGAAAAGTGTTAATAGAGACATTAACATATTTTTAAAAAGTAAATTGATGGATGTACATATTGGCGTCCAACAACATTTTTTAATATTAAACAGATGTACACCTGAAGTCGGCAATGGATCAACTCAAGGCAATGTAGATGAAGATAGTGCTAATGAAAATGTGAGTGAAGGCAGTGCAAATGAAGATGAGAGCGAAGGAAGTGATCGTGTCAGTGAGACATCTGAAGATGGTGATGAAACATTTGAAGATAGTGACCCAATATCTGAAGATTATGACGAAGTATTCGAAGATGATGATGAACAATATCAAGATGATAGTGAATTATCTGAAGATGGTCATTACGTATCTGAAGATGGTGATCAAGTATCTGAAGTTGGTGATCAAGTATTTGAAAATGGTGATCAGGTAGATCATGTAGATGAAGATAATGATGAAGTATCTGGAGATAGCGCTAATGCATCTGGAGGTAGTGATCATGTAGCTGAAGATAATGATCATGTAGCTGAAGATAATAATCATGTGGCTGAAGATAATGATCATGTAGCTGAAGATAATGATCATGTAGCTGAAGATAATAATCATGTAGCTGAAGATAATGATCATGTAGCTGAAGATAATGATCATGTAGCTGAAGCAAGTGATCATGTAACTGAAGATAATGATCATGAAGCTGAAAATGATGTATCAGAAGGCAATGAACCAAGTGAGCGTGAAAGTCATGAAGAGCCGACATCCGATGGAAACAAACAACCTAAACGCATGAAGGTAAGAAGAGATCATATCAATTAAGTCATCCGTATTGAACAAATTTATATTTTAGTTAATACACGCGCTCTTGTTAAACGATGATTTTTTTGGAGATTTTTTAATGGGAATGATTAAAGAGTTGGATCCCAAGTATAGAAAATTTGCAAAGGCTTTACATTTTGATTCGGTCATAAGCACATTACATTACATTTATGTTTTAAATGAGCATGAAGGATTTAATACACCTGAGTTTAACGACAACCCCAGCGCAAATAGCTATGAACCTTTCTATTTCTATGTAAGTCAATCATAGTGTATCACTTGAATTTTATTTTTACCAGAGCTTGAATTCTGTTATCATTTTTAACCTTATTTTAGAATCCTACTAATATTCTTTATGACGAATACGATATAGTAAGTGACAACATTACTCATCGGTATATGGACAAGGCGAACGTAAAAAAAACCATAAAGACTAAAATAGGTAAATCTATTGGTAAGATCAGCAGATCTCATCAGGATTCATTAATCTCCAACGTAAAAGGATCGAAAAGAAAGAGAAATTCATCTTCTGGTGATGATCAGCAGGTAGGTTCTTAATATTATACCAAATTATAGGTTATGAAAAGATATCCAACCATTATTATTAGAGATAATTTGATAATTTGCACCAATCATTACAGAATCAGAACGAGATAGATATGCCTCATTCCTCGCCCAAATCACAGAAAACTAGAATATGCTCATCTCCGGGCTGTTCCGATATGGTAGCTTCTTTAAAATAATTTTAATTTTCATAACCTTAATTTTAATAAAAATATGATTTTTTGTTATTTACAGGGAAATAAAAAGGAAACTACAAGCGAAAACGTAGATGATCCTTCTGCTGCAACAAACACTCCTCATCTGGAATCATCTGAGAGAGAACCATCTCCTGATTTTCGTGTGGTAAGTTCATATTGTACCAAATTAAATTTTCGCAAAAAAAAACAATGATTAGAGATAACTCGAATATTAATAACATCATGATTCATTTTATGATTCAACAAAGATAAATAATATTTAAATTATTTGATTCGAAAAATATCAATGTTGCAGTTTCCATCAGAAACATCTGAAGAACATCCTGCTTCTACAGGTGATCTTCAGGAGAATTCGCCCACCCCAAGTGTAAGTAGAGCGAAAATAAAGAGAAGCTTATGATTTGATGATAATACTTTGAGGTATGTTCTTCAACTAGAATTTTGATAACTCCTTTTCAAAGTTACGGGGCCAAAAGGACATATATTAAACACATCACTATGAATCGAATAAAACCAATGTTATACTATTTTCAGGAAGCACCTTCGACCTTAATGAATGGATTATTTGCTGCGGTCAGCAGTATTCGTCGGCAAACCGAGCTAAGTGTAAGTAGATCAAAATAGAAAAACTATCTGAATTTATTATTATATTTAACATAAAATATTGGACTAGTGTTACTCCCTGCGCAGTTCAGCGGGAATGGTCCAAATATAAGTAAATCAAAAATAGTAGAATTTTGTTCAATTTTTCCCAAACTATCATGATTCAAAAAATATAAATCTAAACAATTAAAATGCTTTGTATCGAATCAATTTTTATATATTTGCAGGAACAAGTGAGCAGTAGCTCAGTGGATCTACCTACAACTTGGAACAGCGAAGTTCAACGAGAATCGTCTGTGCCATTTGTAAGATTAAAAATATGTAGCATTTTGTTTTTTTTTTCAAACTATCAGAATTCAACTAATATTAATTTTAAATGCTTTGAAGAAAACTAATTTTTTATTGTTTGCAGCCATCTTATCCAACGAAGCGTAACATAATGGATCTACCTAGTGCTTCAACCGGCGCAATTCCGCGTGAACCATTTGTCCCATATGTAAGTTGATAAAAAAAAAGATGTAAACTCATTATGTGATTATTGCTTTTTAATATACCAAACTATATAATTCAATTATTTCAAGTTCTTAGAATTCAAAAAATATTAATCTCTTTAATATAAATGCTTTGAAAAAAAAATACAGGTATCTACGAGCAGTAGTACATTGGATCAACCTTGTGTTTCTACCAGTGGAAGTCAACAGGAATCAATTGTTTCATTTGTAAGTTGATCAAAAAATATCATCTAATTATTTAATTGGTGTAATAACTCGAATATTGATAATTTCTTTCAAAACTATCAGAATTTACTTAATAGGAATAATATAAAATATATGGTTTGAATATGTTTTATGCAGGAAACTTCATTCACATTGGATTATAATGAAAATACTCTAACACCTCACGCTTCGAGTAGCGGTGTTCATCAAATCAGAAGCCACCCAAGAACCAAGAATGACTCATCATCAGATGATTCCACTGATGTAAGTTCTTCTTATTGTACCAAAATAATCATCACTGTTTGCAAAACAACAAAACTACAATCAGGAATAATTCGAATATTGATAATCACTTTCTAAACTTTCAGGATCTAATAATTATGACTCACATTAATATAACATTTAATGATGATAATCCTTCAAAATCGAAAAAACCCATCTTCAATTCGGGACGTCCTGTAATAAAAAAATCTTCTTCGAAGAAAGCTCCGATTCAAAAAGTTTTGCCCACATGCACATCCAATATTGGGCCTTGTGCTTCTATGCCTGTAAGTTCTACTTAATGAATTTAGTCAGTTTTTGTAATATTGTATTCCAATATAGCAGGATTTAATAAATTTGTACAAATAAATAATTTACAACGTGACATGTTTCAGAACACATTGGCAAACGATGGGGAATTCTTGGATGGTCGTAATTCGCCGAGCAACAATGAGAATAATGATGAAACAAACGCTACAAGTGCATACACCAATACTTTGGTAAGTACTTTTAGTTATAGTACAATTGTTATTGTCATTTAATTTCTGAAATTTCAGGACAATACCGTTACGGATAATGTCCCTAGTAATACTGATTTAATTGAGGAAACGCCTGAAAATGTTAATGATAACACTACGACAGATCAATCTGAAATAAATCCTTGTGCTTCCAAGGAACGCACCGAACCAAAGCCAAAGAGTGTTGCAATAATTGCTCCGGTACGTCGATCCACATGTTGTCAAAACAACCCACAAAACAACGAGACCGCAAACAATTCGAACAATGAACCATTTGATCAAGATGCAGCTAATTTAGCGTTCTTTCTTGCTAATGTTCATAGTATTAATGATTTACCTAACCTGATTAGAGTTCGTGGTCCAGGAAATCAGTATGCATTGCAAATGAGGCAACCTACACCACCAGAGGATGATGTAAATGTTGATAATCTAATGTACACATTCGTTGAAGATATTTCAAATTATCCAAGTATTGAGGCCGAGATTAATTTATTAGATTATGGCTTACATTTTAACAGTATCACTAGTGCTGATAATATTGTGTTTTACCAAAGGACTGAAGATCCGAACAGGTGTATAGCATTAAACGACACTTACCAAGAAATAGTCAGAAATGTTCTGATAAACTTGTTAGACATAGCGAACCCTGAGAGAAGGGTAAATCCTAATAATATTCTGTTATATCAGAACAGTGTTAACAGTCGTAGGCAGCAAACCACCAATACTGAACCGCCGAGGACATTTGTTCGCAGTATGCGTAGTCCTTGGCAAACTTTGGCATATGAATACCTAAGAGACAACCAAGAAGCTGAAAATGCTCAAGAAAATCAGAGCAATCGCAATAGCAGACAGTCTATTCCACGTCGACGAACGCAAAATAATTCTTCTGCCAACACTAGAGAATCAAGTTCAAGTTCGAGTGAATCAATTTCAAGCAGAAGGTCCATCGCATTTGATACTGCTTCTGATACTTCTGATAATAATCCAGAGGTAAGTGAAACAACAAAGAAATAGTTAAAAAAAATTATATTCAATCGTCTTTTCTAGTTACAGCCAACCAATGACTTCGCAATCTTTCAAGAGCAAGCAAGTTCTCAATATGAACCTACCAGAGACAATTCAGGTAACGATGACAGTTATTCGCAGAGAGAACCGTAATACCAGAAAAATAATCCAAATCCATAAAGATTTTTTATATTCTATCATTATTTTTAATTTTATATAATCACTTGCACTTTTCTTTAGATTAGATCAAAAATATCTATAATTATATACACAAACAATTAAATTATTTATAATTATTTTAAACATTTTTTTTAAATATCAAAAATTAAATTTATAAACAATACATAATATTCATGAAATTTTTGAAAAAAATACAGTTAAAATTTCAGATTTACCGTTATTCTATATTTAAAAAGCACAATTAATTTTATTATTTTTATATCTATATTCTTTATATTTATATCATATTTACTCACATATTATTATAAAAAAAAAACATAATACATAATTATAAGTGATTTTATTACTAACAATATTCATTATTATTAAAAAAAAAACAATAAATAATTATAAGCAGTTTTGTTACTAACAATATTCATATATCTTATTAATACTAATTATTATTAAATAAAAACATAATAAATAATTATAAGTGTTTTTTTGTATTTGTTTCATTTTAAAATAAAAATATTAATAATCACATTTAAAAAATAATGTAATCATTCTTTATATTTCTCGTTACATGCCGTAGTTTTTATTAGATTTACCAACTATTTACTATCGTATTATAAAAGAAAATAAAATAAATATAAATGGTTTTGTTACTAACAATATTTTATAATTTGTATCAGAAATAAATATATTAATATTGATGAGTATTTTATTAAAATATCTCCTATTAACGACAATACAAAAATAGTAATAATATTTGTTGCAAAAATAAATTCAAAATATCAAAAAAAAAATCACTTAATAGAACAAAAATAAAATGAAATTCCACTGCTGCATAGGTCTTTCTGCCTCAATAATAATTATTAGTTGTGTAATCTGATAATTTGTTTTGTTGGGTTTAAAAAAGTTTTGATGATTAAACAATATTTGTTAAGCTTTTGAAGGAATATGGTGTAAGGAACATTAAAAAACTATTTGAAAATTCTTTGTAAGATGCTGCGCGACGTGTACTACTTATTATTAGGTGAGGTCAAAGTTGAAAATTCCATTGCTGCAAAGAGCTTTTGATCATTGGTGTTTTTGCCCAAATGATAATCATTAGTAATTTTAGCAACTATAGTTGTGTAATCTGATAATTTGTTTTGTTGGGCTTAAAAAAGTTTTGATGGTTTTCATATCACATGATTAAATATTGATTGTTAAGCTTTTGAAGGAATATGGTGTAAGGATTAATACGTAACTATTTGAAAATTGTTTGTAAGATGCTGTGCGATGTGTGCTACTTAGTATTAGGTGATGTCGAACTTGAAAAATCCATTGCTGCAAAGGGCTATTGACCATAGGTCTTTCGGCCCAAACGATAATAATTAGTTATTTAAGCAGTATAAGAAACTATAGTTGCGTAATCTGCTAATTTGTTTTGTTGGGCTTAAAAAAATATTAATGGTTTTCAAATCCTATGATTAAATAATATTTGTTAAGCTTTTGAAAGGATCAAGGATCAATAAGGAACTATTTGAAAGTTGTTTGTAAGATGTTGTGCGATATGTGCTACTTATTGTTAGGTGATGTCAAAGTTGAAAATTCCACTGCTGCAAAGGGCTATTGAACATAGGTGTTTCTGCCCAAATGATAATCATTAGTAATTTTAGCAACTATTGTTGTGTAATCTGATCATTTGTTTTGTTAGGTTTAAAAAAAGTATTAATGGTTTTCATATCCCATGGATAGATAAATAAAATGTTTGTAAAGCTTTTGAAGGAATATCGTGTAAGGATTAATGCAAACTATTTGAAAGATGCTGTGCGATGTGTGCTTTTTATTATTAGGTGATGTCAAAGTTGAATCCATTCCATTTGTTCGTTGCCTTCGGCCCTTTTTTAAAAAGAACTTTTGTTATGTAGAAGCACGAATTCTTCGCCGAAGCGAGAAAGAAATTGTAATAGACCATTAGTTGCGAGTATAATAAAATAAATACACATTCCAAGTTAAATGAGTTCTTATCCCGGCGGGAGTTCACAGCTCTAAGCAAGCGAACAAATGCGTCCCGACGGCGACATAGAAATACTCGATACCCGGCACTGATTTTGTACATGATTGCTTTTTTATATCGCAAACAGGACACGTACAGATGCAGGATAACGGGGCCATTCGGAGCGACGTTAAATGTGTTTGTTTTGGCTCGTTTCCTTCAAGAGTAATGCCGGCTGATACCATGTGATAATTCTGACGTTTTCCCCTGAAATTTCGCTGCCTGTCTCTCCATCTCCGATGTATGTTTTCAACCACCATTCCTTCAATTCATTTTCTTTCTCTTTATTTCTTCAGCAAGATTTCTTTTTTTTTATAAACCACCCCCCTTTTTCGCAGCGGTGGGGATGCAGGTATCCCGGACCCGCGGCCTCTCAATGGCACAACGCGCACTGCGGCCACAGACATCCCCCCAATTGGCGCACCGACCTCCGGGGGGATCGCTATTGATTCTATAATATGATTATATAAACAGAGACACCCGCCTACACAATATGTGCCCCAAAATCGTATAATCTGTTGTTTATTTCTCTTTTTTTAACGTCTACATCAATGGTCTACAAAATTTTTAGATACACTTAACAAACCTCAATCATACTCAAAAATATTATTGAAAAACTATTTCAGAACCTGAAATAATATATTATTTTTTTTTTCTATTTTCTAATAATTAAATAATATATTATCATTTTTCTCTTTTTCTAACCCCTAGATAAATGGTGTATAAAAATTTTAATTAATATTTAATTAATATTAATTTAAAATTTTCTATAAATTCAACATTTTAGGTTTCAACAAACCTCAATGATCCCCAAAAAAATATTATTGAAAAAGATACAAACTATTTCAGAACCTGAAATAATATATTATAATTTTTTAAAATGTACATCAGTGGTTCACAAAATTTTTCGATACCCTTAATATTATTTTATAATTTTCTGTAAATCCAACTTTTTACAATTTAACAAACCTCAATCATCCCCAAAAAAAAATAAGGTTATAAACTGCTGTTCTTTTCTCTATTTTAAATGCTTTACAAACTTTTTAGATATTTTTAATATTATATTTTTATAAAAACTCATTTTTATATTTTAAAAAACCTCAAACATCCCCAAAATATTATTAAAAAAGATACAAACTATTTCAGAACTTTAAATAATTATTTATTTATTAAATAATAATATTTATTACATCAATAAATTATAAAAAAATAATCACAATAATGAAAAAATATTTTATATTTAACCAATTTTACTTATAAAAAATTGTAATTTATGATTTTTGATTTCTCCAGATTTGTTTTATTAAATGTAAAAAATATGTTTTTAAGTGAATTTATGTGAGCAAAAAAGTAATATAAAGAAACATCAAATATTGCAACTTAAAACATACGTGATATGTGATGTTTTCTTCATGTTATGTCATAATTATCATGTTAAAATCAATCAGCTAATGATAATAATTGATAAATGTTTAAGTAGTAATGAAATTTTTATAATTAAAATACTTTCATTAATTGCTAATAATAATTAGCTTTTAGAGGGGACTAGCATTTGAAGGTATTATAAGAAATGTTTGGAATGAGTAGATTAAGAATTTAAAATAGTAATACCATGATATGCAAATTAAATTGATGAGAGTGGTCAGATGAAGGGCCGTGAGGCTGTTTGATGAAAAGGGTCCGGCGGTATATCGATTTGATAATGTGATTATATAAACATGCCACCGGAACTGTTATGATTACTAATAGCGGAACAGCCTAATTGTTTGAATAATCCGCGCCATGAATTTTTCATTGGGCATACGGCGGGGCGGCAGAGCGCGGGGGTGGCGGCTTTGGAGGCGCAGCGCGTGCGGGCGCGCCAGAGAAGTTAGATAAACGCTCTGGATATACACAGACTGGAATGGGGGGACAAATGCAGTACAAGCATTGTCTGTATATATCTGGGCCCCGATTCTTTAATTATTCAATGCTCCTATAGAAACAGAGTAATTTTAATCTATTGTTAAGTTAAACAAACGCTCGATCTCATTGTTGCGCGATATTCACTTTAATTGCTTTTAATTTACAAGCAAGAACAGTGCCATTCCCATAGAAGGGTCCTGTTTGCACATTTCATTTACGTTCGGTGTTTAAACAATCCGTCCGACCCATCATCCCTTTCGGAGAAACACCGCCCACTGCCTACGTCCACGTCAAACACTTCATCCTTTTTTTTTCGTATCCTTTCCTACAACCTTGACATCTCAACAGAATAACGAAAAAAGGACGAAAATTTTTCAACATATTTCAATACAAAACTTTAAAAAAAATTTAGATAAATTCAATATCTAATAATATTATAATTTCTAAAGCTCTGAATTAATGTATTCGAAAATTAGTGAAGTAATTGATTAACGCTTCACGTAATTCCTCCTATATTATAGTTAAGCTCCATGTAAATATTTCATAATAAGCTTTATCCTTAAACCGCCTCTTAACACATATATTATCCTAAATCTGCATATTATGCAACGTGAATTAATTAGTTAGAATTATCAAAATAATGAATTGTATTTTAAATTTTAGAACTAGTACAGCTTTAATAAAAAAAATATATTTATTTTGTGTAACAAAAAACAAAATATTTCTGTTTTATTTTCTTTCATATCCCATAAAATAGTGTGAACGCAAACAAATCAATTCAAATTATGTAATATTTAGTTGCTGTGCATATGGCTGCATGCACCGTTTAAAATGTTCACTTAATAAGTAAACGATATGATATTATATCACGCAAAGTTGAATACATAACAAAATGCTGTAACAAAAAAAATCCAATAAAATCAGGAATTCTTTGAAATTTTGTATTAATTTAATTTTCTCGTTTCAATTAAAAATAATGAAACGGAAAAAAGAGATTTATAATTAGTGAAATTAAAAAACATTTTATATAAAATGTAAATAATGCGGTAATTTGTAAAGTAATCAATTTCAATTTTGTTTTTTTAATGTTTGTGCAAATTACTTATGCAACGAAATAAATACATTCAATTCAATATAAAACGTAAATAATTCGTAATAGAAATGATGAATTGTCCAGGTTTGTGATGTAATTACTTACAATTCTGGTGATTTTATTGTTTGCGCAAATTATTTATGAAATAAACAAAAAACACTCAAGTCTAATTTATTAAAAGTAACTAATACAAAATACTAGTATTAGTAATTTCCAATTTCTGATTAAGTTATTGTTTGTGCAAATTATTTATGATATATAAACAAAATATTCAATTACAATTTTTAAAACAAAATATTTGTATTATGTTGATTTGCCTAAATTTGTGATGTAATCAATTTAAAGTGTGGTGTTTGTTTGTTTGTGCAAATTATTTACGAAATAGAAAAATAATTACATCCAATTCATAAAATAAAACTAATGCAAAATACTAGTATTAGTAAGTGATGTTGAATTGCCCAGACTTATAATGTAATCAATTTCAATTTTGTGATTATATTGTTTGTGCAAATTATTTATGAAATAGAAAAATAATCACATTCAATTCCAATTCATTAAAGAAAACTTATGCAAAATACTTGTATTATCATGTATTGTTAAATTACTCAATTTTTTTATATAATCAATACCAATTGTTTGTGCAAATTATTTACGAAATATAAAAATAACCACATTCAATTCCAATTAATAAAACAAAACTAATACAAAATACTAGTATTAGCATGTATTGTTTAATTACTCAGATTTTTTATATAATCAATTCCAATTGTTTGTGCAAATTATTTACGAAATATAAAGATAATTATATTTAATACCGATTTTTAAAACGAAACTAATAGAAAATACTAGTATTAGCAAGTAATGTTGAATTGCCCAAATTTTATTGTTTGTGCAAATTAAATTTCAATTTCAATTCATAAAAAGTATATAATGCAAAATACTAGTATTAGTAAGGAATATTGAATTTCCCAGATTTGTGATGTAATCAATTCCAATTCTCGTGATTTTAATGTTAGTTATAAAAGTAATCAACCATTATAAAAAAGCATGTAATAATCTTCATGTGTACTGATTTATGATGTATTCACTTCGAATTCTATATTATTTGATTGTAGTGCATGAAGTGTTAATAATATCAAAATAATGTATATGAATTACATCGGGGAAAGTTGAGAACAAGAGAAGAAATAAATAAAAATAAATATTAGGGAGGAATAACAAAACATGAGTAGATGACAGAAGAATAAGTAAAAGCTTTCGGCGTGTATAGGGAAAAAAAGGAAAATAATAATAAAAAAAGGGGAACAATCAAGCTTCGTAGTCATATTATTTAGATTACATCAAAAGCCGAGCGGTCGATTCAGATGAATAATAAATAAACCTGTCCCATTGTTGCGTAAGTGCTTTGTCACAATTAATACTCTTATCGTGGAAAACACACAGACACATATTTATGTATACATGTACATACAGAAACACATACACGAACACAAAAAGAGGCACACATTTAGATACATGCATATCTGTTCATATTTTTTTTTCGACACGCGCGTTCGTTTATTTCCATCCCAGCTTTGATTTCTTTCTTTTTTTGCATTACTGTTGTTTATTAACAGTGTGCATATAACTATTAATATTTACACTGTGGAAAATATCGCGTGAAGCGTGGACTACAATTAATTATTAACATATTTATGAGTAAAATTTATTTTTTAAATTTAATATTATAATTTCTTTCCTTTATAATTCGATAAATCCAAACACAAGCATGAAAATATTTAATTTTCAGCTAGTTTTGTTATATATAAATAATAATATTTCAAGTTTTAATTTTGCCAACGTGGCAATGAAAATTTTAACAGTAAAGCATTTTTGACTCATTAATACCATCACTTTCATTATTATTTTTTTTATAATTCTACAAATAAAGTTAAGCAACATTTGCTGCAATATTGAGATGATGTAATAAATAAGAAGCTTTAATTGTTCTTTGGTTACTTTTGAGGAAATCTTTCAAACCAATATATGCACTATTAGTAGAACTCTTAATTTAGTTGCAGGAGGGTTTTCTGTAGAATTTTAATGGACATATTATCTTTTTCTCTGAAATCGATTCAAGTTTGCGAGATGTTAAATTATGCGTTCGCGCTCTGTCTTCTTTCCGTTCTCGTCCTGAAGAAGGATCAGCGCGCGGCGTGAGAGGAAGGGACATTCTTTGATCCTGTTCAGAATAGTTATCTCTAGCCATAACTTTCGTTTAATTTCAGGCTTGAATAATGCCCGCTTTAATTTTCGCGTGACCGCCGCAAAAAAGGTCACGCGTTGACATTTGGGCCTAAAATGTCCCACCATTCAAAGCCGTTTGGCTACTAACAGACACAAGCTAGTCGATTTTTATGCGATGCATCAACCCCTAGTATAAAAAAACACACAGAAGAACTGGGGGACGCCCGAATTATTTTTCCCCGAACAAGGCTATATATATATATATATACTTCTTTCTTTTTGCCTTTTTTTTTGGTGTCGCGCGACAGAAGTGCAGCATTAGAATGCGACACGCTCACCCCAATTAAAACTTTTTTAAAAGTGTAAATAATGGGGGTGGGCAGAACTGCCTCCACCTAAGGGAGGATTGTTAAGGAACGTATGATTCGTGCCGTTTCACCCCGTATACGTTTTAAATGCCAAACTGTCAGTACTTGAACCAATTTTTATCATCGTACAATTTTATTTTAGACTAATTAATCATACATACCCTAAATAATAAGAACAAAACTCAAGTTTTCAATTTTTATCATCGCACCGCACATTTAAATACTGACAACAAAACAAAAGTTTTCATTTTTTTTAAACTATTTAATCATAACATACCTTCCCTAAATACTGAGAACAATATTCAAATTTTAAATTTTTACCATCGCCGCGCAAATTTTTCTTTTAGATTAATTAATTATATCATACCTAAATTACTGGGAACAAAACTCAAGATTTATATCACCGTTTATGTCACCGTTTGATAATAAATATTACATAAATCAAATTTTCATGTGCGAAATTAAATTTAATAGGCTACTTTTTTATCTCAGCAAATATCCACGAGAAAAATATGAAAATCACATAAAATTTACAACATATTTAATTTTTTTTTAATGATTTTCAAATTTTACAAAATATAATAATTATGTAATATTATTATATTTAAAATTGTTGTAATAATTATTTTCAGATAAAAATACATTTTTGAAACTTACTAAACAAATTTAGAATATAGAAAGTTATGTTTTAGAATAAACTATCTTTTTAATCCAATTTCATTAAAAAATGTATCAATTTGAAAATCTGCATTTTATTCTAAAAATACTAAAATAATACAACTTTGGAATGGCTCAATCGAATATTATTGGGTAACAAAAAAATATTAATGTTTTGAAAAAATTTTGACAAAGAAAATGGAATAGGATTACTTAACTCATTTTAAATATTGCTGAAATTTTTATTTGAAAATTTGTACTTTCAATATTAGTGTACCCAGTAGATCGTGCCTTTTTGTATTTGAAAATACGATCAGAAGATAGTAATTAGAAACAGTGGATATTTGCGAAATGCGGAAAAGAAAATAAAAATAGAGGGCAAAAAAAATCGGATACGTTATCGAAGTTACTTAACAGATTGTTTGCGAGGGTGTGTACAGGTGAAGCCACCCCTTTTTCGCTTCGATTAATGTACGTTGTGTTGGTCTTTTTAATCAAATGTAACTCAATACTAAAGTGTTTGTATTTAACTGAACGGCCTTTTAATATGATTAAATGTAAACACACTTAGCAGCGTTACCCAAAATTGAAATTGAATTATTTATCTGTGGACTCACCTTTTCGGATTTTGGCAACCACTGAGCGGGAGGCGGCGGCGGCGGAGGAGGACTGTCCACCTTCTCATCGGTGGTTTCGATGTCCACCTCGTCGTCGCTTTGTTCCTCCTTCTGCACAGTCTCTTCTGCTATCGGCTGGACTGGCTTGAAGGCCGACTGATAGTTCTTGTCGACTGGGAAGAATGGACTCTCGTGAGGAAACAGGATCGGATTCCTTTTGAGCCATGGAAAACTGGAGTAGGAAGAGAAGGCGAATGGTTTGTTGTAGATGAAGTCCATTGCTACACGAGATATGGGTAGAGAAATCTCTTGGCAGTTTGGAAGCCTTGGAGCTGGAACTATTGGTTGAGGTGTTGGTGTTTCCTGGACCTTAGGTTGTTTAGGCGCGCGAGGCACTACAGAGTTGGCGAGCATACGTTTCCTGGTACCACCGTTAAACATGGCCTTCACGTCTTCCCAAGCGTGGATGATCTCCTCCGGAGGAGATCCGCTGAGCTTCATGTGTCTTCTCCAGGAGTTGAAGTTCGCAGCATCAGGTTGCACATACTTATCCGATGGGCTGATGCGATGCGAGTGGAAAATAAATTTATTTGGAGAAAAAAATAAACCGCAAATTGTGCATTTGATGCACTTGGCTCTTGATGAGTTGTATCGCGAAGGTAGGAAGGATCCGCGACAACCCCAAGCGCATTCATGATGAACCGAGAAGGCAAAGTCATCGGGCAACCTAGGTGGTGCGTTGTCACCCAAGAAGCTTTTACACAATCTTTCAGCTTCTCTGCGCGTTATCATCCCGCATCGCCTAGAAGACACCGGCATAGCTCCGGCCCTCCGCAATATCTCCAATTGGACTGGAGTACATTGCACGCAAGTTATACCTAGAATGTTTTCCAAAAACAAACCTAATTATCCCTAATCCACAAACGCACTATGAAACCACCTCACCTAAAGCGACGCGCCGATTATGGATCTCGTTGTAGCTGAACTGCTTCAGCAGAGTATTAGAAATTTGGGCCAAACACAGTCTTTCCTGCGCCTCAATCACTAATGACACTATAGGTATACCATACAACACTACAGTGCTGACCTGAAAATCACCAAGAACACACTTCAGAACTTAACCCTTAACTACTGCTGTAAACTAACTTGATTCTGCTTTGAAGACATTTCGGTTCTGGGTAGTCCTGGCGACGGAGGCTCGCTGCTTTTCAACTTGTGCTGCTGCTGTTCAACCCTGAAACCTTGCACCTTTAAGAAAAACAAAAGTGGATATGTGCGGATCTGCGTTACATTCTCGTGGAATCTTCGTCGCGGAGCTGCACTGTTGATTCACCAAACGGTTACGTGATAATGAATGAACGCACATCCCTTGTATATTGCACCCCATGCCTATGACTCCGCCTCCGTCAGGGACGTGTTTCCGTTTCAACCCCCGAAGCGCCGCCAATCTAAATCGAGCTTTCAAATCGGAGCACGCCGATTGGAGACCCCCTACTGCCACCCCCGCAGCCAACAACCAAAAACTGAACCCGTCGACGCGCATTTATAAATTCATTAGCTGCTTCCCTTGTTTTCTATTATTTATTTTATTTCTCTTTACTTTTGTTAAATTTGAGAAAATACCAAGAACTGTACCGTTCTTAACTGCATTTATATTACGATTTAAAGTTTTTAGATTTTTTTCTTTAAAATCTTTAGGTCCAATTATTAAGAATATATTTTATTTTTGAATGGTCGAGATGAAGGGATGAGTAATATTTCTTTTATGGAGTGGAGGAGGATAGGTTTTCAATCGCTGTAAATACTCTCGGATGATCCAGTGTGTGCTCGTGTGGGTATAATACAGGAGCGGCGCAATTATCGTGAGGGAAGGCCCGGAAGATGGGCAGGAAGATTATCCAGGATTTTAACATGTAATTCCCCGGACTTTTAAACGAGCAACATTGGAGTTAGTCGGGATTCCGGCAGTTGGGGGTGCAACGAGCGGAAATAACGGATAACCTCGTAAATTTTAACAAGACTTGTCGCGAAGTGGGCATAAGAAATGAGCGACCATCAATTCCTGGGGATTGAATATAATTCAAGATATAATTGAATGTTGCTTGAATAATGCATAGGTCTGTAGTCTCACGAGACGCCCTTAGACATGGTCATCGTTAAATACGCAAGGATGCCCGATATCACACAACAACAACTTTATTGTACACAGGCGTCACCAATTTGATGATAAAATATTTTCTATCTACATATACATCTACAGATCCAGATCCTTGCAACAAAGAACATATTATACCGCAGTACATGAAAGTAAGTATTCAATAATGACACACAACGAGGATCCCGCAAAGGGCTTGCACGTGAAAGCGCTAAGCCGTAGCTTGTATTCAATGGCTCCCTAGGGAGACCACAAATAATGAAACGTGCTGAGAAAACTCCCGGATTCAACTAACTGAGCTGACATATGGAACTCAAATATTTACGACCCACACCTATGCCCACAAATGTAACCATCTTTAATAAAAATCGAACCATTTTTACACTTAATTCCTCCCCATTCTCAGTCTATAATTCATTTACATATCCACAAATAAAACAAACCATTACAGACAATCTACATTCATTAATTAACAGATTACATAATTACAATACAAAATAAGTTAATTTATAAAAAAATAACATGAAGCTTAATACTAAAAAAAAATAATTCACTGTTTCCATAATTAACTTAACACAATAGATTCACTGAAGTTTAATTGTAAAAAAATAACTTAATTGTAAATGAAAATAATTATGTATAATTAAAAAAAGTATCTTTTGACTATAAACGGGAATGTTCTTAGAGTCAAGATCGATTTACTTAATTAATTTGTATTTCTTATTTTCTTGTAATTAATATTAACATTCATTTATAAGGACTGAAATACTTATAGTCAGTGTTTTTATTTACTTTTTTAATACACAAACTCAAATATAATCAATATAAAAATTTAAAAAAGAAAATAAATTAATTAATAAGTAAAGTTCTATAATTAAATAAAACCTAACTTTTTCCACCAAAAAAATAATAATAATTTGTAAGGCTTAAAACTTTGTCAATATAAATTTAATTATAAATTAATAATCAGAAAATATACATTTTTCATTATTAATTTTTTTTTTATTTTAATAATTTTGCAGTTGGAAACATTTTACTAAAGTTTGGTATTGTTTTATTATTAATAAAACGCTACATTAATTATAATAATCATAAACAATAATTAAAAATTAGTTGTTCAACTGTTTTTTGTTGAATCTAGATTATTTAATTATGATACAATGTTATAAAAATTGGCCCTAGTTTGTCCAATTTTTTTTTTCTGTAACTTTATTTATTTGTACTATCGCTCATCAGTTGTTTGCTCTTCACTTTTCAAGGAATCATCTTTTTTTTAATAAATACCTGTTTTGTTGCAATAAAAAATTCCATCCCTTGAAGAAAAAAATGAAGGGTCTGTAAAATATTAGTTGCTTTGCGCATCTCATCTTGTCTAATGATCAAAGCAGTCGAAGTTATTAGATATTATTTCAATAACTAGACAAAATTATATAATATGTTACATGACGATTTTGTTAGAATAAAATAATTAGCTGTGATCATAAGTAAACGTAAACGCGTGTGTAGTGTAAGCATAATATGGTAATTTGTGGGCTTGTTAAATCGTTCATAAATACCGTGTCTCTATTTAGCAGCTATGGCAATAACAGCTGCCCTACGTCCCGAACATCGGATAAGGGCCATTTGTAGCAGGCGTAACGAGGTGAGGTTGCGTAACAATCACTTGTTAGGCACTTTCGGCACGTGCCCGGCGCGCGTCTTGCTAATGGCCAGAGATGAAAATACTAGAGGAGTGTTTGCGATGGCGAAAACAAAAGCATCCCGTATATCTTTAACTGCTGTAACCCTACAGCGCGTGCACGCGTTGTTTATACCACAATTTCGGATTACAACCCCAACCCCCTGCAAAATTGATCTTAATCCTCCATCAATACATAAACGGGTACACCTATCTTCCGGCAAATCGGCACCTCTTTCACAACTCTCCGTGAAAGAGTTACGAGAATTAAAGAAACTTTTATGTTCGAGGATTTTTTTCCCTCCTCCCATCTATTCGAATCGGATTGATTTAATTCTCCTACCTTGTGCGCGTCTTCCTCTTCTGCTTTTTTTTTCTGCGCTCCAGTTATTTTTTTTTTGTTCGCCTTCCACCCTCCAACGTTCCATTGCCACGGCGCTCTGGTATTTACCAAATCCGCGGGGCCTCGGGAATATCTGGGCCCCAAATAATTGGATTCAATTACGGGCCTTATTTCCAGTTTCCGCATTAACGGCAGTACAGGAATAATGGTTGGCGAGGGAGTGGGACCGAAACAATAAAGTTATTAAATCGATTTCACACGGTGCGTGTGAGTGCTAGTAATGACATCCATAACAATAACGATGACAAACGATGGACGTGCGCCGCGCGGCCCTCGCACAACGGCTAACAAGAAAAGGGCCCATAAAAAAAACTGGTGCTGGAGAAGATTCCTTCCTCAGGCGGCGCTTTCCTCGAATTACTCACGCCCTTCCCGTCTTAATTAATACCACCTAGTTAGTCTGCTGCTCTCAATTAGCTTCCACCATAATTACGCTGCGCCTTCATCGATTAGTTTCTTCAAACTCTTTAAGTTGTAACCTTTTTTTTATGGTAACTCATACAAATTTTTAAACAACACTTATTCACAATTATAATTAACTAATTAACTTTTCTAAATAAAAACAGAATTATTAGGATTATATAAATATGTTTCACTTTTCTAATTTTCTCGTTTTGTTTTATAATATTCTATTTTTTAGTAAAAAAAAATAAGAAAAAAATTTCATAACTGAAAAACAAAAACCGACATTAAAAAAACCGGTTTTTAAATCGAAGCTTCGTTTTATTAACAATCATAATTACCTGATTAACTTTTCTAAATGAAATAGAAAAACTGATATTAAAAACCGGTTTTTAAATCGAAGCCTTGTTTTATTAACAATTATAATTCACTGTTTAACTTATCTAAATGAAAAACAAAAAGCGACATTAAAAAAACCGGTTTTTAAATAAAAGCTTTGTTTTATTAACAATCATAATTAACTGATTAACTTTTCTAAATGAAATTGAAAAACTGATATTAAAAACCGGTTTTTAAATCGAACTCTTGTTTTATTAACAATCATAAATAACTGATTAACTTTTCTGAATGAAAGTTATATTAAAAGCTGGTTTTTAAATCAAACCATTGTTTTATGGTAACTCGAACAAATCTTTAAGCAACATTTATTATTATTTATAAAATCAGTTTTTTAGTAAAAAAAAATAAGAAAAGAAATTTCATAACTGCTGGTTAATTTTTAAGATAAAGTAAATAACTGATATTTCGATTTTATAGATAAATTAATTAAAATTGATCATAATTTATATTAATTATATGAACAATGAATTACGTCATCCCCGATTTAATTAAAAATGACAATTTAATATCTGCTTCCGTATTAATTATATTAAATAATCCCCTTTAATAATAGTTTATATAAATCCATGAATAACACTCACTAATTTGATACTATTAATTATTTTTGAATGATAAAATTTAATATTATATAATTTCATTTTAACATTGAAAACAAAAATCTAAATAATAAGGTTTTTTAAATTGAGTTAAACTCAATAAGAGTTCATGTGAGCTAGACATATTCAAACTTGTTTTGAAACGTAAGTAGCATGGAAAATTAAGCTATAAAATATTTCCTTGAAAACATTTCGCTGGTAAAAGTCACGTACGTTGTGGAATTCAGACTGAAAAAAAGAACCGCAGCCAATCCATAATAATTTGAAATGAAAGAACAAATCATGGAATACGAAGAAACATTTTCCAATCACTTTTAAAAATTATAAGATTATAACAATTATAAAACAATAAATAAGGAAATCATTAAATAGTCCTTTGTTTATATAATCTCATTTCTTAAATACTATTATAAAATTTACTGTTTGAAATAATTGAAAATATATAAACTATTTTGTAAAGAAAATTATGGTTTTGAAAAATTTTGAAATGTATATTTTTTTTTCAACTAAAAAAATATCAAGATTATAAGACAAAATCTTCTCTTATATAATACTGTAATTTGTTAAATTAAACCCATCTCAGTAGCAGGTGATAGTTTCTTCATTTTCTTAGAAAAAAAAAGTTGAAATGAAAGAACAAATCATGGAATACGAAGAAACGTTTTCCAATCACTTTTAATTATTATAAGTTTATAAATTTATAATAGTCCTTTGTTTATATAAACTCATTTCTTAAATAATTTTCAAAATATTTACTGTTTGAAATAATTGAAAATAAATAAACTATTTTGAAAAAAATTACAGTTTTGAAAAAATTAGAAATGTATGTAAATTTTCAAATTAATGATTTAATTAAAAAAATTAACATTTTGAGACAAAATATTCAATATTAGGTTTAAGATAGAGTAAATAACTGAGAGTTTAATCTTTTTCTTAGAAAAATAAAATATTTTTTTATAAAAAATGAATTTTATGTAATAATGTAGTATTTTAAAGATTGATTTCGTAAATTTCGGTTTCGTAAAGAAAGGTTTGTTTTAAACCCTATTGTGGATATATTAAAAGATTAATATTGATTTACAAATATTAAATAAATTTAAAAATTAAACCGGTTAAAACCGGTTTCGTTTTGCATAGACCTTGTATATATTAAATGCTGCAAATAATTTAACTTATTTTTATATAAAACTAATAATTTTGTAGTAAAGGTTTCGTAAAAAAAAGTAAACCCTAGTATGGATATATTAAATATTAATTTTGGTTTACAATTTAAAAATTAAACCGGTTAAAACCGGTTTTGTTTTATATTTATTAAATATTGCAAATAATTTAACTTATTTTTATATGAATCTAATAATTTTGTAGTAAAGGTTTCGTAAAAAAAAGTAAACCCTAGTATGGATATATTAAATATTAATTTTGGTTTACAATTTAAAAATTAAACCGGTTAAAACCGGTTTTGTTTTATATTTATTAAATATTGCAAATAATTTAATTTATTTTTGTATGAAACTAATAATTTTGTAGAAAATGTTAATTAATAAAAATAAAAAAATTTAAAGCAGACAATATATTTTGCGTAAATTGAATTAAAGTTGTAATTTATAAAATGACAATTATAGCAGATTTGGACGTAGGCAATCATGTGAAAATGTGTAGTAGATGATCATTGTATCAATGTTCGTGCGCGTGTTGCAACATGGATTGACATTTGTAAAAGTAAACGTCCGTCACGGGTCGAGTACACTAATTGCTTGTCGAGTTTGTTAATTAAAATTCGATCGAATTCTGTCAAGGGATGTCGAGGACCTGGGATTTTAATCCCCAAGTTCAATTCGCTCGAGCCACCTTACGCACTCAATTATTTTAAAACTGTTCCGGGTTTGCCTCCGCAGCCGCCCCCGCAACCACATCCGTAATAATAAAAAAAACGCGTTCCGTCTATCCCTCCGGTGCTCATTCTTAACGTCTTTTCGTTGAAAATTAATTGACAATTTCGAGTTCGTCTGGATGAGGTGGCGGTGAGGAATACCGAGTAATTATATTCGAGCGGAAACGTTATTAGTTATGAGTGATGTTTCAATAATAACGAGGACATGAGGGAGGGAGGTTGAGGGATGAGGCGGCGAAGTCATCCAGGGTTCCGGCGGCGGCGGCGGTTGGGGGTGGCTGCTTGCGCTTGCCTCCGCCTCCTACCGTGCTGCTGCTACTGCTATATTCCATTCCGAAATGCAATCATTCTACTCCAGTTAAGGTTTAGGGTTTGCTTTAGTTAGATTGTTTCCCCGCTGTAGTTCACCGTCGACTGCTCGCGGCCCGTAACGAGCTAAACTGATTACACAACAATCTGTGCTAAGCCAAATAGAGTTTATAATTGAAAAAACCACCAGTCCGCATTGTGTCTGTGCCCGCCTCTCTGCTCACATATATATAAACACAGATACATACAAAAATATATATACACACACATACATATAATATCGTTATAGACTTTTTTATTATTATTATTATTATTGTTATTATTATATAAGGATTATACCGCAATATGCACAATTATGCGCCTCTCGTCCGTAACTAATCTCGTTCGATCACTCTTAATCTTATATAATTGATTCGAATGATCACCCCTCGTAATTATTTCCACCACGGGTTGCGTTACATTTGCATAGTAGATCGAATAAAGCAATGATAATTTATATAAGTGAATAAAAAACTATATACATAAAAAAAGAAATAATCAATGCTTGGTTATATAGTTTGAGCGACGACTGTAATGTTGCACTAATGTTTGATTCTATCTGCTAATGCTTTATGCATGTAGAATATTCATTTATTATTTTATTTAGAAATTTTAGAATATAAAACGTTGGTTAATTGGTAAAGTTTTTAGATTTACAAAGATTTTCCTTACAATTAAGCTTTGTAAAATCGTATGAATGTTAAATAATTTGATTAATTCATCTTTTTTTATAATTTAAGCAAAATATGTACAAACAATGATTTACTTATTACTAAATTACATAATAACAAATATTTACAAAATTATTTAATTTAAAGAAATCTCTAAATAATTGTATTTCCCGTTTTCCCGAGAAAAAAATCTCGAGAAATATCGATTTCTGAATTTTTATTAATTCTAATTAAAAATTAAATTGATACAAATGTGTACAAAATAAATATCTAAAATAGAGGGTTTTGTATTTCTCGTTTTCCCGAGAATAAAAATCCCGAGAAAAATCAATTTCTGTTAATTCTAGTTAAAAAATTAATGAAATAAATTCATACAAATGTGTAAAAAAATAACTAATTTAAAGAAATATCTAAAATAGAGGGTTTTGTATTTCTCGTTTTCCCGAGAAAAATCGATTTCTGAATTTCTATTGATTCTAATTAAAAAATTAATTAAATAAATTCATACAAATGTGTACAAAATTAACTAATTGAATTTCTATTATTTTTAATTAAAAATAATACAAATCTGTACAAAATTAATTAATTTAAAAAAATATCTTAAATAGAGGATTTTGTCTCGTTTTCCCGAGAAAAGAAAAATCCCGAGAAAAATCGATTTCTGAATTTTTATTAGTTGTAATTAAAAAAATAATGAAATAAATTCATGCAAATGTTTACAAAATTTAAAGAAATCTCTGAAATACAGTTTTTCCCAAGAAAACTCGGTTTCTATATTTCTATTAATTCTAGTTAAAAAATAAATGAAAAAAAATTATACACGTGTAGAAAATTAACTAATTTAAACAAAATTCTAAATTAAAGGAATTAGTATTTTCCGTTTTCCCGAGAACAGAAAATCACGAAAAAACTCGATTTCTGAATTTCTATTAATTCTAATTAAATAAATTCCTACAAATGTGTAGAAAATTAACTAATTTTTAAAAAATCTCTATATTAGAGGGATTTGTATTTCCTGTTTTCCCGAGAACAAAAATCCCGAGAAAACTCGTTTTCTGAATTTCTATTAATTCTAATTAAAAATTTAATGAAATAAATTCATACACTTGTAGAAAATTAACTAATTTAAATAAATTTCTAAATTAAAGAGATTTCACAGCCAAGCCAAATAGGTAAAACTTCCATTGGGAAAGTATATCTTAAAATAATACAAATGTCACACCAGATTTACTGAATTGTGATTGTAAATAAAAAATATAAGAAAAAAAAATTTAAAGAGAATTGTATTTCCCGTATTCCCGAGAATAAAAAATCCCGAGAAAAATTGATTTCTGAATTCTAATTAAAAAATAAATAAATTTATACAAATGTGTACAAAATTAACTAATTTAAATAATTTCTAAATTCAATTCCTTATTGATGTATTTTACCATTGACAATAATATATTCTGCAAAATTTTAACGAGATAAAAAATTATTGTCAAATGTTTGTACTCAAAATTAAAATTTGAATCAAATTGTATCTCTATAAAAATAAATTTTGGGACATCTAACCAAAAATGGAGACAAATCCCGAAAAAAAATTACTCAAATGAACTATGTTATCAATACAGTTATAAAACTTATAAGTTTTTTTTTGAGTCATTGTGTAATTAACTTGTAAAGTCGTATATGAATTATATTATATAAAAATTGAAATATACTGGATGTAATAAATTGAATGTATGATGAAATTAATATACAGAATGGTGTTGATCGATATAAAGAGATGTTTGTCCAATCGTTTTATTTATGTCTACGTTATTTATTTCTGCTTTTTCAGCGACTGGGTTTATTGGCACGATGTATTTATTCTTTTGAAACTATCAGAGAAAAAGCGGATGCTCTTAATAACCAATCAAATACGATTTTTTTTCCCTCGGCCGTGTGTATTTAATACAAAAGAACGTAATCTTCGTAGAAATAAAAATTCAGAAAAGCTTTCAGAAGCAGGTTTTGAATAGGCGTATTTGCGAAATGCGCCCTCATTAAATGCCATCATTTTTATTTAAAAAAGTAAAGCTTTTTCGCCGCATATGGAAAGGGCCGAGAATTGCCGATGCACCACTAAGGGAAAAACGCTCATAATTAGCGGAAAGCGAAAAGAAGGAAATTAACGGAGGTAACAACATTCAAAGTACAAACGTACTCCATTCAGGTTTAAGGGGTTGGGGTGGTTGTAGAAAAGCAAGTAAAATCTGCTTTCGGGCTTCCACGTTCTTTTTCACTTCCTTTCTTCTTCGTTTTCTTCTCCTCCGTTGTTTTGCTTTGCACGTTTGTTTGTGTATATCATTTTTTTTTTGCTCTCTTCAATTAATTAATGAAAATAATTACGTTGGTTAGGCATAAACTAAACGGGACGGGTATTTAGAGGGGAGGCGGCAGGTTTAATCCTTGACCTGTTGTGAACGAGGGATGATTCAGGGTGGTACAACCCCCACCCCAAGCGTTCCCCTTCTTTATATAAATTATATGTTTAATCCCTTCTTTACAAATCGCAATCGTTGTCATCACTTGAAAAATAATTACCGTAAGATATCTTCTGGAACGGATCAATTTGGTCGGAACATGTGGCCACATCCAGATTTTTTACGCATATGCCGCATCTTTTCCAATTATCTCATCTATTCTTTTCTATATACACAACACTGAGTTATGTAACATTACGCATAAAAATATAAGATTTTTTAACAAATGTCTTAAGTTTTTAGTTTAAAATGTTTAAATTTCTTTAAGATTTGCTAACATTAGTTTTAGCTGAATCACAAAAGTTACTAAGTTACTAACGAAATAAATATTAATATCGTTTTGCACTGATACATCTTCAAAATTAAAGTAATTTGTTAATTGTTATTTTCAAGGTTAAATAAAACTGCAAATATTTCATTCTAAATTAAATGTACATATTATAAAATAGAAAAAATACAATAAATACAGAACACAAAATTGCTTGGAGCTAAAAAAATCTGTCGTCAAAATTAAGAGAGAAAAAAATCACATACTATTATTATTAACAAAATTAATGTCTTACAAATATTGGAAATAACTTAATTTTTGCTATTAAAACATCGTGAATTAATTTATAGTGAATTCTTATTCTAATACCATTGAGCTAGGATTCCTGTTGCTCATTGTAGTAGATTTCTTAGAGATCCTGATCAGAGGCTTTAAGACTATTAACTTAACGCCATCTGCTGTCTCTTCGCTACGGTTAAGCACTGCAGTAGCTGTTTTCAGGATAACCGGTGCTGGTATTCTTGCGTTCTAAAAGTATAATAAGTTGTCTAAACTTCAAATATAATTATGAGACTTTTTATACTTACTTTCCTTCTTTTGCTGATTCCCCGTTGGGATTTCAAGGTCGTTCTCTTAGATGTTGTATTTCCGCTTAATTTTGATGCCATCTCGCCTGAAAAATTATGAAATATAGTTATATAAAATATTTGCAATAATGTAATATTATTAATTCCATCATAAAAAATATTATTTTATTTAAATAAATCACAAAATATTTTGACTTATTTTCAATTATTTAAAGAGAAGAACTTACTTGTATCTTTTTAATAAATTCTTGTAAACGTTTGTTAATACCAATTCAATATACTGCCAAGAATACAATGAGTATTTTATGATTGTAAAATATTTGAAAAAAATACTATAAACTATTTTTTTTTAAAACTAAGTTTATTAGTTAAATGCTAGATGTCGCTGCTTAATACCTGTTCAAATATTTAAATTTATCTTACATAATCATACAATTTAAGAAAGATTTAATTTCTTTGTTATTAAAAATAAATTTAAAAAGTGACTTGTAAAATAAAAGGAAGAAGATTTTTTTATATTTAATAAAGATGCAACATCTTGTTCAATTCAATATTAATATTTTCTATAATTAAAAATTAAAAAATAATTGAAGCAATGATTAATAAACGTTTGCTATAATTTTTAAAATATTTATTTTTTGATTTTTATATAGATTTTAAATTTTATTTCATTGTAGACCCACGATTATTTTTGTTCACATTCTTATTGGAAAAAATATTTAAGGTTGGATTTTTGATAAATTCAAAGATTACTTATCAATAATAATATCAAAATATTCATGAAAACTGAAACTAAATTCAAATTATTTTCAGTAAATTCTAATATTTTTCATCAAATAACTAAATTTTACTTGATAATTGAATGAAAAATAAAATATATGTAATTTATTAAATGATATTTTAAGAAAAGGAGGATAAGATTTCATATTTCTATCTAATTACACAACAACTTATTACGATGTGAACGTGATCTTGGTTTTAAATCTGCTGAAAAGATGGAAAATGTTATCCGATTCATCTAACAATTGCTGTCTTTCATTCCTTTTAAACCACAAAGTATCAAGTTTGGTTCTCACAGTAAAATGATGTAATGGAAATATATGAATTATAAGGAAAAATATAAAGTCATTAGTTATTGCATTTGTTATAAATATATTATTTCATTTCAAAATCAATTTAGTAAAATACACACTTTAAATCACATTAAAAAAAACATCATAGAAAATCACAAAAACGAGACAAGAAAAGCAGTCAACTTCGAATACATTATCGAGTAAACTCGAATAATTCCAGCTTCGTCGTCGAAAGACTTATCACAGTACATATTTTTTTGAGCCAAAATCATACATTGCATAATGGTCATTCTAACGACATCTGCGGTAGTTGCAGTCGGAATCAGAGCTGTAGTCACTGCTAGAATAGTCACTGGAACTGCTATCGCATCTGTAGCTCTTCCTCGCGGGCTAAACAAAATCATAATCAAAGTTATAGTTTTTATTTTTATAGTATTTTTTTTAAATACCTTCTTGTTCTTGCTGCCGCATCCACAAGAATTGCATGATGATTTCTTGGGTGCTGGCTTCTTAGCAGCAGGTTTCTTCGCTGAGGATTTCTTTGCTGGAGCTTTACCGCATGGTTTACAACCTGGCATCTTGAATATTCTGGAACAATTTAGAAAATGTTAAGATCTTAAGTTAAATATTTTAAAACTTCTCTTACTTAATTTATTTTTGTCTTTCTATTGTAAACTATTGTCGTAGAATGATTTCGAGTTGCTTTGCCTCTTAGCAAGTAAACTATTTCGAATATATTTTTTAATTATTAAGAGAAAAAATAATTTAAATTTTTTGTAAAATAGTTCTTACCATATCCAAGAGATGATAAAATAGTTGATGGATTTATCTTCAGATGGCGCAGTATTACAGTTCTGTTCCCGCGGTTGAATTGTTTGAGGTTTTGCACAGAGGAAAACTAACTTTGAGGTTGCTTTTGCACTATGGAATATTGATCTTTTGTGTATTAGTTTAGCTGTGACAGTGAATAATACTTATAAATTATGTCGAAACGACTTAGTAGTTCGCAATCTAACACATTGTTGAACTATTTCCAGTCTCCAAAGGCCAAAGCCAAGAAGCCTAATGTCTCGAGCCCAATACTGAACCCCAAAAATCAAAATGAAGGTAATTATATACCCAATTATCTTAAATCTATTTCTCAAAGAAATCCTTTATAGAGAGCGATGAAGAAATCATCAAGCCCAAAAAAAGGACTCGCATTGCCATTGCTGACAGTGATTCAGACAATGAAAACATTGATAGTCCTAAAAGGAATGCTCCCAAGAAGACTAAAGTTGCTGAGAATTCAAATACTTTAAAGAAATTTAATTATGAAAAGACAAATACTCCAACCAAGGACAAACCCCATACATCAAAACCTGCAACTACAAGCTCTAAGCCTGTAATAAGTGATGAAACCAAATGGTTGCATGAGAAACTGGACTTCTTAAAACCTGCAAACCGAAAGGATATTAACAAAAATAAAGTCGGTGATCCTAATTATGATGAGAATACATTATATATTCCTGATAGCTACTTAAACACTTTAACGCCTGCAATGAGGCAGTGGTGGGTGTTGAAGAGTAAGCACATGGACAGTGTGCTTTTTTTTAAAGTTGGGAAGTTTTATGAATTATATCATATGGATGCCACTGTTGGAGTTGAATACCTTGGGTTTTCTTATATGAAGGTAATAAGATTCTGTTACATTTTATTAGTTATTAAACTATTTTTTTTAGGGTGAATTTGCACACTCTGGTTTCCCAGAATCTGCATATGGTAAGATGGCTTCATCATTGATTGAGCAAGGATTTAAGGTGGCTAGAGTAGAGCAAACTGAAACACCTGCAATGATGGCTGATAGATGCAAAGTTGGGAAAGCTACTAAATTCGATAAAGTGGTGAAGAGGGAGATTTGTCAGATATCTTTAAAAGGTAGTTGCATTTATGGAGCACAACTGACAGAAGCGCAACAGGCAGTTCCTTATTACATGATATCAATCTGTGAGAAGTTTATTGAGAATCAAAAGCATTTTGGAGTATGCTTTGTTGATACTTCTATAGGAACCTTCTACTTGTCTAATTTTAAAGACGACAAGCATTGTTCCAGACTGCTAGCGCTGTTAGCTCAACATCCACCAGTTTTAGTATTAACAGAGAGAAATCAGATGTCTCCAGATTCAAATGAAATTTTGAAGAGATCGTTGGGTAATATTCGACGCGATTATTTAACTAGCGGTACACAGTTTCTCAGCGCTGAAACGGCGATTAAAATGTTGGGTAGTGAACGTTACTTCCGAAACTTTAATGATGATCTTGTATGGCCTCCAATATTTGACGAATTACTTGCTGATAGATATCCGAAGCCGGAATATGAATTATCACTGAAAGCGCTGGGAGCTTGCATTTGGTACTTAAAGGATTGTGAAATGGACATTCAGGTGATTTCAATGGGTCAGTTTGAACTGTACACTCCAGTAGATACTTTGCAGAAGTCGCATCATGTTAAACGAGATTATATGATACTTGATTCTATCACAATTAATAATCTTAAGTTGTTGGGTGGGGAAGGTACTTTGCAAAAGACTTTAGATTATTGTTCAACGCCCTTTGGTAAAAGGTTATTTCAGCAATGGATTTGTAAACCATTATGTGATGTTAATAAAATCCAAATTAGACAGAGTGCTGTGAAGGAACTGTATAATGACGTTGAATTATTGAGGAATACAAAAGAGCTTTTGTGCAAACTACCAGACTTGGAAAGGCAAATAGCCAAAATTCATATGTTTGGAAATAAGTTTTGCTCGACGAATCATCCGGACAGCCGAGCTGTATTTTATGAAGCAAAGATCTACGCCAACCGAAAAATAACTGATTTATTGAGCACTCTTCAAGCTTTCGAAAAGCTTACAGAAATTCCAAAAATATTCAGCTCATGCGAATCTGTGCTATTAATGAAACTGACTAGACTTGCCCCGGACGGAAATTTCGAAGACACTGTCCCGACTTTAAATTTTTTCAAAGATGCTTTTGACCATAAGAAAGCTAAAGAGGAAGGGAAGATTATTCCTCAACAAGGGGTGGATCAAGAATACGACGAGGCTGAAGAAAATATTAGAGGCATCAACCAGCAGCTAGAAGAATATTTGGATGAACAGCGTGCGTTTTTCAAATGCGAAGTTAACTATTTTGGTACAGATAAGAAGCGTTTCCAATTAGAAATACCGCAGAATCGGTGCAGCAAAGTTACGCACGAGTATCAGTTGGAAGGTACCAAGAATGGGTCAAAGCCCTGCAAGAGATATTCAACAGCGACCACTAAAAATCTGCTGGCTAAAATGATGGAGGCCGAGAACGAGAAGAACAAAATTTTATTGGATCTGAACCGCAGGATTTTCGAGAAATTTTCTGAAAACTATGAACAGTGGGAGAAGGTCATCCAGTGCATAAGCATACTGGATTGCCTATGTTCATTGGCTGAGTATGCCAGGAATTACTCTGAAGATATATGCATACCAAAGCTGTTGCCTTTTTCCGATAAGGTAAGATTGAACTATTTTAATGATATCTCTTAATGCCTGTCTTTATAGCCGATTTGTATCATTGAAAATGGAAGACATCCATGTATTAAAAATGTCGATAACTTCGTACCTAATGATACGATGATGGGAAGCGAGAATCATGCCCCAATATTGATTTTAACAGGACCTAACATGGGTGGTAAATCCACCCTTATGAGACAAACCGTGTTAATCGCGATAATGGCTCAAATCGTAAGTTAATTATAAGACATTTAATGATATATTATTAATAAATAACCATTTAGGGAAGCTACGTTCCTGCCATAACCTGCGAGTTAAGCTTGGTTGATCGCATCTTTACAAGACTTGGAGCTTATGACGATATACTGAAAAACCAATCAACATTCATGGTCGAGTTATCTGAAGCTTCTTCAATTCTTCAACATGCTACAAAGCACTCGTTTTTGTTGTTAGACGAATTAGGCAGGGGAACTTCAACTCACGATGGTAACGCTATAGCAAGCGCTTATATTAAGAAGCTTTGTGATATAAATTGTCGTACCATGTTTTCGACCCATTATCATACATTGGTCGACTATTTCGCTGGTAATAACGACATTCAGTTGGGATACATGGTTTGTATGGTGGAAAACGAAGGGGATGTGAACAAGGAGTGCGTCACATTCCTCTACAAGATGGCTGCTGGTGTTTGCCCAAAATCATATGGTTTCAATGTAGCCAAATTAGCTGGAGTACCTTCAGGCATTGTGAAGAGAGCCACCGAATTAGCAGCAACTCTCGAAATCGCCGACAAGAACAAGAATCTCCTAAAACAGCTACTGTCGTCTTCATTAAAAGACAGCCGTACTTTATTGATGGCTTTACGTTAATTTTCTCAGTATTACTTTTTTTTTATGTTCTGTTTGTATTATATTTTTCTATATGTTCCAAAATACACGATTGTTTTGTGTATATGATGCGTCTTAAATTTTATAACCCTAGGCCCATTTTCAGATCAATTTAATAACTTAATTCAAGGGAGAGGGAAACTTTATTGATTCAAACAAAATATGGTTACATTTAGATACAAATACAGGTAAGCGTTTCATCGTCTACTGTGATAGTTCGATTCCGATTCGCTATCACTCGAACTGGATGTTGTATAACTGCTGTTTTCTGAATCACAACTGCAGCTCGTATTACTATCGCTGTTGCAGCAATCGCTACAAGAACAAGTGCTTTCATCACTGGTGGAACTACAACATGATGACTCGGATGAACCGCTTGATGAATCGAAACTATCAGAACAGGAGCTACTATCGTCTGTGCTATTGTTGCAACAACATTTTCTTTTCTGAAAACAGCAAAATTTATTTACGAACATTCAAAATATTATAGGACTTACTTTTAGTTCTTCCAGAGCTTCCTGGATGAGAATCTTGCAACAATTTTGATTATTCTGATGTGACTTTTTGTCGATTAGTTTGATCTTCGTCACTGGCACATTGTTCTCTAAAGTTTCATCCATGTTTATTTTCTTTTCAGTTTTCTTCAAAGACATAATGTATTGAAAGATTATTTTAGACCGGCACAAAATTAATCTAGGTACGTAATGGACGTGAAACAATGCCTGAATGTTAAAATTCGCACGACTTGGTATCAAAAGACAAAAAAAACTTTTTAACTGTGTTCTGAAAAGATTAAGTTATCAGTCTTTTTTTAAATAAAACTAATATATGTACATTTTAAAATATGCTTTTATTATAGATATATTAACACTGGATATAATAAATCGTATATGAATATATATGTTGAATATTAAAATTGAACAATTAGTTGTATTTGGAATCGTTATCTTTACCGGCCATCCAGTCTTCGATTTCCTGTACACTGCAAATGGGTAAATTATTATTTTGGAGTAAAATTTGTAGTAAAATTCTTACGTTCTTGGCACTTTGGTCATGTTGACGCAACCAGTTTCAGTAATGTAGACATCATCTTCAATGCGAACACCGCCGGTACCACGGAAACGTTCCAGAACGTCCTTGACAATAAATGTAGAAAGCTTGGGGTCGTTCAAGGCTTCGTCCAAAAGCTAAAATATAAATATTAAAATTTGCTTCAAGTCACTACAAAAGGTTCGTACTGGTTTGATGAAGTAGCACCCTGGCTCGATTGTAAGACACATGCCCTTCTTCAAAGTCCTGGCCATCCTAAGCTTGTTGACACCTCTTGCGGAAGGCCTGGAAGGTTCGGTTGGCAAGTATCCACCAACATCGTGGACATCCAATCCAATCAAATGGCCCAAACCATGAGGTTGGAAAATTGGACCCAAACCAGCTTTCATCATATCATCAACATCGCCTACGAGCAAACCTCCCTTTTTCAAATACTCCAGCATGGTGCGCAGCGATAGCTGATGCATCTCCACCCAGCAGACTCCTGGTTTGCAAGCGTTAAACACAGCGAGATTAGCAGCAAGAACCGCTTCGTAAACCATCTTCTGATCCGCCGTGAACTTTCCATTTTCTGGGAAGCTGCAGGTGATGTCGGCAGCATAACCGTAGTAATTAGCGCCCATGTCGAAGAGGCTAAAAGGAAAACAATTATAGCATGTTTTCTCTTAGAGTGATAGCAACGAAATAAATACCAGATGTCCCCGTTCTTAATGGGTTTATCATTTGGCACACCGGCGTGTCCGTAATGCAGGACTGCTCCATTAGCTCCAGCGCCGCAGATACAGGTGTAAGAAACGAATCTGCATCCTCCAACCCTGTAGCAGTGATCCAAGAAGACAGATTCGCATTGATATTCGCTCATTCCTGCCTTCGCTTTCCTCATAACTACGCGATGCGCGGCTGATGACACCTCAGTCACGTATTTCAACACCTCCAACTCCATGTCGGTTTTAATAACACGCCTGAAACGGAATCGTTAATTGCAAAATTGGATACTACTTCAGATCGCACTTACAAATCAGCAATTTCATTGAACAAAGTAGTTTTGTCTACGGTAAATCTGGAAAGCAAATAAATTTTAAATAAAACATTCACATTAATTACTAAACTTGTCCTACTTGTCAATTCCATCGAATTCAGCATCCTTTGCTGTTAATCCGCTGTCGGTGTTTACTCCTTTCTGAAAATTATTGATATTTCTCTGGGTGCTTTAATCTTTGAGAAGGTGATACTTACCAAAGTGAGCAGAGATGATGGGTTATGCTCCTTCAGAACGTCGGCCAGCTGCAGGGGAAAGCACAATTATTAAAATTCGGCCGCGCGCAAAAGTTTGTAAACAAATTACCTGATCAACATAATAAACGGAGTCGACTTTATACTTGTTTTTGAAGTCGTCCAAAGTGAGCAGGGGCCCCATCCAGACGGCATAACTGTCCGGAAGTCGCGGCACGAATAACAAGGACTTTCCTGTCTTAATGACGACTGCACCAAAACATCCTGCGTCCAGGACACCGAATGTCCACATAAAGTAGGACTCCTATAACAAAACAAAAATAATGGCACATGTAGAATTCGTACATCATCGACCAAAGTCCAAAACAGAAACACGTTTGTAGTAATTGTGTGTTTACAAATAACTCGCTTATTTCACTCGAATCACTAAGTTCTATAAATAATACTGTAATTCTTTTGAAAAGCCCACAAAACATAAGACCTGTTTACATATCAGTTAACAAATCCATGGGGTATAATAATAATTATATGAAAAAAGCATAGGCGAATTGTATTCGAGTTGCGTACGACTACTTCAGAGTTCATTGATCACGGAACATGTTTCACAATGAAATCGTTTAATTCGCGTACACGTAAACATTCAAGTTTTATCACACAACAAAGTGTTTCACTTCCTTCTCTTGTTTTCGTTATAATATGTAAACGGCAGTGCCATTGCGAAATATTGCTTCATATTTTATTTAAAGGATTCTACCGATGAAAGCATCACTCGCGAAATCCGGTTCAGGAAATTAAGCTTTTCGAAAACACTTCTCACATGGTGATCGCGTGAAAGTATTAAATTTCGAATTCAATCCACGATGCATTTCCAGATAACAACGCTCATCCTAACTAAACTGCTTATACATTCTTAAATTGAACTGCACGGTTCCCAGACGATTTGTTTTCTTTTGGTTCGCGCTGTTTTCTTCCCATCCATCATCCAAGATGACGTCCATTTATTTACATTGGTTTCAGGTTTTATTATTTCTAGATCGCCGTTTTTGGATTTGGACGATATCCGATTTACAGTTAAAATTAAAACAAAAATAATAAACGTAATATAAACGTAATATATCTGTATTAAATAAACTGCATACAAAAATACATAATACAATTATCTACAAAATTATTATTTTTTATTTCGTCATAAGGTCGTAGTTTAGGAAATCGCAAAGAAAATATATTTTAGCAAAAACCGCGTCTTCGCAGAAATGTGAAAGTTTCAATTTCAAATGCGTCGAGCGTTTAGCGAAATAGATGTTATGAAATTTTCGAACGTAACGTCATTTTTTGTTGTTGTTGTTTGTTGCTTTTTACCCCATCAAGCGGTTCAACCTGTCACCCTGCGGATACATTCTAACACTTACAAATGCGCCGAACGTTTACATGTTACGCAACGCCGCTACTTTGTTTGGTTTTCCCCTTTCTCTTTAGATTATAACACGTAGAAAATTTATCCACAATGATTAACAGATTTCAGGAACTTAGTTTTTATTTTAAAATTATTTACAAAAAAAAAATCAAATTTTGAATTCTTCAAATTATTTTCTGTAAATTACAAATGTTGGATTTTCGTGCCAGTACCACTAATGGAACGTTGAGCGGAAACTTTTGTATATACTCATTTCTTCATGATTTATTCATAAGCTCTTACTTTACAAGAAATGCACAACAATAGCGCGAAAGTTCAAATTTCGTATGTTAATCAAATGACATGATTAACAGCAGTGCTCTAGAGCCGCACTTAGCTTTTCTTGAGCAATTGCGGCTCCCAGACTATGTACTTATCACAAGTAAAAATACATATAATACTACATGCGGCTCCCTAGACTTTTTGGCTCAAAAAAACACTAATTTAGACAATTTACTAAAAAGTGATTTTAACTATTTCTTTACTATTCAATCATTTATATTTGTTTTGTTTTTGTATTTTCCAAGAACTCAATTACAATTATTTCATGGGAATTTTTTGTATTAACTATTCTTTACTTTTAGTTTGATGTTTCATCGATTGACATAGAACAACAATATTTTGAATCATTTAGTATATATAAATATTAATGAGAAATAGTCACTTAATTTTGATAAAGCTTTCTAATTGAAACATGTTGATGTAAAATGCAATATGCAAACAAGATTCTTCAATATAATTTCATAACCTTTTCTATAGATTTCTTAGTCATCTTCTACTCAGGCTTTCGCCTTCTATGATGTACTTAGCCAATGACTAACTGACACAACTGTTTTTGTAGTCATAATCGTTTTTGGTATATTACCACATGCTTATTGAAACCCCGCAACCCAATTTACAATTGCTGCCTATGATAAAGAATGCATTAATGACTTTAATATTACAATAGTCATCTTCCTCCTATGATTTAGTCAGTGCTTGATTACAGTAATCTTGATACCATGATAAAAATGCATTTACATAATTTTACAGTAGTATTATTTGATGAACTAGAGGAGTTAGGACCTTACAGGAAATTGCCAACTAATATTTTAGAAGCCCTTCAAATGTTTTCTTCATGGGAAGAAAGTTTAGAAAGTATCTGTTAAAAAAAAAAGTGAATTGAGAGCCCTAAAATTGTGGAATCCGAGGCTACAGCCACTTGATAAGCTCTGGTCATGGTAACATTTACAATTCTTTGGTGATGGCACCAATTGGTTTCTATCAGTATATTTTTTTAAGTAGATCAAGTATTGCAATTTAGCAAATTGTAAGTACAATATAAATTAGTTAAAATGATGATGAAAGAAGGCCTAAGAATACTAGTAACCTTTGTGGACAGTTGTTTAGAATTATTTTTGTATTATGCGCTGATTTATTCATAAGGTCATATGTATACTAAAAGCAACAATAGCGAAAACGCTATGTGAAAGTTACCCAATGCTTAGCGTTATAACTTCGTCATAACCAATCCTGATTCCTTCCGGCTAGACAGGAGTAAGGTTGATAAAAAAAATACGTTAAAAATAAAAGCGGAGGGCGGCAAGGATAACTCCTTTGACCTTTGCGGCGTTGCGCAACGCCGCCGTTGTTGTTCCTTTGGATCTCTCTCCTTATTCCCAACTTTTTTTATATATACTTATGCCTGGGTCCAGGAAAAGAACGCGCGTGGGTGCGCGGAAGCCGGTGGACATTTTTAGAAGAAAGGATAATCGTTTCCTTGAGACTAAATCGGATGCAGGAGTCGCATTACCATAGTTATTTATCAACGTAACGTTTTGATTGATGATGTGCCGACATATCAGGATTACTACTTGCAGAACAATACGATATTCGTTTGCATAAATAATGCAAGCTAAGGACTTAAGTATTTCCCGTGAAAATAAACATTTTCCAAACGCGTAATCGTTTTATCGGAAGCGAATGAAAACAACGCAACGAGGAAATAAAACAACACATTTTTAAATGTCACATTCTTTGCGTATTTATTTATTTATTAATTATGAATCAATGAATATTTATGCTCAGCGATGAACGTGGCATTAAGAAAAAGAATGTGACGATCGTTTTTCCCACCGAAGTCATCACTTTCGTTACTACAACAATAAATAGCGAAATAGCACTAAACAAAACAATATATATATATATAGAGGATGTGCGTCTTAAGAGAACCGTGAAAATAAATAAATAACGAGGAACAAAAATGCGACCGATAAATATTATAAGTTTCCACTCGAAAAACGTTTGTAAATAAAATATACAATGCTGACGCCATTCGTTCGTTGCCGAATTTATTACACATTTGAAATCCGTTTTGTTTTGGTTAAAGGATTTTTATTTTGCGGCGACCTTCATGCGAGAATGAGAGGTTCAAAAACGAAAACCGTTCGACGCTTCGCATCTTCAATTTTTTTTTTGTTTAAATTCGATTTTCGTCCATAATTTATTCGCATTCTTCCTTAATCATTATTTATGTTTGCACGTCATTGCTGAATTATAAAGTTTAACTAAACGTTATTAAATATTATTATAGCTGACAAGCTATATATTTTCTTAACTATCCAAAAGATTGATGATTGAAAATTAAAATTATTAGAAACAATAATCTTCCTGCAACCCCTTCAATGTATGTACCACATCCGAAAATGTTGGTCACAAATCAATGTTTACTCAATTTATCAACAATCTATTATGTTTGAACATTGATTAAGTAAACATTCAAAATTGGCTGAGTAAATTTTTCAAAAATTGACATTAATTGGATAAACATGCGTGAAAACATTCAGAAAAGTAATACATTTTTCTAGTATTAATTAATTTAATGCAAACAAATTAGATTTTCTATTTTTTTTTCACCAATAGGAATATTTTAACTAATGGTTGGTAAGTCTAAATATTATATATGGTTGGTAATATCTAAATAAGGCAAGTTATTAACTCAATATGAGTTTAAGTTTCTGATTTTGTAGTATTATTACCTAACATGTTAGAAGTCAATATTTATAATTGTTCTACTGTTTGTACTTAAAGATAAGTATGAATATTTCATCCACCTTAATATTTTCAGTTTCATCATGAAGAACGTTTATTTTAGGTCCTAATAATTTATTTATATATAGGTTTTTCAGAGAAAAAAGGATTATATATTGATTGGACACGCAATGTCAATTTGATGTTCTATACAGTAATACCCCGACTTACGCAGTTTTTGATCTTCAGTGTTCTCTTGTTGTTTCGCGCGAACTTTACATATACCCCGACTTACACGATTTTCGTTTGACCTATTGTGTAATTTTGGGGTTTACGATTTACGAATGTGTATTTTTGGAGGAAAATGAAGGACTGTTATGGATTATTTTTTGGTTTTTATTGGCGACGCGTTCACGACCTATGACTAGGCCAAACTGGCGGCGTGTATTTATGGATTCAAGTTGTGGCACGCAAAGCGACAGAAATATTTGAATCAATATCCTGGTGCACGATTTTAGACATCCAGACACGAGGATTCGCCGAAATACAAATTCGAGTAAAATATAAAAATATTTTGCAAGTCGAGTTTTGCTTGTAAAGAGTGAAAAGAAACGCGTGGGCCACGACTGTAAATAATAATAAATAATATTATCGTTGGCGAATTTTGAACGTTGGATGGATTGCCTAATTTGCAAACTTTCTAGTCTAGTAAATATATGCAGCCTTTCTTTTTTGGCGAAGCCGGTCGTCAGCGAATTCGCGAGCAATGACCGTGGTTAAGTAGGTTACACACCCAAACAAGGCTCGAAAAATACCAGTTTTGAGTAGCGAAATACCTATTCTGTTACATTGCGTTTAAACAAATACACATTTAATCGAGTTCGCATCGAGAGGAAAAGAGACAAATAGGAGAAAAAAAAAGTATAAAACACTTATGTCTGTTTATATAAATAAATAAATATATATATATAGATGTGTATTAGCTTGACGGCTGCGTAATACATTCTTCGACAAATGACCTGCCAATGACCCGGATCGGATCCGTTAAATCAATCATCGTCGACACCTACACGAAATCTGTACCTCGCAAGAGCGGCCTTTAAAGAAAGAATAATCACAACAGAACGCCGGATTTTGCGCAATTATGTAACCATCATTCATAGGTTTTTCGGTTTGGCTCGCCGCTCACGCGAGAGAGGAGACAACCTGTCTCAGGATTTTTCGAAGCGGAAACGCGATAAATTCCTAATTAATCATTATTTCTTTTCTCAACTCAGATCAAGGTCGTTGCTCGTATCACTTTACACCGTGAGCCAGAGGCTCTTGAACTACTTTAGGACTAGTCAAAATCAATCTATTACTAAAATTTAAAGATTTACTACGCAAAACAATCCATTAGGAGATTTTGCAACTTTTAATTCAAAATTTAATCAATATTTTTAATTGACATAGTTAAGACTTTATATTTGGCCCTGGTTTAAATCCTCTCAAATGAAAAAACTTTCGTATTTTTTATACGTCATGTATCTTTTACTTTTTTTAAAGCAGCTATGGAATATAAACATTATATATTGTATAGTTGCAACATTCAAGTGGATAACAAATAAATCTTCAAATAAAACAAAAAGTGCAACTTATACTTAATAAATATATACTTAAATTTAAGCAGCAAGATTAAGGCTATGACCTTTCTCCAATTTTTTATTGTATACCCCTCAATCATATTTATATATTCTTAATCTTAAATATACATCAATATTTACTGATGACATAAAACTGTTATATTTCATAATACAGAAGTGGCATTAAGAGCTATAAACAGGTTTAAACCAAGTGACTCAAGATATCTTGGCATACATCTGGATAGATGACTAACTTAGAGAAAAAAACTATTACTATAATAATTCAAAAGTAGCTCAGTTAGTTAGAAATTCGCAACTATTCTTGAAACAAAATACAAATTTATTTTTTTAAATCCTATACTTAAATATATTTTTTTTGTCTCAAGAATAAATATGTTCCAATAAGTATTGGAGATGAGCAGAGATTGAAATTTAAAGCTGGACCAATCAAATATTAAATATTCTGATGACCAGTGGAAATATGTTTACCAGAGCATCGATTTCCCAAATTTCGTTTGGATTAGCTACAACTGACCGATCAAACATGCGGGTTAATTAAAATTTTAATCACTTTGTATTAACTACACACAATGGATTTAGACAAACACAAAGGGAAATAAGGTACAACATATTTTGTGAATGTTTGCAATTTAATCTACTAGCAAATTATTTGAAACGTGGAACATAAATTACAGACATTGATATACTTCTGGTAGGAAACATGCAACTGATCCAGATGTCTCCCAGAACCTAAGTCACGTGTTCGATCGTGTTCTTATGTCCAAAACAAATGTTCAATTACTTTTGTCTACTCACGTGTCTCTGTCCCTTCTGCTGTATCCACGTGATCCACCAATTACATTTACGTCAATAACCTAAGATTAGGTAGTTACGTGGAACATTTGGAAAAGACACGTGTTTAAGTGAATTATTGACGCAGTCTTAAAAATAGGTAGAAAATAAAGAAAAAACGTATGATTATTTTACGATAATTCTATTTTTGTTATACAAGCCTTGTCCAATTTCAAACGTTCAAGATCATAGCTGATAAGAAAAATGCACAATGCATTTCCTTTGTAGTTTTTTTTTAACAAAATATTTCTAAAATAAAACATTTGCACAAAAATCTATAATTATACAATTGTCTACAAATGTTAATTAACCTAAATACAATAAAATGATTTTTTTCTTAAAATATTATATAATTATTTTTATGAAGATATATTTTCAATAATTGAATTATTTCAATTATGCAATTATATTTATTTGTTGTTATTTAAATTGTTGGAATAAAAAACAGTTTACATAAATATAAATTAATATTTTCGCAATGTGCAGACGTTTGTTGGTGCAGCAAAGTCACGTGTGTTTGCTTCATATGCAATTAAAGATAATGCAGTATTTTTTTTGCAATAAAAATAAACGAACGAAGCATAAACAAATAACAACATAAACAGTGCTCGTCGACCGTAATCTGTATTATTGGCTCTTCTACTTAATCCAACAATATTTGCTTGTAAACATCTCCTATCTTATCTCCTTAGCCTCAATATCTTTATTTTTACTGCTGCATTTCAAAAAAAGGTAAAAGTCAGCATTAAGTTTATTGTAAATAATAAATTTTATTTATATTTTCTATAGTTTATTTATTTTCTATTTCAATTAACAATTATTACTTTTGTTGATAATATCAAATACAAGATCATCTATACCTATTATTTCATGGGAATCATATTGATCCAAGCTTCATAACCTTATCGATTTTTTGACAACTTAAAAAATACTGACTTTTGGAGAAAATCTGTTGTTTACTAATCATTAAGATTTATAACTATTTAACTTTTAAAGATTTATGAACTTTATTTCGAGCTCAACTTATCAAATACAAGATCATCTATACCTATTATTTTATGGGAATCATATTGATCCAAGCTTCATAACCTTATAGATCTTTTTTTGACAACTTAAAAAATACTGACTTTTGGAGAAAATCTGTTGTTTACTAATCATTAAGATTTATAACTTAGTAATTTTTAAAGATTTATTAACTTTATTTCGAGCTCAACTTTAATTTAAATGTATTTCACTTTTGATGATATAAGAAGTTAATAAAATGTACGGATGTAGTCCGCGTCTTAGATTGATGATCACTGCCTTTAGCCAACTTGAGATTAATAGGATGAAAATCTAGTGAAATTCAGTCGATTTATTTAAACACCAGTTACATATTTACACGATAAACCACAAAACCTCATAGTTGATGAATGGAAGCTTCCAGACATATTCAGTTAAGGCTATTGATTCAATTACATGCAATTATAGAGATCGGATTAGTATTACATTCGTAGCCTTAACCATCGATTATAATTAAATCCATCGACGCCGCCAATCAGCTTGATTATAACCTAGTTTACAAGATTATAGTATCAAGAGATTACTACTAGTATTATAGCCATTCGAGACTACTCATCACATAGGATCAAATATAATTAATACACAAATAGTACACTGTAAGAAATAACTCAAAGTTATTTATAAATTTTGATGTATCTATAAAAAAATGATATAATAAATTGATAATTGTATAAGTCTAACCATATTAATATTAAGTAATGTAATAATATTTTTTTTTATGTTTTTACTAATGTCTACTTTTGCAAACTTAAATTGAACATTAAATTATAAAGTTTACTGACTCCTAACGAAAAATTTACCGACGACATATCCTAATTAAGAATGAACTGTCTGGATGTTTTCCGATTTGACATCCTGCTTATATAATAGAATTGCGAATTTTGTATCGATACTTAAATCGTAACTTCCACTTATACAGCGGATGGAAATACTGGATTTTATTTGTATGCTAGTACATGGATTGCTAATCTGTTGCCTTGTACGATGATAAATGAAATGCTTCCTTGCATGATAGGTGTACCATAGAAGGTGGACAACGGATTGCTATACTGGATATATGCGAATGGCGTTTGATTCGGTATGAATGAATTTCTGTATTTGTAGGTTCGTTTGTCGGCGGTCGTGAGTGTGTGGTTGTTAAATAAATTATAAAGGTGAACGTAGGTGGTAAGAAATAGTACAAATCGCAGAATGATTCATAAAAAAGTTATATGACTATTGTATATATTTGTGTGTGTATGTATATATCTAAGCTATGTGTGGTCGTACGAGAAAGAAACAATGGACATAAAATTTGCCCGTTTGTTCCACAATACTGGTCCGGTCGACCTTGCCTTGGATTTCGAAAAGGAGACCGTCCTGTATAAATATTGATCGCTAAAGAACGATTTGGATTTGTAGAAAATGAGAAAAGTAAATAATTCATTGAGAAGATGTTAGATTTTTTTTTCTTATTCTTCGCGCGAGGATGTGATGAATATACCTGGACCGGCCTCTCTTTCTACTCGTGTTTGTTTACAATTCCTATAAACAACTCTGCGCGAGACCAAACCATACACTTCCGCTATTAACTACTGTCGCAATTTGAAGACGATACGTGTCGAAACCATGAAATGCATTTCAGAAGCACTCGCTATAAGCGGATAAAATATCCGGCATTGTGTAGCCTTCTAGAACGTACCCACAGCAGACGCAATCTCAGCCAATCATCGAAACTATATTCTATATAATTAGATATAAACTCAAATAGATTGTCACCAAGAAATCAATATGCTTCGTTAACTACGCCAACTACTTCAATCGTAGTTCTTATTCCAACCTCAAGTGTCAAACATTTCCTAACATTAAAATTTAGATGTTTATATAACAACAATTGATAGGAATGTAAAATTGGAAAGTTTCAAAAACAAATATCATGTTACTAGTACAGAAGATATTGTTATGTATAACTAGTTATAACTTCAATATCTAGTAGTTCAAGTATATTATAAAATTTACAACATTATTTTTTAGATGTTTGTGTAAAATTGGAAAGTTTATTGTGGAAAGATGTATGCAATGGTTTTTAATAATTGAAATTATCAATACGTATTTTTGTTTACTTTATGCTTTGTTGCAATAAACATTATTAACATTGGAAAGTTTCTATATGCTTATAAATCTTAACGAGATGCGCACGCAATTTATAAAAGATAACAGTTTTTATTACAATAACAAAATAATACTGTATTGCGCGCGCATCTAGTATTTATTATATATATTTAAAATTAATTTCACTAAATTGTATTACATTGCATGGAATATATATTAAAAATAGTTATTATTTAATTATTTTATATAATAGAAGTTTAATTGGACTATATTTACAGTATTCAAAGGCAAAATGAATTTCTATTCAGAATAATTGTAAGCAACAAATCGATAACCATACATACATAATGCCAAACCTACCCTTCGCATCGTGCCTTTCAGATTCAATTACAGTTATCGAAAGTTCAACAATACAAATCAATTTTTCATTTTGCAATCTCCAAGCATGAATATTGTTATGTAAATAATAAAAATATCAATTTTTATTGTAAAAATGCAAACAAAATTACTTACAAAAAAAACTTGGATCTACTATTAAGAGATGCAAACGTTATATTCTTAATTAGTGTATTTCAATAAGTGCATAAAGATAATGAATGTATAAATAGCTTGTTATTACATTTTCATATTTTTTCTCATTCTCCTTCATTTAAGAGGCTTATATACATAATAGGAGCAGAAGGATTACATCCGATGAAAAGCAATTCGCTTTATGTCATTTTCACTTTGCATAATTAAATACTATAATAATTATTTTTTTATTTATATTTTTGTTGTATTTACAGGTCTATAAATTATTAATCGCAAATTATGAATTAATTAATTATATATTACTTTTAGGTAATATTAATACTTTCAACTCGTTTAACTAAAGTTTAAAATTTTAGTAACTTACGTAAGTTGAAATAAACATATATATAAAACAACAAATATGTGTCTGTAATGTAAACATGAATAATCGTATAATTTATATGAAAACTAAAATACAATTGAATTACAACTGATTAAAGTGATGATGCAACTTCATTAAGTTAAAAGACACCATTTTTATAGCTACATTACAAGGTTAGGATTCGCTTGAAAATGAGTCATTTCAACGTAGTTATTCTGATACTTTATGAGCAGTACTATTAGTAGAGTAGGCCATTAAATGATAGTTGTTATTGTGACCTCGAAATTAACAAAACATATAAATTACTACATACCTTAAGGATTTGTTCAATAATTGTTTGAAAATATAAAATTATCAATCAAAAATGAAGTATTAATATTTATTGATTATTCTATTTTTCAGATATAATTTGTTTCCTACACTAATTACAATTATTAATGTGTTATTTTATTACCTCATGCTTAACTATGGAGCAGTGTTTTGTTCCTTACTATTTGGTCAGTGTATATAAAAAAAATTTGATTCCATTTATTTCAAATTTAAAATGTAGATGGCGTCACTGACATTATCAAAAAAAAATAACGTTTTAAGATTTATGACTTAGTAGGTTGGATCAGCCAATATTCTCAATTATTTACTCTTAAGTGTGATTTTTTTTTGTAAAGCATATCTTTACCAAAAGGCTTGATTGGAAAGGAGTAAAGCTGTCAACAGAATTAATTTTAAAATAAATTGATTAAATAATAAAACTTAATATTTAAACTAGTAATATTAAAATATAAATAAAAAATTAGATTTTGTTGAAGTTTCTTAGTGAACGTCGATGGTCACTGTTTCTAAAGGTTAACAAGACCGCGGTCCAAGCAAACTGCTTATTTAAATATGTCCGTTCCACATACTCATAACTAAAATAAACTGGAGGAGTAGCATCTTCGGGGGAGCAAAAAAAAAGGTTGGTGTGCCGGATCACTCCAATGGAACATCGATGGATAAATGCCAATTTGTTGTCAGTAAACAGATCCCGGTTACAGCATTCTAGCAAGCATTCGTTATTGCTCCACGCAACATTTGAACAACTCTATTTGCATCTGAGATAGCAACAAAATAGAAATTGCCAAATTGTTGTTGTGCGTTGCGTGGTCGTGACTCAATTTCGCTTTCCTCATATTAGGTCAGCCAGGTCTATAGCCTTTTCATTTTCGTACAACGTGACCTCATCACTCGCTTTATTTATTTATTTTGTCTTGTTGTAAGGAGCACACAATAATTTTTCATGTCCGACCAGGATCCCTGTTGCATGCAATTGACTCAGAAAGTTTATCCTTTCACCCGGCATGTATCAAATCCAACCTCTCCCACACACCTACAATTCCCGAAGACATATTAATAGGAACAGTTGTCCGCTTTCTGTTCCAATAGACTAGTACATGGTAAAGATATGTATCGTAACCTTGACAAATAGAAAAACGAAGATAACTAAAGTTTTGCATGGATTACATTCATTTGTTTATAGTCCTGAAGCAATTTCCGATTTCTGATGATCTAAAAATATTGCAGCACGACCCGGATATTAAAAACGGCTGCCGCAGAACCATAACACGGATAGTGACGAGACGCCGAAATTGCTCTTTTCGTCTTCTACTCATTTTTTTCTTCTTTTAAATACATGCTCGTATTTATATAACACACAGCCGTCCTAATTTTTGTTTTCTTTCTCAGAAACACGAGAAACATTAGGGGCACTCGTATTTTTAATTCAGAATCGGAGTGGAACAACTCAACACTTTACTTTTTTTGTTTTCGTTTGTTATGCACTTGTCTTACGTCTATGCGTGTGGTTATGAGCAGTACTATTTTATATTCTAGCAACTATTTTTGTTCAGTTGTCCTACATCTGTTTCAATTTACTAAAAAAGGTGCATTTTCAGAAAAGTGCGTTTCCTTATAAGAAAAGTCAATACTAAAGTAAAAGTGAAGTGCGCATCTATTGTTATGCTTATATATTTTAATGGGCGCACATTATATATTTTAATGTTGTGGTTATACTTTAATAACCAAATAATACTGTAGTGCGCGCGCATTGAGAATAAAAGGTATTACAACTATAATCATTAAACATTTCTAGTTATTATTAGATTTGCCAAAATCTTGATATTTGATTGAAATGAGGTTATTTGAGATGTGTAAAATCGATTTAGTCGAAGGCAATTATTCCTTCTATAATATTTAGAACAATTTGATGAAATAAAAAAATAAGAATACAAAGTTTTTGATCGATAATTATATAATAGCGTGCGTAGCTATTTATGTACAGGTCGAATGAAAAATTCAGAAAGGGCACGAAACTATGTTCTAATTGTCTCACATATCGAAAATTTACCATAATTTGTCACTCATGAAACGACCGATCGATTGCGTTCTCGTTAAAAGCGATTCTAATTAAACACCAATCAGTTTTTAATTAAATTAACTGCTACTTCAATGAAACAGTCCAATTCGTTTCAACCCATATAAGTATTTTCCTTATTTGCTAAATTGGTTTTATTAATATTCATGTATCCAATATTCTGTAATAAAATATCAAAGTTGATTTTTTTTCTTATAGAAGTATCTGAACTTTTTATTGTATTGATCAAGATTTACATAACATTTCTCGAATGTATTCATTTATAGACTTGAGTATTCTATGGTCAGATGTGAGCTTTAACCTATGAGCAATTCCCTGGAATGATTCTCGGAAACAAATATTTTTGAGGAGAGCGTAAATGAGAAACAGAGGAGAATGTGTAATTTAACGTTTGTGGAATTACACAGGTGTGTATGTATTGTTGGGAAATGATTGCGACGTGGATATGCATGAAGTGTGAAACGAGTCGGCGTGGCGCGAAAGACATTTTACACGAGAAGCTCCAGACACCTCAGATTTCTAGTTTCGGTAGCACGGACCTTGAAATTGAAAACAAAACATAGCAAAAGAAACAGAAGCGAAGTATTAAAAACGTTCGTGTTTTCAAATCCATGAAAGAGTTTGTAAGTATTGGATAGTTCATCATCACAGAAAACCGCAAGGATTGTAGCCGTTAGAATATTTTTGGTTGGGGTCAAACTCCTTCAGCTAACTCGAGGCACGGCTGAGTGGAAAAAAGTGTAAACATAAACATTATTCGAATCCTCTGGCGTTGTTTGGTAGAAACAACAACAATAGTAATGAAGTCACGCGATTCTAGTTTCCTGGAGTTGTTTGGTAGCAATAACAAAAACAACAATGCGCTTAGGGCCAAATATCTTATGCTGTCCCTCAAAAATCATATTAACTATTACAGGCCCTTCGCGTGATGCTACGGCGCTGAACAATGGAAAAGACAGGCGATTGTAGACTCTTACCTGTCTGAACACGTTGTAGGTGACATCAGTATCGTAGAAGGGCACCTCCTCTCCTCCCTGCAGCAAAACAATGGCGTCTCCTACATTCTTTTCCTTGAGTCGGTCGCAAAGCCTCCTCCTGTTCAAAGCGTACAGCTCCAACGGCACCTCGAAAGTTCCCTGTCCCATTGACAACATCTTTCCTGAAAAAATAAGAAATAAACTCTTTATAACACTCGTAAATAACCAAGTGAGATTTTTGCAACCACTTCAATTACTTCACACTCTGTAATCGAATTACATTTTCTCCCGGACCGAAATTAATTTCCGTAATGCATTTCAGTAGGACCTTTTTACTTCGCGAAGCATTGTGTTCACAGTGAAGGTTCCTTAAGCATTCACCGCATTAATCTTTTTTTTATTTCCCATTGATAACAAATCTTTGTAGTTGACGCCCGACCCCCAAGGACGACGACATTTCTCAACTACGCCTGCATGAAATACCTTTAAAGTCTAATCTCTATTTCAGTATTCCTAAAGACGTAAATTCAATACAATCATTTCATATAAAATAGACACAATGATCTTTAATGAATGATATTTGTCATAACAATGCAGAAGCAAACTAACAAACATCAATTTGTCTAAATGAAACAGATTTATTACACTTGCAGACATTCAATTTATTTAAAAGGAAATTTTCCTTAACGCAAATCTTTCATAAACAAGAATTCTTAAACAAAATTTATTAAAATAATTACTTTTTTTACGTTTTCTGCTTTAAATATTTTTAAAATTACCCATTTCACGTAATATAAAAATAGAAACAAAAATTGTTAATAAAGAACTACAAAAAAGTAGACATTTTATATCTAGGATCAACAATGAAAACATCAATACAATTAGGACCAAAATGACATATGGTCAGACCATCTGCGTAAAGACTACCGTCGATTATATAAAAAATACATACAAGTTATTGTCTTTAAATTACAGCAATTATTTAGAGGTTATCTTTTAAGTCGCAAATACTAAACAATATATAAAAATATTAAAACTCACAAATAAAAAACAAGTGGAAAATACAAGCGACAGCATGAGCTTAACAGAACAAACTGATTAAATTGGAACGAAAATGAATCATTGGATATAATGAAATACCGGAAGCCCTGAATTGCATCAGGCTTAGTTGCGTGCAGTGTGCAATACGTATAAGAGAAATTGAAAACATCAATACAATTATGTCCAAGATTACATGTGGTGCTACCACCTAGAAAGAAACTACCCTTAATCAAGTATAAAAAATATTGTAGAAAAATAATAAAATAAAGATAATATTGTAGTCTAAAAGATAAGAATGATGTTTTGAGTATTTTGAATTAATAAATTATTATGAAATAATTTACCTAAATGAAGGAAACCTACTGATTATGCATTCAGTACTAATAATGAGAAGTAAAGTATGTTTTGATGCTATTTATATTTGTTAAATTACACAGATGTAAACGAGAGATGCGGAGCAAAGTCCAATAAATAAACTTACAGACGCCTGGTATTTCCATGACCTAATCAATGTAATAACACGAAACTGAGCGGTATAAGTTCTCGTTAAGCTTTAAGTCGATGCCGCTGATTCCTGCCAACTTCAATTGATCATCACAAAGTCTTTAATATAATTATACATCTTTATCGCCAGTTACGTTAGAAATACAACGAGATCATGTGAACGCAATCCCAGACAATGGTTTCATAATGGCTAAAAAAAATCGGTACACTTATGCGGGCACGTCGCCACCATAATTTATGGTCCTAACGGAATGTATATAAACAATGCACGAAAACAAACATGTGCCTGACTCGACGTCTATCGTCATCTCAGTTCTAACCATAGCAGATGTAATAGATGCAATACAAAACCACGATGTCTCTTTCCAACATACGCCAAAATAATATATATTTATAAAAAAGCACAAATACTACAGAGACGAAACCTACTCCGTTTTACAAAGCATTCCAACGTAAAATCGCCGGATCGGAAATAATTGAATGGAGCAGGAAAACGTATTTGCTGCACGCGTTCATGAATGAACATTCATTTAAATGTTAATTCGACGGTGCGATTCCCAAGTGCCGGGCTGCGGGTTATATACTTCCCACTAATATCCGCACCCTCACCTAGTACACTGTTAAGTACCAATACCTCGTAACCCACAAAAAGTTGAGAACTAGGTTTTCTTTATTTCATTTTTGCGCAGAAGCAATACTGTAAACTTACAAGTATAATGCGCACAATTTCTATTCATCGCGAAAAACGAAGAAACGTATTTATACAGTTTGATTTATATTTGGCAATTAGGTTTAATTTATTTTTTAATTTTCATAAATATTTTTTGGATATGAAAATAAAATTTACGAATTGCTAAATAAAGATGCAAAAATACTCGATATACTCGAAACTAGTATACTACTACTATTCATTCCAGAACATCGATTTTACTCGCTACTACTGGAATAGCGTAGTATGAAAGGAGAGACGGTCAGTACTCCCCTAGACAAGGACAGAAATACTACGGGAATTACGAGGATTCGATGGAAACAGGAGCGTGGAACTCGCCAATTCCTATTTGATTCATTTGATACCCAAAGTTCATTTTTCAGCAGTCCTATTGCCACTAATACCTAACTATATAAGTTACTCATTAACTAATCTTCATCAATTTTAATTAATAATTCGTTTCTCAAAAATTATATTGGCATTGAGTAGTTATACTTATAAATTAATATAGAGCATTAATTGCAATAACATTTTTTTTTTAAATAAAAGTGTTTATGTAAAACAGAAGTTGTTTATTGCAGTTATGATGAACTCATAAATAGGATTTTCACAAATTACTTTGAGTTAGTGACTTGGCAATTACAATACATTAAAATGAAGTGTTGATTGCATTTTTTAATAAACTGTTTACTTTAAATTAAATTCGCTTCTGTTTATTGATGTTATGATGAAATCATCATTTACAAATTTCTTAGTATTAAATAAAACGAAGCCACATTAGTAAATAAGTAAATTCTGAGCTTCAAGTTGATCACGTTATATCGGTTTTACTGAATTAAAATCTATTAAAATTAAGTGTTGATTGCAATTAGCAATAGTTTTATAAACCAAAGTGTTTATGTGAAATTAAGTTAAATAATTACTGGAAAACGTGATTATCGAAAGACTATCTCTTCGCTGCGTTGGCTTAATAGCGAAGGGACTGAGGGCCCTTCTGGTTCCCGTCAAAGGCGACTTCATTAAAGTTCCCGACTTGAGTCGTTTGAGCAATTACGATAGTTTTAATTAGTCTTCAAATGCAACAGTCCTTATCTCGTTTATTTACGTTCCTCTATTACATAAACTGTTTAGTTCTTTTTTTTATCCTCCTCGTATTTTTGGAAACGCCCGCAGTATTCGTGTTTTCCCAAATTATCACTCCTCTTATCTAATAATATTTACAGTTGATAGAGAAGGTGGAGAGTAGCAAGCATGTATATATAACATAAATAATACGTATCTGATGCAACCACTTTCACTTTGGAAACTTTTCGTGATAAATATTTACTACGGCGGTCGAGAATAATTAAATCGAATTCGTCAGAGTTGTTGATTTTTTTTTCTTCGCATTTTGTTGTTTTTCTTTTATCCTGCTACACCTCCATTTGTACTACTTCCTTAGGCAACGCGATTCTATTTGGAAAACAATATATGTTCAATTTATCATTATTTCAAAGATTTATATAACACTCATGGAGATTATAATGATAAATTCCCATATAAAAACATGGATTACTATTTTTTTATATATAATTGTTTCTTTGTTCGCACTTACGTACTCTTCATATGAACGTACACTTTGCGCTAGGATTATAAGATAATGGCTTAAATAGAAACCAAATACACAACATGAATCGTATTTTAGTGTATATTCATTTATATTTTAGTGTATATTTCAAAAAATTATATTGAAATAACACTCATTTAACGTACATAATCAAATATAGCTTCAAAATAAGCGAATGGACATAATAATGATAAATTCCCATTTAAAAACATGAATTAGTAGTTTTTTTGATATATAATTGTTTATTTGTTCGCAGTTACGTACTCTTCATATGAACGTACACTTTGCCGTAGAATCATAAGATAATGGCTTAAATAGAAACCAAATACACAACATGAATTTTATTTTAGTACGTTAGTTCAGACAGTAAATAATTACGTAACAATTTTTTTTTCGATAAACTAAAAATAATGTTTGTTATCGAAAACAATTCTATATTTTAACGAAGAGCAATTAAAATAAAAACATAACTGCAACACGAGCGTTAATTGAAATTTCTCGCTTTTCAAGTAGCGTCCATAATTAAAATGATTTCGTTTGTGAAATAATATTTGGTACATTTTGATTTATCGTTTTTAGGCTGTTGCTGGGCTGATTCATGATATATACGTTTTCCCATAAACTTCAAAGAATGCTATGTTTATCAAACGCGATGATATTAAATTGAATGGTAGGTAAACTGGAGCAAAAACGGGCAGAGCAGTACTCAAGGTCTCCTGCCTCGTCAAATGCCAGTGTAAACATAAATTATCGAATTGAAGCAGTACAAATCCATTGATTTCATACTCACCACTGAATTATTCAAAATGTTGTGACATCGGAAATCGTATTAGGACATTCAAATAATGTTTACTAATTAAATGTATCTAATAATAACACGAAGTAATTATTGTTTAAATTTTAAAATATTAATTTTTTTTATAACACGATGAAGAAATTCACAGTTCTAGTAATTTAGGACAAAGCTACGTCCATAAAATACATGACGTTTGACAGTTAATAAAAGTTAAACAACTTATGGTGAGACTAGTACCTGGATGAACCTTATTCTCTGCAAACTAGGGACTAATAAAATAGGCACGATACAACCATATTTTTGTAACATTCAGGACAAAGCTACGTCCATCAAATACATGACGTTTGACAGTTAATAAAAGTTAAACAACTTATGGTGCGACTAGTACCTGGATGAACCTTATCCTCTGCAATAAAATAGGCACGATACAACCATTTTTTTTCAGGCTAGTTGGGAGGTAGATCTTCTAATAAAACCATAAAAAAATACTTTTTATTTTATTTTCGGATAAAACACGTGTATAATCTTGGAGAGAGCAGTCGCAGTTGGAGGCATTGCATATCTCGGCGGGTTGTTCGACCCGAAAATGGAATAATAAATAATTAGCTTGCATTAAAACGGAGTGTGTGGTAAAGCATGAATTCAGCAGTTCCTAATTAATGTTTACTTTCCGTGTGTTTATACAAGCCGTTCGTTCGCTTCCATTGCGATTGCTTATAAAAAATACTGTACGAACTGTATAGGCTTGCATCATCCAATATGCAGCACGGCCGTATTCGCCTTACACACAACCATTTGATTATGATTGTACGGCTCTACGTTCTACTAACACAGCATGATACATATTATTTACAGGAAACTCAGACTTTCCATATACTTCAACATTATAATTTACTAATGCTGTTATGTCTAACCCTATATTTACTATCGATTATATTATATTACCTCGATTTATACATTATTCAAATACACAGTCTTATTAATTATTTAGTATAATTTTTGTACTGAAGTAACTCACAACATATTTAATGCTATTTTGTTCAACCATATTTGTTTTATAAATTATCAATAATATTTATTAACATGTCTGCATTTTTAATTATTACACTAAATACTGAATATATTTATAATTAGATCTGTTTTGACACATGTCTTAATTTAAGTTTAATAAAAGCAGTGACAGTCTAATATACAATTGCGCGCGCATTGCGTCTTAATTAAACATAAAATGCGCACGCAAGTTAATCAAATTTAGTGTGGTTGCATCTTTTTGTTAAAAAAATTGCGTTGCGGTTACTAAACTAATTTTGAGAACGTGCAAATATTTCTTTAGACATAACAATGTGCGAGGACGCTACTTTTTGACTTTTTGTTAACAAAACTGTGCGCTGTGGTTCAAGATTTCCAGAACGTACAAATATTTCTTATAGACACAACAATGGTTTATAGAATTCATAGACATAACAATAATGAAAGAGGGTACGTTCTGCTACCTGGCAGTCGTATTTAACAATTTATTGCATTTTCAGGTACTTGAACTGTACATTTACAGCAGTCGCCTCCATCTCAATGGAATTTACCAGCGCATTTCCATTCAATTCCATTTCAAGGAACTTATTATTTGTTACATATATACTTGACACATTTATTAATAGCAGTTTACCTACGCACCTACACTCCGTTTTTGTCCCGGTTCTCATAGTACCACCTAGCGAAACATTGTAATTATTATTTTTTAATTATTTCAATACACGTGAATCACTGAAACCGATTTGATTATTTTTATTTTCCAACGTTTGTTTGTTTGGTATTAAAGAACAGCAATTTTCGCGATTCGTGCAGCTGTTTTATTTACGATCGGTTGCATGAATAATTCACCATGATTTAATAACACAATGATGCATTATTATTTGGGCCTCAGCCGACTGCTGAAAATGGTAACGGGAAACTGAAAATTGTTTGCATGCATAAATATTAAATGGTCTACGTGTTTTGATTCAATGTTTCCACATCCTTTATTTCAAACAAAATTTTTAAAAGTTATTAATTATAAATAAAAATCCATAATTATTTTAGGTAGTAGATTAAAATTGTTTTTCTGAGAATTTACATAATATGTAATAATTTTGTTGGAAAATAACTTGCGGGAATATTTGATTTCCTTACGCGAATAAGGAAAATGCGATGGAAAATGCGGTGCCTTGGAGTGGCTGGCCGGGCGAAAGGGGTTTGAAAATAGAACGGAAAGAAAGAAACAAAAAAGGTTTTGGGAGAGAGAACAAAAAAAAAGAAGAGAAGGAGTAAAGGAAATAATAGAAATAAGACTCGAGTTTCTCCTAGACGGCCAGATTATTTATAAACCACCGAAAACATAAAGTATATATGTGTTTGACGACCAATGTCGTACAACGAAAATGCTTCGGAATATTTAGCAATCATTATGTCACGGGTCCAAATATCGCCGGCGCCGCAGCCAAAATATTTTCCTACTACACGTTTTATTTTCTTTAAATTTTCACCCGCGAAAATCTGCCAAGGTTCAGAAAATACGCTGGACTTTGGTTTGGATTTACGTCTTTAAATTTATATTAAAAAAAAATGTGTAACAGAAAGAACATCTGAAAATTGCAACGAATAAAAATTTATCAAATGAAGCCACGTGTGCATATTTATTATTGATTACTTATCGAATCCAATTTACTCAAATTTTATTGATACGTAATTATTAACAATTTCGTTTAATTTATTATTTCCACTTGAATATGCAAGCGAAAATTGGTCTCATATTTGCATATCCATTACGGACAAGTCAAGAAAAAAAAAATATAATTATAATTTAAAAATGTAATCATTTCCGTTTTGCGTAAAAGTCGCGCATAACAATTACTTACTGATAATTATACTGGCTTGCCTGTATGACGCTCCACGTTGGTTGGGAGAGCCAAGGTTTAGGTATATCTAAGCCGCAGCCCGAGGCCCACAGGATCCTCATATGGGAAGCCAGTTTATAAATACGGAGTAGCAACCAAAAATATAAACAAGAACTTGACCCGCGGTTTCAACGAAAGTTCAATGTTAGGACATCTATAAAGCATAATATTTACAAATTCCGAAACGTAAACAGGATCTGGTGGAAACGGTCGTCATTAGTTCCTACGGCGTTGCGTAACATGACGAGAGCTTTCCGTTTCTTTTTTTATTCACATATTTTCCACATATTATCTATGCAATTTCAAATACTATTGCTAAATATCACTCAATTTTATTTTATTCCTTTAAATTAAACTTTAAAATGAAATCTTCATCTATACTAATATTTCAATATAGCTACTATAATTATTTTTCAATTCAAAATTATTGCATTGCTTAACTATTAAAAATGATGATTTTTTAATTTGACGAAAATAATTGAAGGATACTAACAACTGTATACTAAATAATTTGACTAAAATAATTTAAAGTTACCTACAGTTATTTATAACAAAAATACTTGATACTTAATTTGACCAAAAAATGGAAGTTAACTAGAGCAATTAATAAAATACTTACAACTTTTATTGAAAAGTGTAGTTAAATTAATAATATTACATTTTAGTGATAATTTGTTATGTTATAAAAAAAAATAAAACTACGTCTCCAAATTATCTTATCCAAAATTATAAAATAAAAATTACAAAATTTGACGTAAGTCACATTTCTCAAAAATATTTGGAAGAGATATCAGAAAATGAATAAACAGAACTTGGTTACAAAATCAAAATTAAAAAAGTAATCACGTAATCATCAAAAATGTAATATTAATTTGTATAATCCGAAAAAAATACGTATGAAGTATTAAACGCTTCTCGAGAAATCCCGGGAAATTTGTTGTTGTCCCCAATCCCGAGATTCACGTTTTAAAACCTGGTATGAGATTTATACCTTTATTAATCGGACAAAAATACGTATGAAGTATAAGACGCATCTAGAGGTCCTTCTCGAGAAATCCCGGGAAATTTGCTGTTTTTTATAATCCCAATTCTGAGATTCGCGTTTTAAAACCTGGTATGAGATGTATACCTTTATTAACAATAAAGCCGACATAAATAGTTTTTTTTTCAATCGAAATAATTAAATTACTCTATAATATCAAATATATTAACATAAAATTTCCCGGGAAATATCGATATTTTACAATCTTGATATTTTTATAAATATTTCGAAGGAATTTTTATAAGAATTTAATAATATTGTATAATAATATATTTCTTACTAACCCTTTTTTGCTGAGAGGAGTGGGAGTATTATATAATGTTAAAGATATTGACTGTTCTTCGTGTAAAGTGGCTGCAGTATAACTAGTTGTTAGTTTGATTAGTCGATAATGACCAGCTGCGGTCGAATAACAAACATTTTGTATAAATAAACATACATAAAAGCCGTAAAGTTCAAGGTTAAAGCATCGATTCGTCCGGAAAAAAACAAACAGTATTTCGGTTCCCCTGTTGTTGCGGGATTAAAAAGAAAGAAAACAACCATGGAGTGCATGGTACAGTTCAACGATCCGAAATTGCTGCTACAATGGCAATGCAATCTCTTGTTACCGAAAGGCAAGGTGGATGGATGTTTCTTCCGTGGAGCGGATTAGAACAAGTGGCGAAGCAGTCGACTTTCCGAAATATGAACAAGAGATTCACGTTTTATTGTTTCCAAACGAAACAAAGAGAGTTCAAGGCTGTACGGTACAATCTAAAACGCCTAAAACATAAACAAAATCGCGAATGGAAATTCCGTACAGTTCAATGGTATTGTTATTGTTGTTACTTTTATAAAAGCAAGTGCGTTGTGGATAATCCTTCTATAAACTTGACTCCTTATCCATTAAACATACAAAATATACAATATCATATTTCGCCTTAAATATTTTATACTTTGCTTGGCAGCAAGAAATTGAAGAAAATGGAAATACTTATATAAATTATACTAGTCGGGCTGCAGCGCTGCAACCCTTACGAGCCGCTACTGTAAATTAATGAAATTTTTACGTAATTATTAATGATTAACTAAATGAATCCTAGTTTATGCAATATTCAAATCGTTGTACATATTTCGAAAAGGATGCGATACATTACAAACAGGATTGTGTCTGAAATATGCAAAATGACGCAAGGTTCATCGATCTGCAAACAGCCTAGGATGACGGATATAATAAGTGTGCAAGCAAAAAGTGCAAGTGACGACGATACATTTCGCTGATCCTGGATCTTTGCAAGAGGCGAAAAATAATAAAGATGTACGAGCAACTATGAATTTTAAACAAAGTCACATGCCTTGATGATAAATACTTTGGCGAATGACGCGATGTCTACGTTTTGAAAACAGAATTTGTTATTGTTAGAAGTTCATTGCACCGTTTTTGTAACTGAATTATAAACGAAGTACTTGCTACAAATCGGCAACGAAATTAACTCGAAGATGTTAAAAATCCTTGCATGTATTACGTAAATAAAAAATCAGCAGACAACGTACAAAAAAAAAAACAAACAAACAAACGAGCAGTTGGTGGCCGAAAAAAACGTACAAGGACATTCGCCTAATAATTGTGAGTAAGATATTCGTCCTTGCTTAGAATTACATGCAAAATTTAAATTTTCGATTACTCATTCTTCAATCAAAATCTTATTAACTATCAAATTTCTAACATCAATGGATACAAAATCATCATTTTGTTTATCAAATTCCTAGTTTATCAAAATCGATTTAATGTATCATATTTCTAATATCAATCAACTTAGTTTATGAATTACACAATTTGTATTACTCATTTATGTATTAGATAAAAGAAAGTAACACAAAACGCCTTGTCACATCATTATAGCCCAGCTGCGCTAATCATCATGGAAAGTTGTAAAATTTTTTTTAACAAACTCAAGACTCGGAAAGTTTTCGAACCTCGTGGAATCCTAGCACATCAAGATTTTGTATGTTTATTTATTTGATTTTAGTTAATTTTATTCAGGGACTTCCACGTGTCGATTACCAATCAAACTTTGTAATTATATAATCGATGTGAGCACTACCATTATTTATCAAAAAAAATCGCTACTAATATTTCAAACTAAATTATTTATAAACTTTTATAAATCATTACTTTCTAATCTAATTTCCTGTTCTTCATACTTCTAATCATCTTTGAAACCAAAAAAATATTTTCTTTAATTTTTATATATTTAAAAATTAATTGCTACGAAATTACTGATGAATATCATTTAAAACTTGCATTTTTTTTTTGTAAATAATTGCAATTTACAAAGCCAATTGTTATATGCATTTTAAAGTTTCTAACAATTACGTTGCGTTTTTAATAATTCAAATGTCATTATTCATGTTACTAAGCAGTTTTTCTTTAAAATTTGTACACAATATATCATCATATGTATATATTTCAGACGTCATTACTAATATAAAAAATTGTAGTTAACTAGAAAAATCAATTATAATTTTAAATACATTACACATCAGCCACATGTCTAAATTTTATTTCTTGCTAAAAAAAATGGACAAGCAACATTTTGAAGAAATTCGAATATTTATACCAGATAATCTGCAAATCAATCTATTTCAACTTCGTTTTTTTTTTTGACAACTCGAAATGACAGATAATAAGGTTGTCTTGACCTCCAGATTTTTTATTACTAAGTCTTAAGCAACCTAAAAAAAACTGCCTAAGTCATGATACTTAAATATGCACTTAGATAATAAACTAATTTAGAAAGGACTTTTATAGAGTTACATAATAAAAAACAATAACAATAATAAAACTTTTTTTTTCTAGATCTCGTATATTTCGCTTTTTTGGATCGACGACCTTTTCGCTGCGACAGATGCTTCGGGTGGTTGAGGGTCATTGATCTTTTTCGTACATTTCATACCAAAAAATACCAGTTTTCCCATTATCTTATACTCCTTGTCCAAAGTACTACGAACACAATAGTAATATTTCCCAATGCGTAGTTTCAAAAATTAAACCACAGTTTCTAGTATTATTCAACAAGATTTTGTAATCAGATTTTACAGATATTGCAAGACTTTTTTTAAGAATTTTCTTAAAATTCTTTTAATATTTTTTAGTGCTATTTCAATAAATATTGTTTATTGACCAAAAATATTGATATAATTCGTGTAAAACCGCAAAAAATGTTTATTTAATAATCGGACGAAATGTTATGGAACAAATAATTCCAAAACATACAAAGCAAAAAAAACAGCAACAACAAATCAATACAAACACCAAAGCAACAAAATCCAATAACAAACAGTGCTAATTGTTTGCATTTGTAATTAATTAAATTTCTCTTCGTCACGAAACTGTGTGTGCATACATAATTTCGTGTTTGTCCCGTTGATTTTCAAGCAAATAATAATAAAATTTTCGCATCAGTTTTTCCAGCGCTAAAACCGGTTTTAGCCCTTCGTCGGTGGTTTCGCAACGTGCGCAGTTGCTTTGCAATTAGACATTCATCTCGTTGGAAACGTGCGGAAAATACGAACGCTGCATTTAATAAAAGTAAATAATGCTGTACCTGTTTTCAGCAGAACATTGAAAACACGGTGGACCAAGTAAATGCTTTGCACGTTCATGATTTTACAAGTTAAGCCGCGTGAAGTATTGTCGCATTTCGTAACACGTTTCCAACCCTTTTACTATGGACGAGAAATAATTGTAAAGTGCAATTAGTTTCGAGTGATAAAAACAAGAGAAGCTCCTTAATGGAAAGTATTGATTAAATGAAGGCAACGTATGCTTCATACGTATAACTTTTGTTAATATTATATGATCCTTTTATGCTCGAACAATGGATTATAACTCCAAACTTTAAAATATGCTTAGAGATTTTAAAATAATATTAATAATAAAATAAATAATTTCTACAATTTTTACTGATTTTAGCACAAAAAATAAATGCAATTGCGTATTTTACAGTGATGGGCAAAGTATGGCCCGCGGGCCAAATCAGGTCCGTCTAAAGATTATAATATAAAATATAGAAATTTTAATGACTTTTTCAATTCAATTTCTCATTAAATATCCAAATACTGGTAACGATCACCCATTCGTACACTGCTTAACTTTTGTAAATTTCTTATAATTTTCCTATTATGAACCAAATTTTAAAGTTTAACATGTTTTATATTGTTTGTATAATTGAGTCTTATATAGTCACAAAATTTCTTATTTACTAAAAAACTTTGTTTTAATTACTGTCTGAATAAAAACAAGAATTACTAAAGACATGACATAATAGTGTAAACGAAACAAAATCGTTGCACGTCACGTTCACAATGAGAAAGCCCACCCATCCACACATTTACCCTTAACAATAAACCGGAAATACCTTTTTCTATTTCTATTTTGTAACTTGAAAGTTAATTCGGAAGAACTACTAGGAAAATATCAAAATTTATATAAAATGTATCCAAATTACAAAATAAAAATTTCTTTTGGTGTTCTAAGTAATGTAACAATTGAAAATAAGGACCTCCCAAAGGAAACACTAAATTACTCAATAGAATAACTTCAAAGATGAGCTTCACTTCAATACAAAAGTTTCATCTACCTGACAACAACCCAAACCTTTCAAACCATTGAAATTTAAATAACACCACCTGCTTTGCCTATTATTATGCAATAAAAACTGTCAATAGGGTATTTCCTGTAATTAGTCGATAATTACCACACATTGAAATATAATAGATTGTTAATAATATGGAGCAAAAAAAATGCAGAAGGACTGCAGGTCGATACTCTCTGGCTTCTTTTTATTCATTTTTTTTTCTATTTTTGGGTTTGGTGTACGTTTAGAATGTATTTATTTGCATATTGCCATGGGTTGCAAACAAACTACAACATTATTATTATATAATAATAACAAGAAACAACGACTTGGAATGTAGAAGCGACGTGGAATTTCAACTTATTTTATCGTTGCTTTAACTATGACACTTTTTGTATATGCATGTAATTATATAATACAAGAATTCATATTATTACTTTAAAAATCCGTACGAACGTACAATGATATCAGTCGGTTCTGCATTAATATTATAAATTCATGTTAAAATTTTAATAACCATTAGAATATGATGCAGACATCCGATGGCTAAGTGTACGTTCGTATGGATGTTGAAAACATTCTTGGGAGTTTGTAGCAAAAAAAATCAAAACTAAGCGAATAGCGTACGACTATTTGTGTTATGTACGTTAACTGAATGTTGGCTATATAAATATTGCAATTAACTAATAAAATTTTGGAAATATAATAAGTAATATTTTAGAAAAATATTGAATTAACTAAAAACTTGCTAATGTGTACGTTAACTGAATATTGGCTAATTGAAATATAATAAGTAATATTTTAAAAAACATTGAATTAACTAAAAAATTGCTAATGTGTAACGTACATTCGCTTAACGTACTTCAATTTATGTTATGTACGTTAAGTGAACATTGAATATATATTTAAATTGGCTGATGAAATTGAATGTAATATATTGTGTAAATGATATATTAACAATGGTAAAGTATGATACATTACGCACGTAATATAGTCGATTATGCAACGCGGATCTAGTTGGACAGATCAATGTTGAAACGTATCGGAACGGCATAAAAAAAGAAGAAGCAAAACAAAAAGCATGCAAGAACACAGCACAAATACTAACAACGGGTAAAGGAAAAAGAGCGTGAGTTTCTCATTGAGTTCACACGGATCGAGTGGATTTTTTCGCGTGCGAATTACATTATGCAAATCGGAACGGCCGTACGCTATTCCGGCATTGCCCTTGCGCGCTTTTATTTTGTAAATGGATTCCATTAATAATGGTCGGGTCTCGGTAGATGTGTATCTACAAGTGGCGGAGCCGAAGAGATCCTTGGATTATGTGCTCCGTTTCGCAATTGCTTACCGGCGAAAATTTTAATTGGCACCAAGCATAAATCGAACTTTTGCACTAAACCACCGACAGACCACTTTCAAGGACTCGCGACGGACAACACCGAAAAATAAAAATAAAAAATATATATATGCATGTAATAACGTGCTATGTAATAGGAACGTATCAACCGAAAGGCACGAAAAAATCTAAGAAACCGCACTGGATGAGGCAAAAATTTTAAGAGAGGGAAAAAAAAGAGAGAGGATCACGCAATTTCGTTTTATAATTAGCAAATTATGAAACTCGTCTCGTGTTTAATCCTTGGTTTATTATTTTATAAATATATAAAATTACTTAGATTTTACTTTAATAAATTATTTTTATTTAGTTAGCCATAACTTCTTTAATTGTGATACGTTTTTATAATAATTTTTCATTTTAGGACTATTGAAGTTTTCGAAAAATTAAGACTTTTCTTAATAATCAAACAAATAAGTAGTGTGAAATTTAATTTTAGAAATAAGAACCCTTTTTTTTTCATTTTAGTATTTTAGGACTATTGAAGTTTTCGTTTCATCTATGTACTATATCCCAATTAACAAGACTCGATATTCATTTTTAATGGTTGGATGCATCAAAGCAGTCTTTGTAATCTTCTTTATGAAGCTTACAATTTTCAAGGGTTTCTATACGTAAATTGAGAGAAAATAATTCCGCTTTGGAAATCTGAATAGCGTTTCTAAGGAGACAGAAAAACAGCGAGTAAAGAAAAAAATATATAGTAACGATATAGGAACGAAACAGCAGAAAAGGGCTTTTGATGTCGAGTCACGTAGCATTGTTCCACGAAACTGGAAAGCCCTTCGCCTGCTTTACTGCCGTATAATTGTATTCTGATATATCTGGATACACCATCAAAGACAACGTCAAAAATATGCAAAATACAATATCGGGGCGCTTAGACGTAATAACTTTAGGATATAAAATATTTATCATCAATTAGGTTTTTAGATACTTCTGTTGCGCAATAAAACTGCCGCGCCCCAACAGTGTGCTTTGCACACCGTTATCACCATTTCAGTAATAGTCATGTTATAATGATGCGGTTTTATTTTACATCGACAAAAACGTGTATGCTTACCTGGTTACAATACGGAATTTAGTTGATGGATGCACAAACTAGTATTTTATCAGTGAATAGTTTTTTAAAAAATATTTTCTGCACACTCCTTCCAACGTATTTCGCGAATATATTTGGACTCGAGAGAGACGAAAGCAACGAAAGAAGATGAATGCGCGCAACACATGTTGCATCTTATCAATGTTATCTCGAAACCTTGCCCCGTACAAATATTTGAATATTTTTTATAACATCTTGCAACAAATATACTCATTGTAATAAAATTATTAAAGAAGTTGAAATTTTATTTTAATACTGTATTTATATATAAAAACAAATAATTGAGTTTAAAGGTTCGAGCGCTAAGTAAATAAGTAAAGATGGGACATAAAAAAGGTCTTCATTTCCGGGGAAACTGGATTAGCGATGCAAAAATGTAATTTAGTCATAAATGAATTTTCCTCGGAAGGATGGAGATTTTTACTTCAAGGATTGCTGGTTTAAAATTCTATTTCTAAGGTGGAAAGTGGAGCGTCTGGAGATGGGAGGCACACTTAGCAATTCGGAATCGATTTGTGTGCAGGCATTTGCATGTGTGAAACCCGCGCGCTGGGATCAAAGGTGGAAATCCGAAATGTGCTTCTTCCTTCGTGCAGATAAAGATCGACAGATAAGCATCGCTGATGAGGCTGAAAGATCCGAAACATGATTAATCCTCGACGTGATCGGATCGGCAGATAGCGCGACGCGTCGTGACGCAAAATACCTGCAGATTTGACGGTTGCAACACATCATCACTGTGGAAAGTCTCTAGTGTCGTGTTTCGTGTAGAAAATAAAACTAGGACGAACTGTTTATGTCTGCATAAACACCGTTTCACCAATTCCTGCTCTACCCTAATCAAAGATCAATTATCTCTAATTTTATATCACAAATTCTATTTACAATTACACCCATTTTCTGTAATTTCAATCAATTTTTCAATTACATTGTATTGTTTCCTTTGTATTATTGGTCAACAATACAAAGAGTTATGTAAAATGGATTGTATACACTTATGTTTTTAGAAGATTTATTGTAATATAAAAGGTGCGTAAACACTTCACTTAGTTGCGAAAACTCGCATGTTCATGCGCGCGCATCGCACCTAGCTCATAGTATGTACGCACCTATTTTTTAATAAACACATTTAAATGTCACAATAATAATATTTCTTGTAACAATCATAAATAAATTTTAAAAAAATAAGAATTTTCTTAATAATCAAACTGAACTTTAATTTTAGAAATAAGAACCCTTTCATCTTTGATAAAAAAAATCATTAATTTTAAAGAAATAATTTAAACTAATAAAACTAGCGTGTTTTTAAAATAATGTACACTAAATGGAACAAAAATATATATTTAAAAAGAAGAAGCAACTATAAATGAATACACCTGTTGTTAAATGTTACATTAAATCGATAGGAAACTGAAGCCTGGAGGAGCGTTCTTGTGTCAAAGATTTCCAAAATACAAATAAAAATAGCTAGCAGATGGTCAGTTAAAAATAACCATTTATAAAGAAAATAACATACTAGGAAGAACTTAAGAAAATAATAAATGAAGTAGATCACAGTTTTTACTATATCAAAAAATATTTGTTAATAATTTTATTTATGTTGATCTAAATCTTTCAAAAATATTTTTAAACGTCGGACAAACATCAGAATATTATTGTGACGTTTCATATTAAATCGATTTTCAAATAAGCTTCTGGGGCACAACATGTTTACAGCTTCCTAACGGAAATTAAGTTTTGATCATTTAATTTTACTGAGGATCAACAATAGTAAAAAGATTTTAGAAAACAAATATATTTTAATCTAAATCTCAATTATCATTTCATTAAATTAAAAATATCTCTCTTGTTAGTATTAATGGATAATTGTACGTTCGTATGAACATTGAGTACGTTTGAGTGAATGAACTATGTGTACCAGTATCGGAATTAATTTAGGTTAAGATTGTGTAAATATTGTTGTTTTTCAAAAATATTAATAAATTATTTCGATTTGGATTATAGCAAGTGTAATTATTGTTGAATGTGCGTTGAAAATATGAATAGGGAATGAGATTTAGTATAGGAATTCTTGTAGGCTATTTAATTAGCATTCGTATGCCTACCACGGGCGGACGCATCCGGCGACGACCATGTCTTTCGCCCATCGACGACCCATCGACGTTTTTATTTATATATATATACACAAGCTGCATGGAAATGCATCAAGAAAATGGCAGCTGCTATACGAATGTGGCAACAATGGCAGAGCCTGAAGGGAAATCCGTATTTGCGCCATTGTCGGTCTTTGCAAGATTGCTCCGGGTGTCTGCCTGTATGCAGTTGGCTTTTCCTTTATTTTTCTCATACTTTTCTGCTTCTCTTTATCTCTGCTTCAGGCACCGACCTTTCATCAAACAATTCACGGAAAACTGAACGCACCATTGCTTATGAAAGCAGCCAAACAAACAGAAAAAATATACTAAAAGAAGAAAATTACCGACGACAGAAAGTAAAAATGCAAATGGTTCTTTACGAAAAGAAAAACAAGAACAAATGTGAAACTGGTCTGATTGCGTTTGCAGTTAGCACGATGTTAGGAGCTTACCGTATTTTATACCGAGCAGATAACTAGCAAAACACACAGCTCGAACAAAATATCGTAGTATATGGCAATAGTATAGTTCGTGTTTGCTCTTGCTCGTGTTAAATTAGTGGTACATATTTGGGATCAACAAGGAGCAAAAAAATGTTATAAAATTGGAAGAAGTAGAAAAGGATGACAATAATGAAAAGTAGTAAAGAGTTATATATATATCAAGGAATAGAAATGTTTTGTGTCGCCGTAAAATTGCCACGTGCCGCTCATGGGGTTTCAATTAACGACCGAGACGAGCTGAGGAAACGATCGTACTGCGAGAAAAAGAAATACATGTATATTGTAGCTACGATAGTTTGCGCAAACATATTTCGCAGTTTTAATTATTTACCACGTGTACTGAGGTTATACGTATATGTGTATTTAATCATAAACAAAATAAGTGAGACGCAGTAGACTAAACCAAGTTCAAAAGCATACCTTGAACCATGAAGTCATGCACACTGGACACATACGTGCATACAACACAACCATAAGCTGTGTATCCTCAGTCGCCCGATATCCGCCGGTGCTTATTTATAAACAAATGCACGCTCACCTAGCAACCAGCTATCAACGAGATAAACGCTTACATAATGCGAAATTTGACACTTCATTACTTTCCTCCCCTTCAAAAAAAAAACTCATCAAGAATAGTTATTAATTCACGGGATTAATACTTGCACCTGAAAATACAAACATCATTATCATCATCATCAAAACACCATGAGATTTACGAGGCTCTACTTATTATATCAACTATATAAACATAAGTTATTTCATAACATTATACATTTTTTTTCCTTGAATAACGTGCATTAAAACTGTTTTATAACTTGTATAACTCATACACAAGGGCTGCAGCCCCTCCAGGAATAAAATATTATAACTTATAAATAAATTAGAATTAATAATTACAGCAATTGTATTATCTCAAATAAGTATAAGATTCGGGCGCTTTTATATAATTAATGTTTCATTGATCAATGAATTAATAGAGATGTAACTGATTCGTAGAATGAGTTTAACAAGACAAATAGAATCAAATAAATTAAACGCGAAATTCATTTATAAATACTGTTGCATTTTAATAGCGGACAATTGCAATTATTGAAGGTTAGGTCAAGGTTAACAATGATAAATTATTAGTAGTTGATCCATAGCACTTCTATTCAATTACGCGATTCATGTTAAAATGCAAGCATTTAATCAATAGCTGTTCTGTTGCATTAGCAAAGCACGAATTTACATGAGTTAAGTTAATTGCAAAATCTCATGTCGGTTGTCAAGTGACGAGAACGTGATTATCGATAAGGATAAGCCGCGATCAAGGAAAGTCAGATTATAGTCGATGATTTCAACGAAACTGCCACTTGTGATCGATAATCTTTCATATAGCTGCTTCTGAATCTACAATTGCGTAATAGAAGTTAAATGTAAAAATTCTTTTTGATATCTTTATGTATCTTTATATATCTATTTGAAATTACTTATATTCCTTGGAGACAGTCATTATTTGAATGAATAAATTATTCTAAATTGATGTAGTAATATGACCAGTAAGTAGTAGTTGATCATCTAATGAATAATAAGTAAGTAATAAATAATAAATATAACTTTAGGATAATTTGAAAAAAGAATACTAATATTCACTTTTATAATTGTTTCCAAAGTTGATAGGTATTCCTAAAGTGAGGTTAAAAAGATGTTAAGTATAAATAAAATCCAGATGTTGCCAAGTGAGGAGGAACTGATTTTCGATAAGGATAAGGACAATCGCGATTTGCAAGATTTAGTTGATTAAACGAAAGTCACCGAAACCTTGGAACGACCTATGAGGCTAGTGCAAAAAGGAAAATCTGTTTCAGTTTTCCTTTGGTTCATTTCATGATATCGACTTAAAATAAGGGAAGCAGAAGAATAAATAAATGGGGTTGGACTTACCGCGTTTCTGTTATTGTTGTTTCCGAAAGACTGAATAGGCTTTTGTGTTCGTGCGGAGCTCACAAACAACACAATCACAGAGACGAATCCCGAATGCGGTCGGGGATCGTCATTTATACGCCAGTCGGAAACGGCAAACAAAAAATAGAAGAAGAATAATATGTGATTATCCTTATCGGTTAATTGGTTTTTTTCGATAAGATCCCAGCTAACAAGTCCTGTTCGATAAGGACGACCGATATTATGGGATGGAAAGGAACAAAAACATCCATCGCAACAACAAGTAATGTTCGGGTAGTATCATCCTGGATAGGAAGAATTAGTTATTTATGGCTTATCCTGGATAGGAAGAATTGGTTATATTTTTAGGTTTTAATTTGGTAATATCATACATCCTGATTGGTCATGGCTTTTGATGTGCAGGATATTAGCTGCAACAAGGCGTTTTACATAATCGCTGCGCAAGTGCTATTTCACTTGATAAAGAGTAATGACAAAAGAGCATCCTCGTTGCATTGGTAATTGCGAGAAGTTGCACGATATTGTTGTGCAGAAGCTCGCTGTTCGAAAACCACCTTCCAGGCCTCTCAGCATCTAATGGCTTTTCAAATTGAATTCACTCTAGTTTTCGACGAGATTTCCAATTACATCATGCTTGCAAACTCGACTTCCCCAATTGAATGGAGCGCGTTATGCAACGCTATCTGGAAGATGACTACATTCGCTCGCCTTTGATACATTGGATAATAGGTTTTTTACCGTGAAGATAACGTATTGTTGAGTTGCATTTCCAATATTGTACAAATCAATTCAACTCATATAACTTAGATTATTAATACAAAACTTGTAATAAATTTCAAAGTATACTTTCATAACAGTTTCGTATTTAATATATTCAGAAAACTTCTTCAAACTTCATTTACAGTTTTGTTAATTTCTTTATCATAGCAGTTCTAAAATAAATTTGCACGCATTTTAGAAAAACCCAACTACAAATAATAACAAACTTCAATTTTGAACATATGACCATTACAGTTTTATCTATAAATTGCAGTTCCAGATTTTTCAACTGCATGAAGTATCATAAAAATCATATTATAAAAATTTACTGTTGGCCAGATTTTGAAGTTACATTTCAGGACGAAATATCTGTAAAAGATCAGTAGCGGAACTTCAAATTTTTGCTGATATTAGGAAAACCCTAGACACCTGTCAAAAAATTTTTGGAGAGCCAGAAAAGAGTGTCTTAGGACATCAATTAAGGAAGTGAATTTAGAATATAAAATAAATTTTAAAATTTGAAGCACCTGCTATATAAATTTCATTACATTGTTGACAGATCAGTAACTTATGAGAGACTACGAACTCATTTAATATAGATCCACTATAAACCCGAAAATAGATAAAACAGCCGGTAATGTAGAATATACCTATATTTCATATAGGAAATAATAGATGGCAAACTGTTCATCGTATTTTGTAATCCCTATCTTAACAATAAACTCCCACTTATATAGATTACGAAAATGCATTATTCTCATATCACCCACTCCTCTATAATTCTAACAATATTAGCACATTCACAACTTATTTCTTAATTAAGTGCAGTAAATAGATCATTGTCTAATAGATTCACACTCCAACATACAAACTTGATTATGTCATTAAACCTTTAGGCTGCCAAGATTAGATTATCTAATGTTTACGCGCAGATAAAGGATTATATGCAATTTAGATTTTTCAGGATTCGTTTTCATAATACAACAATGTATATGTTTTTGTGATGTACAAACAACTTTGAAAATAAATACGTTCAATGTATTTATGACTTAGAACTTCATTGAGTAAATTTTATTACATAAGTGAAGTATTCTAATTTTACCAATATAATCATTATTTTGTTTTTTGGATTTCAAAATATCAACATATTTTTAGATACTAAAATATTTAGAAATTACTAATAAAAAAAAGTTAGTAGTAAACAAATATTTATTACTCAAGGTAGTAATATTTATAGTTATTTTTGACATTAATAGAAACGTAGTAAACTTGAAATAAAATATACGCAATTAGTCATAGATCCGTTAAATTTATTACAAACGTAAATAAATAGTACTCACAACAAACGAAGCGTTAAAACTGATAAAACCTTATCTCCATTGAACTATTAACAATAACAACAAAAAAATACATATCTACATATGTTTTGAGAGCAGTTTCACGTGTGTTCGTTAATGAATAACTCAATGTTTCCCAACATGTTTATTTATGTTTCACTTTCAAAATAACAACTCCTGCTTATCGATCCGTACATCTCTCTAATGAAGTAAAAAACAGAAATAGTTATGAAAATTACTGAAAATGTTGCGCAAGCATTAGAGATTAAAATGTTGAACGCGACGCGAGCGCTTCGAGTTTCCAATCTGAATGTATGCACACGATTATTGGGTGTTCGCAATGTATGCACTTTCCGGTATATAAGTTTCTAATTTGATGAAATATTCAAATACTGTATAGGATTTGGTGCCCTAGTTGGACAAAGTTGCTCGGCTTTGTTTCAGATCGATCGTGCTGTTCTCCACTTTTAGTTACTATCTATAATACAATATCAAACAACATCTAGTAACTAGTTAGCAGTTTAATTAAATTTTACGGTACCAACGGCGCATTTTATTCTATTTCAATTATGTAATGAGCAAAGGCGGCTTTCAGTATTCAGTAGTTACGAGGGATTGCACTTGGTCCTTTGCCAAATCCTAATAATAATCGATTATGTGACGGAAATTTGCTAGTAAATACCAATTTTCGTTTCGCCAATATTTGTTTTCTTAAACAATCACATTTTAACCGTTCAAAATTGTTATTGATCCAAATTCTCATTTAAGTATTACATAAAACAAATAGAATATTTATAGAATAACAAATCCATCAATAGAATATTGTTTTCAAATCAATTCTAACATAGGTTTCATATTTCAACATTATTCTTTGAATTTTTTATATAATTATGATATTATTTATAATTATGATATAATATTTTTGAGGACCTTCAAAATTTTTATTCTTAAAAAGTATTATGTATTAAATCTGTATATTTGAATGTTCAATGAAAATATTTCATTATTAACTTATTATATGATATAACTAGATTAAATAATTGTTACATACTTTAGCTACCCGTGACAGTTATTTTATGAAATAACAGGGTGTATTAAATATAATCTCTGATTATATAAGGTACTTGAATACACCTCTTCGCTTATCTGAAGTGGTGTGGACGCTCCATAATAATTACAATAAACTTTTTCACAAAATGTAAGCGACACTTTTTAGTAGAACAACTATTAGTACTTAAATTAATTAGTTACTAAATCAGATTGTTTCTGTAATACTAAATACTTTTCTAATACATAATAAATTTATCAAAATTTAAGCGACACTTTTTAGTAGAACTATTAGTACTTAAGTTAATTAGTTACTAAATCAGATTGTTTCTGTAATACTAAATACTTTTCTAATACATAATAAATTTAACAAAATTTAAGCGACACTTTTTAGTAGAACAACTATTAGTACTTAAATTAATTAGTTACTAAATCAGATTGTTTCTGTAATAATAAATACTTTTCTATTTGATAAATTGGTAACTATATTTTGTATTTTTTAGATTTTTATTAGTATTGTAACAATAAATACAATATTTTTTAAATTTGTATCAAGAAATAAATATAGTAACTAATCTTATAAGAAATGTACGGTTTTCTAAATAGTCAAGGGCAAAACTAAGTGAGAAAGGTTAAAACACTTTGTATGTGTACTTATGTACACGAGTTCCATTACGTAAGTGCGCGCTACTTAACTTACGGTTACGACCGTTCGGCCACATCCTCGCGGAGTGATAGATAAGGACTCGTCCTTAGTCGTAATTATGTATGTGATATAAGGAAAAAGACGTAATTTTCTAATTGATTACTCGATCGCAATATTAGTTTTGTGTACATACATTGCGATAAGCCATACACGTAAGCACGACAGAGATAAGGTGTATTTAATAACATATTTTTGTTGACAAAACAATAATAATGTTACAGGACCAAAATACATGCGATCCCTAGGTATTACGACAACTTTACTCATATATTTCCATTACGCCCATGTGAATAATGGAATGAGTAACACCCGGTCTTCTCTTCTATTTTCCTCATGATGCATATAGGAGAGTACATGCAACCTTGTTTCTGTCCACAATAAAAATAAACATAAAATGTAGTCGAAACTTCCGCGAAGTCGATTCCTTCTATTTTCTTTAATTTATTTATGTTTTTTTTAACTCCTGTGTTCGTACCTCTCTTTTCCTCGCATTCTTTTTATAGTTTTTCGATAAACCGAATTTCGGAAGGTCGACGACCGCGTCACGGTCTTATAATCCTCTAAAATAATATGTATAAACATAAATACTTAGGGAAGACAAACATAATTGCAAAATAGAAAAATCGCCGATATTTTTAGTCGCAGGACGGCGTCTGGGATTAATGCACGAACTTCAACGTTATTGTTATTATTATGAAGACCAGTAGTTTTATTGGTACCTAATTTTAGCATTCCAATTCTTCCTCACCGCATTCCAAGACGCAACGCTCAAGTGACGGGTTGTAAACTCATTTCACGACGCGATCAATATCACCGTAATACTGGAAAACTGTCTGATTCTCAGATTTACAGTTTTATACTCCACTCAATAACTCAATCAAACATAAGTTATAACTAAAGCGCTATTCTAGTTATTTCATGAAATATCTGTCAAAGGTAGCTAAAGAATGAAATATTTCCATTGAATCATTGAAACAGTAACTTAAATATACGTTTTAGTAACTAACAATATCAACTAAAACAATCAATCCTAATTTATTATTCAAGATTTTGTATTATTTTGGTTGGTACCTTCTATATATTCTTGAAGTTCTAGGCAATGTTTAGAATAACTAGTTACTGTATGTAATAACTAGCTAAAGTATAATTGAATCATAAAATTAGTAACAAGTTTGAATGTTTATGCGGATTAAAGCCGTGTTATTTTTACGAACGAAGGACTATGAATAATTGTGAACTTGCCGAAAGTTTACACAGTGATTCAATACGTTTATAAATAGCGAGAAATTATGGAAATAGACTTGATATTTTTGAGTCATCTTTATTGAGACATGTCATCGTTACACCGTTATCTTGACTCGATTCAGCCATTAATCATACCAAAAAAATACTTGCTAATTGATGAAATCAATCATTTATTACATCAATCAATTAAATACATTTTATTACATCGAAATTCAATAACAAATCTAAAAAAATAATAACATTTTCAAATTTTAAAGATAGGATTTTCAAAATTATTATTTTTACAACCTTTTATTTTTTGCGTAATCCGATAACAAATTATATAACCTCACAAATTACTTTCAACTTAACATCTGATAATCCATGAACTTCCTCATTGCTTTCCCAAAATTGTTTTTTTTTTAACAAAAAAAATGATCATCAACATAGTCCAATATTACTGAAACACGAACTTTACAAACTTCCTCAATTAACGTCGTAGTACTAAATGACATATTTTATTAAACTTTGTAACTATTTTAGCTATAGAAAATTATCACGACACGATTTTATACCAAAGTTTCGGCACGTTTATAAAGAACGTCGGCCTCATTCCCAGAATTTCAAGAAACTAAAAGTCTCATACTATGAACATTAATAAAGGATAGTCATAGCAAATACAATAAAATCGCGTACGGATCTCAAGATATAATCACTCATTTTACGCCTTCAGTCATTATTAAATACCTTTACCAAAACCGTGAAATTTCGCAGGCTTCTCCATGGGGGTTTTTCCAAAGAAAGTTATAAAGTCGTCAAACCGTTTTACAACATCCTCGCTGCTACTAAAAGTAATTAAAGCCGTCGGGATATTTCCTTTTAATTTTTGTTTATTTTAATTTATTTCCATCTTCCTACCTGCTGCATTAATTTCACAGTTGTCCACAAACAAATCTTCAGAACGGAATTTTCAATTATTTAACTTTAATTTTATAAACATACAATTTTTTTCTTTCAAATTAAAAAAATAAATAATTATAGAACTAATATTAATTGAAATTAATTTAATTTAAAAAAAATTATGGGTAAATAATCAAAGTTCAATATTAAATTCTTAAGTGACTTTTCCAACTTAAAATGTATCATTAAAAGTCGATTGTATAATCAAATTACACACACGAGCAATATAAATTAAATCTGTTATTCGCGTTTCAGAGAATAAAATGATCAATAAACATGATACAGATAATTATAATTTTGACGACTGTTATGTAACTTGTGTTTTATATTTAATTTGCATAATAAAATTATAAGAAATCAATGCATAAAAGATCTTAATTTAATTAAGATTAAGGTTAAACATAATAATTATAAGTAGTAAACTTATCTATAGAAAATAAAAATATGATATTTATGATCATGTTTTACGCAGTTATTTTGAGCACATGAGATAAAATACTAATATTATGGTTTAACATGTTTTTGTTTTTCGCTATACACAAATAAGTGTTAAACGTGCCTTGAAAATTCATTAAACTATCAGATGATCCATGAGAAAATAAGATTTAATCTTCTTTATTTATTTTTTGTTTCAGAAACAAAATAAAAATAATTATAATTGCCGCAGAAACTGAGATTTCGACGTCTCCTGTAATAGGCGCTTTTTTGTGGTCTCATCTGCAAAGCGAGGAAAATGAAAAGGCTGAGGCCAGAGAGACCATCTGCGGATCCGGTATAGAATTGTTGAAAATTCAACAGCGTTTCGCAACGTGCTTCTCGAGCATTACCAATGCGAAACGTACTTAATAAATCATCGAGATTCCAATGGATACATTACGATTACGCAAGCAGAGTCACTGCGTAATATTTATATATATATATAGGTATTTATACATATGTACTAAGTAAGCTGTATTTACATGTATATATGTGTTGCTGATGCTTGAGGAGGATTAAAAGAATCGGTGTCGCTTTTACTTTATTTTTAAACAATACGTTTCGAAGCGAAATCGCGTACCACGTGGCAATGTTTTGTAAACAAATGAAAAGTCGTATTTATATATACACTTCACAAGTGTGCACATATATATTTCTCTAGTTTTTTATGCTCACATCCTTGGCAAGGAAAAGCGCGCGCATGCAAAATATACTAGGAATATGACCATGCTTGTAGAGCATCGTATTCCCTTTATTTACATTGCTCGAAAAAAGTGAATGGGATGTACGTTTGTAAGGACTCTTCACCAAACAAATAATTGATTTTTACACATAGAAACTGTATTTATTATTACAAATTCGAATAAGCCGAAATTCAGGAGAACAATACAAATTACATTTTGAAGACAAACATAATAAAATAAACGAATATTGAAAAACCATCGGAAACGATAAAGAATCAACTTTTTGATTGTATAATATGAATGATGTAACTTAAGAAACTTAGTAGAATGTATGATCAACACCGATCTACAGACTAACATCAATCAGCGATTTGCAATATGAAACGCTCCGAATCAAAACAATTGATGTCTCGCGAATCGTTTCCTGTTTGGTTTTCTCTTCGTTCATTTAGCTGTTATATTTTTCAATGAAGCACAATCGCTGTTTATAATTATGTTGTTTGTTTTGTTTATTATACACCTATGTAAAGACAAAATATATAATAATTCTAAATATATATATCTATATATACATATATTTATATATATATATTTTTTTATATATATATACATATATGTAACATGTAACAAGAAATATTTCGCTACACAGTCATCGGTTGAACTTTCTAGAAGAAAATCCTCGCCATTGAGAATCGTTCCTAAACATTCATTACAGGACGACACAAACGTGCCGTCGCAATTGGGTTACATAACAATACACTTATAATTTTTATTTGCAAAATAATAATCATGGAATATGCGTGGAACGACGACCTCGGCGGCACCATAATATAATATATATATGTATCATCAAATATTTTTTTAAATAATTTTCTTCAAATTTTCCATATTCTCCTCATTTACAATCTTACTTCTTATTATTTTTTTGTAGGTTTTAATAACATTATTTTATAAATATATTATACAATCACAGATATGGAGTAAACAGAGTGATCTGTGTCTATCTACTAACATTAAAAACGAAATTTTCAGTCCAGCACCTCCGAGCGTTTCGAACAATTCTCGAATACAACTCGGGATTCCGGATAAGCGTATAATACTAGAGTGAAAAGGGGGGTCCGGGTTCTTTGCTTTTTCCTTATCCCTTTACGAGGGGGAAAAAAGGAAACCATGTAATTTCTACAAGGGCTGGGAAGGGCTGGACGCTCGGTGAGAGATACTCTCACGCGAAATTAAAGTTATAATTAAATCAACAAATAATAAAAAATATATGAATTCCCTGTTGGGGAACAAATTAGGAGCGACTTTCCTGGAATTGCCAGGAATAGAGAAAAATAAATGTAAAATTAAACTGTTGTTGGTTTTAACTAACTAGCATGAATAAATATCATCGTCGAGCCCTTATCCCTGCGAGAACTTTTCCTTTCTTCCTCCGTCGATTTTCCTTCACTCGCCATGCACACTCACACACTCGCACGCTCGCACACCACAGCATACATAAACACACGCACTTTGACTATAAAAGGAACATCAAATGTTAAAAATAAATAAACTGAGAGAAACAAAAAGGAAATAATAGTAATAAAAATAAAACGTAATAGTAAAGAGTAAAAATAAACGAACTTAATGGAAAAATAAAATTAAATGAAATGGGTTGAAAACGATTATACCAAAGTCGCTTGTTGAATGTTCTTAGTTTTCCTGGGAGCACAGACGTAGCACCGGGCTGGACTCCTCGTCGGACTCGTAGAAATAGCGCTGCTTGGCGGTCAATCCCAGTTGGACTCGTCGTACGGCTTCGCTGACAAGACTTCCATCCCTGAGCAACCTTTGGAGAAGCTCGTAGGGATCCTCTTGGATGTCCTGCGGCGGTTTGCGCCTCAGCTTCCTGGTGCAATCGCATACTGTGTTGTCGCAGGAGCAGATGCGACCCGGCACCCTGTACGGAGATGCTCTGGACGACTTCCTGGACAAGTGGCTGCATGGTAGCGCCTTCATGGTGGAGGCAGATACACGAAGGTTCTCCTTGATCTCCAGCACGAGACCTTCGACATCCTTCGAGCTGATATTGAACTCGGGTCCCTTGATGGGGTTCATCGTTGTCGTGGTGTTGCTGCTTGGGGTGCGCATATTGGCTGAAGGCATCGCTAACATGAATGTTGCTTTTGTGAACACTTGCGCGCGAACGAAACACAAAATATAAACAATTGTCGGTTGGCGACCTCTAGTGTCCGGACCTGTTCTCGGATTATGTTGCTGTTTCTGCTACTGCCTCAGAACAACTGAGACTTGGCCAACTTCTATGGTATGGCGAGCCCAAGGCGCGGAGCCGGATACGTATGCGCGGTACGAGCAGAGATCGGCTGCCTTCGCGGGTTTAACTGTTGTTTGGGTGCTGGCTGGTCGCTTCGAATCCTCAACAAGCCACCATTACATTAAGCTAAACCTTTTCGATCGATGGTGCTTCTCCCTTTTACTAACCTTATAGCTGCAAATATGCTGCTGTCAAAACAACAACCAAAGCTTCAAGAAAGGCCACACTACCTGAAAACAACAACAACACATGTTACTACCTCCCATCAATCACATAACTTCAAACAGAATATTCTAATACGAAATGAACATACCTTATTTATTCTATCACGTTCTATCTACTTCTCAACAGCTTTCTCAACTTCAATGAATACACTATGAACTGTCACCACCTGTATTTTCCGTAAACAAAACAAGGACCTCAAGGTCACAACTACAGACTACCAAGACCGGCCGATAACAAAGGTAAACGCCAAGCGACAACTGGCAACTCACGTGACGTAAACCGTCGTTACAGTGCAGTCTGTTCTTAGGTGGGAGAAGAGTCAGAGCCAATAGCTGCACCGAGTGACGAAGAGGAAAAGATCATTCCATCTCAATCAATCTCCCATTCAATAGAATTCCATACTACTACAAACAAAAACAATAACAACGAGAAAGTTACTCACGACAAAGCTATCTGGGAATATACCGATAACACAACTTTATCAGCGCATTTGTTTGTATCTCCAATCAACTGCCACATGCTTCTTAAAATACGAACACAACAAAAACTTTAATTCAAAGTTCGATGAATCACAATCTCCCCCTTGTTTATACCAACAAAACCCTAGAATTTCATTTTATAAAATCAATAACTAATTTTATTCGCATTCTAATATTTGTAAATCATTAGTTACGTTAGTACTTAATTAAATTCTAAAAAACATATTATGACACAACAACTGTATACAAATGATCAGACTTTGCATCATCCAATTTTAAGTCTACATTTGCACAAATTAACTAAGAAAATGTGTTATCAACGCCATGACATAATAACCTTAGCACTCCTGCATATCAAAGTTATAATATTAACTTATTAATGTTATATAAAACATTAAAATTACATAATTCATTGAAAATAAATATTATATTCTAATTATTTGAATAAACTAAACACGTAGTGTTTTCCACATTTTTCTTAAAACCATTTAATCATAATAATGATTAATGTTATCTCTAAAACAATATAAATAATTTATATATTAACAATAATAATGATCTACAGTTATATCGTTGTCGTCATATGAAAAATGTATTTGGGTTAACCTATATTTATTTTGGAAAATACAAATACATTCTCTGAATCGACATAATATAAAGAAAATCTTTTTACAGCAGTTCCTATAAAATAAACGTGCTTTCTCTTAATAATTTTAAGGTCTAACCTTAAGCCCTAACACCTAGGTAGATAAACTATTGTTATATTCTAAGCTGTAAAGTTTCTACTATACCTTCTTAAAAGTCTTCCAACTAAATTTATTAAGGCTTACAGGCGGAGGTAGCTTTTTCCAAGAAGCTATAACTGAAAATCTTGATTTTCATGAAATATTAACTTATTACCAAAGTTGATATCAAATGTAGGCAATCAAATGTACACGTAGCATACAAAATATAGAACATAATTAACTTTAAGTTTATGGTAAAAATAAATTTTTTATTAAAATTTTACCTAAGAAATAAATATAAAAATCAACTATTTTGAAATTTCAACTGATAAATGGGGAATTAAAAAAAGCAAAAATGAATTTCATTGATAAAGCAATACAAATATTTATTTTGATGGTAAAACTAATGATTTCTTTGAAAATACAAACAAAGTATGCTTTTAAAAGCGCACAAATTTAATTTTCTAAACATTAATTTACGTTTTAGAAATAGGAAGACTTTTTTTTATAAATACACATGTAAAAATAAGATATAGAACTAATTTGGCAATTTTTCTTGGCGTGAAATAATTAATCTTAGCTAAGAATAATATTTTCAGGATTTTTGGTCGATGAATTCACTTTCATAAATAGATGATTAACCCTATTGTTAATATTTATGCCAATGAAATTGGTCACTATTGATATAAAGATTTCTTTGTTTGTTTTTCAGGAGCGAGTCAAGGAAAACTGATTGATTTGTAACTGAAAGGATAAAAAGTTAACTCGTACTGTTTAACAATATTTATTGCTATAGAGTGAACACAACAATCACACCGTGATTTATACAAACAATTAGTCTCTCGCATAAATAATTTATTATACAGTCCATAGATTCAAACATTGCTTCTTAATCACATTTGTTATGTTTACTAATCAAATTAACCCAATATATATTTATATATTAATTTGTTCGCTGGTTTTACTAAAAATTAATTATTAAGTTACAACACATGAGTATATCTTCAATAATAATAATAATATAATGTTGTTCAGGTTTACTTAGTAATCTATCTCTACAAGTCACTTGGAGTTTTGATTAAATGTTTCATAAATTATATAATATATGTACACATAAAATTTTATGGAAACAGCATAGAAAAAAATGCAAATTGTAAGAATACAATTGACATATATCATAATATTTGTTATCCTGGATATAAATTCAAAAACTCCAAGTAACACTGGCCTACATTGGATTTAGCGCCCAACATTATATTATTATTATAATTATTATTGAATACTAATAACCTTCATTGCGTAAAGCAATTATGCAAATAGCTATCAAAATTACTATTAATCAGTATCATTAACAAACACTACAATATTATTCGGTAATTACAGCACCATTTTTGATAATATTTATATAACTGCATTTGATTGATCGCTTATGACGGACGAGAACAGAATAAAAAGTACCAAATGATATGAGGACTAGCGAAAAAGGTTATATAATAAATGTTAATTTGCGAACGATTGCATATTGTGATTGTTAATATTCTTGCTATAAATTTGTTTAGTTTTATTGTTGCTGTATTTAACTTAAGTGATTGGCGTTAAGTTTGATATGTTCCATGCAGGTCTCCCGAAAATTAATTGTCAAACGTAGTCCAGAGGACCCCACACAAAAAGGACGATACAATGTTTTTGTTTTTAATAGTAAGTAAAGTAAGGTTACATAACACGTATCAACTTAAAATCCGTTTGCTATGAAAATTAATCGAAAATGTTGTGATACTAAACTTGTGTTTATATGTATATAGATATATCTGTACAGAATATAGAGCATTATGGCAGTGTAGATTTTACACAATTCCTCCCTTATTGTAGATTTACCTTTACTCCTTATTAAGTAATTTAAAATATTCCGCTTCACTTGAGCCCTCCACAGAAGCTGTACATAATCTAATATCCATTATATATATATAACATATTTACACTATTTCATAAAAATTTGTACATATTTTAAAAACCTTCGGTACATCGTTAAGTCATCTATATAACAGTAGAAAAAAACAATATTTGTCAAGTAGAGGATATAATAGTTGTTTAATATATGTATGTACATTATGTAACCCATGTTTGCGCGTACGTATATGTTTATAAGTGTTATTGTGTATATTTATTAACTAAATAAAATTAAGAACGAAATAACGTTTATATTAATCAATCCCAAAAAAAAATTGCTTAAAAAAACAATTAGCTTAAAGTACATGAAGCGTTATGGTGTAAATAGTGTAAAAATCTTGCCAAAAAAAAATAATTAAGAGAAATAATAAAAATAAAATCAAAACAGTCTCAAAATAAAATAACAAAACGAAAAATAAAATAAAATAATAATTAGTTTAAAAAAATTGGTTTAAAAAATAAACTAAAAATTAGTTTAAAAATAAACAAAAAATTAGTTTAAAAATAAACAAAAATTAGTTTAAAAATAAACAAAAATTAGTTTAAAAAATAAACAAAAATTAGTTTAAAAAATAAACAAAAAATTAGTTTAAAAAATAAACAAAAAATTAGTTTAAAAAATAAAATAAAAATTAGTTTAAAAAATAATATGTCAAAAGAAGTACTCGAAAAAAACCAGCCGAATTCTACATTTAGCATTAACAATAGGATCAGTCTTTAGAATTGTTGTGGAAGTGTCTCTATCATCGAAGAATTAAACAAAAACAAATTAATTATAATTACAAAAAAAACGTAGACAACCAATCGAATCTACATCGTCGACACTTCATTTCTCTCTATTTGTTTCTGTTCTTTATCATCCATTACTTCGTGCGTGTTTCTTTTTTTATTTTGTTATCATACACATTTTCTCCCCCGTTAAATTTCCCTTATTTTTCAACCTCTGCTTGTTTTTCCTTTGTTACCTCGCTAAGATTAAATTTATTCGAGCGTCCAATTCTAATTCTATTCTTACTCTGACCTAATCATGGCTTAAATTTCACTAAGGGTATGTTCTTCGACGTCAGGCATTTGTCGCACACCCATTCCGCGTAGACTTCAGCTGTAAGAAGCTGAAACGCGGCTTCTGTTAAACCGGTGCAACCCCTGAAACAGAAAGCAAATATTTTAGAGGTCATTGCACCACCTGTGGAATCGTATACGGTCGTACCTATGGAACCAGAAATTGCAGCCGCTCTCGCACAATATGGCCTGGTCGTTGTCGTGCACTTCTTTATGGCAGACGCCGCATGGGTATATTGGCGGCGCGTTAGGATTTTGTGAATTAAACACCTAAAATATAGATAGTTTTATAAGGTTTCTAAAGCATCTATGTTGTTACTACCATTGATTGATCTGCAGGGTACACTTTGCCTGCACTCACAGGCAAAGGTTTTTGATAAAGAGGCATCATAAAATTGTTATTCATTGGCCCTAAAAGCAACATTGAATTTGGGTTAAATGCAAGCGACTAACTGAAAAGTGATAATATACAATTTCACGTTAACCCTTCAGATAGAGATATTATGCACGTGACAATACAGGAATTCTATTTACTACAAGCAGACAAAAAACAATTGGAACATTTCGTTAGCACAAATCCCAATTGTAAATACATTTTTTTTAATTATTTCTTGCTTGAAAATTAAATATTTACTGTTTGTTTATATAAATAATAGCTGATTCGAAAACAATACTTCAATAAGACGCATCCTTCTACGCTTTAATTATTGAATTAATTTTAATCAATTTCACGACATAATTAATTTAAACTTAATTTGTGAATTGAAATATGCATAATATCAAAGTGCCGTGAAAATCGTAGACATATGCATATCTAAATTTATAAGGAAAACTCTTAAAAAAATTAAATAAAAACTCCCTTCAATTTTAATATAAAACCTTTAAAGGGTGTTTTAAGATAATAAATTAAATCAAAATGTCAGCTTAAAGCAATAAAATTTGCATATTAGCAAGTTTAGTTAATTACATTATTATGAAAAATTGCATTTTGCAATAAAAATATGTTGAATTTACTGAAAAAAAAAGTGACAAACCTTCTTTAATTAATTCGTAAATTAATAGTAAAATATATAATATCTAATCAAATAATTTCAAATTAAGTTTTAGTAAAATTAAATATTTATGTTTTTGATTATTAGTTTTTTTTTTTTACAAATATCACAGTTTGCACGTTTTTCTCGAAATAAATTTAAAAGTATAAAAAATGCATATCAAACCTGACTCTATAGAGATCTTAAAGTTCGAGTAAAGTGCTTCAAACAAACTGAATTCGTTGCGACTGTAGAAGATGTCCGATGTTCAACATTCGGAAAAATCCGTTATTATCATAAATTAGAACTTTTGATTAATGAAAATGAATTGAATGAAGCTCTTTTTCGTACGTTTCTCTCGATATTCATCAATATGAATGTGCAATAGTAAGCTGAAGTTATAGGCGTTAAATAGCGTGTTGTTAGTTACTAATATAAAATAATAGTTACTAATGATGGTAAGTTCCGACGGTAGCAAATGATCTACTCTTAGTAGGCCACTGCGATTGTGAATATCAACCATCATGTGTGTCGCGGGGGAAACAAAGTTGAGAAGCACTGCATTAAATATTATTATTATTCATTACATAAATCATACAATCTTCTCAAGATACGAGCCTTCGCTTAGAATTGCGAGACTAATAGAATTTCAAAAACAATATTAACAGGTTCTGATTATAGAATTCTCCATAGACAAAAAATGAAACAAATATATATACTAGGAATGACTGAATTAATACTACAATGGTGAGATTTTTGACTGAGTCTTGAATTCTATACTGAAGGGTTTTTGATTAGTAGATATAATCACCTGAATTCATATTACATTGTGGTCCACCCATAGGACTGTTCATGTTATTTCCCATTCCATTGATTGGACCGTTCATAGGCGAGGACATACCATTCATGGGCCCAGGTCCGTTCATAGGGCTGTTCATAGGACCTAGAGGTCCACCATTATTCATTGGGCCCATAGGACTAATCATAGGCCCATTAATGGGTCCATTGCCTTGCATTGGGCCCGGCATTGGCGACGGTCCCATATTGTTAATTGGGCTTTGTATTGGGCCTAGAGAATAGAATAATGTTAGTACAATTGGAAAAATTATATATTACTCACCATGAATACCTGGAATAGGACCATGCATGGGTCCGTTTGGACTAGGAATCATATGTGGTCCCATAGGGTTGCCCATTGGAGGGCCATTCATTTGAGGCCCATTCATGGGTGGACCGTTCATCCGAGGTCCATTCATCATCATGCCTGGATGATTATGATGTTGTGCCATTGATGACAAAGGCGGACCACCTGAAACAATTACTCAAATCAATTCTGCTGCATATCAAATAATACAGTCATTTATGGTGAGTGTCTGTTATCAAGTCAATAACAATAACACTTCCCACCATAAACTACTTAATAGTGATCAATTTACAGGCTAGAGCTCAGTTGGATAGTTATAGTTGAGCAGTGAACACTGAATGGTGAGTTATTAATTTAATAAAATCTGTGTGCCTTGTCTAATTGTTTACTCAGATTTTAAAGTATAATTAAGTTAAATGTATATTTACCCATTGGCCTGTTGCAAATGTTCATACCCATTGGCATGTTGGAACTCATACCCATGGGATTTGGGTTCCTAATCATGGCCATGTTCATGCTGGGGCAATCATCAAAAGGGTTGGAGGCAACAATAGTGTCCCCGAATCCTGATATTGGTGGTGCATACAAGTCCTGCACATTTGGGGTTGGTGGTATCGTTGGGGTCTGTCCATTTTTTCGCCTCTTCTTTGGGTTAGAGACTCCACTGGACAGCTCTGTACCCAGGTTTGGTACATTTACCCGAAATGGTGATAAATGACTCATGTCTATGATTTCACACACACACAGCCACTAGATGGGAACATTTTCAGTTCAGTTATCTTTTCCTTATCCCACACAACTTCTCACGGATTCCCGTGGTGTAAAACTTTCGGTGGTTGATGGTACAGAAGGGATGGAAGGAAAATGCAGAAAAAAGAAGTGGATGGGCGCTGGCCTAGATCTGTGGGCCGTTCGGATTGCCGCCTACCTTGTCTCACTATTATAAATAAGCTTTCGGAGCCATTTCCAACATTGCCTTCGATGTGATAAACATCATAATAAACAATGGCAGATAAATACCGGTCTGAATTTGGCTGCAATATCGTGCCCGCTCTCACCTATCGGGTCGACCATATTTCTTTTTTTATCCTCCTTCTTCTTCTTCTTTTCCGCTACTCGCAGGATCTTTTATTCGATCCGTTCTTCTCTCTCTCTCTCTCACCCACTTACTGTTAGCCCTCGACTTTTCGAAATACCCAAGCCGGCAATTTTCAAAAACCAAATACCCGTGTAGAAGGTCGACGGACGCGACCCGAATGGCCGCAGCAACAACGAAACATCGGCAACATGCGAAACACGTCCTGACGAGAAAGGCCCGTTACATCATAATCTATATCTACTCTGATCAATACCTCGAATTTACAAAATTAACAAAAACTTAATTCAAAATTATTCAGATACTCCTCAACGTTGGCATTACGATAAATTCATTTTCAGAAACTACGCATAATTTTAAAAATAACTTTGTTTAGTTTTCAGAATGACTAGGCTTTGTAACGTGTTAAAAAAAACTTGCATAAAGTTTATTATTTTCCTTACATTGGTATCTTGGGTATGCAATTTATTTTGCACGACGCAGTTTCGTTTATATAACTTGTGTACAAAAAGTGTGTAAAAATTTATACAATGTTTAAATAAGGCAATAATGTTTATATAACACACATATTAATATTTGTTAATTAAAAATGTTAATAAGTCTAAAGACTTCATTTCGTTTACTATTTTTATTAAAATTATAAAAGAACATAATCAAGTTATTTATTGTTGTTTTTTGTACTTAAGTTGTTTGACAAATATTTGCAACATTATTGTTAATTATGAATCATCAAGATTTCATAACTATTTCATAATAAAAAACATCAATACAAACTAATAAAATCTAGTTTTTCAGGATTGTTGTTATCTGCTTATTGAATAAACAACGTTGAATTGGTTAGATAAACTAAATAATAAGTTAATGACGTTGCTGTTTATTTCAAATTATTTATTGTGTTGCCTAATAGACACGTGTCATAACTAACTTTCAAATTTGACGTTTAAAACATTTTATTTAAAGTTTACTTTAAGACAGTTTTAGTAAATTTACTAACTCCATTTTGAAGTTAGTAAAGAATTAACAACAAAAGGAATGTAACAAAAAAGGCGAAATTGTTTTTCTATGATAAATTTTCGTACGTCGCAAGATGAGAAATGATTAGTAAGTTAAGGGAAATAATTAGGGCCGGGATTTGATCGCAAAGAGGGGTGAATATTTAAATTAATATAGTTATAGATATTGGAATTATCTTCAGGGTAGACAGGAACTGAACGAAACTGTAGCGCGGGAAATTTAAAATTGGCGTTGCGATGGCTGTAGTTGGTTGAAAAAGAAGGGCGGAGGGTGACAGCACTGGCGCCCTCCATGCGAACGTAGATCTTTCATCCTTTCGGCCCTTTTGACATCGAGCGGCGATTTCATAAACTTCCATTAACTACGATTGCTGATTTGACTTGCGCGAGCGAGAGGAGCCGATTTCCGGTCTCCCCCCATCTTCGTCCTTCGCACGCGCATTGATGTATTTGTACCGTTCCATGGTTAGTTTGGTGTCCGTTCGTTTGCGAATTCTTTTGCTTGGTTAAGGTTTTCACACGGGTTAAGGATTTTCGGAGTTCACAGGATAAATCAAGCGAAATGAAAATGGAGTGGGCGCCGCAACAGGAAGATCTTCGCGAGATATTGACGCTATTAAAGGAATCACAATCACCGGTCACGGAGACGCAAAGAGTAGTCCAGCAAGTATCCTTTTTTTTCGTCTGTGGGTAAATATAATGATGTTTGTGGGAACCACCAAATATGAGAGTCTCTCTCTCGGTACCAAAAAAACAGGACCTCCGAAGCCGCCAAAATTGAATGTTTACAAATGCATTTCTAATTTTGCTTTCTTACAAACATACCAAAATATCACAAAAATCATTACATTTAAATGTAACTTAACTTATTACTTTATTTCCTATTTTCTTCTCGTATTTTCCTTAATGCAACTTTAGAAATTAGAACAGTTGAATAAATATCCTGATTTTAACAACTATCTGATGTTTGTGCTTACGAAAATGATCCAAGAAGATGAGCCAACTCGATCCCTCAGTGGTTTAATATTGAAAAATAATGTTAAAACACATTACAGCAATTTGGTGCCTAATGTTATTCACTTTATTAAACAAGAGTGTTTGCAAGCTGTAGGAGACCCATCCCCGCTGATCAGAGCCACTGTTGGTATACTTATAACAACAATAGCCAGCAAAGGGGAATTGGTCACATGGCCTGAGTTGCTGCCAGCGCTGTGCAACATGCTTGATTCACAGGACTACAATGTGTGTGAAGGAGCCTTTGGTGCCTTGCAGAAGATTTGTGAAGATTCGGCAGAGACCCTTGATGCAGATGTGAACAGCAGACCACTAAATATATTAATTCCCAAGTTTCTACACTTTTTTAGTCATTCTAGTTCTAAAATTCGATCTTATGCAATTGGTTGTGTTAATCAATTCATTATTCAAAGGTCTCAGGCACTTATGATTCATATTGATTCATTTTTAACAGTAAGTTTTTATTATGCACTATTCGTTTTATATTTGCTTACACTAATATTGTTTTAGAATCTATTCCTTGTTGCCACTGATGATGATCCAGAAGTGAGGAAAAATGTTTGTCGTGCATTGGTTATGCTTCTAGAAGTTAGAATGGACAGATTAGTTCCTAATATGAGTGAAATAATAGAATATATGCTCTTGAGGACCCAAGACCATGATGATGGTGTAGCATTGGAAGCATGCGAGTTCTGGCTTTCATTAGCAGAACAACCAATATGTAGAGATGTACTTCATGGCCATTTAAACAGATTAGTGCCAATACTTGTGAAAGGAATGAAATATTCAGAAATAGATATTATATTACTTAAGGTATGTATAATTTAAATATATATTCAGTAAATAAATATTGCATAACCAATCCTTGTTTATGGTTATTCAAGTGTAAAGATAATTTATTGATCAAAGTACAGTCAACAATATGTATTATAATCAGATAACTGCATTAAATTTTTATTAATGAATCAATAAGTTAAAAATTTACTAATCAGGCATATTGATTAATTGTTTGGAGATAATGAATTGAATAAACATTATTGATTTTTTTTACTTGTAGGGTGACGTTGAAGAGGACGAGAGTGTTCCTGACAAAGAAGAAGACATAAGACCTAGGTTCCATAAATCAAAGACACACACGATAAAAGCAACGAATTGTAATAGCGGAACAGAGAATGGTATGGACCAAAGTGAGGAAGAGGATGATGAATTCTTTGATGGAGATGATGAAGGATCATTGTCGGATTGGAATTTGAGGAAATGCAGTGCTGCTGCTTTAGATGTATTGGCAAATGTATTTAAGGAAGATCTATTACCGATCTTGATTCCCATTCTGAAAGAAACCCTCTTTCATTCGGAATGGGACATCAAGGAGTCTGGTATCCTTGCATTAGGTGCAATTGCAGAGGGATGCATGAGCGGAATGTTGAACCATCTGCCAGAGTTAATACCCTATTTGATAAATAGCTTAAACGATAGGAAAGCACTTGTTAGAGCAATCACATGCTGGACCCTATCGAGGTATTCTCATTGGGTTGTAACGCAACCGCACGATTCTTATTTGAAACCTTTAATGACTGAACTTCTAAAAAGAATTTTGGATGGTAATAAGAGAGTACAAGAAGCAGCATGCTCTGCATTTGCTACGTTGGAAGAAGAAGCCTGTACTGAGCTTGTACCATATTTAGGTTTTATATTGGAAACCTTAGTCTTCGCTTTCACTAAATATCAACACAAAAATCTGCTTATTTTGTACGATGCTATTGGAACTTTAGCTGACTCCGTAGGTCATCATCTAAATAAACCAGATTTTATAAATTTATTGATGCCGCCGTTGATACATAAGTGGAACATCTTAAAAGACGAAGACAAGGATCTCTTTCCTCTACTAGAGTGCTTATCTAGTGTAGCTACAGCCTTACAATCAGGTTTCTTACCATATTGCGAACCAGTATACAGAAGATGTGTCTCGCTAGTACAACAAACTCTCTACCAACATATGGCCAATCAACAAAATCCAGATTCTTTTGACGCTCCCGACAAAGACTTTATGATTGTTGCTTTAGATTTGCTGTCCGGCTTAGCCGAGGGTCTAAATGGACACATTGAGAAATTAGTTGTTAATAGCAATATTATGGAGTTGTTGCACCATTGCATGCAAGATCCCATGGCAGAAGTTAGGCAATCGTCATTCGCACTATTGGGTGATTTAACCAAAGCCTGTTTCCAGCACGTTAAACCTTGCATATCAGATTTTCTGCCAATCTTAGGTCAGAACCTTAACCCAGAATACATTTCTGTCTGCAATAACGCCACATGGGCTATTGGCGAAATTAGTATCAAATTAGGTAACATTTCATAAAATACACTTTTACATTTCTAAATTAATACCTAAACATTTTTCAGGTGCAGAGACAAGGCCATATATACAATTAGTTTTAGGACAGCTTATCGATATTATCAATAGACAAAACACACCAAAAACACTATTGGAAAATACGGGTATGTGAATTTTGCGTTACTATTTTATATACTTGCATGCTTACTCTTTACTCAATATAAAAATAAGGTGACATTTAAAGTAAGTATGAAAGCCAATTTATTACTAAATGTTTGATAATAATTGATAAGCTTAATTTTCGTTGATTTCGTTGAAATGATTTTTACAATTTATTTTAATCAGTGTGTAACGTTGTTTTCTTTTCCAACTTTAGTGATTTACATCTGTGGTTTAGGTGTGATGTGCTTTTTATAATTTTCAGTTTAGTATTAACCGTAATTATTATTTTTCTCTTTTTGATTATTTATTGCAGCTCGACCTGGAATTGTTTCAATGTAAATCTATGTTTTAGTGCACGGGTTTGTGATACATACTTTCATATGCATATTCTATCAATGGATACAGTGTTATTTACCACAGTTTATTTGTTTATTATTCTAATTCTTATTTATTTATTTTTAATCCCGTTTAATCCACTAGCTTAGCTGAAGCAAATGCAAAACTGTATAACAAAACAAAAAAATAATAACCATACCTAAAAGATAAAGAAAATAAGCGAAATTATACAATTCTGGGCAAAGGCGATACAAGGGAACAGATTAGGTTTCCCATCTCATTCAAACTAATTTATTGGCTTTAGTTTTATATTAAGTAGTTTAATTTTGAAGATCACTAAGAGAGAGTATTTATTTTTTAATTCTATTAATTTTTATTAAGGGCTAACGTTTTAGTTATTATTTTTGGGGCGGATTCCAAGGAAGAAGACGTTCAGCCCTTGGGGGTTTTTTTACATCGAGTTTTTACCTTCATTTTCTTTTTTTTTTAAATTATTTCTTCAAAGATGAAAAAAGAGTGTCATGATTTGTTTGTAATTGAGTTGGGTTTTTTTGTTTGTTTTTGTTCTCGGTGGTTCACTATAGCCATAACAATCGGTCGCCTTGGTTTTGTCTGCCCACATGATGTCGCGCCTGTGTTACATCAGTTTGTCCGCCAGTGGTGTGTAAAATCCTCTATTTTTATTCTAATTTATTATTATTTTAATTTAAGTTATTTTAAGTTAATCCATATATAATTTGATTTGAGTTTTATTCACGTTCGCTCTGAGGAAGTGCCTTGATTTCGTTTTTCGTTTGGTTTTACTTCTTTAGTTCACTTTTGATTTTAGCCAAATTCTGTTGCTTCCTCCTTTACATATATATATATCTGTTCGAATTCGTGCTAGATTTATTGCCAGTTCAAAAGACAATAGCCATCTTCAATCGCAATCAAAATATAAAGAGAAAACAGAATTACAGACAAAATATACTACTTGTATATCTATCTATACATACACCTGTTAACAGAACGGAGATTGCTATTTCGAAATTGTGCATCAGAATGAAACCGGTACTCAATTATATATTGGAATAATAATGCAAATACATTACGCAACGCGATACCTGCGAGGGACGCATTCTAAAAAAATAGATTTACAGGTGCACGTCGTTGAGGAACATTCGGGACAATGAAGAGAAAGATAGTGCTTTTCGGGGGATGTGTCAGATGATCACCGTTAATCCAGGCGGTGTTGTACCAGATTTTATTTTCTTCTGCGATGCTGTCGCATCCTGGATTACACCTAAAGAAGACCTCAAAGATGTTTTTATAAAGGTAAACTATTATAATTTTATTTATATTATATTCAAATAATTATGTTATCAAAACAAACATAATTCTATAAACCAGCGATGGACATACTATTTATTATTAAACGCAACAAAAACTGCGATGAATGAAGCTGTAAATACCACATCAAACTCTATTTATAATTAAATACTCGTGACGCGTAAAAAAAACAATAGAAGAACCAATGAATGAAGTCGCATCTGGCCCGCGGGCCACAGTTTGCCCATCACTGATATATAAACAAGTTGAAACAAGATTATTATAATTCAATTTTACTTACGTGTTTGGATTATCACCTTGAATTGAAAATGTTAACTTCTATTTATGTTTAAATACTTATAACCAATAAAAAGCTTTTACCTGATAGAAGGCTACGATGAATGAAGCTGCATCTGGCCCGCGGGCCATAATTTGCCCATCACTGATATAAACAATTTGAAACAAGATTATTATAATTAAATGTTATTAACGTGTATGGATTATGACATTGAATTGAAAATATCAAACTGATTTTTAATTATTATTAAATTTACATATGTTTTGCATTATATAAGCAGTTAGTTAGATAGACGTGATAATTAATCCAATTTGATGTATATTTTTTTTTGTTATTAGATATTACACGGGTTCAAATCGCAAGTAGGCGAAGATAATTGGAAGAGATTCAGTGACCAATTTCCTCCACAATTAAGTGAAAGGTTGTCCTCACTGTACGGGCTTTGAATCCTGCGAAGGGTGAGTCATTCCTACCTAAAACCAGCGCCTTTGTCCCTCCGCAAAAGAACATCCGTTAAATTTATATACATTTCAGGATTTAGGGGAATTGTAACACGTAATATTCCAGGGTGGGAAATCTAGAGTGGCTCTAATCATATGATTTCATTATATTTCAATACCATCATGTAATGTGAGTTTAAGGGTGGGTAAAAACAAACTAAAAAAAAAGTAAACATACATTTTTATACGTACAGACCTATACTCTTAAAACAGCAAATGTACATCAAACTTAACTTTTCGAGAAGTGCGGGGCTGACTATTTGATTACAAGGGTACAATTATTATAGTAGGGGAAAACATTCGACAACAAAAAAAAAATAATAAAGAAGACTGAGTATAGGTTAAAAAGTAATATTTTATAAAAAAAAGGGGACGAGAAAATAATTTACAAAAAAATGGGTTTTCAAATAAATAGAAGAACAAGATGAAGGCCGCCTGCGGTGCAAGAATTATATTTTAATTTAATTTTTCGTGAGTACAAATTCAACACACCAAAACCGATCTAGAAACGAACGATTAACATATTATTTTTATTCAGTAGAGTTGAAACAGTTCATATATTTTTTTTCTTTATATATGCTTAATTAGAATTTCATTTTTTTTAAAGATTTATTTTGTTAGACTGTTCATTTTAGTAGACTAACAAAAAAAAACACGCGGAAGTAACTAGTTGCTAGTTACTTGAGTTCTTTCCTCGGCCGGAAGGATCTCGACAAAAGACAAACAAGACAGATGTAAAATCAGTCAAAGAGAGAAAGATACATGTTGAAGGTGAAGTAAACACAAACACCAAACAAATACCAATCCTACCTTATGAAGAGGACTTCTGAACCCTCCCCGCCCCAAAACCTAGTCCTTAAACCCATTATTCCTGCGACAACGCTCCTTGATGTAATCACAGTGGCCTAACTTGTGTGTGCGTGTGAATGTGTTTAGCTAATATTTCATTATGTGATAAAACTTTTTAAACGTTTTTGTGATACTGTAAAGTGAAGAAACAAACAAAAGTAAGAAAACGAAGACTTTAATCCAAAAAAAGAGAAAGATTTAACAAAACAAGTAATAATACGCAAATGAACCTTAGATATTTTTTTTTACTAGTGTATTAAATGATATAATTAATTGATATAGACAATTAAGAACTAATGACCTTTGAGTGAGATTTCTTCTTCGGTTTATTTTTAATAATAATAATATTTTTTTAAAAATTAAATTAGCCCTTTACATGATTCAAAATACAAAATGTTCAATCACGATTAGTAGTTTAGAGAGTGAAAGTGAAAAAAAAATCCATAGTAATATCATTTACCTATAATTTATTTTTTTATGTATATATTTATATATATATATATTATTATTTTTTCGTGGATGCTTGGACTGCTGCAGTATATATAAATATAATACTATTTTTTTGTTTGCATGTTTTGTTATGTGATTGAATATTTTAATTACTGTTGTTAGATGTTTAAACATATTTTTCTACTAGATGCAATACTAATTCATATAATGTTTCCAACTTATATTTTTTTAATTTTCTTTCTTTTTGTTGTAATATTACCGGTTTACGTGTGAATGTCTTGAGTTAATTTCCATACCGTTTTGCTTATAACGTGATTTCTCGCATATCGACTTCGTTTTTATTTGTAATTTCTCGTTTAATTTTCGTGTTTCCTTATTATTTTTTATTGCAAAGAAAAGATAAATAAGATGAAAGATAGAGAAAAAGAAGTAACAAATCATCGGTGCAGAAGTCTTCAATTTCCTTCTACACTCCAAAATCCATTCCTTTATTGCGATACGCTCGCATTCCTTTCTTATATTAATAATTAATATCGTATATACATATATATATATATATTTATAAAATATATTTTTTATTTATTCGCGTTTTACGATTTATTACACATTGGATATATTTTCGATTTTCTGATACATATCATGGCTGTCACTTGTGCCCTCGCCTGCACGCACAATACCTTCATACTAATTATGTAAGCCATTGCATGATCGTATTCCTCATAGTACGATTGCAAGTGAAGGCAGCCATGATTTTGGACCTTTTTTTATTCATAAATTAGTTCCTGGTGAGACCTGGCTTAAAATAAACATAGTTCTTGTGTTTATTAATTACTACTATCTTTATTTTTTTTGTTTTTTTTATTTGTAAAATGTATAATATTTAATTTAGACACATTTATTGTATTCGTATTATTCATTTTGACTCTCATTTTAATGTGATTATTGTATATGCCAGAATATTGAAGAAAGTGGAAATAAATAAACAAAAGGAAAGAAGAATGATCGGGCAACGCGCAACTATTCGAAACAAATTTACGAAAGTGATGTACTTAAGGCTAAACAGTTAAAGTTATTGTGTTGTGTTGTATCATTTCTTCTGCTTGTCTCTTAATGCACGAATGGAGGTGAGACGATTTCTCTGGTTTTCACGTGATAAGTGGAATTGTGACGGAGCTTTTACAAATAAGCCAATTAATTTCTCGTTCACATGAAAAGTTTTGTTTATTACATCATCAATTTTCTCCCCAGTTTATGTATTTTTTTTTGTAAACCATTGTAATTTGAGAAATTGTTCCAGATGTCATTATGAAACGAGTTTTGTTAACAAAAAAAGAAACAAGTATTATAATATTATTATTTCAGATCATATTTCTTTTATTTATTAACAAATTAACCTTTCTTTATCCAAAACTTTCCTTATTTTAATGGTAAATATTTTTTATAAATATTGTATTATTATTTTTTTTTCTAATAAAGGTGCCATATCGAAACAAGTTTGTAGCGTAATCAATATTTCTCTGAAACTTAGAAACCTATAATATCTATAAATAAATCATTAAGTTTATACCTTTCTCTTCTTAATTATACTTATATCAAGCCAACAGTGAATTAACTCCAATCTTGAATAATAAGTACATTTGTTTGGTGAGACCTTTGAAAACTTAAGGTTTTGAAAACCTTAACACTTAAGTATCATTATTTAAAACGTTTGCAAATACATCCTGTAAAAAAAGCAAATTATTTTTAAATTTAAATATGAATACTTTTCAAGAGATTTATTAGAAAAGATTTAAGTTAATTGATAAATTAATAGTTATTTATTTCATTGGATTTGCTACTTCCCTCTTGGAAGATATATAGTTAGAGTATACATTTTGTAAATTTGATATAAAAGAATATTGTGTTAAAATAAAATTCTATGAGTGTTGCATAATTTTTATCGTGCGTTGCTGCGCCATCTTTTGTCAGATAGTTATATTAGATTTGGCCAGCAACAGTTATGGGATTCCCCTTGTTTATCATCTTAGAAATACAGCCACTTTGAGTAACTTATTAAGGAGTGTACTTAAGTGATTTTTTATGTTTTTAACCCTTCTAGGACAGCGTGGAAAATATTTTTGGCACTGGCGTTTGCAACTAATTGTATAGAATAGCATAGCTAAAATGATAAGCGTTTGTGTTGAAATGTAAAATACATAGCACGTCCTGGAAACGTCCTTTGAAATTGAAGAAAATCATTAAGAGTATGCATATTTTACATAATGCATTGCAGCGCCATCTTTTGCAAGATCAAGTTATTAGATATATTGTAGTAATGCAGTTGGCAACCTGTTGCTAGGGGATTCCCCCGTGGCCTCCATCTTAGAATTTCAGCAACAGCAAACATTATTTGTGAGTGTAATTAAGTAAATTCTGTTGCTTTTAACCTTTCTAGGACAACGCGGAAATCATTTTCGACTCTAACCTTTGCAACTAATCGTATTAGAATGGTCTACTTAAAGTACGCGTTTACGATAAACGTTTCTGTTGATATATTACAATACGTGGCTCGTCCTAGAAAGGTTAAAGTACAAAAGTGATACAAACATCCTGCTTCCCATACCATAATTGTTGTAAATTAGTTTAATTGCTTAAAATCCCAAGAAGGCTGCATCAACTCCATAGGAACCGTAACAGATTATCTTCAAATCTGCAACAAACCACTTGATATTATAATCGACAGAAGGGTATGTGTTACAAATTTGTATAAATCATACATGCAAGTCTCTAAGAGGACTGCACAAAAAAATTGTTACTATATTCTGAGTGGTGGTTTAATGGTAAAGATGCAAGAATTGTTCTGCTTCGTGAACTATTTTTTTGTTACAATATTATAAGCATAGACATTTAATAACATATATTCAACGATCAAAAATGTATCTTCTAAAGAATTAATTTAGGATTGATCCTAGATTTTGAGTACTATATTCAGTTGAATTATGAATCGAAGAAGTGTTGGAGATGCTGATAATCGGTTTTCAATATTTTGCATTAAAGGTAGCTCATATCACTATTAAATAGTTTAATGGTAAAGTTGCAAAAGTACTTCTAGTTAGTGAGCTGCTTTTCCATGCAAGCATAGTTAATACATTATGTGAATCCAATTAGATTTTCAACAAAATCATCATGAGTATACATATATTACATAATGCGTTGTTACGCCATCTTTTGCAGCTATTGGATATTTTGTAGTAATGTAGTTGGCCACCAGTTGCTCGTGCAATTTCCTTTGTTTCAATCAATATTTTATACTAAATGTTGCTCGTATACAATTTCAATAACATATAGATGCAAGAGTAATTCTTCTTTGCAAACTGTTTTTCCGTGCAGAGTAGTTGGAAATTGAATCGTCCTGAATTTAATGTCTTCTAACGTGCTTAATGAGCTTTGCCACTTGTTGCTAGGGGATTCCCCCCCCTGGCAACCATCTTGGAAATTCAGCAGCAGTTGATAACATTTGTGAGTGCATTTAAGTGAATTCTTGTATGTTTAACCCATCTACGATAGCTCAGAAAACATTTTTGACCCTAGTGTTTTCTACTAATTGTATTAGAATGGGGCAGTTGAAGTACGTTTATGATAAACGTCTATTGAAATATACAAATACGTGATACATTCTGGATGGGTTAAGCTTACAAAAGTAAATTAAATATCTTGCACAAATGGTATATTGTGGAAAAACAGCTTCCCATACCATAATTGTTGCAAATTAATTTAATTGATTAAAATCCTAAGAAGACTGCATCAACTCCATAAGAACTGTAACTGATTATCTTCAAATCTGCTACGAACTACTTGATATTATAATCGACAGAAGGGTATGTGTTACAAATTTGTTTAAATCATACATGCGAGTCTATGAGGACTGCATGATAAAAATTGTTACAATATTCTGAGTCGTGGCTCGTATATGTTTTAAATAGTTTAATGGTAGAGATGCAAGTTCTACTTTGCGAACTATTTTTTGTTACAATATTATAAGCATAAACATTTAATAGCATATATTCAAAAATCAAAAATGTATCTTCTAAAGAATTAATTTAGGATTGATCCTAGATTTTGAGTACTATATTCAGTTGAATTATGAATCGAAGAAGTGTTGGAGATGCTGATAATCGGTTTTCAATATTTTGCATTAAAGGTAGCTCATATCACTATTAAATAGTTTAATGGTAAAGTTGCAAAAGTACTTCTAGTTAGTGAGCTGCTTTTCCATGCAAGAATAGTTAATACATTATGTGAATGCAATTAGATTTTCAACAAAATCATCATGATTATACATATATTACATAATGCGTTGTTACGCCATCTTTTGCAGCTATTAGATATTTTGTAGTAATGTAGTTGGCCACCAGTTGCTCGTGCAATTTCCTTTGTTTCAATCAATATTTTATACTAAATGTTGCTCGTATACAATTTCAATAACATATAGATGCAAGAGTAATTCTTCTTTGCAAACTATTTTTCCGTGCAGAGTAGTTGGAAATTGAATCGTCCTGAATTTAATGTCTTCTAACGTGCTTAATGAGCTTTACCACTTGTTGCTAGGGGATTCCCCCCCCTGGCAACCATCTTGGAAATTCAGCAGCAGTTGATTACATTTGTGAGTGCATTTAAGTGAATTCTTGTATGTTTAACCCATCTACGATAGCTCAGAAAACATTTTTGACCCTAGTGTTTTCTACTAATCGTATTAGAATGGGGCAGTTGAAATACGTTTATGATAAACGTCTGTATTGAAATATACAAATACGTGATACATTCTGGATGGGTTAAGCTTACAAAAGTGAATTAAATATCTTGCACAAATGGTATATTGTGGAAAAACAGCTTCCCATACCATAATTGTTGCAAATTAATTTAATTGATTAAAATCCTAAGAAGACTGCATCAACTCCATAAGAACCGTAACTGATTATCTTCAAATCTGCTACGAACTACTTGATATTATAATCGACAGAAGGGTATGTGTTACAAATTTGTTTAAATCATACATGCGAGTCTATGAGGACTGCATGATAAAAATTGTTACAATATTCTGAGTCGTGGCTCGTATATGTTTTAAATAGTTTAATGGTAGAGATGCAAGTTCTACTTTGCGAACTATTTTTTGTTACAATATTATAAGCATAAATATTTAATAGCATATATTCAAAAATCAAAAATGTATCTTCTAAAGTATTCATTTAGGATTGATCCTATGTTTTGAGTACTATATTCAGTTGAATTATGAATCGAAGAAGTGTTGGAGATGCTGATAATCGGTTTTCAATATTTTGCATTAAAGGTAGCTCATATCACTATTAAATAGTTTAATGGTAAAGTTGCAAAAGTACTTTTAGTTTGTGAGCTGTTTTTCCATGCAGAATAGTTAATACATTATGTGAATCCAATTAGATTTTCAACAAAATCATCATTAGTATACATATTTTACATAATGCGTTGCTACGCCATCTTTTGCAGCTATTAGATATTTTGTAGTAATGTAGTTGGCCACCAGGTGCTCGTGCGATTTCCTTTGTTTCAATCAATATTTTATACTAAATGTTGCTCGTATACATTTTCAATAACATATAGATGCAAGAGTAATTCTTCTTTGCAAACTATTTTTCCGTGCAAGAGTAGTTGGAAATCCAATTGTCCTGAATTTGATGTCTTTTCCAACGTGCTTAATGAGCTTGGCTACTTGTTGCTAGGGGATTCCCCCCCCTTTGGAAACCATCTTGGAAATTCAGCAGCAGTTGATAACATTTGTGAGTGCATTTAAGTGAATTCTTGTATGTTTAACCCATCTACGATAGCTCAGAAAACATTTTTGACCCTAGCGTTTTCTACTAATTGTATTAGAATGGGGCAGTTGAAGTACGTTTATGATAAACGTCTGTATTGAAATATACAAATACGTGATACATTCTGGATGGGTTAAGCTTACAAAAGTGAATTAAATATCTTGCACAAATGGTATATTGTGGAAAAACAGCTTCCCATACCATAATTGTTGCAAATTAATTTAATTGATTAAAATCCTAAGAAGACTGCATCAACTCCATAAGAACCGTAACTGATTATCTTCAAATCTGCTACGAACTACTTGATATTATAATCGACAGAAGGGTATGTGTTACAAATTTGTTTAAATCATACATGCGAGTCTATGAGGACTGCATGATAAAAATTGTTACAATATTCTGAGTCGTGGCTCGTATATGTTTTAAATAGTTTAATGGTAGAGATGCAAGTTCTACTTTGCGAACTATTTTTTGTTACAATATTATAAGCATAAATATTTAATAGCATATATTCAAAAATCAAAAATGTATCTTCTAAAGTATTCATTTAGGATTGATCCTATGTTTTGAGTACTATATTCAGTTGAATTATGAATCGAAGAAGTGTTGGAGATGCTGATAATCGGTTTTCAATATTTTGCATTAAAGGTAGCTCATATCACTATTAAATAGTTTAATGGTAAAGTTGCAAAAGTACTTTTAGTTTGTGAGCTGTTTTTCCATGCAGAATAGTTAATACATTATGTGAATCCAATTAGATTTTCAACAAAATCATCATTAGTATACATATTTTACATAATGCGTTGCTACGCCATCTTTTGCAGCTATTAGATATTTTGTAGTAATGTAGTTGGCCACCAGGTGCTCGTGCGATTTCCTTTGTTTCAATCAATATTTTATACTAAATGTTGCTCGTATACATTTTCAATAACATATAGATGCAAGAGTAATTCTTCTTTGCGAACTATTTTTCCGTGCAGAGTAGTTGGAAATTGAATCGTCCTGAATTTAATGTCTTTTCTAACGTGCTTAATGGGCTTTGCCACTTGTTGCTAGGGGATTCCCCCCTGGCAACCATCTTGGAAATTCAGAAGCAGTTGATAACATTTGTGAGTGCATTTAAGTGAATTCTTCTATGTTTAACCCATCTACGATAGCTCAGAAAAGATTTTCGGCCCTAGCGTTTTCTACTAATTGTATTAGAATGGCTCAGTTGAAGTACGTTTGTGATAAACGTCTGTATTGAAATATACAAATACGTGACACATTCTGGATGGGTTAAGCTTACAAAAGTGAATTATAGGACAGCTCTAAAAACATTTTCGACCCTAGCGTTTGCAAATAGTTGTATAAGAATAGCTTAGCTAAGTACGCGTTTACGATAAATGCTTGTTGAAATATAAAATACGTGGCAAGTCGTGGAAGGTTATACTATTGGAGAAGAGCTTCCATGATATACCATAATTGTTGCAATTAGGCAATTTGCTCAAAATCCAAAAAACGCTGCATTGAGTAAAACTCGACTACTATTGATAGATGTGTATGTATTACACAAAATATATAAGTCTTTGACTTCTAACATAGCTTATGTCGATAGTTACAATTTTCAGCTCTATATTACGAGTGCAACATTGTTGAAAATTTTCTTGTGTCAAATTTGTTTCATTTGATCTAATGACCGACTTTTTCAATCTCTAGATATTTTATAATAATTGTAATGAAATCTTCATTCCAGGTCTTCTACCAGTATAAACTTAACATCGAGAGTCAGTATTTTTCGTCAAAGGATGGAGTGTGACTTGCATTTTCGATTTGGACCTGAATATACAGTCTAGTCACTTTTGGAGCATTCCATGGGTCAGTCTCAATTCTAAAGATGCCCATTGTTCATCATATTGTAATGTATTTGGTACATGAAAACTAAGTATTTTTCTTGAGGAATTTCTTGTTGCTAGGGGCTTCACCATGTTTTTCTAACATCTCTGAAATTTTACAGTAGTCATTTATCACCATTTTAAAAGTAAATTCTTAATCTTTTTTTTATTCTATTCAATTAATTAATTTCACAGGGGCATGTGTGTTGAAATGTGAAGGTTCTTGGCTTAACCCTTCTAGTAATCACCTGAAAGTGTTAAGCCAATAAAAGTGAAGTGAATCTTACAGTTTTTAGAGATTACAACATAATTGCTAATTACTAAGCCACTTGATTAAAGAAAACTGTCAACATCTAAGGAGCCGCAACTGTTCCTGTTCAAATCCAGTGTGTTAAATGCAGCAATCTAATCAACAACAGGAGGAGGTATGTTTTACACAAAATATAAAGTTTTATTTCTAACTCGGTGAGAGGTTCATAAAATATAAATTTTAAAAGTATAAAATTTAGAAAAATCTAAGAGGAAATCATAAAAATCGAAATTTTAAAAAAAGTCCATATTAATCACAATTCAATATTTCTAAAATGAATACATATAAATCTCTGCTTAATTTGAATAACACTATATTTTAATTGAAGCTTACAGAAGACAACTTTTTACTTTTGCTTCCGAAGATGGTAGTCCAGATCGATCCAATGTGCAACTATAATATGTAGTAACTTCCATGGAGAAAAAGGTATTTTTTATTTTCATATTTTCATATCTTAGAAAATATTCAATTATATTAATATTCAATGAACTTGAAATATACTTCAAATAATTAACGTTATTTTTTTGTTTGTTATAGGTCAAACATCAAAAAAGACCTTTTGAAGATTAATTGTAATGCAATTTGCTTATGAAGGTATTAGTTTTTTTATATATGATTTGAAGATACTCATTACAGTTTTTTTTAATTAGATATGGATTTTAACTTATTTTCTGTTATCCCCTTCAAAGAAAACTGGGATTTCAAATTTTCTATTGATACGTAATTTCAAAATTGTTGTATCAAGTCATATTTGTATTATAAGAAAACAAGGGGCAGTTTACATTACTTCAAGTGTGCAACATAACTATAACAAAGGCTTAACTACAAAATCTGTTTTCTATATGTTGAAGATATAAAGATTTACCTGATTATGTAAGTTTATACTGATAATTTATTGGGACACAATATGATAAAGATTATTTTAAGATTTATAATTAAAATTGGGATGTCTGACGTATATTTGTCGATATTTCCATGAAATGAAGCCAACAATGGATGTATCCGTGCGAGAGGGGCTACATTTTCGGCACAATCAGGGGCGCGGAAGATGTTTATGGATCGACCTTGATGCGGAGTTGCAGGGGTGCCGTTAATGTCCATGGCCTGCGGCGACAGCGCAGGAGCGGTGATGTGCCATGAGGGCTCAGCTTTGTGCAACTCGCGCTGCCCCAGACGTAACTTCGATCTCGAACGAGGCATGTCTCGTGCGTCGGAAGTGACTTCAAGCTCCGCAAATCCACCCTACTGATGCCCGGATAACAGTTGCAGAGAAACAGACGTTCAGTCACATCTTGTGTATTTGTGTTGCTTATTATTGGATCTTCGCATCAACAAACGTAAGATTAGTTTATTTTATAACTATGACGCTATTTTAAACTAATGGTCGACTTGCCCCACTCGACTGATTGCTTCAATCTGAAATTAACAACCCGGAAACTAAAACGTGGGGCGACTAATTGCTTGGAAAACGTTTGTTCGACCAGTAAAACGCAACATTATACTGCTATTTTATATTTGCAGTTAAAGCTGCCACAAAGTTCATTCTCCAGAACTTACGAAAATGTTTGATTACTATCATTATCTATTTTTCAAATCAAGCATACTTGCAAAAAAATTGTATCTGCTCATGATTATATATGAGCAAACTTTTATTCAATCGCACAGTTAGCACTGCTGTGGCCAGATTTTGACTTAAAAAATTTACATAGTTCGCTTGTTGTTAAGGGCGCAACTGCATAATTTTCATGATAACATGCTAATCTTGGCAAAGGCTTTCATATAATTAAATTAAATATGAACAGTGCCTGCACAAAAAATAATTTTGTCTGAAACTGCTCATAAACCTAATGTTTACACCACATTATGTTCTGTTATACTGTTTTACCATCGACTCTGTATCTCTTTTCAAAAGTGGAAGTTTTTTCTCACTTTTTTAATGTTCCACGTAATATAATTAGTTGATTTCTATAATCACTAATTAATATGTTTTGGAAAGTAAGATTATTTTTTCCCCATCTGAAAATTCAGTTATGGTTTTATTACGTTTATTGTGAAACCTCATATTTCCAGAACAAGCAATGTTTCTATCTCAAGTAATGTTAAAACTTTGGATCAATTGAAGTTTAACTATAGAAATTATTTTCTGTTCTGCTTTTTCATCAATTGTATAACTTTTCAAAAGTGGAGTTTTTTTCTGACTTTATAATGTTCCACATAATATAATTATTTGATTTCTATAATCAATAATTAATATGTTTTGAAAATTCAGTTATTATGGTTTTTATACGTTTATTGTAAAACCACATATTTCCAGAACAAGCGATGTTTATATCTCAAGTAATCTTAAAACTTTGGATCAATTGAAGTTTAACTATAGAAATTATTTTCTGTTCTGCTTTTTCATCAATTGTATATCTTTTCAAAAGTGGAGTTTTTTTTCTGACTTTATAATGTTCCATATAATATAATTATTTGATTTCTATAATCAATAATTAATGTTTTGGGAAGTAAGATTATTTTTTCCCATCTGAAAATTCAGTTACTATGGTTTTATTACGTTTATTGTAAAACCTTATATTTCCAGAACAAGCAATGTTTCTATCTCAAGTAATGTTAAAACTTTGGATCAATTGAAGTTTAACTATAGAAATTATTTTCTGTTCTGCTTTTTCATCAATTGTATATCTTTTCAAAAGTGGAAGTTTTTTTCTCACTTTATAATGTTCCACATAATATAATTATTTGATTTCTATAATCAATAATTAATGTTTTGGGAAGTAAGATTATTTTTTCCCATCTGAAAATTCAGTTATTATGGTTTTATTACGTTTATTGTAAAACCTCATATTTCCAGAACAAGCAATGTTTCTATTTCAAGTATAAACTTGAAGTTAACTATAGAAATTATTTTCTGTTCTGTTGTTTTTTCATCAAATATGTATTTATTTTCAAAAGTGGATGTTCTTTGTTTTTACTTTATAATGTTCCACGTAATATAATTATTTGATATTTATAATAACTAATTAACATTTTTGGAAAACCTCTTATTTCCAAAACAAGAATTTTTCTATATGAAGCAATCTAAAATTTAACTATAGAAATTATTTTCTATTCTACTGTTTTATCATCAACTCTGTATTCTTTCAAAAGTGGAAGTTTTCTTTTTCTGAAGTTTAACTATAGAAATTATTTTCTGTTCCACTGATTTTTCATCAATTATGTATCTATTTTCAAAAGTTGAAGTTTTATTTTTCTTATAATTTAATTTAATATGACTTCACCTGATACAAAAATATTTCTGTGAAACAATCTTAATTAATATAAAGTCATCTATTCTTTTTTATCGCTTGTATTATATTAACACATTCATGTCATTGGATGTTACTTCTATGAAGTATTCTTATTTTCTATAAACTTTATATCATATATTCTACTATAACCTGGCAAAAATTTCCATTTTATGCATAAAATAATATTAAAAAAAAAATGTCATATTCATTTATTATTCGAACATTTAGTATTTTTATTTACTTCGCAGAAGCAATATGTTCGGAAATAAATTACGTTCATGGATGGAGGCTGTTAGGCCTAGAAAGAAACAGCAACGTAATAAGGATAAGCAAAAGAACATCGTTGCTGAGGGTGCAAGCTCGAACCTATCAAATAAATCTGTTTCCGTATCGTATTCCACGGAGAATGAGATGGTAAGGTGGTAGAGCCCCCTTTTTCAATTATAATTTATTTATCTTTCAAAGTAGTGGTTTTTTTAAACTACTTTGAAAATAAGTCTCGCTGCTTCATTATTTTTATTATGATTTGCTGTTTTTGAAATTTCCTATTTTTTTTAAGGAAATTAAATAGTATTTTTATATCACATTTCCCTTTAAATTTACAACATTTTAGGGTAATGTGGACAGCAAATCTATGCAGACTATAGCGAGCCAAGGAGTACGGTATTCTGGTGCGAATTTATCCTCACCGGAGTCTGCTTACTCCACGGGATATTCCACCGATGGTACTTCACCTGGTGCGCCTCCAGAATATTATATTAACATCAGAACTGGTATTTATCCTTTTCGTATACCTTGTTTTCTTTCTTTATTATTTTGTATTTTTGAAAGAAAGCTTTGCTCTTAGCTGCACGTTTTTATATTCCTTGTTTTCTATTTTTTTAAATTCTCTTATTGCTTTTTTGCACAAGAATATATTGTCTTCTTTATACATAGACAAAAATCTTAAGGAAATATTTTCTCCAATATCAATTCAATGTTCTGAGAATGTTAACATTCACAAAATATATTTTATACAGAGTTACTCTACTATTGATACTCTTGGTTATATTTATCATATATCTTTATGTGATACGTTTTTTGTATTTAATATATATTTTACATTATGAATTCATCTATCGCTAGTGTTTTCTATACACCTTTCATTAGCATAGATTTAGAACTGGATGTTTTCAATTCCAGTTCAGTCATTGATTTATTACATCCTCGATACATCAAAAGTCAAATGTTCTGAGTTTAATAAAATTTACAAAATATCTTTTCTAGAGTTATTCTACTATTGATATTTTTTGTAATATTTGACTTACATGTTTATATGATAATACTTTTATGAACATTGCTGGCATTGTGTATAATTTCAATGTTCAATAGTTATTTTTTCTATAACATTAATTCATAATTGTCTTTTAATATTGATCGATTCTTTAAGGCTTTAAAAATTTATTTGATACGGTTTATGTATGTTATAAATTTATCGTATATCAAAACTAAATACGTATATCAAAACTAAATGTTCTGAATTTATACTATATATTTTAAATAATATAGTAATGTTTCCACTTATTTACTTTGTCATATAAATGTACTTAGTAATGTATAACATTAAAAACTAAATGATTTTTTATTATTTTTCGAATAATACTTTCTATGGATATGGGTATCATATTTTCAAAACTCAAACAATATGATAAATTCTGTTGTATGACTTCAGTATTATCAAATTTCCAGGTTTTCCTTTGCCATGTTTCTCTTTTTTATATTTATGATTTTGGCAATATGGGATATTAATAACCTTTGGTGTTTTTCAATTTTTTTCTATACTTCTTGGGGTATATTTTGTGTCATAATTTTCGTATTCCAATATTGATCATTTTTTAGACAATATTGGACGTTAAAATTTACATATTTATTTTACAAATTTACAAAGCAACTTTGTTTATTTTCTCCAATAATTTTTTTAAATTTTATTGGTATTTTCTTTAATTTTGACTAAATATATTTTATTTCCTATAGTCACAATTTAACTATTTACTATTGATGTTATTGATAACATTTGTCCTTCTTTTCTGGGTATACTTTGTGTCATAATTTTCGTATTCCAATATTGATCATTATTTTAGACAATATTGGACGTTAAAATTTACATATTTATATGACACTGTTTTCCTGATACATTGACAGAAAATTGAGGAAATATTTTGGACTGGATGTTTCCAATTCCAGTCCAGTCATTGTTTATTTATTTCCTCCTCAATACAATCAAAAGTTAATTTATTATTGATACTTCAATTTTATATTTAAAATATGTGATACGTATTTGTATTTAACATATCCATTATGACTTCATAAAAAGTGTTTTCTTTCATTTTTTATCAATTGTCAACCAAATCAATTTCTTTGGCTTTGACATTAATGTATTTCCTTTTAACATTGACAAGAAAATTGAGGAAATATTTTGGACTGGATGTTTCCAATTCCAGTCCAGTCATTGTTTATTTATTTATTTCCTCTTCAATGCATTCCAAATTCAATCTTCTGAGTTTGTTCAAATTTTGATGCTTTTTAAATTATTATGCTAAAATAAAAAGTGTTATGCGTATTTGTATTTAACATATCCATTATGATTTCATAAAAAGTTTTTCTTTCAATTTTATATCTTCTGTCAACCAAATCAAATTCTTTGGCTTAGACATATCTGTTAAATTAATGTTAATGTATTTCCTTTTAACAGCATATATAAATGGTATATGCATGTATACATTAAAACAAATTTGAGGAACTGATGTGGACTGGATGTTATCAATTCCAGTTCAGTCATTGATTTATTTCATCCTCGATACATCAAAAGTCAAATGTTCTGAGTTTAATAAAATTTACAAAATATCTTTTCTAGAGTTATTCTACTATTGATATTTTTTGTAATATTTGACTTACATGTTTATATGATAATACTTTTATGAACATTGCTGGCATTGTGTATAATTTCAATGTTCAATAGTTATTTTTTCTATAACATTAATTCATAATTGTCTTTTAATATTGATCGATTCTTTAAGGCTTTAAAAATTTATTTGATACGGTTTATGTATTTTATGAATTTATCAAAAGTGTCTTCAATATATCTTTCCTTGCCATTTGTGCAAATGATTTTTCAAGGAATCACAAATCAATTTCTATTTGATTTAGTTAATATCAAATACGTATATCAAAACTAAATGTTCTGAAGTTATACTATATATTTTAAATAATATAGTAATGTTTCCACTTATTTACTTTGCCATATAAATGTACTTAGTAATGTGTAACATTAAAAACTAAATGATTTTTTATTCTTTTTGAATAATACTTTCTATGGATATATGGGTATCATATTTTCAAAACTCAAACAATATGATAAATTCTGCTGTATCTGACTTCAGTATTATCATATTTCCAGGTTTTCCTTTGCCATGTTTCTTTTTTTTATATTTTTGTTTTTGGCAATATGGGATATTAGTAACCTTTGGTGTTTTTCAATTTTTTTCTATACTCCTTGGGTATATTTTGTGTCATAATTTTCGTATTCCAATATTGATCATTATTTTAGACAATATTGGACGTTAAAATTTACATATTTATATGACACGGTTTTCCTTTCTTTGTAAATCGATTTATTCAAGATTTACAAAGCAACTTTATTTATTTTCTCCAATAATTTTTTTAATTTTATTGGTATTTTCTTTAATTTTGACTAAATATATTTTATTTCCTATAGTCACAATTTAACTATTTACTATTGATGTTATTGATAACATTTGTCCTTCTTTTCTGGGTATACTTTGTGTCATAATTTTCGTATTCCAATATTGATCATTATTTTAGACAATATTGGACGTTAAAATTTACATATTTATATGACACTGTTTTCCTGATACATTGACAGAAAATTGAGGAAATATTTTGGACTGGATGTTTCCAATTCCAGTCCAGTCATTGTTTATTTATTTCCTCCTCAATACAATCAAAAGTCAATTTATTATTGATACTTCAGTTTTATATTTAAAATATGTGATACGTATTTGTATTTAACATATCCATTATGACTTCATAAAAAGTGTTTTCTTTAATTTTTTATCAATTGTTGTCAACCAAATCAATTTCTTTGGCTTTGACATTAATGTATTTCCTTTTAACATTGACAAGAAAATTGAGGAAATATTTTGGACTGGATGTTTCCAATTCCAGTCCAGTCATTGTTTATTTATTTATTTCCTCTTCAATACATTCCAAATTCAATCTTCTGAGTTTGTTCAAATTTTGATGCTTTTTAAATTATTATGCTAAAATAAAAAGTGTTATGCGTATTTGTATTTAACATATCCATTATGATTTCATAAAAAGTTTTTTGTTTAAATTTTATATCTTCTGTCAACCAAATCAATTTCTTTTGCTTTGACATTTCTATTAAATTAATGTTAATGTATTTCCTTTTAACAGCATATATAAATGGTATATGCATGTATACATTAAAACAAATTTGAGGAAATGATGTGGACTGGATGTTTTCAATTCCAGTTCAGTCATTGATTTATTTCATCCTCAATACATCAAAAGTCAAATGTTCTGAGTTTAATAAAATTTACAAAATATCTTTCCTAGAGTTATTCTACTATTGATATTTTTGGTAATATTTGACACATGTTTATATGATAATACTTTTATGAACATTGCTGGCATTGTGTATAATTTCAATGTTCAATAGTTATTTTTTCTATAACATTAATTCATAATTGTCTTTTAATATTGATCGATTCTTTAAGGCTTTAAAAATTTATTTGATACGGTTTATGTATTTTATGAATTTATCAAAAGTGTCTTCAATATATCTTTCCTTGCCATTTGTGCAAATGATTTTTCAAGGAATCACAAATCAATTTCTATTTGATGTAGTTAATATCAAATACGTATATCAAAACTAAATGTTCTGAATTTATACTATATATTTTAAATAATATAGTAATGTTTCCACTTATTTACTTTGCCATATAAATGTACTTAGTAATGTGTAACATTAAAAACTAAATGATTTTTTATTCTTTTTGAATAATACTTTCTATGGATATGGGTATCATATTTTCAAAACTCAAACAATATGATAAATTCTGCTGTATCTGACTTCAGTATTATCATATTTCCAGGTTTTCCTTTGCCATGTTTCTTTTTTTTATATTTTTGTTTTTGGCAATATGGGATATTAGTAACCTTTGGTGTTTTTCAATTTTTTTCTATACTCCTTGGGTATATTTTGTGTCATAATTTTCGTATTCCAATATTGATCATTATTTTAGACAATATTGGACGTTAAAATTTATATATTTATATGACACGGTTTTCCTTTCTTTGTAAATCGATAGTATTTGCTATTATTTTAACTAAGTATATTTTTTTTTTCTGTAAATGTTGGAACATAAAAACCTTAAGTAGGTTTCTCCGACATTCTACTCAATACTTCCTGCGACATTCGAGTCACAATTTAACTATTTACTATTGATGTTATTGATAACATTTGTCCTTTTTTCCTGGGCATACTTTGTGTCATAATTTTCGTATTCCAATATTGATCATTATTTTAGACAATATTGGACGTTAAAATTTATATATTTATATGACACGGTTTTCCTTTCTTTGTAAATCGATAGTATTTGCTACTATTTTAACTAAATATATTTTTTTTTTCTGTAAATGTTGGAACATAAAAACCTTAAGTAGGTTTCTCCGACATTCTACTCAATACTTCCTGCGACATTCGAGTCACAATTTAACTATTTACTATTGATGTTATTGATAACATTTGTCCTTTTTTCCTGGGCATACTTTGTGTCATAATTTTCGTATTCCAATATTGATCATTATTTTAGACAATATTGGACGTTAAAATTTATATATTTATATGACACGGTTTTCCTTTCTTTGTAAATCGATAGTATTTGCTACTATTTTAACTAAATATATTTTTTTTTTCTGTAAATGTTGGAACATAAAAACCTTAAGTAGGTTTCTCCGACATTCTACTCAATACTTCCTGCGACATTCGAGTCACAATTTAACTATTTACTATTGATGTTTTTGATAACATTTGTCCTTTTTTCCTGGGCATACTTTGTGTCATAATTTTCGTATTCCAATATTGATCATTATTTTAGACAATATTGGACGTTAAAATTTATATATTTATATGACACGGTTTTCCTTTCTTTGTAAATCGATAGTATTTGCTACTATTTTAACTAAATATATTTTTTTTTTCTGTAAATGTTGGAACATAAAAACCTTAAGTAGGTTTCTCCGACATTCTACTCAATACTTCCTGCGACATTCGAGTCACAATTTAACTATTTACTATTGATGTTTTTGATAACATTTGTCCTTTTTTCCTGGGCATACTTTGTGTCATAATTTTCGTATTCCAATATTGATCATTATTTTAGACAATATTGGACGTTAAAATTTATATATTTATATGACACGGTTTTCCTTTCTTTGTAAATCGATAGTATTTGCTACTATTTTAACTAAATATATATTTTTTCTGTAAATGTTGGAACATAAAAACCTTAAGTAGGTTTCTCCGACATTCTACTCAATACTTCTTGCGACTTTGAGTCACAATTTAACTATTTACTATTGATGTTAATGATAACATTTGCCCTTCTTTCCTGGGTATACTTTGTGTCATAATTTTCGTATTCCAATATTGATCATTTTTTTAGACAATATTGGACGTTAAAATTTATATATTTATATGACACGGTTTTCCTTTCTTTGTAAATCGATTTATTCTAGATTTACAAAGCAACTTTATTTATTTTCTCCAATAATTTTTTTCAACTTTATTGGTATTTTCTTTAATTTTGACTAAATATATTTTATTTCCTATAGTCACAATTTAACTATTTACTATTGATGTTACTGATAACATTTGTCCTTAAAAATATAAAAATTTATGAGTATATGATACATTTTCTATATTTATCATATCTTATTTTTCGAATAATACTTTTATGGTCATTGCTGACATTATGTCATAATTTCAATGTCCAATATTTGATTACAAATTTATCAAATATATATTTTTTCACAGAAATTATTTTTTCTCTAACACTAATTCATAATTGATTGATTCTTCAAGGCGTTAAAAATCCATTTGATAGGGTTTTTGCATCTATAATGAATTTTATGAATTCATCAAAAGTGTCTTCACTATATCTTTCCTTGCCATTTGTGCAAATGATTTCTTAAGGAATTACAAATCAAATTCTTTCGTTTTTCATCTATCATCTGATAGTATTTTGTTTTAATGAACGGTACTTTTCAGTATTAATTTTCTATAACTTAATCCACTAACTTTTTTTTTCCTGAAAGTTAGTTGGATTTATAATTCCATGATAAATAACCTTTGAAAATTTTTGTAATGTAAAATTATGTAAACTCTTGTTAAGCTTTTATTTGTATGTAGTTTTAAGTTTGATTGTAATAAGTTTGACCATTTGGTATTATGTTATTATTTTTAAGTTTTGTTATTGTTATTTTTTTATTTTGTATAGTTTTAAGTTTAATTTTGTTTATTTATTTGATTTCATTAAAATTTTCTTTATAATAAAGAAATTTGTATTATTTTACGTCTGTGTTTTTATTATTTGCTGTTGTGTTAGAAAGTTGCTATAGTAGATGACGAGACTAGCTCGAGTCCTGGGGGAAGGAAAGCATGTATACAAATGGTCCCATTGTCTGGATATACGAAGTTTTTTTTTTGCTGCTTTCCACCGAAGATATGTCGGATGGAAAGGGGACCCAACGGGAAGGCACTAATGCCGCCTTCCGTCAAAGGCACGAAGGAAGCCCGCATTTTTTTGCTGTACTGAATTTATTCGGAATTGGTTTCTTTGAAGTCTCTCTTGGATATTACAACTATTACTTGCTAGGCATGGTTGATTTGTTGGTCCTTTCTCTAGGGACACGATATTTTTCTGCAGAGGCTGATAAACGACAAACGGTCACCGAGGTTGGACACGGAGGTGGCGAGACTCCTAAGCGGCTGCTCGAAGCTCCGATTCCGAGACCATCGCCTCTTCAAGAGAAACAACAACAGTTGACACCTCTACCGCCTCGGGATAATTTATCGTCCCACGGAGATTTGGAGCGAGGCCCGCCGACGGCAGTTGTTCAAGTTAACGGATCCACCCCACCGTCGATGGTAAGTTTTATTGCCTCATCCCCCTTTTATATCGTCCACTTGCAGCAATATCGTAAATCACGTTACCACTGAAAAACTTCTATTTTTAGATTATCCTTCAAACATTTATCTCATTGCCGCTTATCTGCTTTTCCCACAACTATCAAGTGTTCACTTAACGTACATAATCCATACACAAATTGCCGTACGTTAATCATCCATTTATTTACGATGCTAGCTCTAGGAGTATGAATCAAAAGTTCTTCTGGAAAATTGAATTTATGTTTTAGTACAAATATATGTGATTTATAATTTCAAATTATTTAAAAAAATGTTTTGGATTTAATTTGATTCTGTTTGTGTTTGGATACAGGACTTTATTAGGGGGACAACATTGGTAAATGCATCAAGGTTGCCTGAGTCGGGAATAACATCACCAAGGCAACGTAATCGAATACGAACGAATCCGTGGGTCCCTGGGAATAATTTAAGCCCTGGGAATAGTTGCGTGGGATTGCAGGGTCGTCAGGATTCGAACACCCCGAGGACAAGCTTAGTGAATAGCCCGTGAGTATATCAGCACCTCGAAGATAACGCTCGTAAATAACCTTTTTCCCTTTTTTCTTCAGCGTTGCCGTTAGGTATTTAAGCCCAACCGTGCCATGTAGCCCCATAAACCGCCCACCTAGATGCGATTCTTTATCATCGTCATCTTGCTCCTCCTTAAGTGCAGCAAGTTTAAATTGGGATGCGAGCCTAGTCCGAGATGGATCATCTAATCTAAAGATGTTGGGCCGTAGTCCTCGAGTTCTTTCTGCAAGTGATGAGGAGGATGATTGCACTTTGAACGAGATGATGGGCAAATACGACGAAAGTTATATCTACGAAAAGGAAACTGATATATTGAGTGATAGCGATCCGACTGATTGCGAAACCGACATCGATACCGGCCAGGATGGAGGTGACGAAGATGATCCGCTGGAAACGGAGTTCGACTTCATAGATAATGGATCGTTTTTGGAGTTCAACATGAACAACGACAAGAATACTGGTCACTGTACTTACTACAACTTCGAAGTGCAGAGGAGGTGCTCTCGGCGCAGAACTTCAAGAAGATCACAGAAAGAGCTAAGTCCTATGAATAAAACTGAGAAGAGGAGGCGATCGATCACCAGTAAGAAGCGCCAGAAGATCCATAACTTTAACGATGGGACGCGAAGTGCTGGCGCTACACCTGTATCAGCACGCAAGACGAAAACTAATCAAGTATCGAAGCTCGCTATTGAAGATCGATTTAGGAAGAGATCAAACTCCGTTAGCATACCAAGAGATCCAGTGCATTTCTTTGATCAACGCGATAAAGAGGCCGACAAGAAATACAAGGAGCTTATTGTAGAGGCTGAACATATTTTGAAGAACATCAAGACCAACGCTCTATCACCTAGGAGGTTACCAGGTCCAACCAATAAGCGCGTCGAACTGCTCCGAACTGAGAACACCAAACCCGATGCCTTTGTGAAGAACAGAATAACTGAGGACATCTCTAACCTTCACATCGCTCGAATTCCGTCCAACTTCTCTCCGAGATTCAGTCCGAAACGTAACCACATCACCAAGTTTATTAACAACAATTCACCAATTCTATTGAGGAGAGATTTAGACAAAGATGTACGTGGCACACCGCTACCTTTACGCAGTAACAAGAAGTCTTCGCCTCTCACCAGGAGGCAATCAAAAACTGATCTATCGGCTAGGCGAAGTCCGAAATATCGTAAGAAACTGATCCGCACCAAACAGACTGATAGTTTAAGCTCCGATTCCGAGCCTGAAACTCCGAAGCATAAAAGTAAATACAATTGTCCTCAAAGTGAACCCGTCAAAAGGAAGATATACACCAATCAATCTAAGGGAGTTGCATTTAATATACTGCGCGAATCTCTACCTTACGGTAAGAAAACGATATTTATTTGAATTTATCTTGACTAATTATGTTTTTTTTTTTCAGATGACTACGTTATTAGTGATAAAAATAAGAGGAAAAGCTGCGAAACGCTTCGTCAGCAGGTTTTGCTGAACACCATTGTTAACTTAAAGAAGAGCCTTGAAGATCAATCGGCGTCGTTGAAGCAAGCTTACAGGAGTTCGCAGAATTTACACAGCTAAGTCTGGGAAACAAACGCGGGTTGAATTTAATGGTCGTTCTTTGAGTATTTAAATGTATTGAATGAAGCATTATTTAAACATTATCTGGTTGTAGTAAAAATATTTAGATACCCAAAAAAAACATTAGATAAGACGTAGTATCTGCTAACAATGTAGACTAATAATGAAAACATTAAAGGATAACCTAGTTTCAATAAACATTATGTTTTACAGTAAAATAGTGAATGAAAATTGTCGTAGATAATTATATGGTAGGATAGAATATTTCATCAGTGTAACTGTAGATTTTATAAACAAAAAGAAAACATGTAGTCCCTCCCTTCCCTTTTAGGTTTGTTAATGCAATTTTGGCTCAAAGATAACTAACATGTTGGAATGCACTAGTTCCTAATGGCTTCGTGTGGTTCCAAGAATGGCTCATTTTGGAACTATGCGAAGACGACCCACACATTTTATTTGTTCTCCACCGCAGATTATGTTTGTTTGATGGAAAATGTATGCAAGGAAATATCTACAAGTATGCCCGAAACTATTTTTATACGCAAGTTTTTTGAGATTGGATGGCTCATGTCTCCTTCTCGCGCGATTCTTAATGGCACATAGGGCGCACTCGTGATGTAAATCAATTTGAAGAGAAATAATGATTGTCGAAGAACCGTGTACGAGGTACTAATTTGTTTACCAGGTTTTTGAACTTTTGTTAACTTTTTTACCAACAGGTCTTTTTGCTGTACATATATATTATTGTATACATGTTGTGAACATGAATATTATTGTTATAATACTTGTTTTATAAAAAATAAATAAATGAATAATTATTTAAAATAATTATATTTATTAATCTTCAATACCTGAAAAAGTCAAATAGCTTAAGATCTTTCATATTCAAAAAACTAAATACAATTCTTTAAAATATAAATTTTATTATAGGCAACTAATTTTACAAATTACAAAATATAACATTACTTGTTATTCATTTTTGTCTCTAAATCGGCTTTATTATAATGTAATTTCCAATATTATACAATATTTTCTAAAAGCACTAAGTATTTCTAAAACCACAGAGATGATGAAATTTATCAATAGTATAACATCTAATATTTAGTTTATGTTAGCGGTAAAGATTTAAATTTGAATTGTAAGCATGACTAGGTATCTCTAGAATACCTACAAAAATTATTAATCAATTCTGAAAAATTCAATAAATTTAACAAGTTATTTTTTTGTAGTAAAACAGTTTTGTTTCTTCTAATATTCACTATTAATAATTAAACCAACACTAGAAACTACAACATATATACTGGTATGATTTTTTTTCTTTTAGTTGAAAATGTTGCGCAAGTGCAGGGAGGTATCGAATCCACCCCTATTTTCCTGTATTTGATGTCTAGTGTTAAAACAGTCTGCTTAATCCGCAATTACTTCCAAGTGGCAAGATTAATGGATGGATCATATTAAAGAAGGTAAAGCTTTCACTTTAAAGATTATTCGTAGTAAAAGGTATCAATAATTTCAGCTCTGCAACGCCTTGTTTAAGGGAAAGGACACTCCTGATCATTTGCTGCCGAAAATAGGAATTTATAACCATCACCACTAGAGAAAGATCATCTCTACTAAAAAACGTAAAAAAATGGGAATTTATAACGCCTTAAGTTTATAAATTCTCATTTTTTTGGTAAAATTTTTAGGTGAACCTGTGCTCCTGCCTATACCATTGATACAAGCAACAAAAGGTTTTTATATTAATTTATTTTAGGGTAAATACGATATAGATCATCGACAATGAAATTAATTAAGTTTTTGATGAAATAAACTTATTTTTGTGACTTATTGAACTTTTATTCTACCTCAAACTTCTTATTTCATCTTTCAAAATAGCAAACTAGTATCATAATACAAGTTACACTAAGTTTTCGTACAACAAATTTTATACACTGGGTTATTTATAATAATGCAACGTTTCGTCCTGAACTCATTTTGTAATTCTACCAAGCATAGATTATATTAACTTATAATATAAATAATTAGGTTGGATAAAATTTTTTCAAATATGTTAACTGTAACAATATTATACTTTTCTTAAAAATTATTATTATATTTATTTCTACAGATACACAATCAGATAACAACTAAAAACGTATCTATATAACAATAATCTATTGACATAACAAAGTATAATTGTTACAAAGGGCTATTGGCCGAAGGTTTTTCTGCTCCCTTATTCTTAATAATAAGCATTGTTTATTGACCTTTTCTTTTTTGGCCTTTTCTTATTATTACAAATTCAAATATAATTTAAATTAGCAACAATCACCAATGCACATTTGGTTGCATACGAACTTTCTCACCGGAAGTTATATTATTATTCATCAAATACATAGTGTCGTTATTTCTTTTTTATAAAAATCTAGTAAATACCAAATTTTGGTTGAAACATTATCTTTGATATCTTATGACTAAATCTTCATTTATTTCTTAATTATTGTTTTTATGATTTAGTCCAGATCATCCAATAGGACTCGAAGCTATTGAATTTCAAATGTTACTAGTCAATGGTATTGCCTATAGTAATATCTTTATGTTTTTGAAGTATTATTGAAGGTAACAACAATATTAGAAAGATTGTTATTAAATTTAACTTTTAACTTTCAACCTTTAGATGAATATGACTTTTTTTTAAGTAATATTAAGATATTTATACACAAATATTTACTACTTTTATTTGAATAGTACGTCATACTTTATGCAACCAAACTTACTCTTAATTAAAGTAATATTATTGCAAATGAAGAATATCTTTTGGTAATTTATACTTCTAACAACAATATTTTAGTAAATATTACTTTTTAATTGTATTCGATTTAGACGATGATTAAGTTGAATATTCAGCAAATTATTTTTAATGTTAAGTAATATTTTTTAAATATTATTATATAATCATTTTACAATATTATATTACAATACTAATTACTAATGTATTCGTTATTTTATAAAGTTATGTAATAATGGATAGATTGTAATTAGAGACAGCTAAACTGAATAATAGTAAATTCTAAATTATTACCATTAAATTCATGATAAATAATATAGACACCGTTTAATTGAAAAATAGAATAAAAACATAATTTTCTTTTCCATTAAATCCAAATTGCGAAACCACTTCAGTTTAAGTTTACAAGCAACCATTAATACCAGAATGATGTATTTAGGCGTTTCAAAGGAAATAAACTGTTATACTCGAATTAACAATAACTAAAGAATAAATGCAAATTGATACGATTAAGCAATTTGCACAATAATTGTAACGTAACGAACTCCATGTATTGAGCAAATGACCGTTAATTATATGAATTCAGTTTAAATGTAATCACAAGCAGACCTTCTGTAATTGAATTATATAAACTGATGAATCGATATGGCTGATCCATTAATTAATCTTATTGTGCATGAACAATAGACTTCATACCGAAATCCAAACTATTGCCATCAATTTACGATTACAATCCCATTATATTTTTTCATTCATTTTCTTCAACCATTATATAATAATAGCAATTAATTTTTATTTATTACCATTTAATTTAGTAATTAAAAAAAAAATCATAAATGTGTGAATATAAATAATCAGAATTATCCTATATATTAAATAATCACTGAAAGAGTAAAAATCCGTGGCGTTCCTGAAGATAATAATAATTGGCAGAATCTTTATAAGATTTAATTAATTTCTGTTCCCTGCGTTCAATACCGTTGTGTAAATGCACACTTATGTAATTAGTTGATGGCAGAACGTAATGCGATTACTATAAATTCTTGTTGGAAAATGTGGGAAATATTTGGAAATTTATACGGGCCGCATGCAGCGAAATAACAAAATTACCATTTGTTCTGTAGTTTCTGCAATTAGCAAATTGCAAATTTCGCAAGCATCTCCGGATTGCAATTACGCAACACTAAATGGGTAGGAGACGACAATATAATTGTTGCGTATGTCACTGTGGAATATTTTGGATGGATTTCGATTTGGAAACAATAAAATCTTTGTCCCATCATGCATATATTATAATGCATTTGGCATGTGTCCATTCGGATCTTCCACGTGCACTGATGATGGACAATACCTGCAAGGTTTTGTCACGAACAATGCTTATGCTGGCAATTCCATGAATTCGTTAATACAATGGAAATAGAATATAATTAAACCGTGGCGATGATTATTCTAGAGACATTATTCATATTTTATTTCATAACTCAATTTAATAATTGTTTTCATATTTCCAGATTTTTTTGCTAAAAATCATCACCCAACGGAATGATTAAAGATTTCCAATAGTTTGAAACATCTTTTTTTACGTTCTGACAACAAAGTGTCAACTGTCATTAAACATTGAACGTAACCCAATATCAAATATGTTTTCACACAAGGTGACAGCTGTCATTAAAGTTTTATCGTCAATATCAAACACATTTTATTGTCGTGAAATCTAGATACAGTTTCTATAATTATCCATATTTTATTTCATAACTCAATAAACAGCAATATTATGCAACTTTAATTAATGACTGAATTTATATTAAAAAAACAAATTGTATATTCTTGAATTGTAATTCAATTATTTTTTGTGGATCCAAAAAACCTGTGGCTAGTGTAGCTAATGGAGAAAACTGCCCTGTTCAAATGGTCCATGTGAGAGGCAGTACGAAATTACATGGAATTCAATTTGAAACCGTTGCTGGATAATTAGAGCCAGCGGGCGCTCTGCGAAAGATTCCCGTGCTTTTATTTAATGAACGGACTTTTGTAATACTGCACGTTTTTTGTTGTTGTATGAATTCAGCTGCGCTAAACAAATTCGATACAGTGGAAGTTTCGCCCCCGCATCCTTTCCGCTTTCCGTTTTAATTAGCACCGGCGAGTGTTTTAATTAGCACACCGAATTACATAACTCTCCATTCAGAAATTATAACTGGAGTTCGTTTGATGTCCAGTTTGTTGACACGGCAAACGCACGATTGTCCAGTATTTATTTCCGTTAGAAGGTTTTTCAGCACACAGGTCAATAATTTTACTCTTTTCAGGATTAAATTTTATTTGTTCGATTCAAATTAATCAAAGAAGTATTATTTTTCAGTACATAAAAAAAACTGCAGAATTTTCAAAAATTGCAATTTCTAAAAACTTTTTAGAAATTTACAACAATTTTTTGTACATTCAGTATTTAATATCTTCAAAATAGTTAAATATTTATTGGTAAACTATTTTCAGTAGACGTAATATTAAAATAATAGTTTATAGTTAGTACATTAAATATCAATTAGTTACAGAACTGTAGTTAGAAACAATGCAATTCTGGGCTTTACATTGAGTATACATGAATGTTCCCAAAGGGAACGAATTAATATGATGAACTATTTGATTTCACGCTCAACCATTCCGTGGAATGTGGAAGTTAGCAAATGCAATATTGGCAATATGCATGTGTTTTCTCATATTACTTAGATTGGAGGTTTATTGCAGCTGGGAAAATAGAATTATATCCATTTTTATTTTTGTCTATCAATTTTACGATATGCACTCTCCGCATTTTCCAGATCCAATTAAAATATCCATAAAACTGACAGCCATGCTTGAAAAACTGGTCATTCCGTATATTTAAACTGCTTTTATAAATTGATTTATATTTTGTAAAAAATATATTTTTATTTCATTATAATAAAAAATATGTAATTTATTATACAATAAACGTAGTCTATGTAAAACATAACAAGATTTATATATTTTTAAATAAATCCAATAAAAATTTAGGTAATCTCAGGTTTAAGGTTATTTAAAATAATTTAATATTCTCCAAAATTACAGCATTATTAACTTTTTTTTTACTGTGTGACAGTCCACCTAATGATGATCAAGATAGAAAACTTTTTCACTTAAAATTTGTTAGGTTCTACAACATAAGACAATTTGAGCCGAAACTCCTGCGATTCAGATGACATTAAGAGTGACAGAAGCCTCGCAGATAATAAAATAATGGATTCTGGATGTTATAAAGTTTCAATATGAAGTAACTCATGATATTCGCTATGAATGTTTTTTTTTAGAGAAAAGGAAAGGTCCAAGTCTGATCGTATTCTTCTTTGATGGACTCATGAGACCATAAATATTTTATCTATCTCTTCTTCCGATATTTGTTACGCAAATATCAGAGGCCTAGGTTCTTAGACCCTATAGTATATAACATCATTTTTTTGACACAAGATGACATAATTATTGCCAATAACAAACATGTTTTATTGTCCTGAAATTTTTTATCTTTAATCCAATAGTTTGAAACATTTTTTTACGTTCTTACAACTGTCATTAAACATTGAACGTAATAAGGTGACAGCTGTCATTAAAGATTTATTGTCAATATCAAACACATTTTATTGTCCTCAAACGGAAGAATTTTAATGTAGAGAAAAGCTTAACAAAATATTTTGTTTGGAAATAATAAATTGACCTTCTGGAATATCTGAAGAACTTATGCCCTGTTTGCACAAGCACATTTCATCTTTTTTTCCCGATGAAGTGAAGGTACTTGACAAATCTCTTCCTCAGATGTTTGTTACTCAAATATAAGAGGTCTAGGTTATTTGATCCAAACATCTTTTTTTACGTTTTGACGCAAGGTGACAGCTGTCATTAAACATTTAACGTAACCCAATATCAAACATGTGTTATTGTCCTGAAATCTTTTAAGGTTTTTGTTTAAAAAGTTGTGAAAAGTTTAACTAATTATTTTGATTTATTAAATATGATAATAAATATTGGAAAACTAATATTAATGGAATATATGTAAGCAAATTGAAATTAATTATATAACCCAACGAACATTAGACGCGTAGGTTCTTTGAACCAATAGTTTATAAAATGATTTATTTGACTTTTTGACAGCTGTCATTAATAAATTAACGAACATATTTAATTATCCTAAAATCTTCATTAATCGGAAAATGTAATATTAATATATTAAGCAAATTGGAATTTACCGAAATATTCCAACTAAAAGCTGATTACCCTGAACATTTATAAACCATATGAATTTAATTTCAATTAGTTTTAATTTAATAAAGCGAGCAAAGTTGTAAATCAAATTATGCACCAGGTAAATTTAGGAAAGTTATTTTAACAAAATTTATATATTAATTATAATGTTTTTTATTATTTACCTTGAACTTGAAGATGGTTTATCTGAAATGGAATATCATTTTCAGGAAAATTTAATAATTTTTATATTGGTGATTTGGGAATTGTAAATGAAATTAAAACACAGATTTTACATTTTCTTCGTTTTCAAACGTATTTATTTTCCATCAAATAGAAACATTCATCAATTACGTTCATAATACATTTATTGTAGATCTTTTTTTTCACTTAAGTTTACATTAATATTATGTTGCGTTATTCATTTATGTATATTTCATATTTAATTTTGGATTTATATATTATTTTTTCTTATTTTTTTTTTGAAATTTTTTATTTACTGAAGTTTATATATTTGTTGCTTGATACAATTCCTTTTTTTTTAATATATATGTTTATATATCTAAATATATGTGTATATAAGTATTAATAATAGACACACAGTTTTATAAACTAAGGATGGGGGTTTTTTGGTGGTGGAAACTGGATTTTCATCAACCGAAACTCAATATAAAAAAATAGAAATATTTTTTTCAATTTCAATTCGAAACACAAATTAATGTCGAACGGTCTTGTTAATTACGCGAATCTCCGTGAATCGTTAAAACAGCAACAAAAAAAAGAAAATTAAAATAATGAAATAAACAAAAAACTTAATTGAATGGAACAAAACGGAAATTGTACTCACCGCAAATTCGATACTTACTGGAACATAAAGCGAGTTTCGTTACGGGCCAAATATAATTAATCGCGGGTGGAGGTGTTGTGTCCAATCTGATTTGCTGCAATTAGTGCCACGTATACCACTCGTTATGTTATTAAGATCTCTTAAGACAGTTAATTTTTTTGTAGTCTTGAGCCCGAATTAAAAGTTTTTTTTTTGGTTATATATATTTTTTTGGTTTTTCTCCATCATATCATCTACTTTCGCTAAATGCTACCTCTATTGAACAACACTTATGTAACGCTGTCCATTAAATACATTTAATAACTCCGGGGAAGGTGGCTAAATATTCGGTGTTAGAAAGGGAGGTGTAGTGTCGTGTGTATAGGTGTTTGTGTATTTTGTGTGTGTGGGTGGAGGATAGTGTGTGTAGATTTTATACTTTGATTAGGTGATATCGATTATACGTTGTGAGCGCTACTGGGTCAATATCGCAAGGGATACACGTACTACTAATTAATTCTAGAGATTGTGCATGCTGTTGAATGCACAGTTTGCTGTGAATCGAAGCCCGTAATTCCGGCCCCCAGCTGCAAAACATCGCCGGACACCTATGTTCCTCGATCATCAAACTGGAGGCGGCGGTGTACCACGGCCTTGCTAATATTATTTTCTGCACATGGATTACTTCACATCGAATGCCTACGCATTCGATTGCACAAACATTTATCATAAACATAAACTATGGTTAACTATGGTTAGGAATTGGAGGAATTGAACAAGATCTAGCTTCCATAGCTGTTATAGCTTATGGTAGCTGGACTGCTCCATGATTAGGCGAAGACTTTGTGATTGTTACTCAAGTAATCGTTACCGCTTAACAAACGCGCACCTAATTATATATTCGGTACTCTCATCTAAAATACCGGAAACGAAAAAGAAGGGAAAGATCATTTCCAGCCCAACGTCAAGAAATATTCATTCAGAGTATATATAATATTCAAAGTAATACAAAAAAATCTATCTCATGCACTCTCAAGAAACACACACTTCCAATCCAAATCCCTTTTTCTCTTCTAATTCCGCGACGATAGCTGAGTAAATTAATTATATAAGTTTAGAGTATGATCTATTCCTAAACTAACTATTCTAACATCTTCTATTTTTTAGAAGTAAATAGTTAACCTTCTCCTGCATTGGGTAATAATTGAAATAAAACACGGGGGTGGTCCTAGAGCATGGAAACAACTCAACTATACCTTCTGAAATACATTCCGCCAACCCCCAGACACGTGCACTCAATTACGGCACACGCCGCCAGATGAAATCCCTTATATTTATCTTGAAAAAGGACAAAATACCTTCCAAATGACATAGTCAAATACACATGTACTCACTCGAAAGGATACTAAGCCAAAAGTATATATAATATGAACTAAACTGAGACCTCCAACGACGAGCCCGACAATTGACGGTGGCGCTCTTGTCTGAGGATCTTCGAAACGGCAAAGCTCATTTCAGAAGATGTTTCATTCCATGCTTTAGGACCATTATTCCATTAGTATTCTTCTACTAAAATAAATATATCCTTCCATTCTTCAACACTTACATCGAAAACGAAGTTGATTCACTTGAGATACTTTTAATCGAAGAGTTTTAGTTCAAAAAAACAATGTTTTTATTTTGAGGTCTCATTGTTTCAAATCTTGACACACTTTAAATCATGAATAAGTCTAAATTTTGAAAATATTTGATATTTAGTATGTATCAAATTACAACTTTTTAGTTCAAAAAACTTAAAATATCAATAAAATTAACTATAATTCGTTTAGTTGATAAAGTTCTGATTTGAAAAATTTGAACTATAATTGTTTGCCCAAAATATTAATCTGATTTGGTATTTACTTGATTTCAAACTATAACTCTTCAATATATCAAGTATAGTTTATACAGTGCAACATCGTTATCCTGATCATTTAATTATAGGGATTAACGAAGTTGCTTAACTATACTTTGGAAACTTCGAAGTGTTTACCTCGTCGTATTTACGTACTTATCGATTTGGAGGTACACCGATTGTGCCTCAATTTTCTAAGTCCAGAACCGGACTTTGGGCAAATGCATCAGTGGAAGACCTGAGTTATATAAAGCTCTATCCATGGTCCCAGATTTTTTTTTCTCTTAAAATTTCCAAGTTCATGCACTTTTCATATATATACATTATGTAAACACATTAAATATACAAATAAATAAATATATATATAAAGAGTTCCTTGGACTGTCAACAATAAAAAGCTTAGATAGTTTCAGCTTTCAATGAAAATCCCATTGTTCTCATTAATTTTAACGATTTGGGACGCTCGGTTTTCAGCGTGGAATTAAATTCTCTCGAATATATGCATTCTGCACAGTACAATAACCCCGGCGGTGCTTTTATTTAATAGTTTTATTTATACGTTCATCAATTTTTCATTGCAATTCGTACAGTTTATGAAGCGAAAATAAATTTCAAACCGTATGTACAATTTTGCATCGCTAACTACACTATATTTTTTTTTTCAGTTTGAATACATTAATAATTTTATTTAGTTCCCTAAGGGAGTTAAAATAGATCGATTTTATTTTAGAGAAAAAATTCTATAAATTCGTTTAATTTTTCACAAGTAACTTATATTTTAAACAATATATGAAATTTTATATTTTTCAGCCTAATAAGATTGATTTGACTTTGGTTGGAATTGAAGTTGACGGACTTAAGCAATTCGAACGTATTATTTTATTACGCAATGAATGGATTAATAAAACGCGTAGAGATTCTGAAGGTTGATAGCCCATAAAACTGAAAGCTGCAATAAATATATATTTGCCTATGATCGTTTATTATGTAATGCATTAATTTAGTAAAGTTATAGTTTTCTCAAGCGAATCAACTTTTCTGTGAGGGGATAAAAAATAAAAACAAATAAACTCCTCTTCAATCAGAATTGCTACTACCCTTGACTCGTAGAAAAGCCAGTTTACTTAGCTGTTTACACGGTGCCAGTTTAGTTGGGAGATCGATTTTTTTTTGTTCTATTGTTTATTTTTACAACGCGTCGTTGAAACGTGATTTTTTTTATGCAATTAACGAGTCTGCACAAATGGCATTTCGGTTTGAGGAGGGTTTGCTTTGTCCGCGACAATGACGGATTTATCGATTCGACAGGTATTGTCGGTGTGTCGAAAACAGCGAAAAAAATAATAAAGAAGAGTAAACTACAGAGTAACGTGGAAATTATATAATGTGCGTTCCGTTTTCTTTCATTTTTTTCTCTCTCCCTTTTCTTTCTTTTGTTATACATTTTTTTGCGAAGGTCGACAACCTCAGTCTAATATATCACAGTCCTAGTACTTCTTTCTCATTCCATACTCATCTCATCATTTCCATTTTCAACTGACTTTCATTCCTTGAATCCTTCGGATTCCTTTAAAAACAAAATGATGCCATCGTCCAATCAGTCCGACTAATTATAATTAGGTGTGCTCAAAAAATAAACAAAATCAAAGACCGCTTTAGTATATAGTTTTTTCTGTTGTTCATTTTTTTTTTAGTAAAGAAGACAACTTAACGTATTATATTTATTATTTTTTTTATTATTTTTTTTTAATAAATTCACAGTGTGTCGATTATTAGTGTAACTATATCTGTAATGAGGGTGTGGGGATGTAGAAACGGCGGTGGGGTTGTTTTGGTTACAAGTGTTTTTGTGTGCGTAGGTTTTTCTTGTGATTATTGGTATAAGTGAAGGAAGGAGTTTTTTTTACTTATTTCGTCCTTCTTCAGAGGGTGGAGGTGCGCGTGATCGAATCGCTACCGCTATAATGTAAAATATATCACATTGTTATATTGTTGAGTCAGCGGCGATAGAATACATTCGGATATCAAGGGTTTTTGTAGGTAGGTACATATTGGTCTTGGTCACAGAGATTTTGGACCAGGGTCTAGGATGAAGGAAAGCCATCATATACCTATGATCGGCGACGCGTCTTCTACTAACAACTAATGATGATCAGGGGTCAGGAATACAACACAGATAGGTTAGGTGGTGAGCGATAGGTCAATGAGTGGTTAGGGGTTTTGGGTGGTGCTGGTGATAACATCTTTCTCGGTACATTTTGGGCATATAAAGGTTTTTCTCCTATATACCTTAATACTTGAAATTACGATTAAAAGAAACAAACAAAACAATTTGCAAACCAATGTAGTAGTGTAGTCCGTTCAAAATGTTAAAACTTAATTCAATGGTCTCGTATAGGAATGATCTGAAGAACTCTAACTTGGCGTGCGCCCGGCTAAAGATCTATCAATACCAATGACCATAACTTATAGACAACTTCCTTTTTTATTTTCGAAAGCCCTTTCAATTCAGCACTTCCGCGACGCTGCCCGAGTTATTGTCGTTTTTTCTTTTTTGGGTTCAATTTCGTCGGCGGGTTTTGTTTTTTTTTCTTTTAATTTTTTTTTCTGGTGGTAAATCGCAAATTTAGGCCTTCAAATAATCATAACAACCGTATCCGTCAAACGCAAAGTAAGATAATCTTCCTCATCCTCAACATTATTTTCTCTTTCTCTCATTTTTTTTTTGTTTAAAGATCTTTTTCTTTTTCTTCATCTGCATCTTTACGACAACATAAACACAAATCTAATCTGAAACGAATCTGATATTGCGGACACGGGATGAAATCGCAAAACAAATAGTTTAGGCCGTACAGCAAATAGCAAAAACGAAATGAAAATAAGTAAATGCGCTCTCTCTCTTTTTTTCCTTCAAAATAAATGATCTAACCGTTCTGGCTGTCGGAGTCGTGGATTGACTCGAGGTCCGGCTCGATGTTGTCATGCTGGGCCAAGTTCTTGTACATGGCCGAGTTGACGAAACGCGGATAGCTGTCCCGATGCATCAAAGTGTAGATCTGCACCTGAGCCTCCTCGAATGTATCTGGAGTTGGCTCCACCATGTTGCGATTGACGATCTCCCTAACACGAGAATCCAAAGATACCTGTAACATAAAAACACTTGTTAACCCATCCCCCCAATTTTGATAATCTCCTAGGTATGATTCATATAAAGTAATTTCTTGTAGCAAATTGTGATCAAAATAACTAAATATTTTGATTACTTCTTAGGTGAGCGAGTTTTGAAGCAAGATTATTTGTCTGTTCCACAAAAAATATTAAATGAACTAAAGAATGATATATATTAGATTAGATATTTTTTATAGAGTTATAAATCAAATAACAGAATATTTTGATTGAGTTTTGAAGCAAAATATTTTTTTTGCTTCATATTCATATAGTAGTTTAAATTACAGGATAATAATGATTTGAATGTATTATTTTTTTTTAAATATTTAATTTGTTTTACTATAAGGATAAAACCGTTACGTATCGAATATATAGTTTATGAAAGATAAATGAAGGCGCGGAGTTCGGGGAGCGCGGGTAATAACTGAGACCACTTTAGAGTCTCCAGTGGATAATGAACGAGTTAAACTAATGCTCGGAGATGCATCAGTTGAGTCGAGTTAGTTTGCGGTCAGAGGCTAAAGTGGTGTCGCGGTCGTGATATTGCGCAACGGAAGATGGCTTACTTCTTTCGGAGAGAGGATGGAGATGTAGTCCTCGTAGATGATCCTTGCCTTCTCCTCGACAGCTTCGGTGTTGGTCTCGATCTTCAAATCCTCGCAGGCCAACCAGAAGAGGATGTTCTCCTCAGAGTACTCGCACTTCAGAAACTCACGGAAGACCCGTCGACCAGCTGTAAATGAAAGGGATGACGATTGTGAATTATCGGAACTGGGTGATGACATTGAAATAGCCGCACGTGTCGGACGTGATTATTGCGAGAGCCGTATCAACATCGATTGGAGTAAATAGTATTAGCATACGCTTCGAATGCATATATTCACAAACAGACACACAGGTGCAGTTATCCTGCACTTGACATAATTAATTTTAATTAATTTAATGGAATTGAGATGAGGATGATGGGATGGTATTTATCCGAAACTCACCAGGACTCTTCATCAATTTGTCGAAGGATTTGCCCCATGTCCTAATCTCTTCAATTGGAGCCCTGCAAAACGAGGACGGATTAGATGCGACGATGCAGCGCGCTCGGCCGAAGGTCACGACTTACTGTGGTTCAGAATCGTAGCTGGTAACATCGGAATTGTTTGGTGTCTTGGATGGTCCATTCTCGATGTTACCATTAGACGGCGTGGTACTGCAACAAAAACTGTTTTGCTTCACTTCGCCACCATTCATCATCGTTATTTGTTTCCACTTAGAACAACACCAACAACAACAGCTATAAAAGAAGAGGAATTAGTGTAAAACTAGGACTAGTAGAGATCGGGATCCGCCGAAGAGGACGTATCCCGGGAATATCGAATTTGTTCTCATGCAAACCACTCTATCATCACTACGTCAGTAATAACACTCTTATCTGGGCTCCATTATTGGCCTACTTGCACAAAAGGGGAATTACCGACTTATTGAAAATAACAGAGCTACTAAAAAAAACTATTAATCATGCTAACATGCCTCAATTGTTTCCGATGATGATACTCACACTTTTCCATTCTTAAATGGTCGATGGACGAAGCTACAGAAGAGGGGAATGGAACAAAACATAGAAAATCTTTAGTTTTCGTTCTTCATAACGGACATTTACATTTATTTATATACAGATGTGTAAGTTAAGTGTCAGGCCAAAAGCTTCAGGGAATAAACCTTGGGAATTGTTATCCAACAATGGAACGCCGTCGAGGGAACGGGAATGTTCACATTGCCGTTTATGTAAGGAGTTACGGTCAATAGCCCTTCCGTCCTAGGTACGTCATCTTTGTGCCTTCAGTTCAGTCAATAAACACAAGCATTGTTTTTCGTTGGATGCTCTCACAGAGCCGTACCCCATTTCGAAGGTAAATAGCAGATAGACGATAAGTCAATAATTTAATATTTGCACTTTTCTATTGTCTTCAACTACTATTGAAACAATGCTTATACCATCTAGTCGTGTACTTTTGTTAGCTTTTATTTCACAGACTTCCATGAGTATAAACTTTTAATCAATAATAACTATTTTTGTTTCCTCTAATCCGGAAGTAATTGGAAAGGTTTCGAATTCATAAAATAGCACTTTACCGATTGTGAAATCAAAGCAGGTATTTTTAGAAAATGTCTTATTTATAACCAAATCTTAATAAACTTTATTTTCTTTTTAAGCAAATTTCCATTTTATTTCCCTATAGGAAGTAATTGGAAATGTTTCAAAAATAACCTTCACCAATTGTATAATCAGAGCAAAAGTTCAGGATATATTCTGAAAATATCTTACGTGAGTATCCTTCATATATAATTTTGTAAATTGTAATTATTTTAAGTAATTAGAATAAAGACATTAGTCTGGGATAGTAAACACTAGAAGAAAGCTTACAATTTTAAAATTTCGTAAAGTGCTCTTAGCCTCGTCTATTTGTCTTAAGTGAAATCTAACTACCACCCAATCTCCTTCGGCAATTTATTCACTTTAAAAATTGTCAACCCTACAAACGGATTTCCGAAGAAAAGTTCAAGTAAAATACCTTTTTTTGTTTCTCAGGTCCTTCGAGACATACCTCTCCATGATACGTTTCACAGATTACTGTTTTCCATTAGTCACTCTAAAGCTTTCAAGAAATGATATGATAATTTTTTTTTCCAATCATAATTCTGAAAAAGCAGTGAACGTTTTTAAAATTATGTAATTAAGAATAATGTTGTATATAATCTGAATTGAAAAGATTATTTATGGAATCATTTGCATGTTTTCGGTAATTATAAAGCTATTGGTATAAAATAAATTTAGAAGTTCATTAAGAAACAATTTCAGATTTCAGATAAAAATCAACGGATCAATCTTTTTTTGTTGGTCGGTTTAATTTATCAAAAAAAATATACGAAGTAATATTGTAATGGCGTTAATAAATCGCATGCAAAATTAATGTACGCGTGTGTTTGAAACAGAAAGAGACATGAAATGAAAATATTACTTGTGTACGTATCTACATCTTAATTTTCCTCCCCCCTAATGGGCATTTAATGGTGTCGTTGGCCTCGAGGCGCGACGCCTTAATGGAAAACCGATTTTATTTCTTCCCATACAATTTTTTTTCACTCTCTTCTTGTTCGCAAACTGCAATCATTTGGTGCTTTGCAGATGGATGGCGTTCAATAAATTCGAACGGTTTGTTAATTAAGTCTCGAATTTTAAAGCTCGACCACCTCGGAAGGATCAGCCTGGTAGTTCGAGTTTCTAACTGCTTTTGGTAATATCAGATCTTAATGACAGCTAGTCCAGATAAGGTACGTGGTAATGTTAATAACTTATGTATGCAATTTCCCCATTTACGACGGGGGAACATGTGAACGAAATATTTATATTCCATAAAAGAAATGGACGGGTAATTGGACGCCGCATGGAACACGCCAGGAAGGTCGATAGCGAAAAATTAATGGACAGGTAATTACGTAAGAGCATTAATAACGCTGGGTCCCCAATAGCTCGGGCATATATAATATTGGTACCCTGAATCCCTGATTAAAATCCGAGTTAAACAAAATCAAGATTCCAAATAAGGTATCCAAGATTTGAAATCTACTGTGCAAGATCTTAAATTTGATATACAAAATCTGATAACACATGTCTGTGACATCTGAGATCAGATGATCAAGATCCAATCAGACATAACCTAAACAAAGATCAACTCTATCAGATAAAAGATTTATAACAACCAATATTCTAGATTCAAAATCAAAGTTTCAATTATGATATATTTTAGATTTCTGACATTCGACATCTCACTCTGATATCATTGATGAAATGTCTAAAATTTCAAATACTTTCAGACATGTTTTTGGTCATGAGAGATCTGAAATTTAAGATCCAAGATTTTTAAATAGAATAATTCAAATAGCTATCATTAGAGATAAAAAATCTAGGATACTAAAATACTGTGAAATTGAAGACCTAATCTTAAAATTTTTGGAGATGAACTTACTATTCGTCATTCACAAAGCTTGAAATAAAACAGTATAATTGGAAAGAATTAAATAACTGATGAATATGTTGGATAACTTTTGTTTCTTTTCTTTAAAATCCTAGTTGAGTAAGGAACATTGGTATGTGTATTTACAATCGATGCGGAAAGTTTGATGTTGCGAAATGTGCAGAATCAGCGGGTTCAAACGAAATATTAATGAAAAGCGTGCAAATTAACGAACACAATATTTGGTATCGATCCGGACGCGGGTCGTCGACCCGGCCGAATTGAAAGTACTCGCGGAATTAATACCCATCTCTGCGTGCTTTATTTTCTATTTCTCTTTTTTTTCATCTTTTCCCCCCATTATTTATCCTGCTGCCGAAATATAATTGTGTGCCATTGCGAATGCGTTGGAGTCCATTGAAACCGCACACAGGCTTCCATCCCCCTATTAGTGTTCAATTCCAATTTCCAACCTGATGGCCAATATTTCCCCCGACGAATTTATTACCGAAATCATAATTAAATGTATACACCACATGCTGTTGCGCTATAACCCCATGCATTTTTACCGCGGTAGTATTGAAATTGCTTTCAAATATTTTATATCATTTCAAACGAGTCGGTATTTTCATCAATTGGGAGCAGCTCCGTAAATAAATGGCAGGTTATAAAAAAAGACTAAAACTCTCCATTAATTTAGGTCATTCAACCCTTCAGTCCAATATATTTAATTATATATTTATATATAACAAAAAGTTTATAAAACCTACCAAGAGATGGCGTTTTGAGAAATGTGTCAAATAATTAATTTAAACGGTTTCTTTTCCATATTTTAATGGTAAATAAAATATTATAAACATTAAATAAAAAATATTTAATTAATATAAGAAAAGAAACGCATAAATTTTGGAGTTATGAGTTTTTTCCTCGTTCCGCTCTGTTCTTATACTTCCTATAAATACGTTTGTATAAAAGAAATATCGCCCTCCTTAGGATCCTGAATTTAATTTGTTTCTGTTCGGTTTCGCGCTCTTATACCCCGGAGGAACGTACACGTTCCATAAATTATTCAATAAATGCCTACGGGCTTAGCGAACCCCAGATTCTTTTTAGGTGCGTTTCCAACCCCAGCCACAATTTGGATAATTGTACAAATATAAGCAAAGAACGCTTGAATGGATTTTCCTTTCATAGAAATAACAACCCTGTTCTTACAAAATATATTAATCTATAAATATGTTTGCTTACTTGTTACATTTTACACTAAAATACAATTAGATATTTAATAATGTTTTAAAACTCTCGTAATTAATTTTAGTATATAAGTCCGCGTTCACTTAACGTACATACTTGATGGATCTTCGATAATACGTACATGTTTATTTACGACCCTTAACGAAAATTGAAAATATGTTATCTTATATAACTTTTCGTTGATATTTTAAAAATGTAATATGAATTTAAATAATGATATAATTTATTGTTTGGAGGAACTATAATGGCGTTGCTTTATTGAGGTTTACTTTAAAACTGCAGCACCAGAAGATGAAAGATGATAGGACGTAATTTACGTAACGTAAATATTGAAGTTTAGTTTACGTGAACAAGCAAGAAATTTCAGCGAGTGAAAAAGCTATCTCGCTCTGCACAATATCATGTTGGATTCACGTACGTTAATGATGATTTAATTAGTTGTAAATAAATATTGAGCTTTCAAATCCAAAGTTCCTCTTTTTTTGTAAGCAATTATGGTATAACGAACCTAGGTGTGCGTGTTTTAATTGAATGACTGTGTCATGGGTGAAGGAAGGGCAAGGAAGACTTTGACGGCTGTGGCCCAGAAAAGCACCTAGATCATGAGACCCTTCAAACTCCTTTCTCGCAATTAATTTGACCCACAGGATGCTATCGACCCAGAGAATCAACACCAAACCACCCCCATAGCTTTCAATCTTAAGTCCTGCGTGGGATTTGCCTAGACGTTTCAATTTAAGATTTACAAATTTCGAAAAGGCTTTGCCACTCACGTTGTAACAGAATCATATTCCGTCGCCTTCCTTTAATGGAGACATAATGCGACTTCAAATAACGTTGGATGTTGCGTAGGTGGATGAAAATGATGCTTCTTCAAGGCAATGAATGGAATACGGAGAAACAGCCTTGCCTACGATCTGAAGTCGCATCGGAAAATAACGATATAGGAGAGCGGATTTGTTCGAGTGTGTATTTCGTTTATTCTGGTAGGATATAAGGATGTTGCATATTTAAAGTCTCAGGAAGATGAGATGTTATGAGTTTCGCTGCCCGATGAAATTTTGTTTGATGCTCGAGCTCTTTCTTATTTTATATTTTCCGTATTCATTGAATTTTAAATGCTTTGCAAGGTTTTCATTTTTAAAGGTCAAGGTATTGAACTTGATCTGCTACATACGTATATTATTTGAAATCACAAAGCGTTTTCATTTTTCTTAAAGGAATTCATATTTATTTCATTTGTAAAACATATACTGCTTTGAACTATTTTTCATTTAAAATTTAAAATTACTACCTCAACTTTTGGATTAAAGTTTGAATGACATACAAAAATATTAACATAAACTAATTTGACACGTTAATTTTCAAATTTGGGATGAAAGTATGATTGAGTTTTGGTTGACAATTGAATTCAACCAATTAAAGTTAATCAAATTATATGAATATTTTAACGTATATTATAAAAAGTATAGCACGTTAATTGTCAATATCAAAACTTTTTTTTTTGATAAAAGAATGAATAAGTTTAGGTTGATAACTACATACATATGTAGCAACTAACGTAAATTATTATAAATTAGCACGTTAATATTCAACTTTTGATAGAAAGAGTTTCGGTTGATAAATTAATACAATTTATTTACTAACTGTAATTTAGTACGTTAGATATCAATTTTTGGATAAAAGTTTAAATAATTTTTGATTAATAATTAAATACATTGGTTGATAAAAGCATATAGCATACACAGCAACTAACGTAAATTATTAGAAATTAGCACGTTAGCTTTCAACTTTTAGTTGATAATATGAATGAGTTTTGGTTGATAAATTACTACAACTTTTGGATAAAAGTTTAAATAAATTTTAGTTGATAATTCAATATATTGGTTGAAAAAAAATGAACGTATATTAGAAATTAGCACGTTAGTAATCAACTTTTGGTTGAAAGTATGAATGAGTTTTGGTTGAATACACTAACGTATATTAATAAAAATATATTACTATATTAACGTATATTATTAGAAATTTAGCACGTTATCAACTATTAGATTAATTATCAACTATTAGATTAATGTAAAAATGACTTTTGGTTGATAAATGGATATATACAATAACAATTGATAAAATCATGTAATACGAAACTACTAACGTATATAATTAGAAATTTTGCACGTTAGTCGGAAGGAATTATCAATTTTGATTGATAATTAAATACATCCATTTGAAGTTAGTCAAAGTATATGATATAAAGTACTACTAACTTATATTATTTAAAAAAAAATGAGCAAGTTAATTATTAATTTTTGGAGCAAAGTATGAATGAGTTTTGGTTGATAATTGAATAATATATATTGCAGTTGATCAACCTACATTGAAAAAAAGTACTAACGTATATAATTAGATATTTAGTACGTCAGTTATCAACTTTTGAATAATAGTATAAATAAGTTTTGGTTGATAATTTAATAAAATTAATTATGAAATAATATATTCACCAAAGTATAATTGAATGTACTGTTTTTTTATCAATCATTTAAAATTGTTGATTATTTTGCTCTTTTTTTATGAAATTGAATGTCGACATTCATAATTTAATTAAAGTAATATCTGGATAAAATTCAATATTGTCGAATTTAAATTTTAATTATAAAAATCAAATAAAATATTAATTAAAATGTAATTCGTTTGATATCAGTTTTTGTAAGTCTTTGTTAAGCTTCAAGTTTTACAAATAAATTGTAATTTTAACAAGTGGCATTAAATAATCTGTTTGCGCTTGACATCCTATGAAAATTTCTGGTAAGTTCTGTATATACATATTGTGGTCCTGCATTAAAGCGACATCTCGCAGGAAGCATGTAATGGAAAGAATCCAATTAAAACTATGCTGTGTTCTAGATTGAAGTTTGCCCAAAACGAGCACCTCTCGGATAGATTCCAGGCTTAAAGCCTTTCAATTAATTAAAGTTGTGTAACTTTGTTAGGACTTTGCAGTGGCGCTGCTAACACTTATGAAACTGTATTGTGTTGTTGTATTGTGCGTCTCTCTCTCTCTCTTACTCTTCGGAAGATCGACTTCACTTTTCATCGAATCGACTTCATTTAACAATGCAACACCTACCGTTTGTTGTTGATGATTCATTAAGTTCATTTACGAAAACTTTAATTAATTAAGTTAAACCGACGATCGTCATATTATTATATAAAAACGAAAGTCTTATTCGTTTCAGAAAAACATTTTTTTCAGTTAAATTACTAACATTATGAAAAACATCATCGCCGGTTTCTTTTATAGCTCCGCATATTCCAGTTACGTAAGTTAATTATAATTCTTGAGAAATTCAATTCCACAGAAGAAAAGCAAATTACGCGTAATAGATTTTTTTTTGCTATGAAAAAATGAAATTAAATAACTTCTCAAAAAGTTTAAAGTAACTTTTTTTTTTCGAATTTCCCTCCATCTGCTGAATGCTTTTACAAGCATATATTAATATAATAGAATTTTTCAAAATCCTTCAATAAGTTAAAAAAATATTTATTAAAGTTTATCAGAAAAAACATATATTTATCTGTTTTTACAGAATATAACATTTTTGAAATTTGGATTTTTCAGATTTTAATTCTGAAATATTATGAAAATTAATTACAGTTTATGGAATTTAAATGATAATTGAATATGATTATGATAATAATATGGTTTAATTATGTTAAATTTAATGTTTGTTGATTTTATAGAATATAATATTATGTAATCCTATTGGAATTGAGGATTCAAATTAGGAAATAAGACTCTACTAACGTAAATTTAGTACGTTAGATATCAATTTTTGGATAAAAGTTTAAATAAGTTTTAGTTGATAACTAAGTAAATTGATTGATAAAGGCATATACAGAAATTAACGTAAATTATTAGAAATTTAACTTTTGATTGAAAGTATGAATGAGTTTTGGTTGATAAATTACTGCAACTTATTTAAGACGTACATTTAGTACGTTAGTTATCAATTTTTGGATAAAAGTTTAAATAAGTCTTGGTTGATAATTACATATATTGACGTATATTATTAGAAATTAGCACGTTTGTAATCAACTTTTGGTTGAATGTTTTGGTTGAATAACGTATATTATTAAAAAATAGCACGTTATTTATCTAATTGTACAAAAAATATGATTCTTTTGGATTTTTCAGATTTTGAAATATTATGAAAATTAATTACAGTTTATGAAATTTAAATGATAAATTAATAGGATTATGATAATAATATGGTTTAATTATATTAAGTTTAATGTATGTTGATTCTATAGAATATAATATTATGTAATCCTATTGGAATTGAGGATTCAAATTAGGAGTTGGCCTAATGTGTGCACGAGTTGTAAGTGACTTACATTCTATTCAGTGGCTATTTCAGAAATCTCGATTACGTTGCCTCTAATAGTCCTGAATACGTATTCAAAGTAAGGTTGAATAGTTCCATCAATACGCACACGCATATTCGATGTAATCGCCATGATTAAATATCTTGCAACGGTAGTGAATTGGCTTAATCCGGATTGGATTTAGTGGTGTTGATTCGGTTGGAAATAAGTAAAACAGAGAAAAAGTGCCGGTTAAATTTAGTAGCGACATCGTGAGGATTGAGAAATGTGTGTCGGTGCAATGGTGCAAGCAAATTCTGGCTAGCAAATTGCTTCGTTTCCTAGTTGGTAGCCGTTCGTAGGATGAATAGAGTCATTTCGTATGTGATTTTGTTAGGCATTGAAAAATCGTAATTTTCAGACGGACGGCGGCTTTGCTTCTTTACACGTATGGTATAGTCTGGTTGTATATGTACATGCGTGAGTGTATTTGTGTTTGTGTGTGCCGGCTTGTATCAATGGAGATCTTTGAATGGATGCTCCGAGGATCGATAGAGTTGAGCTTTGCTCGCGCGGGCATGTGTTGCATGTATGTGTGTGTATGTATAAATATACGTATTTATATATGTATGCGTGTGGATGTGTGTGCGGCGTGTGTCTGTGTGTGTGTACCCTAGTGTAGCACGCGAGCGCTAATTTTACTCCACACGCCATGGGGTTTATTTAAATGGGCAATTAATTTACTAAACATGGATGACGTGTTCGTCGGAATCCGCCAATAAATATTTTCTTGCCATTACTTACGACCTTCCGATTGCCGGTTTATAAATGTCATTCCGCAAACACGCATCAATCTGGATGATTCCACCTTGGAAAGGCATCATCTATTCAGGTGCCCGCCAACCTCTGAGCAATACCATTAATATTTCAACATTCCCCCTAACGCTCGGTATTTCCATCTTTTACTTAATATTTTATACTTATAATTTAGTTATTTGCTATAAAATTTCACCGGTATTTCCAAATTTCAGTTAATATTTGATTATTCTAGTTACCATTTCCAACTTTTACAATCATTTTAGTTACTATTTTATAGTTGCACTTCAATTATTTGTTAGCAATTTGCTATAAAATTTTCATCCTGTTCTTAGAAATTAGCACGTATTCAACTTTAGGTTAAAAATATGAATGAGTTTTGGTTGATAAATAACTACAACTTATTTAAGATGAAATGAAAATATAACATATAAAATTAGTACGTTAGTTATCAATTTTTTGATAAAATTTTAAATAAGTCTTGGTTGATAATTACATATATTGGTTGATAGAAACGTATAGCATATACAATTAACGTATATTATTAGAAATCAGCACATTAGTAATCAACTTTTGGTTAAAAGTATGAATGAGTTTTGGTTAATAAATAACTACAACTTTTTTAAGACGAAATGAAAATATAACGTATAAAATTAGTACGTTAGTTATCAATTTTTTGATAACATTTTAAATAAGTCTTGGTTGATAATTACATATATTGGTTGATAAAAACGTATAGCATATACAATAAACGTATATTATTAGAAATTAGCATATTAGTAATCAATTTTTGGTGAAAAGTATCACTAATTTTTGGTTGAATACACTAACGTATATTATATGATTGTTTTTTTTGGATAACTTAATACAATCTATTAAATCTGAAAAAGTATATTACTATACTAACGTATATTATTATAAATTTAGCACGTTATCTATCAACTATTGAATATATAAATTACTTTTGGTTGATAATTGGATATATACAATAACAATTGATAAAATAATATGAAATACGAAACTACTAACGTATATAATTAGAAATTTTGCACGATAGTCAAAAGGAATTATCAATATTGGTTGATAATTAAATACATCCATTTGAAGTTAGTTAAGTATATGATATATAGAACTAATAACTAATATTATTCAAAAAAAGAGGAAGTTAATTATTAATTTTTGGAACAAAGTATGAATAAATTTTGGTTGATAATTGAATAATATACATGAAAAACAAAATTTGATAATTCTACTAAAGTTACTATACATTTAAACCAAACCAAGGTTAAGTATTTCGAACTTTTACATAAACAATCATTTTAGTTACTATTTTATAGTTGCACTTCAATTATTTGTTAGCAATCTGCTATAAAATTTAATGCTCAGCATTTTCATCCTGTACTTATTATTTTATAGTTGCAATAAATTTTTTTGTTAGATACATTTTAAAATCCTTCACCAATCACTCAGTACGTTTATAGTGTAGTTACTATTTTATAGTAACTATTTTTATTTCAGTTATTATTTCTGAGTTACTCTTTTAATTTGATATAATAATTTATTTAAACATTTTCACTACAACGTAGCTTATCGGAGATAGTATAAGATAAATATCGTTGAGTAAACATGTAAATTTCGAAATACCCATTATTCTCACATTAACTTTATCATTGTTGGAAGCCTTCCATGTCATTATATTAATGCGGATTACGTAAGCATTCCCAAATATTGTACTTGGCTATGTTAGGATCATGCTAGGAGGTAATACTACCTCAACTGAAGTTAAATTGTCTTGATAAAAGTAAAGAATAAAATTTGAAACGGATTACAGCTTATTCCTCGGATAAGAAGAATTATCGGGAGATTACAGTTGCTAGAACTCCAGTGAACTGGAGATGCGGGGTCCATGAACTTATCGATATTAAAAGAAAAATGTATTTCTAAGACTCTCTTTATCTAAGTACTAAATGAGAAGGCATCGTTTGTAATCAGAGGATTAAATTAAAACTGGTGGTATGTGTGTGTGCTGTTAAAGTTTCTCATTCAGAGGCGAAGGAAGGAAACTTTCGAAACAGAAAGTTTTGCCAGAGCTGAAAGGACCTTTTCCTGCGAACGTCGAAGAAAGAACGGAGGAACAGCAGATAAAGGTAGAAGTGGACTCCTTTCAAATCCTGCATTTCATCTCTCTCTAGCCTTTGCACGCAACTAAAGTTTTTAATGTAGACTCCTTGCAGTGAACAACTTGCATCACCTGCAGCAATAGATGCTTGAGACTTACAGCTGGACATTCCGCAATACCAGTTAGTCTTTTCCATCTCCGATTACACAATATGTTACTACTACTCGGATTCAAGTTTATTTTACCATCACATCATTTCCGTTCCGCAAATTAATTTCTAGTTTCATCTTTAGTTGCTTGCAGTTTGAATTTTGTAAGTTGAACCCTCTTCGACAAGTGCCACTTTCCGTCCTTCCATGTTATCGCGTAAAATGATTGCAACTTCTTCGCAATTGAAAACTTATAAGCGACAATTCTGTATTTTAATAATAAAATTAATAACTTTATAGTTTGCATTTATTATTCATTAAAATAAGTGCGTAATAAATTATGTAATGAATATTATTATAAATTCACTATCACTTATTCTACTAATATTACTAAAGTTAGGAAAAGCAACTTTTCTATATGGATATATAAATCTACTGGGTATGTTATATTACAGTAATATTTGTAAATTTGTCTCAAGTTTGATTAGTTATTAAAATCTTACGATATTTTAGGTTATCTTATGCTATTATTATAGTAGTACTTATATAAAAAAAATGATGAGAAAATATATTTGTTGTTGTAGAATTAATTATTGATTTTGACTTCTTTGCAGATACAAAATGTGTACTAGTTTCAAAGAGACGGTTTAGGGCATAAGCAATTCGATCGATGACTAAACTAGGTCGAATATGGTATAATAAAGGTACTGATAATACGGGTAAGGTATTGCAACAAATCTACAGCTGTTTATGGTTGCCATTACTGAGGAATAGGATCAAGGAGAGATCTTAGGATCTCTCATAATAGCACATGCGTTCAACTATATCAGCAAAGTAATTAAAAGTATATGAATGTGAGTTTACCAATTTTGTAGTGCAGCGCCGGTTTTGTTGGCAACCCTACAAAACAGAAAGTCGTATGTCAGACATAGACTGGAGCCGCTGGACCATGAGGATTATAGGTTGGAACTTCGTATTTGGCCTGATATGGTTAGTATTAATAATATAATATTCACTTACCAAGAACAGCTGCAGCAACAACACCAGCATAAGCAGCAGGGCTTCTTGCTCTGCCCACTGCCAATGCTATGACCACTCTTCGAAGTTGGCGGAGAAGCCGTGCTGGAGTTGCTATCCTTACGACGGCAAAGACCTGCTAATCCGCTGCCGCCACCTCCGTTCCCATTGTCGTTACCATTATCAGCTCCAGCAGTGCTAGGTCCTTCTCCACCTTTGTCATCGCTGTTCCTGCTGCCCTTCCTAGCCCTGTTTTCCGGGACGCGATTGCTAACACCGCAAGGCATCTGCAATCAAAGTAAATCCAGTTAGGGCACACCCATGCATTCATAACGAAGGATTGTATTTGAAAAAAAAAATAGAGTAGAAAACAGTGCGAAATTACTTTTTTTATGAAGTTACACCAAGCCATATCCTTCAAGCAAGCCATTCAGTCTAGCCTCCGATAACCTTCAAAATCTCCGGAAGCACAGGCGCTCTGCTCTGCTCAACAACTCGATGGTCAACTCTTGACGCTAAAAATACATACCCCAATTCAGCTATGTTATCAATCATCAACAACATCAAATATAATTACACAAGTAGTAACATTATGGATCAATACCAATAACTTTCCAGATATACAATTTTTAATATAAAAGTAAAACATTAACGAAATTTTGTTTTTTTTTTCAAGTATATCAAAATATTAGGTATATACTCACCATTATATAATCGGACGAACACTACAAAAAAAAATAAAAACTATAATTGAAACAGATTTTTGATAGAATATGTACTAATATGTGATTCCGGAAAGTTATTGTTAAGACCATGAACATTAGTGTATCACCAAAAATACCCTTCAATAATTATCCACCATGCATGATGTGTGTAGAAATAAATAAAAAACCAATAGAATTATTGAAAAATAAACTTAGGGCAAAGGGCATGAAGGAATTGAATTGCTTAAGTAGCGCAACTTTTTCCTTCCTTCTCATTTCTCTTTTATTTGATTTTATATATATATATTATTTTTTGATTCCTTCGATCGTTCGTCTTCCTCTCGCTTTTTCCGTCCGCCGTTTTTCCCCACGGGTTTCCCGAGCTGAGCTTTCCTTTTGAATCGGAATTATTATTAGGAAGGTCACTCCCGTATCGATCGGATTTCTCATGCCGACGGAATTTGGCCGTGAACGCAATTAACGCACGCCAATGAAATATCGCATCTGTTTTGCGGCCCCCGATCCGGAAGTAATGAATTTTTAGAGGAAATTAAAGTACAATGCAGAGACGGAATGATATCTGATGGAAGATGAGTTTAAAATAATTGAAAGAGATTGAAGACTGGAGGGATAAAGACGTAATCTAGAGCAGTGGAAAAAGTTGAATGAAAATTGGTTCTCGTTCATAATAGGTAAACAGGAAGCGCGGAATGAGGGATTGATTAAAAGCGACGGTGTTTTGAACTTAGTTCTGATGAAAATATAAATTACTTTCGATATGAACTATTCTCGTTATGAACTTTTGGACACTTTTAGAAAAATAGTTTTACTGCTTCCAATGAACTTGTAAAATATAAATTTCTAGGAAGTTATCAAATTAGATGAACTAAAATTTGTTGGAATATTACTTTATACATTAATTATCACATCACATAACATCAGCTAATGAAGTAATATTATAAAAAATATTTTTTTCTCCAAAATTTTGATAATATTTCAAACTTGTAACAAATTGAATTCACTAGGAGCTAACATAAATAAATAAGTTGGATTACATAATATTATTAACTCGTTCGTTTAGTGTACATGAAGAATATAAACTTTGCAGAGCTGATCTCAAATCAGTGGGAGTTTGCTACAACTCCTTGTGCTTGAAATCTGTCTTTAAGCCTCCTGTCGGATAATTAATGAGCGTTAAATGCTATTACACGCAGCGCGAACCCAACTTTACAAAGATTAATTATACGGTGTGCCATCACAAGACCCGAATTATAGACCGGCTTTATACCACTTTTTCATCTGAATCACCGATCCGAATCAAAATTAGACATAATTTCTTAACATCTCATATACTTAAAAGAAAAGTGTAATTACATTAGTAAATTTAACTTATTAATTCCAATTTATTTTTAAAGTAAAGCATTTAAAAAGTTTGAGTAAAGTCTTTTTAAAACTTTTGTAATTTCGAAGCGCACGCATCTGTTAATAGAATAAATAATATACACGCATGCGCAGTTTCGTGTGTACCATTAGATGTGTAAACCTATTGTAGCTTTTAAATTTAATGTAAAAATATTTGATGAAATACATATTTTATTTGGTCTATAAATAGTTAAAATTCTCCTTGGAGATGTAAAACATGAAGTTTTGGCCTAAGGTGCAGTAGGAAACAATTAGAATCTTCAGTTTGCCTCCAGTAACAAAAAAATATAGGTAAAGGTGTGTGAAATGTAGTCCCAACTGCGGAGGCGTTTTAATTAATACGAAATCACGTAATTCAATATCGGTTGGCGGAAGAATCGCGACGCGCGTGGGCGTTTATTAAATACGACCCGTAAAGGGCCGCAGGTATTGTGTAATGCGAGCGTTTGATGGTTCAAGGTCGCGCTTAATAGGAAACTCTGAGTTGACTAAGAAGTACAAAGAAATACGGAGCGAGGGGAGTAAAAAAAAATGATATATATTGAGAAGCGGAAAGGGCTGAAAAGTTGTCTCTAATAATATTCACTAGGCTTCGTCGAATCCAAATCCAGATGTCAACCCTTTTCTTCTTTCTTCCGTCTTTCGCCGAAAGGTAGGAATCGAAAATAGTTCACTTTCACGGGCCTCCGATCTCCGTAAGTAAGTATTTTTAAGTTCGGAATTGGTTTCTAAAAATATACTTGACAGCTTCGAAAACAACAACAACAACTTCAGCCAGTCTCGTAATTAAAATTTTCGCTTGACGTGCAAAATGCTTCCTACTTTTGCTCTCAAGATTTTCGACCGCTCTTAATTTAGAAAGACCGAAATGAAATCTATCTCAGATTGGCTCAATTATTCAAATCTACCCAAAATATTACAATAAAGATATAACCAATTACGCAGTTCTTAATAGTCATTTTATTCTTAATAAATAATATTTGAATGTCAAATTGTAATAGAATTTACATTCCATCAACATTTTGACATGTGAAAACTTCATCACAAATAAGTTCCTCGTTTGTTTACAATCAACCAAAAACAAGTTCGAATGATCTCATCACTTCAATGTTTAGACATGCTTAAGCGTCACATTTTGCGTCATTTTAGTTGAAACATCAAAATCAGTTTCGATTTTTTTTTTTTATTTAAAATATTTATTGACTATTTGGAATATGGAAAAATTAATAATAATTATGTTTTATTTTGATAAAGAATTTTTATGTTTTATGTTTCCAATAATTTGAGATTTTATTTATATAAGAGAAGTCTGAAAAGTTTGGATTAAAAAGTATCCAATTTTTCATTCTGAAATTGAAGAATTATATATTTTTTTTAATTATAAAATATGTAACAAATAAAGTGGAGTGAGAAAAATAAGTATCAAGTTTTATTAGTATGATTTCTTGTACGCAAAAATAACGAGGAAAATAATGAAGAAAAAAAATTCTATCAAATACTGAAACATTTTTTTTTCCTTCGTGTACAAATCACATGGATATATTATTATCGACGATTCCGGAATTATCCAATTTCCACTAATTGGTGAGGTAAACCATGGGAGGGTTGTTTTTTTCACGTATTACAATTAGTGGATCGATCGAAGTTTTGTGGGAATTAGGGGAGATTTTTTGATTCCACGTTCAAAACGTGACAAGTTCAGCAAAATCGAATGCATTTCATGACCCATATGATACATGTACCTATTTGTTTTGTTGCTTTCCCCTCTTTCTCTCACTCATATGTGGCCCACATGCGTCCATTTGTGGATGAGAAATGGGGGTTGGAATATTTGAAATGCGTTCGGGGCACGGACGAAAACAGAATAATGCATTTTGTGTTTGGCGCAATTAAACACGTTTCAATGGTAATAAAATACGAGCGACAGTTTTGCGTAATTTATTTATATTCCTCTCTTTCCCTCTTCAAAATTTTTATTTATTTTTCTTGTTTTTCTCTCTGTTCGTTTTGTCCTTTTTTTTGTTGTTGTTTAGTCCGTGCTTTTCCTCGCTAAATTTATTATTATATTTCGTGCATCGCCTGTTTGCACTGGGTTTGTGTGTGTTTTTTAAATTATTTATTTCCTCGTTCAACGCGGATGAACTGTCCGACATAAACGGATTTGTACGTTTGGCGGAAATTCATTATCAAGCGCAACAGCGTAGAGAGAGGTAAAACCAGATTAAAACAACGTGGATATATCTATAGATATAGAAATATATATATTCATATAGATATATACATACAGCAGGAACGTGCAAACAAAATAGATAAAATTCCGTGAGTTCGTGCGTTTTCCCGAACAATTATTTGCAAATATTTATTTTCAATTAGCATCGATCCCGGATTCCCATGACATTGCAGGAATTACGTATTTTTCCATTTCAAGTTCACTGCTTCATATTATGGATTTCATGTGGCTGGAAAATTACTAGACAAACTTATTATCAAACACATCAGCTTAACATAGGAATCCTAAAATTAAAATATTGCAAAATGTTCAATATACAAAGTTTATTTATTTAAATCACCATTTCTGATTCAAGAAATTCACATGGCTAAAAACCTTAGTCTAGTTAATGGTATCTATTTGTTATTACTGGAAATCAAGGTTGATTACTTTGGTTGATCTAGGTACTACTAGATTATTAAGATTCATCAAAAAATTATCATCTGCAAATTTTGTTCAGATTAATCTTAGTCAAGACTATTTTTCAAGTAGATTGTATAGCTTAATACATTATTTTGGTTGATATAGATACTAAATCCAGAATCTAGATTCTTTATAAAAATGTAATGTGTAACAAATAAAGTGGAGTGAACAAAAATCAAAATTACCATTTATAGTTTATATAACTTAAAACTTAACCATGGTTGATTATTTCTTGATTATTAACTGGAAGTCAGGAATCAAGATTTATCCTAAAATTATCTAGTAAAAAAACATTTTAAATAAGTCTTGATTCAAGAAATATCTTACTTTGGATGATTTTCAAGATTTATTAATTACAAAGACTAAGACTTTATAACGTTCTGAAAGTATTTATTTAATATTACTTTGTAAGATTGGACATGCATTTATTGACAGTAGAACCTTATTCTGAAAGTACTTTTATGTCATGTACAAATATGGAAACTGACATGTGAGAAAACCCATCCACGCAGTTGACTGCAACGGAGGTTAACTTTAACAAACTGTTAAAGGCTTCAATGATCTGAGCATTATATTTGCTACATTCAATGCATCTTGCATGAGGAGAGGACGTGAAAAATATGGGACGTTATACGTGCTTAGGCGCTCTTCGAGCGATTTTGCATTGTCCATTAATGCTCCATATTCCTGCTGGATGAGTTGACATACTTTTATTGAAAGGAAAGTGAGGTCGAGCTGCGTCTCAATCGAGAAGGAATTCCAAGCAATTTCAGTTTTTGTTTATTTTTTGCATGCGCATGTTTCTTTTTCTCCTTTTACTCAGTCCACGCTTTTTTCTCTTGTTTTAAATTTATTTTCACATGTCTCCATTTTCCTGGTGGCTTCGCTGAACGCCTGAATTTCACGAGACAAAGTTTCCTGATAAAACTCTTCGAAAGGTCTTTCCTCATACAACGAACTCCCGACCTCCTTTCTCATAGAAGACACGTTTTACATATCGTTGCTCCAACACCAAAAACACTACTATTAAAATAATAAAATGCTTTTTATTTTAATATTATTTAAATAATGGTAAAATGGTAAAATATTTCAGAAATTTGATGTAGTTTGATTCTAAAAGTTCTGTCAACAATTTGCAAATTCAATCTGATTAGTTTAAGATATCTTCAAGTACTATAACCTAGGTGCTTTCCAGTAGTAGTCAAGATTATGACTAACTTAAATTAATTGTTTATATTAAGGTTAACTTGATGATTTTTAAATATTTTCATTCTTTTCTTGATCATACCGTGAATGTTTGAAGTGGTAAAATAATTTTTAATTTTTTTGCAATTGATTTTTACATAAATTAAAGAAATCTTAAACTACATTTTCCAGCAGTAGTCAAGATTGTGGCTAATATAAATTATTTGTTTATCTAATGGTAAAGTTGAAGATATGTGAATGTTTTCATTTATCCATCCAAATTGAAGGTGAACAACCATTATACCGTGGAGGTTTCTGCAAGCGTTGCAAAAATAGACCCCAAGTGTAATGTGAATTGGCGCTGTTGTGCCAATAATTTTCGGCCAAAACGTTTTTAGAGTAGTGTAATAAAGCGATGGTACATTACTCTGTACTCCAGATGTAAACAATATTATTGATTTTATGCTCCAGCGGCAACGCCAGGCCAAATTTTTTCCGCCTCTCCTGCTCGTCCACCTTTCTCTCTCTGTATCTATCTCTATTTTACTCCTGCCTCTCCACAAGCACGGAACAAGACTGGGCCAAGGATACATCTGGAATTTTATGGATCTCCGTTTCTCACTCTCGCTCTTTTTCCCCATATCCTCGTATCCTTCTCTTACCCACGGCCGCACGTGCTTCATCCATCCTCTAGCTGGCTGTTTCCCTCCTGAAAGCCAATCGCTGAAATCAGCGCGGAAGTTTCGGCGGCTTCAGAGATCCGTGCTAATGAAATGTTATTTATAAAACACCGCCAGTTTTGCTATGCACTAGACTCTGGAGATAAACGCTCTGGGCTTTTTAATGCACAGCATATACATACAGACGCACATGTATGCTAAAGCAGCAACAGCACTGCAAAATTTCCGATCGGGACTTCCCCTCCGTTTATTCCTCCCTTTCACCTTCCATTTTACCGTTTTGGATGTCGGGCTTGTCCCAATTACAGCGTTTTCAAGCCCCGTCCAAATGGATGGATAATGGGGGGATTAATAATAAGCGATCCCGAAATAAAGTGACAAAGCCGTACGGATTTCGGTTTATTCGTGTCATTGGGTCTTTCCACCGAAATAGGTTTGAAAAATGCGTGAGTTTATATATATACAAATATATGGATGAAAAATCCCGAGATGAAAAAAAAACACGAAGAAATGGCACCGCTCTACATTCGAAACGCAGATACAATGCGAATTTAAGTATTGCACAAATACATCCAGAAATGTTTTGGTTTCCTTGAAGTATTTTCATCGGCATAGCAGTAGTACAATCGTTTGAACTGCGTTTAACTTTTCAGGAACGGAAAGCCAGCGGCCAAATCTTTTTGGTTTACTTTTATAACCTTAAAACCACTTTGACACCAACATAATAATACTTCCAACAATAACATGATTTTTTTTTATATAAATGGATGCAGTTAAAAGTTTTTGCCTAACTTATCATTATACTTAGGTAGCTTCAACTTCTAACATAGAATTATATATTTTTTGTACACGAATGTTTAAGTTTAATAGCTTTCAGGAAGTTATACTCTGAAATTTTAACCTCTCTCACAATTACCAGTTACAAGGACTGCCTGGAGAACTGAAGATGAGGAGGGCTAATTATAATAATAAAATTTTAAAAACATTGAAATTGTAAATATTTGTATATATCTATAAATAAAAAATAAAATAAAAATAAATATACACAAATCTGATTCTAAAATCATAATTTTAAAATAATGAAAATAAATAATTTTTTGTCAGAAAAAAATACTTTCAAGTAAAATATATTTTTTTTATATTGGTTTTAAATTTTTCATTATTATGATTAAAGATGTTTTAATATATATTTGTTTTGTTTGATATCGTGGAATGTAATTTATTCGCTTAAGATAATTAAGCATTTATAGCCATACTTTTAATGAATTTTCCAGGTGGTTGTTTCGCAGAACGTTTCTCAACTTTATCGGTTCCAAGAAAGCTATAACTTCAATAATGCAATGCACGAATACGGAATCTTGTTAATAAGCACGTACAAAAGCAAGTTGTAATTAGTGAAATCACTATTTTATACATCAATCATTCCGAGTATCACAGCGCGCCCTTTGAAACAGACGAAATGTAAAGGTAATTGCCAAAAACGCCCTTGTGACATGAACATAACTGTATGTTATCTGCAATTAACTACCAATTCCTATTGATCACACAATTTGTTTTACTAATGTAAATATAAACCTCATTAGTCGAAACCCTTTTTGAAGCAAAAAAAAAACAAAATATGTATTTGATATTTATGTTATCCGGGAAACAGATTTATATTATTTTCTAGTGCGTTGACTTAAAGGATGAAAAGGGTTTTCCTTTTCGCAATCGCAAACATTAACGAGGACCTTTAGTAAATAATGTCCTTGCAACTGCAGTAGCAGATACTTTATTTTCAGCAAATCTAATTTTATATAATGCTACTCTCTGATCTTTCGTCTTTAATCTATATGCTTTCCTTATATTCAGGACTTTGCTACAGAAATTTCCTTTCATCTGATGTTTTCTTTACCTAGAACCTACACAATCAGAAGCCTCTATTTTATTTTCATTTGATTATATTATTGTTATTATTAATTTTGATTAAAACATTTTGATCATTGATTGAATAAATAAATTTTTGATGTAATACATTTTTTTCTTTGATTTTTGGGAAACAAAACGAAAATATCATGTCTGTTTTTAATGAAGTTATTAAGTTGATGAATGAATTGAGGCTAATATTAGTGACGAAAACAACATCAATCGCAGTAATGAAAAAAATAATTAAAAATAGAAAAATCTGGGTTTGGCAGTATTTTCGAATTGGAATTATATTTTCCAGCGTGGGTGAAATTGGCTTTTCGAAGAAACAAAAGAGTCGCTAGGAAATTATTTTCAATTCCGAATTACATGCATATTCGGAATTCAAATCAGCGTTTCAATAAATCCTTTGAAAATGCAGAAGTTAATAACATCCACAGTTGGTGTATGAAAATTTGAATGAGAATTATAAATCAGTATTTTTTAATGAACTTGTAAAGACTGACGTTTTCTTGTTTTGTTTTACTTTAATGGGTCAGACATTCCACGAAGAGGTAGGATAATGGAGCCGATGAAGAACAATGTTGCTCCTTTAATATCACGGATATAACGGGAACCAATAAGGTTCGGATCAAAAGGAAATGCTTTCAATCGAAAATCGATATAATTTCAACATATTTCGCATGTGCACGGTGTGCTAATGAAAATTCCCAGACACCTTACTGAAGGCCAATGACAGCCAAACAACGAGAACTTCTGAATCACTACATTCAATACATTTCATTTACTGCGTATATTTCTAATAATTCCCAGTGAAACAATTTTTTTATAAAACCTGAAAAATATATAAAAAGTTATATTTGAAAAACTGAGGTCAATGGCATATAAAATCAATTATTATATTATAATCAATATAGTTTATGAAGTCATTCAACATTCAGCGATTCCAATCAAAAACTTTACTAATACATGGAGCGTCGACTTCCAACAAAATAGTCAAGGGAATAGACAACTTCATTGAAGTACCAAGAGAGGCCACAGTTGAATCCAATATAACTTATAATAAATCTAGTAAAAAAAAACTTTTAATAATTATGATCACTTTAGTTGGTCGAACTTCATTGCAATTTAATTTATATTCATACTTCATCTTATTTATAAAAAATCTAATATACTAGTAAATAAACTAATGATATTTTTATGTAACGTTGATTCAGCTTCCAACTTCATTGAAGACTATTAAGGAATTTTATCATGTAAAAAAGTTACTAATTATATTGATTAAACTTCAAAATTCTAAAATATAACTTCATACAAGTAATTGTAAGAAATATAATAGAAAACAAAATATTGCTAACTAGACTATTGAACTTCAAACTTCATTGCAGATTATTAAAAAATCTAAACTCCATCTTGTATGAAAACAATATAAGCATAATATTAATTACATTAAATGAACTTCAAACTTCATATACTCTTCAATGACAAGTATTCAACAATATAACTTATATGAAAGTAATATAAATATGAAAACCAATTTATTTATTGTATTAAATACGATTACATTGATAAACTTCAAACTTCATTGAAGAGTATTAATTAATAGTCGAATTCAACAATAAACTTGTATGAAAGTAATTTAAACATAAAAAAATGTAATTATAGGATTAACTGCTATTACATTGATAAACTTCAAACTTCTTTGAAGAGTGTAAAGGAAACTCGAATTCAACAATATAACTTATATGAAAGTAATATAAACATAAAAACCAATGTAATTATAGAAATAAATACGATTGATAAACTTCAACTTCATTGAAGAGTATAAAGGAATAGTCGAATCCAACAATATAACTTATATGAACATAATATAAACATAAAAACCTATATAAATTAATTAATTTGATTAAACTTCAAACTTCTAAAATATAATCTCATAAGATGTAATCAGGTAGAAAATAATATTATTTTGAAACAAACTAAATTTAAATCAATTAATTGGGGCAATTGTTAAATATTGGATGTAGTATAAAGTTTTGTCTGTAAATAATAAATGCTTCAAATAAATTGAATAAATTATTTACGAAACTAAATAAACTCTGTATTGATATTACGCGATCCAATATTTTATAATATAAACTGAAAAGCTTTCAATCATTTTTTTTTCAGTTTAATTTATAGGCAGATATAAACAGAATTCGCCTCTGAAATTACAGACTGAAATAAAAAAAATTACTTTTCCGATTCGCTTAATTGGAATTATGTAATTAATTATTAATTATTCCTATTTTTTATTTTTAATGAAACAAGTTGACACAAAGCGAAACCATTTTACATATTAAATTATACTCGCGAATTTCTGCCATTCATATTACATTTTGATTTACTATTAATTAAATATTGAATCATTGTTAATTAATTATTATTATATAATTATATTAATTATTTAATATTGATTCTATGTTATTTCATTTATATTCTGAAATACACGTAAATATGTATGGATTAAATAATTGTTGAATGATGAAAACGGTTGACTTTATTCTATGAATGTGATCACATTTTGTGACAACCGTAAATTCGAATTGCATAAATTCATTCGGTTTCTCGAATAATTTCATAGTATTCCGTTTGGTGAAATCATTCGACTGTGAAAACGGTATTTAAATTAAAAGCGAATTTTGCTTTCGTAAATCGGAATTATATATTTAAAGTTTTAAACTGAATATGCATTTCGACTGAAAAGGCCAATGCCCTTTATGTAAAATTTAAACTATATTTATAAATATAAATATTTTTAATTTAAATTAAAGGAAAGTTGCCTTAATTGGACTTATATCTTAATTGGTATTTTCTAGATGAAAATCTACAATTAGGTTAATCTTCACCTCGAAGGAGAGGTTTTTTTTTAAATTTTAATTATAATTACATCTTCTTTCCATTAGAAGAGGAAGTATAGAAAAGTAAATAAAAAATTGGAGAAATACAAATTTGTTTCTTCTGAATTACCAAATGTATGCGTTTCATTGAAATTGATATTGTTATAACAATGGTTTGGATCAGATGCCCTTTGGTTTTGGTTTCCGTTATTGAATAAACACTTTCAATAATAATCATCTGCAGTATTGATTTATGCGACGCATTAGAAATGTGTTTGCTTTTATCAGCAAGTTCCAATTATTATTATTAATAACAATCAGATATATTGACACACATATTATTTGTCAGAGACTTACAATTAACAATTTAATATATAATACATTATAACCTCAGTTTACAAAATAGAAATTAAAAATAAAAACGACCAAGTTTTCTAAAGAAATTTCGGTTTTCGAACTTAATTTCAGTTCCCAAACACATAAGAAATATGACGGGATAGCGAAAGTCCCAGTATGGGAAAAATATTTCAAAAGATCGAACACAAATTTAAAATAAAAATGATTGTTTCCTTAAAAAAATTCGGTTCTCGAACATAATTTCAGTTCCCAAACACATAAGAAATGCAACAGGATAACGAAAGCTTTAAAATGGAAAAATTATTTCAAACAAGTATAACTTCGATTAAAAAAAAACGAACAAAAATATAAAATAAAAAGAACTAAGTTTCCTAAATGAATTTCGGTTTTCGAACTTAATTTCAGTTCCCAAACACATAAGAAATATGACGGAATAATGAAAGTTTAAAAATGGGGAAAATTATTTCAAGACCGAACACAAATATAAAATGACCATGTTACCTTAAAAAAATTCGGTTCTCGAACATAATTTCAGTTCCCAAACTCATAAGAAATATGACAGTACAGCGAATGTGAAAATGATTTCTAACAAGTATAACCTCGATTTTTACAAAACCGAACAGAAACACAAAATAAAAACAACTAAATTTCCTAAAAATAATTTGAAACAAATTCTAAAATAATTTCAAACAATTAAATTTTTCAATAAAATAAATTGTTTGATAAAAAAAAATACAATTACTGAACGTTATTTAGATTTTTGTTATATAAAGCATTTGAATTTATTTAATATTTAAAACATCGCCAAAGGACGAAAGGATTTCAGGTACAATAAATCGGATTCTCAACGAAAGTGTATTTTAAAATAAATTTAGCGAATAAGGACATCCAACGTTCTTCATTCATTACTTTCCAAACTTTTCCGTAATTCGTTACACAGATTTAATTTCTCTTAATTTTAAATAGAATTTTTGTTATTCAAGATAAAAAAATCTATTTTTCTTGATACAAAAATCTTCGCTATTTTATAAAAAAAAATATAATTAAAAACAAAAAAATTTCTGGAAATAAAAACTAACGTTATATATAAATAATTATTAAGATCAGACGTTTACTTTAAACGGAAATAAATACACAAATAATTTTGTGTTTTAATAAATATTTTTTTTTTTGAATGAATTTGTTTTGGCGGAAAAACTGTCTTTCTATTTACGCTGTAAATATATTTATTATAGCTAATATTATATAAATAAATTGAGTTATAAGAATATTATATTTGTTTAAGAGCAAATCTTGTTGAGGCTGTGAAATGATGTATGCGAACGTTGCACGTTGCCCCCTGTTTTCTTTCATACAAATCCACTTGAAGATTTCTTTCAATTAATTTCTGCATTCTTCGAAAACACATGTATTTATTTATCTTTCAAGAAAATTAAGCGTTAGTCATAAATACAAATCTGACAAAGAAAATTTAGGTTATTTTAAAAATAAATTTTATAATGGATTTTTTCAATTAATATATAAAAAAGCATTTACAAATTAATTTTACAATGATGTATTTATACCAGTGAATGCCATTAATTATTAATCAGGAAATAATGAACCCGGACTTCAAATCGGATTAAATAAACATCGAACAATTATTATAATGAATGTATAATTATTTTTAAAACTAATTACATAAAATAATTAACCAAATAAATATCACATATTATAAAATTTAATTTTAAATTTGTACTTAGTTAAAATAAAAAATATTTATTTTAAAATTTATATAATTAGAACTTACGATTTCATTCAGTTTTATAAAATTTTATGAATTAGATTTTTTTATTAAAACAAATGCATTAAAATATTTATTGGTTATTCAGTTGAAAATATATCATACTACAAATTTTATGGCAATTGCGTAAAATCAATCAATATTCTACAATTTTCATTTGGAAAATGTTTGCAAATAATTTTTTTTTTTTTAATTAGATAAAAATTGAGTAAAATTTAATTCAAAAAATTAAATGGAATATATTAAAAATAGTTAAATACATTGAATAATCGATATAAAATATTTATAAATTAATTAAAATGTTAATTTTGCTGTGAACTTTATTTGTGTAAAACAAAATCCAATTTCAGTTGAAAATAATTGTGTTTTTAATTTACAAATAATTTTTTTTTTAAATTTTGTCAGTAATAATTTATGAACGAATTGTATAATAAATAAATTTTAAATAATATAAAAAAATAAGTTATTTAATTTGCAATTAATTTAGAATAATGAATTGAATTTTGAACTTAAAAACTTGTAAATAAATAAATATTGGAATTTATTACTTAAATGCAATTCAACTTAGTTATTTTAGAGATGATTATTAATTTTCAATTGAATTTAAAAATATTTATAAAATTGTAAAGTTTTATTTAATAAAAATATTTGTATTTGTTGTTGAGGATATTTGCAAAAGAAATATTAAAATGCATTGGATAATTATCGAGACGTATTATATAAAATATTTTACCTTTGTAGTTGTTTCTGTCTCGTCGGATGAGGAACAAGTGATGCTGGTTACCTGCGAGCGGGTGAAGTGCGCTTTGTGGAGCCGCCGGGTTGTTGTCCGACTTTGGCCGGTTCGAAGCGAACTGATTGCAGTTTCTGTTGTGTCTGCGTTGAGGAAGGCGGACGACCGTTGCCGACTATGCGCGAATCTAGCCTAGACACCGCCCGGAATGGGCCGAGCTTCTGCAGACCCGTAGCTAGAAGCAAGTCCCGGGCTGCATTTGGAGCTTTATCATGTGCAGATTTGCCAATTTAACAACACCGAAAGAAGGGTAAGAGAAGCGGGGGTGGTTCAAACACATGCACACAATTGCACATCCATTGCGCACATCACCCCCACCACACCTGATAGATACCTTCCACCATATATAAGCGTTTTACAGGCGATTAAAAAACAAAATTGTTTCCTTTATTTTCATACTTTATTTATTTATAAGCGACTTTTTGTGACGGACCCTTAATTTATTTGATCAATAAAAGTTGAGGCACCCGCAAAATGACGAGTCTTTTTTTCACCTGAAAACCCGCATTTCGTGTAATCTCCCGAAACAATACGCAAACAAACAACAAAAATAATAATAATTACACGAAGATTGTCTTTTTTTTAACTCCGTTTTTCAACAACAACAATTTTAGTTTTTTTCCCCACTTGTATTTTTAGTTTAATGATGGAGAATGCCGAAATGGCATTCAAATTTTATTCGGATGCTGAGTAAATGGTTGGGATGGAATTCTTCGGTTGGGACAAGATCAACAAATATTCCGGTCGCACATATTAAATCTTTAATATTACTGCCCCTTCGCATCATCGTTTTTTCAATAAAAAAATGGAAAAGCCGTTGAACTGAAAAAGTACTTTAAAACATTACCCTTCAAAACATTACTCACTTTTTATTCTATGTATTTCAAAAAAATAATTCAGGAATTCACATTTTTTTTAAAGATAATTGAAATTAAATTCACAATTCCCTTAATTTAATTCATTCATAAATATTTATATAATCAATAAAATATAAAATATTTTTTCAGTCATAATTTACTACTTAAAAAAATCATGTTAGGTTATTATTTATTATATTTTATATTGAGATTTTTTTAACTTAAATATTTTTTTCTATAATTGGACAGAAATGTAATGTAAATATATACTATTTTTAATGATATTTTCGCTGGAATCTCAATACATATTCTAATAACATCGTGCATTCATGAATGAAATTGCTGAAACTATATGAAAGCGCGTCGGATTTTTCATGTTCAATATTCTTTACACTTTAATATATTTTCAGTACAAAGGAATAATATTTTTATTACCAAGCAATAATTGGGAATGAATAAAATCATATTGGAACGAATGACTTTTTTCACACTCAATTATTTTTAAACTAATATTTGAAGTTCCAATACTCTCAATATAATAACAATTTTCATGATTATTTTTAAGTCAGAAAAACAATTAGAAAAATCAATAAATTTTTTAAATTTATTTATACAATTGTCAAAAAAAGATAATCACAAAGTTTTCATGAAACATTATTTTTAACAGAATGTATTGAAAATTCGTTATGTAATTCTTATTTTTAGTGAATTAACTTTGTTATTGCATCATGTTTCCAAGAGAATTTATTGCATTCTGTCTATATTCACTTTTTTTCAGGAACTAAGAGGATTTTGTTATTACATAATTGACTATTACTTTTAATATCTGTATAAAAGCGTTTCGCTGAATCGATGTTGAAATGCATTTTAATTATTATTTAATACCCGACATAAAATCTAATTATAATTTTCTTTTAAAGATTTATTTTTTTAACTATGAAATTCCCATTTGCCAATTTACTTCCCATTTGCAAAATGAATTATTTCCCCCTTTGATCTTATTTTTCAATAGAAGCAATGTTTTAATAATTTTCAATTTATAAAAAATGAAAAAATGATTTCAGTAGTATTTTTATATTTTTTGTGTAAATAAATATTTAATAATAAAATGTTCGAAACATGCAAATAATGTAGATTGATTCAAAATTAAATAGTGATTTCAGTTGGGTCGAAATAAACTCATCCAATATTTACAATATTGCCCATTAGCAGTGGGTATCGTGCGTCAACGTGATTTTCTGCATTATGTAATATCGCCGCTAATCCTCTTACGTAATAGCGCGGGGAAAGGGATCATTTCTGGGCACTCCGATTCTATTAACGGGTCTAAGCCCTGCTAAAAGCCTACCGTTTGATGGATTTTTCTAAGTAATTTTACTTCAGTTGCATTAAATTAGATCCTAATTGATTTTAACTAATTTTTTTATTTTTTCAGTAATTGCATTTTTTTTACAATTTTTAATTAATTTTTATATTTACTAGATTATTATAACTAATTGGTTTTATTATTATTTTTTTATTAAATAATTAAAACAGTTGTTTTTTTTTTTTTAATTGATTTGTGTTACATTTGAATAATCGATGCTTCAGCTGAAAATGTTTACACGTAATAAAAAAAATTACTAAACAACAATTACTGAAATGTACTGTAACGAATACTTGTAAATATACTAAAACCATTTTCATCATCGACCATTTCGTTAATGGAATTTTATTATTTATAAGTACGAAATGCACACGAAATTTTAATGCAAAAGCTTTTAACATTTTAGGCAACAAAACAAAATCGTGCACCAAGCGTTGTTATTGTTATTTATTTATAAATCAATTTACATCATATAATTTATTGCAATAATTACATAATTATTAAAATGGACCCTTTGTAAAAAAAAATATTTGAACCATTCATCAATTATATTTAATTAGCAGCAAATAAATGAATGTTGTTTTTTTTTATTATATTACAATTGTTACACATAAAATGTGAAAGTTTTATTATTATATTATGCAATTATAAAAATCTGTTATTGATTATGTAATTAAAGAATAAATATTGATAAAAACGAAAGAAATAGAAGTAGATATAAAAAATGTTTTTTTTGTCTATTAATTTAGTTTTACCTAAATAAAGTTAAAATTAATTTAAAAAAAATTATATAATAACAATTTGTTGTAATCATATTATATAATAAATGAGACGTTTGTCAATCTTAGATAGTAAGGAATGCGAGTATATTTGGACTAACAAATTGTACCAAAAAATAAAATTAAATTTGTCAGTCAGTAAGAAGCTTACAAGTATATTTATAATGATGGGTGATCTCTGAAATGCTAAAAGACATGCGGCGTATGCGTTGGAATCGTGCGTGAAAAGTGGGACAAAAAAAAAACAACAACGAAATGGAATGGGTACCGAGGGACGGGAATCGATTCCCGTTGCGTTAACTGTCGATTAATAATATACACGTTACCTGTTGAGGATACCGAACGAAATATGTGGAATCTGAGAAAACGACGAAGTAAATCGGGCGCCAAAGATATTAAGAGAGAAAAAAAAGAAGAAAACAGTGAGAGAGAGATGAGAAGAAAGAGTTGTGTAATATTTGAAGGTTTTTTTTTTAATAGTTTATGTGTTTCCCATTCGGTTGGAATGAGGTCATGTTCGTTGGTTTATATATCTTTTTGGGAGCAGAGGAGGAAAAAAAATCATAATAATAATAGTAATGTGTTTTGCGTTCGCTGCGGGGGAGGGCGCAATTTCGATGCTAACTTGTTGCATAAAGTAATGCACTTGTTACATGTTAAGAATAATCGATTGTGTTAGGTGTATGTTGGGTGATGCTGATACGACTAAGTTACCTTTATCAGTGGCCATGGGTGTGCACGCAACACGTGCCAATTGCAGGTCCGGAAGCAAGAACCATGTCTTAAGAGATTCGAAATGAAAAGAATGTGCAGTTTTGAAACTGTTGTTTGTTTTTGTTGTTTATCTAATTGTGTTTTGGTATCAGTTTCTTGTTGAATGTAGGTGTTATCGATTGGTGTTCTGCACCGTGATAAGAGAGCGTCGGATGGTTGTTGGAGCGAGTGCAGCCAGAGGCGCCCGTCGAAGATGGTCCTGCTGCTGCTGGATGAGTGGAGCGGAGTCGAAGCGGCAATAAACACGGCCAGTCGGTCGGTCGGAATGCACTGCACTTTATTCACCCCCCGTGCTCATGGCACTTGTTCACCCTGGCGCACAGCACACCCTACCGTTGATACTCTTTGTGCGTTACACCCATTTCGATGAATAAGTGATCGCGATATTGTAACGCGATGGGCGCGGGTTCGTACGTCGCGACGACTGCTACGAGGCGTTGCGCGTCGGTGCGCGATGGTGCGCGTTCGGGGCGCTCGAGCGGCGGTCGTCGCGCACCTCCCCCGGCCGTCCAACCGTCCCTCCAACTTTCCATACATCCTCCCCTCCGTCCCTCCGTCATTTTCCAACTGCATCTCTACCGCTTGCCAAGATGGCGGACGACGCCCGGAATCGACGTCGGTCGCGCGTCGGCGGCAGCGACGCCCGCCGCCCGCGCCTAGCTGCGATGCGACGCGACGCGCCCCGCTTGGCGCCGTCTCCGTCGGACGCACGGCGGGACCCGGTGCCAAGTCTAACGTCGCCGCCACCCGCCTCCCATCGATCGATTGCGATCGCGACCCACACCTGCCGGATGCGCCGACGCCCGCTCTCAACCCGCCCCCAATCATCCACCACCCCTACACAACCCATTCGACTTCCATCTCACTCCACGTGCACCACCCTTCCGGACAGAATCAAACACCCGCTCATTCATGTTTTTCCACTGCCGCTGCCGCCCCCGCACATAGCGCACGCATCTCTACAAAACGCGGAATCTCTCCCCCATCGCCGCCGCCGAAAACCCAAAAACCCCGCTGCGCCCCTCTTAATCACCGTTTTAATTATTTATCAAAGAAAACTCTTAGCTCATCACACAGCCAACTTCATTCATCTCTCTAAACATTTCGTTACACAAACTCATTGCAAAATACCAACAACCAAAGCCTCCTTTTTTTTACACAAAACATTCATTGCATCCAGAATTACGCAAAAACAATACGAATAGAACAATTATTACAAGAAAGAAATCCACCATCAATTCATATTTATTTTTAATGATTTATTTTTATCCATTGATGAAATATTCATACATAAAATATAAATAATTAATAAATAATAAATAAAAATTTCATTATTTAATTTTTAATAATATTTAAAGAAAATTAAAACTTTTTATCAATAGCCCTTTGTAATTATTATTAGATAAATATATTTTGGTTTTTATCTGTTACAAGAAATATTATTAAAATTTATTTTTCATTCAATCCTCTTCAATTCATTTTCATTCATTCATTCATAAAATGTTATTCGTTTCATTGATAAATATTTCATAATGATTGTATTGCGTCATTTTTTCATTTTAATGAAAATTCTAATAAATAATAAATCAATTCACATAAATATCAAAAATTTCATTACTTAATTTTTAATAATATTTAAATAAAATTAAGACCTATGGTCAATAGTCATTTGTAACAATTGATCTCTTGCTTTCATAATTATTATTAGATAAATATATTTTGGTTTTTATCTTTTACAAGAAATAGTATTAAAATTTAATTTTCATTCAATCCTCTTCAATTCATTAAACTGTTTCGTTTAATTGGCAAATATTTCACAATGATTGTATTACGTCACTTTTTCCTTTTCAATGAAAATTCTAATAAATAATAAATGAATTCATCTAAACATAAAAAATTTCATTATTTAATTTTAAATGATATTTCAATAAAATTTAGGTAAATAGCCCTTTGTAACAATTAATATCTTGCTTTCATAATTATTATTATATAAATATATTTTGATTTTTATCTGTTACAAGAAATATTATTAAAATTTAATTTTCATTCAATCATCTTCTATTCATTTTCATTCATTCATAAAATGTTATTCGTTCATTGATAAATATTTCATAATGATTATATTACTTTTTATTTTTCAATGAAAATTCTAATAAATCAATTCATCTAAACATCAAATATAAATATATTTCGGTTTTTATCTGTTACAAGAAATATTATTACTATTATAAAAATTTAATTTTTATTCAATTCATAAAATGTTATTCGTTTCATTGATAAATATTTCATAATGATTGTGTTTATTTCATAATGATTGTGTTACGTCACTTTTTCCTTTGCAATGAAAATTCTTGTTTTATTTTAATATCAAAATATACATTCATATTTAAAAGAAGTTAATTTATTAAATATTTTTTGACAAACAAAAATTAATTTTCACGAAAATTATACAATTAATATTATTTATTATTTAGTACAATTATATTATATAATATTAATTTATATCAAAAAAATCGATTTATTTTTTAATAATAATCTATTATCGTTATAATCGTTATAATAATAATCTGTTTCGTTTAACGCCGTTAAATTAAACGCTAAATGAGGTATTACTGTATATACAAATAAACGCATGTTACGAAATTTGATTATGCTAATATTTCAAAAATATACATGTAAATATAAAATACTACAGAAATAACTTCATATAATTAAGATACATTTCATAGTAGAAACTGTTACATAAACTTTATAATAAGTCAACTTCGAAAACCACTAATGATCCTTTTTAATGTTTATAAAATATATCAAATTTATAATTTCTCTGTTATAATCATTCTTATAAGAGATTACAAGAAAAAATAAATTATTATATAACAAAAAAATAATTACTGACAAATTATATAATGGAATTATAAACAATCAATTAGTTCAGAAATTATAATTTTATAACTATTTTGTTTTTGTTAATACATTTATTTGTTTAATAATTTGTAACTATTTTCCAAAATTCTATGCAATTAATTCAAATAGGCTTTATAAGTTAACAGTTTTGTTATCTTTCGAAACTTGAAAGTTTTCTCGTAAGAGTCAATATAGTTTCCTAAAATTTCCTCTTTGCTTTTAACGAACTTTACAAGCTAATCTTCCACCGAGTTACATTGTTAGATATTTAGCTTACAGATTATTAAAATATTAACTAAATACATTTATTTACTTGGATATTTTCATATTTAGTTCATTCTAAAACTTCTAAGTAAATATATCAAATATTTTTTTTTTAAATTATAATATTTTACTTTATTCAATTATTAACACTTATCATTTTCTATTCTATTTCATAAAACTTGTATTTTTTGTGATATTGTTATGTAACTGTTTTAGTATGTAATATATAATGTTGCAAATGTTTTGTTTCTTTTTATTAAGTTATTGAGAATTCAGTTGTAATGCCTTATGTTAATTTGTGGAAAACTATTGTTGTTCAAACTTGGGTTCAGTATTTCCATCTGCATGTTAATGTCAAAGGCAATGTCTCATCGCGAATTCTCAGAATACCACAGGCTGAGAACACAGAGCCTTGGGTGCGTTTCTTGTCTGTACTGAGAAAGCAAACGCCGGAGTCAGAGCTGAAGCTGGTGCTAATTAATTGATTGCATCTGCATAGGATTCGCGCCGATCAGGAAGATCTGCAAAATCGACAAGGAGACGTCGAAGCCAACTAATTGAATGATTTATGTGCCGCCACATCAATCCATTAAATACCGCGTTCTGCACTCATTTCATCCCCTATTTTTATTCTTTTCTCTACCCTTATTAGACAGGCTTTTAATACAGGCGAAACAATTTGATCAATGCTTAATCATGTTCAATGCACATACTTCTTCACGTGCACATAATTGAAATCCCATCAACCACCAACACCACCGGTAGTCAAAGGTCAACGGTGGTTTTCGATTCGCACATCACGAGTGCTGATATCGATTTCGCCTTAAGCAGATCCTGCGGTTTGCCATTGACGAGAAATTTGAAACGGAATTGCATAATAAACGTAAAAACGCAAAGGGCATTTCGCATTTTGTAACCTGTTTCTCTTTATTTTTCATGGACTGCGACTGAAGGTCGCCACCATTAAAAGAACTATAGTACCTATTTTCACAGAGCTTTATGAAACTTTACGTAATAAATATCACATTAAGTTTTAAGTACAGCATTTTCACATATAAAATTAACGGCGCCTCGTATGTAACATATTATGCAACTTTTATTCCAATTTATTATCTAACCTAGATTAAAATATATTTAAGAAAAACAAATATTTTCAAATTTTTAAAAAATTAATATTTTTGCTTTTAATAGAAAAATTAATGAAATTCAATTATTTCTAAAAAAACATATTTATATAAGAACTTTTAATCATTGTACATTTAATTCATAAAAAAATAGTGTGTATTAGCAAATATCAATCAAAAATGATCATTTTTCGTACTAGTAAATAAAATAAATTGAAAAGTTTCTACTATTTTTTTTATAGATTGCGACTGAAGGTCGCCACCATTAAAATAAGTATAGTACCTATTTTTACAGAGTTTTATGCAACTTTACGTAATAAATATTGCATTAAGTTTTAAGTATTTTCACATATAAAATTAACGACGCCGCGTCTGTAATATATTATGCAACCTTTATTATCGAACCTTGATTAAAAACAAATATTTAAAATTAAAGATATCAAAAATAATACATTTATACTTTTATGACAAAGCTTTGTAACATTTCAAAAATTATTATTATGTAACCTATAAAAACTTAAATTAAAGAAATGCAAATATTAAAAAAATATATATGAATATATGAAATTAAAAAAAAATTGTTGTTAATAAAATAAATTTAATTTTTGTTTTCATGTATGAAAAAGCTTTGTGAAATCAATGATATTAGATTATTTCTAAAAATAAATAATACGCAGTAATAAAAAAAAAGAAAAGTAATCGTGTTAGTTTTATGAACACAATAGGATTTTCGGTCCAACAAAGGGGATGATTATATAACGTACTACTTCTATATACTGGTACAACACACAAAAAGCACTATTTACAATATTTGCTGGAAATGGACGAACACGTGAAACCAGAGCATTGATGTCGGCATCAGGTATTCATTCTATTAGAAGCTTCTAGCAAAAAATGTATGAAAAACAAATTATGGCAGAGAAGAAAAAAATTGTGGATGCTTTGTTTGCATTTGCGGTCGCCTATGCATTTCGCGGGATATGAAATTCACGCTGGCGGAGAGCTTTTATTTGCTGGGCTAATTAAAACCAACGAAATTTATTAGTCCTTTATTTTTGCTCAACGAAATAATAATAAAAAAATTTCATTTTCCTCGTTTCGTAATTCCGAGCGCAAAGTCGATATGTCTTTACATAATATAACTTTTTAATAATATAGCGCGCGTTGCGTTTTATGATGATGTAATTTTGTTTTTTAGAGTTGGGATGACAATGGAAGCATGATTAAATCGGGTATTCTGTTCGTTAAGGTGGTTGTTTCGAGTAAATCTCGTGGAATTCTGTTACGGAGATGCCAGGAATTGCGATGATGGCGTGATTCGATTTAGGGTGAAGAATAGGTTTTAGTTTGTTCCTTTCGTCTGACTGCATCAGCCAACAAGTTGATCAGTTCCGAACACAAAAGACACATTTTACATGAACAACTTTCTACACTGTAAAATGTATCACTTGCGTCTCTAAACATATTGTCCACTTTACTATTTCTAATTACAACATTTCTACTTAGATTATATATAAAAACGGATTAAAAAAAATTATGACAATTTTTTATAACAAATTTAAATTTGAATCTAAATAAATGTATATATTGCTGACGTGGCACTAAACTAAATATAACGTCAGAATATCATTACGTTCAAATATAAAAAGAATTACATTGATTAAATTTATAAAAATAATATTTCAAAACCTATATAATTTATATTGCTGACGTGGCAATAAACTTAACTTTCAAGGTTTTAGTAATTGTTTATTTATATTGTTTATACCAATCATTACTTAACTATACTGAAAATACTTTTGAGTTTGATCTTGTAAATTTAAGAGTCTTTTCTGTTTCAACTTTATATTACATAATAATTTTAAACAAATAACTAGATTAATCTAATAAAATAACATTTTTTTGATAATAAATTTAAATTTGAATTTTGTTGATACAAATATTATATAACGTCAGAATATCATTATTTCAATAATAATTCAAATATAAAAAAAAATATTGCTGACGTGGCAAAAAGCTTAACTTTTAAGGTTTTAGTATAACTATACTGAAAATACTTTTGGGTTTGATCTTGTGAATTTAGGAGTCTTTTGAGATTGTTAACGTTATATATGTATGCATGAATTACTCTAAAATAGCATTACAGACGGTTTTCGAATGTTGTAATATAAATAATCCTGTAATGACTGTATATTTATATACAATATCTAAGTGGGAACACCTGGAATCCACGTGCATTTCCTAGGAAAACAACAGCAAAAGCAGATTACGCAATGGCGTATAATTAGCAATTCGATTCCGCAGCGGATGTTGCGTAACTATGCGAGGTGTCGCCGGGATCGGGTGTATATATTTCCGTTTCGCACGGGCGGCCATAAATCCCATTATTTTCTTATGCGTCTGCATCCCGAGGCTCCCGGGTATCGAATGTCGACAAAGGATTTAAATATCCGCGAATGTCTAAATTGAAAGCCTAGGAATCGCTACCCACTCATAACACCTGCCTGTCGATATGCCTCATTCCTGCGAGGAGAAAGAAATTTAAATACGTTTTCTGAAAAGTATAAATAAGAAAATGCTGCTTTATTGAAGCGTGGTGGATTGCAATAGTTTTCTATTATTGAGGAAATGCTGACAAATGGAAATCCATACACTATGTATTATTTTTGTTATCATACGCTTCAGGAATATAAAATAAAATATTTTTACGAGAGAAGCTGAAAATTTGCAAATTATATTTACTCTCATTGATTTAAAGATGATTACGCAACTTTGAAGATTATTATATTTTGTTAATGGGAAATTTTAACTTCTGAAAATTAAATATAATATGTTACTAATATGCACACATATAGTCGTGTTAGGTTAGGGGTAGTATTGTGGAATGCTTCCGCATTGACAATTAGGGGTTGTCGAAATCATTTGACCGGTTGAATTCCCTGAAATGCAATTGCCGCTAAACTAGTGATGTAACATGAATGGTATGCGACGACCCGGCGCATCCACCGTAAAACTGTAAACCGCATGCAACCGTGTCCGTACATGTTATGCAAGAAAAATGATCAGTGGAAATTCGTGATTACTACAGCATATCCTCATATTAATTCTAGATCATTGGCTAATACACAGAACGGTGACTAAGTATCAATATGTAAATATATGCATTCCCATTTGTACCTGAATGTAATAAGCACAGAGCGATCAATAAATACACTGATACAAGCATTTATGTTGTATTTCACATTATTCAGCGATGTTATATATTTTGTATAGACGGTTTCTGTTGTCCTTTGACCCGTAGCATATGTGTGTATTCATTTTGTTTTTGCTTGCGGCAAGTGATTATTTTCATTTTGTTGCACAATAATTTTTTGCACTGCGCTTCAAAAATTTGCAACAACCAGCATATTTTCATATATATATATTTTTATTTAAAGTGATAACAAAGCGGTCAGAAAATAAAAGACCTGAATTGGATTTCATATTTGCACTAGAATAAATTGAAATATGAGAATTATGTAAAAACAAAACTGAAATTTTACTATTATATAAAAAATACAAACTGACTACAGCGGAATGAACACAAAATATTTTGCTTTCATAGTAAATGCAATATTTTTATTGCAGATTCAAAACCCAAACAACGTTTTTTTAGCAACGAGTAAGTTGTTTTAAACAATTTTTACTATTTTTTATATGAAATAGCAATTGCACTTTGTGATGTCAATAGGCCTTTAATTTGATTTTTACTAATTAGGGATTATCTATTTTTTATGACTTTATTTGAAAAATGTATGGCCAATAGCCCTTTATCAATATTTAATAACTATTATTTTTTATATTGATTAATTATCATCTTTTTATGACTTTATATAAAAGACGTATGGCCAATAGCCCTTTGTAATGATATTGAATAATTATCAATTTTTTATGACTTTATATGAAAGACGTATGGTGAAAAGCCCTTTGAATTGATTTTTACTAATTAGGAATTATCCATTTTTATGACTTTATTTGAAAAACGTTTGGTCAATAGCACTTTGAATTGATTTATGACTTTATATAAAAAACGTATGGTCCATAGCCCTTTGAATTGATTTTTACTAATTAGGAATTATCCATTTTTTATGACTATTTGAAAAATGTATGGCCAATAGCCTTTTGCAATGATATTTAATAATTATCATTTTTTATGACTTTATATAAAAGACGTATGGTCAATAGCCCTTTGTAATGATATTGATTAATTATCTTTTTTTTATGACTTTATATAAAGGACGTATGGACAATAGCTCTTTGAATTGATTTAACTTATGAGGAATTTTCAATTTATTATGACTATTTGAAAAACGTATGGTTAATAGCCCTTTGAATTGATTTTTGCTAATTAGGAATTATCCATTTTTTATGACTATATTTGAAAGAATTATGAAATTTAGATTTTCAAAAATATTCGATTCTTAAATTAATTGAGTTTAATCCCTTTCGCTGAAATAATGTAATTAAAAAGAGATTCGTTGTTGAAAATTAAATATATTTGTTTTTTTTTTCAAAAATAATGGTGTACATATTTTTTTATAGATTTTTTTTTACATAATTATATAATTCATCGTTAATATTGGATGGATTACACTACTTAATACATCTTTTATAATTAGTTCGTTATATAATTTATAATTTATTTGTTGCTTTTTTCAGAGCTCGTTCCAGCTTGTTCGTCGTATCCGTTATCCACTGTAAACAAATACAGATAAAAAATATATGATTACAAAATGTTGCTTTAATTTTGGTTATTTAATACTTTTAGTTTTCTTGTGTTTACGATAATGCTTCTTCCAGGATTTCAACACTTTTTCCATTTCTTTTATGCACGCAGCACATGCCCTGGAAATGAAACTCTCGTTGGCCATAATCTGTAAAATAATTTTATATTATTTACAAATAAAATAAATTATTTTATAATTCACTATATATTTGATCCAGAGCATGCAACACCAAATTATTATACAAGTAGTCCTTGGTTTACGTCTTTAATAGGGGAGAGTTTCCATATTTGGACCACCTGAAATTTTGTTTTAAATTTAATAATGAAACAATTATTCATTTGATTTAAAAATAAAACAATTATGAATGATTAAAAAAATCAATCGGTCCAATCAAAGAAACCGATTTACTATATCAGAAATATTACTGTCATTATAACCTGTACTTTAAGTTACTCAATCGCTAGCATCTCCTATTAATTAATATACGTAAATTAAAGCGTCGCAAATCAAGGGTTTCCTGTATATATAAATACCTGTACAAGAAACGATAAGACCTAACTTACGTTTAATCCGCAAATTCTTTCCATTGATGATGTTACATTTTCATCGTCGTAGTTCAAGTTTTTTTGTTCACATAATCCACAATCCATTTCGATAATTTAGGAACTTCTTATTAAACTTCAGTTAAAGTAAAGTCTTCAACTATCGCTGAAGTTGTACACTACCTGAAAAAAAAAAGAAATTTGTTTATATATTGTACACTCAACTTTAATTTGCTTTGATTCTATTGTTATCAATCTAATGATAACAATAATTTTCATTTCCATCAGTTAAGAAAATTATTGTTATATTTCAATTGAAAAAAAAAAAAAATATAAGGGTGGTCCTACACTATCTAGAAATAAAGACACATATGCTATAATTACTTAACAGTTAAACTAGAAAAAATGCAGATCCAAAGATAGTAGTAGTTACTTAATAGCTAAATATGAAAGGTTAATAAAATCCACAGACATATTCAAATATACTTATTAATTTCTTAACAGTTAGATATGAAAATTAGTATTAGTGGTCACATTTAAAGACATATCGAATAACTACTTAATAGATATACAAATAATATTGTTAGAATAGAAAAATATAAGTGAGGTCCCACCCTAACTAGAAAAAAGACAAACATTTAACAAAAACAAGACACATCCACAAATATATCCAGAAGTTACTTAACAGTTAGATTTGAAAATTATTGTTCTTTTTAGATGTAAAGAGTGTATGGGAGGCCCCACATAACCAAAAAAATAACAGTTAGTTAACAGCTAGATTTTAAAATTATAGTTATTTTTAGATTAAAAAAACAAATTACTGGAATCTCGACACTACCAAAAAAAGATATAAGCAGTTTTTTAAATATGAAAATTTTTAATATTGATAGATTGGGAAAAAATACACTACTAAGAAATAAGACAACTTAAAACTTAGATTTACAAAATATTCTTCTTTTTCGATTGGAAAAAAAATACACACTACCAAAAAAAAAGATATTTCTAACAGTTAGTAAATTTTAAAATTATAGTTATTTATAGATTAAAAAAAATATAATTCCCAATCAGCATTTAGATTTGAAAATTGTTGTTATTTTTAAATTAAAATAATATATAGCTAACACAGTTAGTTAACAGCTAGATTATAAAATTATAGTTAATTTTAGATTAGAAAAATATATCCAAAAACTTTCCAACCATTTAACAAGGACTTTCAACTATCGCCAAAACTTATGATATATAACAATTGGTTATGAAAATGTTTATATAATAGTAGTAAAGTAAAATTTACTGTATATATAAAAAAAAAAACATATTTTTATTATTTTAAAAAAATTCAGTAAGTAGCAGTTTATTTTAGAATGTAGAAAGTCATACTTTTTCACTTTTACTATATTTTTCCATGACTCAATGGATATGTGTTTTTATATGAAACGCACGTACATTTGGGAATCTGTGAATGGACTATTTCATTCATCTTTCAATAATAGTAACAGCGGTGGATGAATGAATATGCGCCATGGCGACGACTGGGGAGTCCGCTCGGTGGCAAAATGAATAAAATAGTGGATGAAGCGTGGGATGCAGCGACGGCATATCCTTTATGCAAAACACACATGTATATACATATATAATAAAATTATTCCGGGTCGCGTATTTTCGTGAGCTCCATTCCAATAACATTCACTTTATTTATTTTGCATCAGTCCGTATACGAACATATTTCCCTTTAAAAAAATTTATTATACAATTTCACCTTTGAAATATTGACCGCAATCATATCCATTCAGCTAAACAATTTTTAAATATATATATATATATATATAAATATTTATGTAATATATACGTATTACATTACGTAACATGAATTGCGTTTTGCATCGCTGTTATTACGCTGTATCCTGTCCTCTTTTAACTTACGTCAATCACAAAGCTTGATTACATGTCTCAAAAGTCATGTTTCTTCAGCGAAACACAAGCTAATATCAATTGGATCCACGTCATAATAAATACTCACAAATTGATTTTTGTTCCCATTTCGAAATTATTTGTATTAACATGTCAGAATGAATATTATTTTATTTTTCAGTTTGATGCAAGCAATTTAATCTGTAACTAGTTTTAAAGTTTTTCATGTAAAACGCAGCAATATTAAATCATGTGTCCCAGTGAAGTTACAATAAAGTTGTAATTGTTTTCAGGAAACTAATTAACTTATTTTTTCCCAGTATAGTGCCGCCAGCTGTTGTTCTCGTCTACTTACATTACAGATGCACGTTCAAATTCCAGGAAGGTGTATAAAGTAAATATTTGTTGAAACTTCACCTTTGTTCCATTAGTTTATATCTAGTAATACGAATCCTTTAGAATATGTTATTGCAGTCTACTTGCATTACAAATATACAAAACTATAAAAAGTTTCACGTTTCAAACTTAAATGTTCGACAACCTAGGTTCTACTGTCTATGTATGTTATGTAAACTGAATATTTAAAACACAATCCTTAAAATTATTTAATTATTAATTTTATTTCTTGAACATAAAACAAAATTGGATTCACACAAAAAATTTCGTTTCAAACTTATTATGTTCAACAACCTAGGTTTATTATATAAATATTTTTTCAGTGTTGAAATTAATTCACTGAATTTAATATTGTAAATTTCTGAAATTATAACAACCTTTATTTAAAAATTTATATAAAAGAATGATATTAAAATTGAAAACGTTTCTTTAGATTTTCAGTGAGGAAGGCTTTTAGACGATTCACAATTCCGTGATTTCTTCCGTTTGAAATGGATTTCAGCAATACAAAATAATTTATGAGATTTCTAAAAATACACTTGTAGTATATTTTATATTTATTGATCCTAAAAGGTTCTTGACCTATAAGAATTGAATACCTAAAATAGTTTTTTGATATTTGAAATGCACATGGACTATACTGTCTATAAATATAAACACGCGCAATAAGTAAGATTAAATTACGACAAGAATGGCACAATGACTGGTATTATCTTCTAGTTACGCCAATTGGTGATTTAGAGACTTCAAACGTATACGACTTGTATATTTATATAGTGTTTCTCTGCTGTGTGCATCTTTTATGTGGTTTAATTTCCTTATAATAAGACAAAAATCTTACCCTGTTTTCGGAATGTTAATAAAAATATGGTGAATAAAACCTTTTTTTGCTGACTATATGATTAAAAAAACATAAAGAACTTACTTGCTTACTTGTCCAAGATTATCAAACTTCTTGCTAAACAAAAAAATATACATTCAAGGTTATGGATCGTTAATGAACATGAACATAACTTAAGTATGATGTATAATCTATATTTTAATTTGTTTACTTAAATAGACTGTACATCAGCTTAAAGGACTTCGCGAAATTCCCGTGCTATTATTGCTTGTTTACGAATGATTTATTTGTTTAAGGATTGCTTTCTAGATCAGAGATTGAATGGTGAATATGCAGAATGGAAGCAGCGTGCCGTTGCGTTGTGTGATGGAGAAGGCGTTGACATGAAGCCAATAATCAATGGTGCACAATGCAAAAACGGCTGAAGGATCACGTATGCAATTACAGGGACGTGTCCTGGCTCGACGTGACCGATGCAGAATAAGTTTTATTGAAATGTCGGGCGAGGCACTTCCGTCCGACGGAAATGACGCGGATTACGCAACGCACGCTGCACTTGACCTTTGGACTAAGGAATTTGGTTCAGTGTGCTAATATAGTCCGGATTCCGGAACGTTGCAGCCGTGTCCCGCAGGCGACACATGCTGTGCTGAGCTTAACAATGAAGGGGCCATCAGTGGCCCCCGGGCCACTGTCGTCTTCACTTCTTTGATCTTCGATGTAAGCTGGAATTAAAACGATGCATCCCTCTGAATATTTCACGGTAGACCTGGCTCGCTTCTCTTCACCCTTCAGTTGAACGCGAATCGCGAAAATTGTTGCGGGGGCGACTTGTAGGGCTCAGAAGGCGCACACGTACTAGCCAACTGCTACCCCGATGGTAAATACAAATTTAATAACAGCCCTGGACCCTGCAAAGAGCTTGATTAAATGTAGCTAATTTGCGATGCATCAACTTCCAACTAATATAGTTGTTACGACCCCAGCGAAATTGCATATTTACTTTAACGCAGTTCATAGACCAATGAATAATTAATAAGTTTATTATTAGCTCAATTACAACGCACCAATGAATAATGACAAATAACACCCTGGTAGATTTCAGAATTTTCATCCTGCTCAGTCCACTCATTTTCAGTACACCTAAATCATTAGTTTTTTCAGCTAAGCTTCTTTAAATAGATCATAGTTTCTTCTTTCTTCTAAATTTAGAACGTTCAAGCATGTATCAGTGCTCGGAAGACTTCAATAACTTGAGCCAAAACGGTTTCCAAAATTTTTGGTTCACAACGATTATTAAATTTTTAGTTATTTAGTTTTGTTATAACCACGTACACAAATTAAACCACCGAATACAAAAAACTGAAGAAAATACTATAACCTTTCCATTCATTTTTTTTTTCATCAGGAAGGACTGTGAGATAACGAGGTTTCATTATATGTTATAGCGAAGTGCACGTCATTCCATGGAATTTCACCGCAATGAAAACAGTTTTCCCTCCCCCGCTCAATTTCTATAACGAAAATCCCCGACACGTGCATATTCAATTCCTGCATCATCCACAAACGTGGTACCAATTTGCAAGCGCCTCAATTATTCCCATCTTAGTCGTCGAAACCCATTGAAAAACAACCGTATTGTTGCCAAATGCACGAACGTCTCCCTAATTACCTACTAATTGCATTCTTCCCAACCAACGTGCAAACATTTGACATTAAAACCTCATCTTTTTCGCTTCAAATCACAAAGATTTTGACTATACATAAGTACATAACATGTTAATATTATATTACATAATTTTTCTTCCATATTTCATGCTAATGTTACAAATTTTCATGTTTTTAAAGCGAAAATAGTTTTGAAATTCATCCATAATTTGTCCTATATATATTTTTTTTTTCATAAGTATATACAATAAATTTTACTTTACTTTTAACAATATCTTATATGCAGTGAGAATTCACTTAACGAACGTTCGATAATAAGTACATAAATATTCTCACAGTTCAATTAACGTACATTCACTTAAACTTCTTAATAATTACTTAAGAAGTTTTCTTTTGCGCATCTTCCAATATAACATTTATTATATAATATTCAATGAAAATTATGAGATTTGACTAAATATTAACTGCAACATTCGAGTTATTCAAGTTTTAAAATATTTTAAATAAAAATATTGAAGTAAAATAATTATTATTGATATTCTCACAAATCTACACTTATATGAGAATTCACCGTTTAATTAACGTACATTCGCTTAACGTACAAAAACTTCTTAATAATTACTTAAGGAGTTTTCTTTTCCGCATCTTCCAATATAATATTTATTATATAATATTCAATGCAAATAATAATTTCACAGTTGAACACTATAAATATTAACTGCAACATTCGTGTTATTCAAGTTGTAAAATATATTAAATAAAAATATTGAAGTTAAATAAATATGATTGATATCTACACTTATATGATAATTCACCGTTCAATTAACGTACATTCGCTTAACGTACAAAAACATCTTAATAATTGCTGAAGGAGATTTCTTTTGCGTATCTTTCAATATTACAATTATTATATAATATTCAATGCAAATTATGAGCTTTCAAAGTTGAACACAATAAATATTAACTGTAAAATATATTAAATAAAAATATTGAAGTTAAATAAATATTATTGATATTCTCACAAATCTACACGTATATAAGAATTCACCGTTCAATTAACGTACATTCGCTTAACGTACAAAAACTTCTTAATAATTAATTTAGAAGTTTTCTTTTGCGCATCTTACATTATTACAATTATTATATAATATTCAATGCAAATTATGAGATTTCAAAATTGAACACTATAAATATTAACAGCAACATTCGAGTTATTCAACTTGTAAAATATATTAAATAAAAATATTGAAGTAAAATAAATATTATTGATATCTACACTTATATGAGAATTCACCGTTCAATTAACGTACATTCGCTTAACGTACAAAAACTTCTTAATAATTATTTAATTAGTTTTCTTAACAACAAGTTCGAGTTCTTAAAGTTGTAAAATATTTTAAATAAAAAAAATATTGAAGTAAAATAAATATTATTGAAATGTTTTCTTTGATTCTGTAAAACACCGATGAAAACGTACCGAGAATTAATTCCAATTGCTTTGATGGTTCAACACTTTTATCGATTTGCATATTTCCTTTTTCTTCCATTTTTAGATTTACCCTAGTGAAAAAAAAAGCCAGTTCCGCAGTTATTATTTTATTTTTGTTTATCCTTCTTCCTGCAAAGTGATTTTTATTTTATTTTTTGCATTGTGACTATTTGCCATGTAAATAACCGATGGAAAATTAATTGTAAATATTGCATGGGGGAAATTGGACGGCGCGGCGCACACTTGGGATTTGCCAGGAATAAATTTACCTTTCGGTTTTGAACGATCGAACTACACAGTCAGCAGTTTGTCGTTACAAAATTTATATTTTTTTGCGATTAATTTCTGGTCTCAGCTCTGCGGCAAAAAAAATTAATAAAGTACACATCCCGTTTTGCGAAATAATGATTATCCCTATTCCAACAGGCAAATCAAACAAGGATTAAAAAAATAAACTGAATTAATTGCTTTCCTTTCATATTCGAAATGTGCGTATGGAAATTGAAACAATCCAATTACTAATTATTACAACTTTGTTAATAATTGAATGAAACGTGTATTTCCTGAAATTATTGGGTCGACGGACTCGTTTAATTGCTTTTTCCCATTCATCGTCCTTGTTTTCATCATAAACATTTGCTAATTATATTTCAATCGATTTATGAAAATCAGTTTATATTTCCAGAAAAAATATTTAATTTTAATTTAACTAAAAATTAATTTTATATACATTCTAATTAAATTAATAATTTTATTATATTCATATTTCAAATAAAAAAATAAGTAAATGTATCTGCGTTTTTATATCATTATATAATAAAGCTAAAAGAGCGCGAACTGTGGGATTAGATTAAAAATGTTTGGTTAAGTAATATACAAAAGAGAAAGAAGAAAGGAATCTGCATCAGAGTAGAATGATTTTTTTGTCCTAGAAAAAAAAAACGCGAACAACGTAAGTTTCCTCCCTTTGTGGCTTACTCGGAATTAATTATCCTCCCTCAAAGGCACATTTTAAACTGAAAAAATAATAAAATATAAGTTTTTACAACTAAAATTATAAAGAATGTAAAATTTATTTCAATTTTTTCAGCTTGTTATATTTTTTTGAAATGTTAAAAATTTTTGTATCCATAAATTTATAACAAATTTAATATAATTTTTATTGAATATACTGTGAAAAAAAAGTTGAATTTGTAAAATTCTGAAAATTTTTTCAGCTTGTTAAATTTTGTATACAAAAAATATACTGTGGATGATGTTAAAAAAGGTGATATGAATATTGTACGCTTAATACTGAATAACCTATAGAATTGCTGAAAAAATAATATAAATACAGATTTTAGAACTGAAATAATAGAGAATGTGAAATAATTTGAACTTTTTCAGCTTGTAAAATTTTGTATACAAAAAATATACTGTGGATGATGTTAAAAAAGGTGATATGAATATTGTACGCTTAATACTGAATAATCTATAAAATTGCTGAAAAAAATAATATAAATACAGTTTTTACAACTGAAATAATTTGAAATTTTTCAGCTTATTAAATTTTGTATACAAAAAATATACTGTGGATGATGTTAAAAACGGTGATATGAATATTGTACGCTTAATACTGAATAACCTATAGAATTGCTGAAAAAATAATATAAATACAGATTTTAGAACTGAAATAATAGAGATTGTGAAATAATTTGAACTTTTTCAGCTTGTAAAATTTTGTATACAAAAAATATACTGTGGATCAGTTAAAAAAGGTGATATGAATATTGCACGATTAATATTGAATAATCTATAGAATTTCTGAAAAAAAATAATATAAATACAGTTTTTACAACTGAAATAATTTGAAATTTTTCAGCTTGTTAAATTTTGTATACAAAAAATATACTGTGGATGATGTTAAAAAGGTGATATGATTATTGTACGCTTAATACTGAATAACCTATAGAATTTCTGAAAAAATAATATAAATACAGTTTTTACAACTGAAATAATTTGAAATTTTTCAGCTTGTAAAATTTTGTATACAAAAAATGTTCTGTGGATGATTTTAAAAAAGGTGATATGAATATTATTGCATGATTATATAATATCGTTAATGTTTTTTTTTTCATATATTTAGTTATATCATATTGCAGCATTTACGCTGAATACTGAATAAAATATAGGTTTTCATGTTAAAACTGTACAAATAAATTACTTCAATCAAATTTCATGAAACTTGAGGTTTTTACGGTCAATAACCCATTGATAGTGTGCAAATAACTTCCTACTAGTTGGAAACAAATCATTCGCGTTTCCTACACAAGAAGCAATTGAACCCTCACAATGAATATTAATGGATGGCTTCATTCCTATGGGTTTTATGACTGTCACCTCGCAAAACAGGTAACGAGCATAACTCGATCATCGTACAACCGATGATGTGTATTACCCACAGGGCGCACTTTTCCATTGGCAAATCGAATTTGTCGAGAATAATCAAATAAGTTTCGCACTGAATGAGATTTGTTTGATAATAACCAAGCTGTCCATGAATAATGGAAATACAGCACCAGACGTTCGAAATCTACAAATCTTTAAAGTCCTCACTTTGATCACATTTAATTGCTTAATTTTAATGAATCCTTCCAATACAATTACCTAATAAATAAGTTACCTTTATAAATTATGTAGTTAATATTCTCCTTTTTATCCTTACAAGTAATTATATTTATCCCCAAGGAATAACGACCTTGAATTTGCATGCAGCTGAAAATGCATTTTCTCATTAACTTTGGTATTTAAAAAATGCCCTTTTTCAATATTTCATAACATTAATATCAATATATTATCTAATCAATATAGAAATAATGAAATGTATATCCATGGATAAATGACATGATTTTTAAATAGCTAATATATATTTATTACAATTAAAACTTATAAAATCATAACTTTATTTTTTTATTGATTCGCAAATGACCTTGAGTTTACTTACTTATTTTAATCCTTACAAAATACTGAGTTAATTGAAAAATTGCCTCCTTTGAATGTAATATATAAGATATAATAATTGTAGTCCTTTTTAATCCTGAAAAATATGCAAGCACTAATATTAATCCCCAAAGAGAAACAACCTTTAATTTTTACGCAGCTGAAAATGCATTTCCTAAATTATATAAAACTCATTAAATTTAATACTTTGATCAATTTTTTTTTTTTTATATATATGTAAATAATTAAATTTATTCCCAAGGAAATATAACCTTGACTTTGCAGGCTCCTGAAAATGCATTTTCTAAATTACATAAAACTCATTAAAATTAATGCTTTGATCGTCTTTAGTTACATATTTTAATAAACCCTTCCAAAATACCGAGTAAAGTGATAAGTTACCTTCATTAAATATTTCATAATTTTGCTTTAATCTTAATATATTGTGTAATTACTGTTGTCCTTTTTTTTTCCTGACAAAAATGAGAAAAAAAATGCAATTATGCCCAAGGAAAAATGACCTTGACTTTGCTCGCTCCTGAAAATGCATTTTCTAAATTACATAAAACTAATTAAATATGATACTTTCATCGCTTTTAATTACTTATTTTAATTAATCCTTACAAACCTAAATGATAAGTTACCTTCATTGAATATATCATGATGTTGCTTTAATCACTGTAATTACTGTTGTCCATATTATATTTTCCTAAAAATTATGTAATTATTGTTATCCTTTATTCCTGATCAATATCCCACAAGGACCCTGACTCTGAACTCAACTGAAAATGCATTTTCTAAAATACATAAAACATAATGCTAAACGCATCGATTTTAGAATGACGCAATCACTTAGAGCAGCGATTTCCAAACTGCGAGGCGCGAACTAGGGAGGCGTAAAAAATGTACTAAAAATGTTATTTGCAAGAAACACTTGGAAATATTGAAATTTAGACCAATGTATCCATGAAAATATTGGAATTCACCCCTTCAATCATAATCATCTAACCATGAAAAATGTTATGACATAACATACACAAATTAAAACAAGAGGCATGTTTACATTTTAAGGGTGCAGTAACAATTTTTCAAATCACTGACTTAAAGCAGTTACGTAACATTTAATTGTCGAAGTCGTCAATCTTTACCTTTAGAATATACATTAAATGTACAACAATGTAGAAAAAAATAAATTTGTTATTATTTTTCAGTATTCAGATTGTTATTTTAAATCTATAAAAAATACAATTTAAAAGCAATCATTTTTTGTTTTATAAACTAACAAATCAATATTTTACACGCGACTGAAATGTGAGAATAATATCCAAATATCAGTAAAGAAAAAAAATTACATGCAACGCCCTAGTAATTTTATGGTGCGAATTCATGTTACATCATAAATAATATTGAATATTTGAATTTTACGATTATTCGAAAATCTGGTCTCATATTGTGAAAATCATTTTATTGGAAAGTTTATTACCTATTAACATTTGGGAATAGCATTATTTAATATATATTTAACAACCCTATAAATATTGGAAAAAAATACGATGCGAGTAATGTATATGCATTATGACATTATTTGTCGATGTTTTAATTATGTCATAAAACATGTATCGATTTTATAATTTCAGACTGAATTTTTCTTCATCTTTCAGTATACACTTAAAACTTCTTAGATTTTGTTTAAAAGCTCTAAATTTACCTATTTTCTATATGTTAATGTTTTATATCTAAATGCCTTTTCTATAAATCGGTAACCGGATAAAAAAACAGGAAAAAACACAGAACATTTTTTAAATTTTATTATATGTATTAATATTAATTTGTTGTATTTTATTTGTCTTGTTTTTTTTTTCAAAGTTCTGATTTTTCTCTGTTTTTCCTCTTCAATTTCGACATGTTTTGTTTTTTTTATCATGAAATTCTGTAAATCAATATTTTTCCTGACCTTTCTTGGATTTTAGTTGGCTTCACCGATGCACTAAACATAAGAAATGTTGTATTGAATGGTCCACTTGGAACTGCGATTGAAGTAATTCATGGATATCTCCTTGTGCTTCAGTAGGGAAATGCTGTAAAGTATATCGAACTTAACTGAAGTTAATTAGTTAAATTAGAAAATCCATTTTCGGCTGCGATTGACATCTTCTTTTTCGTGTGCTTCAGTATTGAAATATTGAAAATTATGTTAAACTTAATTGAATGGTTGAAAAGAAAAATCCATTTGGAACTGTAATTGAATGACTTCATTGATAAGAAATATTGAAAAATTATATTAATCTTAATTGAATGATTGAATTAGAAAATGCATTTGGAATGACTTCACTATATTGAAAATAATATGGAACATAATTGAATTGTTGTCTTCTTTACAGATGTCTTCTTATTCATCAGTTTCAGCTGCAGTATGGAAATTCTGAAAACTAAAGTGAATTGTTTTTTTCAAAATAAATTAAAATTAAATTATTTTGATACATATAAATAAAAACAATTCCATAAGCATGTGTATTTTGTTTCACAAAATATTTGAAATTTAATCGAGTTTCGCAGTATATAAATAGTTTCAATTATGTTTTAATTTAAAGTTTTTAATGAAATACCGTGTTTATTCGGTTACACGTCGAGTGGAATAATTGTTCATAAATTGTGTTCAGAAATTATGAATCCAGGTGAAGCGTTGCGATCCGCTAATTAATTTAATTTATACAACAAACTTTACCTTACCTGACCGGATTCCAGCTTCCGGAATAGAGTACATTCACTCTTCAAAATTAAATTAAAGTTAATATTATTATTATTATGGTTATTTGTTAAAGCTAAAATTACCTATCATAAACACAATTTCTGAGGTAATAAATTACCACATCTGAAATACTTTTGTTACCTTAATAAACTATTTGAATTTAGGTGAATCGGTGAAATTCGGTTCAAGTTCGGATAATCTCGGCTAAGATCGTTCTGATCTCCGGCTAATTCCGTTAATTTTAAAATGTGCAATCCGACATTTGCTTTTAATTAATTCAAAAGGAAGGGTCGAATGAAACAAAATAAAATTGAACGCAACGCGACTCTGTGCGAACAGGCTATGATTTATTTTCTTTGGCTGCAGTTGCTGAAATACTTTTGTTACCTTATTAAACTATTTCCTATTTGAAGTTGAATGTTAGATGAATCGGTGATATTCGTTTCAAGTTCGGATAATCTCGGCTAAGCTCGTTCTGATCTCCGGCTAATTCCGTTAATTTTAAAATGTGCAATCCGACATTTGCTTTTAATTAATTCAAAACGAAGGGTCGAACGAAACAAAATAAAATTGAACGCAACGCGACTCTGTACGAACAGGCTGTGATTTATTTTCTTTGGCTGCAGTTGCGGGGGAGGGTTGGAACGGAGCGGAGGGTCGGAACCCTATGTGCGTCTGTCAACGATCCAGTACCCCTTATAGTGGGTGGTTCGTCGTCAACATTAATACGTCTTTGCTAGAAGAGAGAGAGAAACCCAAAAAAGAGCGAGAACAATAACGCATCTAACAAGAGCAGGTAAATACATTTATTTTCGTCCCATGCGATTTTCTATAAATATTAAACTTCATTCTCAATTCACTGCAGTATAAACTACTACGTTGTAACATACTTGTATCATTTTACAAGGATGTACCTTCATTTCAAAGCTTTCACAATTTATTCACTTACATAATCAAAATAAAAAACTAAAAATAACATATTTAACCATTATGACTTCAAATAAAAATCATTTAAAATTTTTATTGATTATAAGCAATAAATAAAATTTCCTCAACAAAACTTTATATCAAAACTTCACTCCATTATTTATATATAATATATATATAAAAAAAAATGTTTCGATACATTTGTAAATAAAATATTACATAAAAACAGGAAACAAATACTGTCAGGGAAACATGTTTATTTTAGTCCCTCGCGATTTCCTATAAATATTAAATTTATTCGTAAATTCAATGAATAATCCAGCATTAACTTCGCTTACAATGAAATTTTTATTACAATGTGGTTTATTAATTATGTAATTATATAATTTCATTATTTATAAAATATGAAAAATGCAATTATTTAACATGAAATTATTATATTTTTATCTGTATACAAAGGAAATAATTAGTTTAGTAATTCAAATATTTTTATCAGCGAATAATGAATAACGGTAAATATGATATTTGTTTCTCTAATACATTTCTATGATATAATTGAGTTTATCATATTTTTTTATCATCTCCGTGCAAACAATAACAACAGATAATTGAAGATTCGAAGAGTATTATTCTATTTCCACCAAATAATCAATAACAAATATAAAACATGATTAATATACGAAACAAAATATTTCGATCAGCAAAAAATATATATAATGTTAAAGTTATTGTCTATTACGAATAGTTAAAAAAAATAATAGTTATGTAAAATGTGTATGAAATATTTTGCATACTTACTTTGTTATATAATTACTAGGTAATCAAATTATATAAATGTATTACCAAAAACTTATATTTCATGAAATACCTAGATATAGCATAGAATGTCATCATTAGAAGCTTTAATAAATTTGTTGATTCTGAAAATGCTAAGAAATAACTTATTATATTTGTATAATAAATTATGTAATATTTAAAAAAACTAATAATAATAAATGATTGAAAATGAATGTTAATAATTGAAATGTATATTGTACATATTATGTTAGTAAAAAAAAACATAGAGAATTTCATATACAATGTAAACGATTCGATTGTTTTCATAAATTTTCAATGAAAATATTGCAGCAATAAATGTAATCCGAATGCAGACACGGAATGCATACACGAAAATCATTGTTTCGCAACTGTTACACAAGCAACTATCCCTTCTATATTTAAATACATACAACTATGGAAATACCAGCCGGATTATTTTATTATGCACTTTAATTTTAGAGACGCCCCATTTCAATTGTTATGCATGATCAGCGGATGAAGTTCTGCAAACGTTCAAGATGCAACCGTTCAATATTTTCCGCAAAATTTCAATTTACTCCTACAATTTATATTTAATATCTTCTACTTAAGTAGTCTTTTTAATATATTTTAAGAAACAAAATAATTAATGAACAGTAGTTATTTCATTTATCATTTATAATTTCATCGAAACTTCAAATTATATAAGATTTGTTTAAATTTTTCATTTATTATCTTCTATTTAATTTGCTTAAAGTAGACTTTAATTATGTAGAACGTTAATAATCGTTTGCACAGCAAATGCATGTTCTGAGCTTTGTTTATAGCCTAGTTTGGGATGTGGGCGTTCATCGATCGTGTGCCTTTAACTTCGTGAAATCAATTTGATGAAACGCGTCACGCCGTTAGCTAAATAAAAAGTAAATAGATAAAACGTCGGCTTTATGAGTTATATAAAATAAATATATAAAAGGTAAATGCAATATCGAAGCAATTACTTGTTTATTTTTGTACATTTGTATTTGCACAAAAATAAACTTAATTACATCTTTCTACGTACATTTTTATGTTTACTGTCTTAAGGTAAAGACAAATATTTTATAGAAAATGAAATTAATCAAAGAGGGAAGACTAAAAGTATATGTTTGTATATTTACATTAAATAATATTGAAAATATTAATATTTAGTACTGAAATTAATGTTTTTAAATAATCAATAAATTTAAAGGGAAGATTAAATTATATAAATGAATGTAAAGTAATTGATTTAAGTGGAAAATATAAGAAATAGGAATATTATCCAATACTATTAAGATAAAAGGTTGATAATCTTGAAGAAAGGTAAAAATGTCAAAAGATATGCAACGTGTTATGTAGACACATTTAATATTTTAATGTGTTGCTTACTAATTCACGAGTATAAAAACTATTAGTTTTGCCGTTCTGGGAGCGCGACTCCATCGGGACTCGTGAATCGTCTAGGAAAGCGACTCCCTCAGTCTGGAAGTAAACATCGTTCCATATACATATTTAAATGTTAGACTTGTGAAGTCTTCTATGACGAAAAGTTGCAGATATTACTGCAATGAGTCGATAAATGTAAGTTAAGAATTATAAAAGAAGTGAAATAAGAAGAGAAAACGCGAACGGTTCCATTTTATCTGTTACTTTTAATTAGTCGAATATGACATAGAGAGCATGACATCGGTTGAACTCACCCCCCTATGTTCTGGTTGCTTGGCAACCCCCGTTGGCCACCTCAACCCCTCTTCCTTGCGCCCCCACACTAGACATTACCCTGCAGATCGCTTTTATCTGAGCCGCCCTCACCAGCGTACCCTTTAGGGGGGTTCCGAAAATTTACAATATATTCCACATCCCGAAAGCCGGCAAGACCGAAGCACAGAAATAAAATATAAAAGCAGACAGAAAAAAAATCCTCGCAAGTCTAAGGAGAGGGACAGAGTATATTCAAAATAGAGCGTATTATATAGTAATTGTAAACAAACGGAAGCGACGTTAAGAAAATGGAGAAGGTTGCGTCGGTGCTTTGCGGTGCAGCGGGAAATAATAAAATTTGAAAAATAAAAAAAATATTGAAAAGTAAAATTATATAATTAAAGAAGAATATAAATACACTTAAAAGGCAGTTCGAGTATATAAAAATCGGTTTTTGTTATTGTGCGTGTTTTGTGTAAATAATTTGTTGTTCGTTGGGGAGATGTGTCCATTGAAAATCATTAGGGGTTGAAGAAAGCATGACGAACGCTTATGTCCCATCCCTTGTGTGTGGGTTGGTGGGGGTTGTGCGGAGGGACAGGGAGGGGTGGCTGCCCCGGGCGGCGGGTGCTGCAGTATAGGGTGGGTCAGATATCTCATACACTTGGTCTGTGCAGGTATCACTCGTAGAATGCTGTGATTGTGAAGGGACTTAAAACGGAAAAAACCAACCCCTACGGAATGCGCTGATCGGACGGCGGTGGATTTAAACAAATTAAAATGGTGAGTGCAGACATTTTTCTTCCTCGTTTTTTTTTTCTTTTTTTATATATTCTACCCGTGCTTTCCCATTTCCACTCGCGAGCTACTTTCGTAGTGCATGGCCCACGCGAACCCGCAGCCCTCTATGCAATATCGAGTGAAAAACAGCCCCCTGGCATAGGGTAAAACAAAAATGGCCCGCCGATCATTAAACCGGATGACTTAATGCTGGCCATTTTCCACCGACCAGCCGTGTATGTGCATGTGTGAATGTGTGTCTGTTTGTGTGTGCGGGAGCATTTTTTATGCCTGCCACCCCGCAATTATTAAATGGTACGCTACTACTACCACAGGTTATGCAACACGTACGACACGTAACGCTTGACGCCCTCCGTCCCCGCGACCCCGATTAAACGATGCATCCTCGTTTACAGATCATACGGAATTAGGAATTAGCGACCCGTCCGACGTCCCTTTCCGAAGATGGAAGTGGCAATGCCTACGATGTCGGGCAACGCTATAGACTGCTACGAGGACATGTTCAAGGAGATCACCAGGAAGCTGTACGGTGAAGATGGCTTGCCCGACCTCCCGCAAACCGATCGGAATCACCAGGCGGCACAAGATCGGGGACTCACGCCAATCGATTACGATGTAGACACGCCGATCCTGAAGCCCGAGGAACATCTAACTGCATTCGGACTAGCCGCACTCATGCAGAACGGTTTCCCTTCGCCCTTCCAGCAGCACAAGCCCAATCCCAACTTCGAGGACAAATGGATAATAAGCGAGGACAACATACCCTGGACACAATCGAAGATAGCTAGTTACAATCCGGCACAGAAGCTGTTCCGATGCGCGGAATGCGACTGTGTCGGTTACCTTCCCCGAGTAGCGGAACACTGGCTTGGAACGCATTCCAACCTAAGGGTTTTCCAGTGTCCGCAATGCCCATACGAAAGTGCGTGGGCGAGATGTGTCCGCATGCATCTTACCCGACAACACAACATCAACACCGAGGAGGCTACGGACGCACTCCTCAAGAACAATCCTGTCCTTCAAGAAGTCACACGGTTCCTGCAAAGACTGAAAACTAGATTAGAGAGCAGCTGTTCGAAACCGCCAGCAGCGAACATAGATGACTTTCAGAATATTAACGCTAACCGACAGGTGCAGCAAACCATAACAAATCAGCAGGAAACTCCCAACGCCTCTGGTAGCAAACGGTACAGCTGCAGCTACTGCCCGTACGCCACTGATAGACGAGACTTGTTTACTAGGCACGAGAACATCCACAGAGAAGAGAAACCTTTCCAATGTTATGTTTGCCAAAAGCAGTTTAACCGAGCAGATCACGTGAAAAAGCACTTCCTTCGGATGCACCGCGAACACGTCTACGACCTCAACAGGATACGTCGTCATCCGCCGAAGAACGCTTCCGGAATGTCTTACTATCAGAAGTACAATAACAACACAACCGAAGAACAGCCCGAAGCGAACATAAATAATTGTATCAACAATGCGATCACAATTCCAAATGGATTCAACAACATCTCACGAACTCTACCGAACAATCGCAGTAATGTTGAAATGAAACCTAAAAGCTCCAAAGTTGGTTCAAAGAAGAAGGGAGAGAAGCGTTTTAGCTGCTGCTATTGCTCTTGGTCAGGTGTCGACAACTGGTGCCTGAAAAGGCACATGAATACACATCTGAAGCCGTTCGTATGCGGTTTGTGTGACTACAAAGCTGCGAGATCAGAGCGCTTAGCCACGCACGTGCTGAAGGTGCACAACAAACGTGCCTGTAGTAAATGCACGTTCCTCGCGGACGATCAACAGCAGCTGACGGCTCATCAGCAGGAGCAGCAGTGAGTCCTTGAAATTTCACCTAGGACAAATTTCTAGCTAAATATGTTTTCTTGTCTGTTTCAGCCCTTTGGAGCAAAGGAACAATAGGACGTCATCCGCTGCGAGCAACGTGCTGAGGAACACGAGCTTCGCAAATACAGCCGTGACGAGTTCAGGTATAAACTTTGGGTAAGTTCAAGTTGATGTTTAAGTTAGATGGAGATTGAACAATGTTGGAATATTGTTAGGCAAAGTCAGCCGCCCTTAAAAAATTCCGATATAACAGCAGCAGCCGCGCTGCTTCAGGGAAATCGGCTTCTGCAGCCGGTGGAATCGAAGCAGTGGAAGCCGCACATACCAAAGCAGCACGGGGCGGCGCGCCTCTTCAACTACATGGAGGCCAGCGATGGATCTGATCCGGACTGTGATAGTAGTTGCGGCGCGGAGGACATGAGTCGTCTAAGTCACAGGGTCCAGTCGGATTTTCTTGAAGCGGGGGATGTAGGTAGCTGCACTCCAGACGAAGAAACCGGGGAAATGGAACTTCCGCTCTTCGTCTGCCAGACTTGTGGATGCGAGTTCGAGGACGACGGTTCATTGGAAACGCATCAGCTGACACACAAATCCAGCACCACATCTCCCGCTAAAAAACAAAAAGAAAATGTCAACCCTAGACATAGGTATCAGTGCAAATACTGCAGTATGACCTTCACCAGTCAGATGGCCGTGATTGGCCACATGACCGGTCATTCGACTCTCAATCAGGAAGCTCGTCGGTCGCGCAAACAGATGCTGCCGAAGAGAATCTCCAACGGTGAGACCAAGAAGCCCACGATCAAATCGAAGTCCTCCAAGAAGTTGTACTACTGCTTCAAGTGCAAGGGAAAGAGCATCCACCGATTCAACAACGAGAGTAACCTAATACTGCACAACTACTGGATGCACTCTAAGAAGAACGAGTTTCCCTGTGAGCACTGCGAACTCAAGTTCGAGCACCGTTACCAGATGATCCTGCATTCGAGCAAGGAGCACGTCGAGAAGAAGACCAAGGATACGGCACCTGTTGCTGCGGAAGATCCGCACTTCATGCACACCAACCTGGCCCTACCTGCGGCACCCGCTGTACCTGACATAACAAACGCATCAGCCAGTGTGCATAAGCTGGGTATGTACTTCGACCACTCCTTCAACACTGGCCTCAATGGACACATGCCTCTTATAATACCCACATTTCCTCCCAACTAACGTTTTATAATATATTTTAGTATATTAGCCATATTTGTAAAAGGTATATATACCATAGATATCCGAAGATATATTTTAATAACTTCTTGTAGATTATATATTTAATACATATATTATATATATATTTAAGAACGTTCCCAGCATTCGACGAGCCTGCATAACAAATATATATAATAACAGCCTTTTTAGTTTCTAATTTGATATTTGTAATCCAATCTACCGAATCTAGTCATGGATATGCCCATATATTTTCTTTCAAATTTTCTTATTTCAAATTGTACAGTTTACAGTCGAATGCGGGGAGCAGACTTCGAATGAAACGAATATTAAACCTCTTCAAGCTAAAATATATTTTTGAGATATTTAGGACTCATCAATGAAGAGATTCAATATTTATTCTAACAAACAAAAAAAGAAACTTAACAGAACAACCAAAAAAAAAACAAAGATATAAGATGATATAAATTTAAACAATTTGCATTGTTCCAATGTTCACTTCAACAATTTTTTGTTTCGTGTAGATTAGTTTTTAAAAAAGTGACCTTCTGAAGTTTTTTTTTTACTAGTAAGAATATGTACCAATTTTTGCAAGAACAAGGAAACCAAGAAAAAAATTACGAAATAATTTGGAATAATGTTAATACTTTTTTTTTCATGGCAATGTTATTGGATAATGTCCGTACTTTTTTAACATTTTCTTTCATCCTCTCTGACTCTATAAAACTCTTTTTTATACATACTTTTTGTCTCCTTCGAGTTGTTAATTAATGTTTAACTATTATTAATGATTTTTTTTTATTTTCGTGCGAGAGCAACAAATTGCCTCAGTGTTCATCGGTGTAATGGCTTAAAGCAGTTTTCCTCCACCCATATTATTATTATTTTGACTTATATAGTATATTTTAAGCATATGATTATTATGTTATATTTTTTAGTGCAATACTTGTTGTATAATAACTGGATAATTGGTTTGTAGAACCAATTCCCAATTATTTATTGTGTTCAAATTGTTTTTTTAATTTTATTTTGTTCCTCATTCTTTCGAACTTTCCCCTTGACTTTTATTTTTATACATTTTTATATATATATATAACAAAAATTATATATATACATACATATATCATTAAGTATCTGTCATGTACTGTGTTTTGTATTTAACAAACCAAATATATGATTTAGAATATTCATCCGACGCTCGACAATTTCAACAGATAATAAATTTTCAAGTAAATTATGCAGTTTGGAAACAATATTTCAATGGCCCAAACTACTCATTGTTACAATTATTTTATCCACACAGAGCTTCCAGACGCAGGTAAATTTACCTTTTTCCAGGTATTTCTAACAGAAAAAAGGTAGCTAAAATGTTTAACTTGTCCTTTGCCTGCGACGACAAAGAAATTCCATTAGCTTCTATTTCCAATTAGGACCCAAAATATTCTTTACAATCGTACATCTCATTCAACAGTTATTGTTACTCATTCATTCATTTTACAATTAATTGTAGATATAAGCTAATATTTGCTTTTGCAATGTTACAAATAACCTTAATTTAAAACAATTATTACCAAAGTTAACTTAGTTAACCAAAGTTAACATGAATACATGAAATAATAATCTTGAATTGATGAGCTTCCAAATATTGTTAAAGTATACTAATCTCATTTCAACAATATTGTAGTATTTGTATAAGAAGCACCAGATACCATAAATTTCAATTATCCCGAGATTACTAATGATATTATTGTCAAATGTTAGTAAAGTATGGTTTCTTTCAAGTATGGATGTTTAGTGTCATCATACTTACCAAATCAATTTCATTTTTTTAATTCCTCTTTTTGCTCTTAATGGTAAGTATCATAATTACGTAGATTATCTCAACATGATTCTTCTAAGTAATTTCAAGAACATTAATTGGTGGTAGAGCATCCTTTCTTAGAAATATATATATATTTGCTGGGTTCATACTTACCAAACAATTTGAATATTAATTTTTTGCCGCCTCTTTTTCGCTGCTAATGGTAATTATCTTGGCGGGATATTTGTTATTGTTTAATTTACAACGGTTCACAGTATATTAAGAATCAATAATATCAGTCAATCGTTGAGGATATAAGGATGAAGGTTCCTCCTAATCGAAGAGAAGTATAGTCTGCAACAAATTTAAAAACTATCTTTAGTAAAGACTAAAGTGGAGATTAATTATTACTATAATATTTATCATGCTTACCAAAAGCATGTCACTACTACGATTAATTTGATAACGTTTACAGTTAAGACAATTATCTCAACATCGTTATTGATTGAGTAATTTCATTAAAGGCTTCTGTCTTTATGAAAAAAATATTGTGAGTTATTCACTCCACTCCCTTACACTTTACAAATGGTTAATCAATACATGAACATTGCATCATACGCAACCAGTTGAACAAGTCACATGCATACCTAATATTGATTTTCCTGAAACTTTATGAAATTAATTCAAAACAATACACAAATTTTGTTACACGTCTTCAAATATTTTTAATTTTTGAAAAGTTTACAAAATTTCTTTATTTTTATTACCATTAAATCTATTTGTTTTTAGGCATTCATGCGTTGAACAGTTTTTACAACACATTTTAACATAATATAAGAATATAGTTTGTTTGAAGATTTAAACTAAAATATTTTCCTTGAAGACGTTACATAAACAAACAATTCGTAATATGCACAGCTTATGCAGCATATTTTACACTTTGTTATATTGTTTTAATGTAAACATGATATCAAAGTTTATACTTAACATATTTCAAAACAATATAAATAAATCCTATGATCATCAATCATAAGTTTTTGGAGAATAAATGGAAGAAGAAGTTAGCTAAGTTCTAATAACTTATACTAATAATAAACAAATTTGTAATGATAATTTATCTGTTTAGTAACAACTTAATGATTTAATGACAGTAATTATGTTACAAACATTTTTGTCTAAAAGGAAAACATGTTTTACAAAAAAAGTAAATAAGCAAAATTAGAAGGCAACCAAATATACTTCAGTGATATTAGTTGATATATTGCATAACATCTCACAATTGATAGTTTATTACGTGACTGATCTTTGTTAAAGTATTAAAGCTCTTCCCTAATAGAGGTAGCAGTTTTCCATGAAGAATGTTAATTAACAAATAAGAAGAAGTAAAAATTATTTTAACTATATATTTGAAAGGTGACCAGGAAATTTTCAAATATATTGTTATATTTGTAGCAGCCGTTGTTTTTTTGCTGTATATAATTGTTAGGAATTGTTTATGAATTATTAAAGAATAAAATTTGTTAGTATAATGATATTTTTAGCGTAAATTTAGATTTTGAAATAATTGATGCAATTGCTGTGAATGTTGGTACATATGTTCAACTGAAATCTGGAGTTGAACCATGCGTGTATCATGGGAAACCAATGATGCTTCTTTGCAGTTGGTAGGATTGTTTCAGTACCGCTTTGTGGCTTGCCGGCGCCTGATGTCGCCATTTTACCGAAAACGTTAACAAATTTTATTTTATTCAAACCAGTGGACAATATGTGGTTGTCTTGTGTATGATGTGGTAATCTCGCTTCTTCTTTAATGTGTGTGTTAAAAAATTTCATTAATTCGTGATATCCTGGGCGCGAGTTTTATTGTTGTTATTGTGACCAGCGAAGATGATTGCCTTCGGCCCGAAAAAGGACGGCAGTCCAAACGTAAAATATTTTGAATCCCCTGAAACGTTGAATGCTTTAGAAGTGGTAAAACTATGGCTTCAAAAAACCGCGAAAAAGGTTAGTTACAATATGATGCACATCATTGTATATCATATACTAAATATGATTGTTTGTTTTTCAGTTTATTCAGTCAGACCCACCAACAAACAAATCATTATCCTCTTTAATAATTCAAATGTTACAATTCCAAGAAGACAACTTAGGGAAGAATATGCAAAAACCAACAATGACTAGGATACCAGTAAAATTCTTTATGGATTTTAAACCTGGTGGTGCACTCTGTTATATGTTGAGTACAGCTTACAGGTTCAAAATGGAACAGGGCTGGAGAAGATTTGAATTTCAAGCTGCCAAAGTAAGTAGTTGCTGTTGCATTATCGGTATTCATGATAACAAAGGATCCTTGTTTGCAGACCCCAGCTAGGATATCATCCTTGATTGAAATGTTTCAAATGATGGAGAAAACATTAGTCCAGAATAAGTTATATATTTTGCCTGTGATTTATGTAAAACCTGAAATTGACAAGAATCTAGCAATGAAATTGAAGGAAATTATTAAAAGGAGGAATGGCCAAGTTGTTGAGTCTGAGATGAGTGCTACCCACATTCTTTATCCGCACTGTGACCCACTAGAAGAGGAATATGCCAGACCTGGTATGAGACAAGATAAAATGATCATGATGCACTGGTATTATTTCCCAGATTCATATGATACCTGGGTAAATGTTGAGGGTGCTCTGGAAGGTAATAAATATATAATTTTAAACATTATTCTAAGGCCTTGGCACTACTGCTTTTGCAAATGGACTAAGACTTACTAACCACTCCAGGCCAAATAATAAAAATTGTATATTTTATATACAAAATATATCCCACTAACATCTACCTCTATTGTTTCTGTGTAAAACCATAAAACGCTCGATATGAATTTATTACTCATACACGTGATTCACGTCTGTGATAAGTACGTAAGTGTTTCTACATGTAATTCCTTGTAAAAAAAACCTTTCATTGGCTTTATTGTACTACTTTTATTTGCACAAGTTCACCATTTATAAGGTTTAAGTAATATAATTCATAAGAGAACTAAGTTTGGTAAAGATCCACGGTGATTCTATATTATATATTTATATTCTTGTTTTCTCTAGGATTGTCTACAGAAACTCAACCACTGCACTCGGGCGCCTGGCGTGTTTCTTCTACTTGGCTCGTGGATTCTGACCAATACAATGAATGGATGAGTGAAGAAGACTACGAAGTGGACGAAACTGGTAGAAAGAAAACACATAAGCTTCGGCTCTCCGTCGAAGACCTGATGAATCCCATGGGCGATTCGGATAAAAACAAGTAAGTTTGCTTGAGGAATTTGAGTGTGGTAATGTTTGTATGTAAATAGTGTCACGCTTGATGCACTTTTCGAATTTCCGAAATTGAGACGTAATCATTGAAATTTGTATATCTATTCTGGGTATATTGAGAAAATTGTAATCGAACTACGAGCGAGAATATGATGTGTAAAGAAACAGAAAGTATATACAGCATTGAAGAAAAATTAACTAAAAAGCAAACTCTACCATTATTTAAAAAAAAGAGCTTTCGCTTCCGTGCGAAAACTTCTTTTTTTTTCTTTAGACTCGATGTGCCTATTTTATGTATAATCACATAAGTTATACTAAATTTGGGGTTTATTTTCAGGGGTGACAAAGAAATTGCTGAATGCTCAAATCTTTGCAACAGATGGAACAACCAGGACTTTGCTGACCAACATGAACACTTTTGTTCATCTATGTTAGAACAAAGATTATATACTAAATCTACTTAGTACCTCTCGACATCTAGTTTTAGCATGTGCGCAAATTTTTTATTTATTATTTATATACATGTATATATATACACATTATTTTTCGCTTATTGCAAGATCGCCGTCTTGTAGATTACCCAATCAAGGTACTTGACAACGTTGAAAGTTGCATCTTTTGTAACACTTGATTTTATTTCTTTTTCTTGCATCAAACCTGTTTTATATATATATACAGGGTGCATCTGATATTTCAAGTTATATCTAATATGATTATATAACACAATTCAATACATTCTTCTGTTTGAAATTCCCTTAGGCGAAAATATTCGAGAAAAAAATTTGATACCCAAATCCTTAATTTAAGGATATACATTTCAGATATACCCTGTATAATATTCAATGATAGATAGAAAATTATATTCAGTTTCCTGCATAATTAATGTCATTGCCTATGTAATCGACGAAAATTATAGGCTTTTGTACTACAGTTTTGATATATTGTATTAAGGGAATTTAACATGTATAGCATGGGTATTTCGAACGTTAAGGAATACCAAGCATGAGGTACAGAGAAGTGAAGTTTTAAGTTTCAGTAGAAGAATTATATCAAAGTGCTTATTTATATACAAAGTTGATATATTTTTTTGTGCATATTTATTCAAATCAGCCTTTTTTACAGTTGTTTACTTTTTTAATTATTGTACTTATTGTGTTTGTTTATTTAAGTTTATTTTTAACTTTTTTGTTTAAACTAAACACGTAAGTTACCTTTCAAGTATTATATTTTGTGTTGTCCATTTTTTTCTATAACTTTTATTTTTTTAAGCAACTCGTCACAACAATTTTATAACATCTTTTTTTTTTCTTTCTCTATTCTCTCAATTTTCCCAAATTTCTAAATGGCTAGAAAAAAAGCTGGCAAACGGAAGAGATCGCCTTCACCCCAGATGAAGGGCGGAAAGAGGAAAAGCGGCAGAAGTCCGGCCGTTGGGAAGAAAACTAGACCAGAAGATGCTGAATCGGAAGATCTAACAAAGGAGATGGAAGATCCTCCTCCAGAACCTAACGTGCTAGAGGTGAATCCTTCGACGTCGGCGCAACTGGGCAAAAAGGATCATGAGTTGCAACCTTTGAAGGGAGGTTCCATCACGGATATGGATGATACTGAGGAACGTTGTGAGGATTCCCAAACTGGAAAGAATTCTGATACTACGACGCAAGACGAAGGACAGGAAGATAATGTGACGGAGCAAACGCATCATATTATTGTACCATCATATTCTTCTTGGTTTGATTATAATTCGATTCATGAGGTCGAGAAGCGAGCGCTTCCAGAGTTTTTCAACGGCAAAAATAAATCGAAGACACCTGAGATTTACTTGGCTTATAGGAATTTTATGGTAGACACATACAGGCTTAACCCAACTGAGTATATTACTAGCACGGCTTGTAGGAGAAACCTGGCTGGTGATGTATGCGCTATAATGCGAGTACATGCATTTCTAGAGCAATGGGGTCTGATCAATTATCAGGTAGATACGGATTCGAGACCGACGCCGATAGGGCCACCACCGACGTCTCATTTCCATATCCTCTCAGATACCCCATCGGGTTTGCAGCCGGTTAATCCGCCAAAAACTCCGCAGCCGAGTGCCGCGAAAACACTACTTGATTTGGACAGAGCGCAGGAAATTAAGAAAACTGAAAATATTGAATCAATATCAAGCTTTGGTTTGAAACTTGATCAATATTCAAAGAAACCAGGTGCCCTGAAAAACAAAAACGCTGCTTCATTGGCCAGGGATTGGACAGAACAAGAAACATTGCTTTTGTTAGAAGGTTCGATATATATTCATCAAAAAAATCATCAAATTGATGAATGAACTCAGGTAACAAATGTTAATGATAACTTCTTTTAGGTTTGGAAATGTATAAAGATGATTGGAACAAAGTGTGTGAGCACGTCGGTTCCCGTACACAGGACGAATGCATTCTGCATTTTCTCCGTCTACCAATCGAGGATCCCTATTTAGAAGACCCAGAAGCCGGTGGAGCATTAGGACCTCTCGCATATCAACCTATTCCATTTAGCAAAGCTGGTAACCCCATTATGTCCACAGTGGCTTTCCTGGCTTCAATTGTTGATCCACGCGTTGCCGCCGCGGCCGCTAAATCAGCAATGAACGAATTCGCAAGCATCAAAGATGAAGTTCCCGCTGTCCTCATGGATGCTCATCTGAAGAACGTAGAAGCATCATCCACCGATGGTAAATACGACCCAGCCGCCGGGTTGGCGTTGAGTGGTATTGCTGGAACAGTGCCTGAGAAAGAAGAAGATGAAAATAAAATCAAGAAAGAAGAGGTATTTATATAATAAATATACACTCTTTATAGCTTTAATAACAATTATTTTTGTTTGTTTATCAGGGTAAAGAAGACGAGAAGGTTGAAGATCAGAAAAAGAATGGAATTGAGACCGCCGAAGATAAACCCGAGGAAAAGGTCATGAAGGTGGAATCTCAGGAAGAGAAGGACGATAAATTGGATACGACCGACGTGAAACCAGAAAAGGTAGTTAGAGACAGTGAAATGCAGAGCGCCGCTGCCGCAGCGTTAGCAGCAGCTGCCGTTAAAGCTAAGCACCTGGCAGCTGTCGAAGAAAGAAAGATCAAGTCTCTGGTTGCTTTGCTGGTTGAAACCCAGATGAAAAAATTAGAAATTAAGCTAAGACACTTCGAGGAACTGGAAACGACTATGGAGCGAGAACGCGAAGGCTTGGAATATCAGAGACAACAGCTTATAACCGAAAGACAACAGTTCCATTTGGAGCAATTGAAGGCTGCTGAATTCAGGGCGAGGCAACAGGCCCACCAGAGGATGCAGGCAGAGCAAGGACAACAATGGCCTCAGCAGCAGCCAGCAGCGTCTCACACTTCATCCTCTGAAACTGGACCAAACTCCACCCCAACACCGCCGTCTCCCCAAGCTGCCGCCGTAGCGTCTCCAGCTCCGCCGCATCACCACATTTAATTAACGGAATTTGTTTTACTTTCCAACTGTTTTAATTAATTTCTGTCTGTGTTTCACACGTCGATCAATCAATTTTATTCATTTTTTTTATTCATATATACTTTTTGTTTTTTCTTTTGCGTAACATTGATTGTTTATATAGATTATTTTACTATTATTTTCCGAAATTTTACGAAACAAATTATTATTATGAACAGATCTAATTGATTTATCTTTTTTTATTAGTATTACGTGACACAATTATTTTTTATTCCTAATAGTCTTAAGCGTGGTAAATGCGTAGTGTACATAATATATACAAATAACTTAATAAGAAAATCTTTATTATGTTTTGTGTGTTAATATTTCAATGTTTTTAATGAAAACAAATAATTTGGAGACTTATTTAATTAATTGTCAGAGTTAAACAAATTTTCTTTTTCTTATTAGCACACGGCATGTTTTATGACGCTGTCCTCAAGGATCTATTCTGTATTTTCGCTTACGTTAGTGAACTAATATATTAATTGCATAATAAGGATACATTTTTTGTGAGGAGAAAATAAGAAGCGTATCTAATAAAATAATTATTTTATTTTAACGAATATTGCACTTGATTGAAATACAACTATAGTTTTTATATCATATATTTGTAGTATTAGTAATATTTGAAGTATACATAAATTTAAAGATGACCCAATTTCTCATTACTGTCAAAAATATAAGAAAACAAATGTCGATTGGAATTTGATATTTTCGTAAAATTTATATTTAGGACTATATTTCATGATGTAACCTACATGGATGTATATAATAGGTATCTATAAATTTCTTGCAAAATAATAATGTATATTGATAATGCTGTTTCAGCTGAAAATATTTTATTCTAGGAATAAGATAGCTTAATAAAACTAATCTAAGCAGTATATATGAATAAAATGTATTTGTAATTATGAATGTTATTTCTTTAAGAATTAGTAATTTACTTAACATGACTTGTATTAGAAAGTTTTTAATTTGGAGATTATTGCATTGATCTAGTATTAAATAGACACTACCTAACAGATATCCAATAAATGTATAGTTAATAAGAATTTATACTTTTTATATTAAAGTCCATTCCGATTAAATCACATTTTTACTATTTTTCCTCGTAAATATATATTTAAAAATTTTCTCCACTAACATTTTTTCTTATTATTAATATTTTTGTTTTCGCCGCAAAGAAAATTAAAAAGTATGTAAATAATCTATTAATAATTTCTCATTATATGTACTTATGTAACGTACAAGCCGTAACCATGGTAACATAACAAAACATGCAATTTGTTTATAATCTTAGTGGAAGTATTTGAAGCATAGCATTTTTCTTAATGCGCATAATATACGTGTTCGTACGAACGTACAAAGTTTAGAAAGCGTTATGACGTCACGTACGTTAAAAGAAGTTAAAGTATAATTGAAATCTTTGTCGCAAGGTGGAACATTGAGGCTTCGTCTCGTTTAGTTGTTAGTTGATACATGTTATGCGACATAGTCGAAAACAAATAATGCTAAACTTCGTTGAGAAATTTAACCGATATATTGATCTGTAAATCCGAAGACAATTTATTTTTACAAAATATCTTGAATAACCTGGTGAGGGCAGGTGAAAGTGGGGGTTTTGGTTAAGAAGACTAAAGCAAAACAGTGAATAGAAGTGGGTGTGTCGAATTAGTGCCAATCAACTGAGTAACGCTGTGTTCATTAAAGTAAAAACATGGTTTTGGTAAATTCTTGTTGGTCTCCATGTATTTGGACAGACAACCTTAAATCTGGCATAAAAGCCATAAGTCTTTACACATTGGCTGTAAGCATTGTGTTGATGACTTTCATCATCTTTGATATGACTGGTGGAGATTCAACGCAGCTGTACAATCCACTGTTTGAAGCTGACGTTAGATTCTGTAAGTCCCATTTTTTTTCTTGTAGGTAAACAATATTAATTTAATATTCTGTATGTAGCTATGCAAGTGATTGGTGGTCTGCTTCTGGTGTTTTTCGTTTACCTCATAGCATCAGCATATCTGTTAGTTATGGGTGTGAGAATCATGAATCGTGGTTTGATGATCCCTTGGATAGCAGGTTTTGGGCTTCTTATTGCATTCCAGTTGATATTTGGATTATGGCTGCTTGGTGGCTATTACATATATGTAAGTTATTACTTAATTAATCAATAAAATATACTAATTATTTACTTTTAGCTTGATAGTGTTCTTTATACACTGGTCAATTGGACCTGGATGGCCTACAATGTAAGTGCAATGCCCCTAAATTCAATAATACAAACTAACTGATCTCATTTATTTTAGATCTACTGCTGGCTTGTTGTTTATTCTCAGTACAAAGTTGTAGCGGAGCTCCAAGCACCAAATATTGAACTGCTCTATCCATAGATACAAGCTTCTACTAAAAGCATATTATGTTTGTAAAGTTTATAATGCTTTATTAATTCAAACTAATCTCGATTTAAGTTTAGTGCAGCTTCACCACACATAGAAATGTGGTAAATATCTGATATTATTTACAATTATCCGTCCATTTTTATACATGAATTTTTATATACATATATATAATAGAAATGTATTTTACGTTTAAATATATTTTTATTTAAAAATAAATTTTATAATATACAAAAAAAAAGCCCTTTGTCTAAATCCTATTTTACTAAATTTCTTCAATTAAACTTATATTAAATAACAATTAGCATTTAATTAATAAATACTTAGATTTTGTGTACCTAGAATCTCCATACATCTTAATGATCAAATTTCAACTTTCTGTATTTCAGAATCGAACCTTTTTAGTAAAACCAATCAAGAATAATAGATGTCATTGGTTTAAATAAATGGTACTAACCGGTACTAACAATATTAGTACCATATCTAAAGTTATATGATACTATATACATATTAACAGATGTTAGGTGTACATTTGATTGCCTACCTAGAATATGGATTACATTATAGGTTTATTTTTTTTATTCCTTTGGTTATCACATTGCTACATCGGTTTCTATGATTATGAATCTTGTTTATTTGGTTGCATATACTAATAGGTATATTTGGTAATCTATGATAATGAAAAATTATTACATAATTCGATGTTATGTGGTCTTACCCTCATCATCGGATGCAACTAATTATTTACATTAAACATGTCAGACAAGTTGATTTATGTAGACTCATTAAGTTAAAATAATCTACAATTATGAATACAATTCAACCCAAAGTATAACAAAGATTATAAAATTATTTACTAAAAGTATATTTCTTAAATTTTCGAAAGTTCAGCATTAAATTCTATTTAGATGGGTGACCGCTACAAATTGCCAATTTATTATGTAATAGTTAAATTTGTATTAAATAGGTCTTATATTTAATGTAAATAGTCTAAGAAATTTTTTAAACTAAGAATTTATATAACTGAATGATATTGAAATGTAAATGGTTTATGATTATGGTGATAGTCTATTTAGGAGAGAAAGCATTATTTGATTTCTCATGTCTAAATACAGTGGGAAAGCGCGAAGATGCTAAAATAGCTATCAAGTATATAAAACTTCAAAAGAATATTTGTTTATGTCCACGGATTGCGTAACAGCTCGCTGAAGAGGAATCCTCATTTATTATTTATTTGAACTGTCCCAATTTTGCCGCAGCCTTTACGTAAGCCTCGAATTTACGGAACTTAGCACCGGGTCCCGCATAACGTCGTCGTTACAAAACAAAGTCATATCAATTAACGGAAATACTGATGATCTTTTTTTTTTAAATAAACAGCAAACTGTTACCGTTGGAATGAATCATATTATACATACTTCAAGGACCTTCGATTAATTTTTTTATAAAATAAATTCAATGTAAGCGAAATATTGTATATTAGAACAAAATTTTATTTATTTTCAAACGCTAGAACACTTTCATTAAATATACACGACCGTCCAATTATTGAAGTACATGTGTGTATATAGAGTTTTCAAAATATTTAACTCAATTAACTTAAACTGTTAGCAGACTTTAATTATATTGTTTTTCTAGTTTTAATTAACGAATCTAATTGGTTAAACTAGAGTTAATTAATAACAAATATTATAGTTTTAAACAAAAAATAATAATCGGACTATCCTTAAAATTAAACATTAGATAAAAGCATATAATTATTAGGGCCCACAAGGATTTTGAATTAAAATCTCTCGTCATTCACTTAACTATTGCCTAGGGTCCATGACAACCTTAGTGCGGCCTTGTAAATTATAGAACATAATTTATTTACTTGTTATTAAAATAATTCTTAAAATTAAAAATAAAAGAGAAAAATCACAAATGATGATACTAATTGCTTTTACTTAAATCTGAAGATATTACATAACAAACTTTAACATAGATCAATAGTTTTGTTTTTAAGGTGGTTTTAAAAATAAGATAAAATTTTAAGAAAAATAAGTGGAAAGATAAAATGTTTTTAAATTTAAAAAAATAACTGATAAATCAAAGTCATAGTTTTACATTATAAGAAGTAATGATTATACTATAAGAAACTTATTTTTTGTTGTATAATTTTATGAAATATGAGGTAAATTTGTTGGGGTTTTGAATGGAAAACTGTGTGTAGGTAATGGAGGTTATGGGTTTGTTTGTATGATTGTGTTTTAGTAACTGTACAGGGAGTTAGTGAGTTGCAAATGAGTTAGATTGGCCGAAATTAGGATCCAGTTAGCGTGGAATGGAGTACTGTTGATATTGGTAATATTGACGCGACTGCAAAGATTTAATACATAAGTTTATAAATAGATTGGCAAACTTTGTCCTATATTTATCAATCAAAAAAAAATGTAGGAAAGAGCGAAAAGAAAAAAGATCCTGGCTGGAGTATTTTTGTCGAGCGTTATTATTATTACTGGAGTCTTGGTGTGCCGTTTTCGTCGCCTTCGGCGAATAGACATACAAAATGCTTTGTATTTTGTATTTTATTTTTGTGCATATAAATAGCCGTGGTAAATAAACGATGTATGGTTAAGAGCACGTATCTAAAACATTGAATAGCGCTCTTGGAAATGGAAGAAAGAGCATTTCATGTTTGGCAGATATTAATTAATGTGCGCGCCCCGATCGGTCAGTCAATGACTGACCTTTGTGTCTCATAATTAACATAGGATGTTTTGTTCGCTCGGATAGGATCGGATTAATTCCCGTGGGTCCGACGATCCGGAACCCCGGATCCCGGACCCATCTTTTCTTCATTATCCTCCTTCCCCACCAACTCTTCTTTCTCCTCTACTTCTTGTATCTCCTACTTCTTCGTAGCGCGCGTTTGAGGAACTCACAAACAAATGTTTGTGATTTTAAAAAAATCGGTCGCAATCGGTACTGCTCGGATACTCACACGCACGCACACACACCATCAAGTCTTGTTCGAAACTGTTAAGCACTTAAGTAGTACTAAATAGTACCGTGGAATGCATCGTGCTGTGAAGGTCGTGAAAAGCGTTCGGGAAACGAATTTTCGGCGCGCTCCGGACACTTTCTAAAACATTTAAAATTTTCCAAAAAAAAAAACATCAACAACACTAAAAAAATAATTTATTGATAATACTTTAAGACTATATCTTGAAAGATCCAATTGTTAACCCTTTCACCCAGTGAGTGTTTTTATTATTACTATTATTATTTATATGTTAGTATCATTTGTTTACCATTCTTGTATTTGCTTGTATTGGACTTAATCCCCGCGGATTACGCAATTACAGAAATCCCGCGCATAACAATTCCAAAGTGTGACTAAAAAATTTGATTTTACAACCCTTTAAAGAATGCTCTCTCTTTCAGAGATGATAACATAATCTTCAGGAATGCCGTTTTCCTTCAGCAAAACTTTCAAAACAAACGCGTTTACACGCGCTTCCATTGATGCCAATTTATTTATACTCAATGAAACTCGAGAAGAACAATGAATCTTCGAAGATCGTCACCGAACAAAGGTCTTCAATATACAGTTAACTTTAAAAAAAATGTTTCCAGTGAATTGCATTTCCGTTCATGTTAATTGCTTTGTTCTATGGAAATGAAAAGTTTCCTTATCGAAGATAATACAGCAGCAGGCTTGAATCGTTTTATTGTTTCTTCTGAGGAAAAATACGTGTTGTTATTTGTGTTTCTTTACCATTCAGGGAAAATTACTAAATATTTTTTACAGTAAGTTCAACAACTGTTTCTTTTCAATTTTTATTATGTAATATTAACATTTTCAATAATTATTCTAATTATTTTATAAAAATCAACTTTCGTTTTTATAATAACTTATTCTTTTTCTCAACTTAAGTTTGTTATGAGAAATTTTATTTTAAACTAAGTAATATTTTTGTTAATAGTTTTATAACGTGTAGAAAAAAACCTTCACTGTTTGGTATAAACGAGGTCCTGGATATTTAAGTATTCAAAAACGACTTTATAAACCGAGGTCCTGCATTTTTCTTGAAAATTATATCAGAAAAAATCTTTTCTTAACCTTCTAATCGTAATCCTAATCCAATCAGAAATAATTATCTAATATTTTTGAAAAATACAAATATTTGATATAATTGTTTTTGTATTAAAATTATTTTTTTAAAGAAACAAATAATAACTGCAATATTTATAAAATTACAAAAATATTTCTAGATAAAAAAATTTACCATAAAAAACGTATAAATATTGCTTAAAGTCAAATTTCATTGCATAATGGTAAAATCTATTATTACATAAACAATTACTGACCAAAATATGTAAAATTAAAGAAAAAAAAAGACATAAATCATTTTTTTAAGATGAAATTAATTCAGAAAGTGAAAACTCATTTTTCAAACGAAATTAAATGAAAAAATTGTATAAACTAATTTATTTTATAAAATAAAAATACAGTATTTTTGTGAATCTTTATACTTTATTCACGTATAATAATAATATTAGAACGTTGAAATTATATTTGATATTTTAGACAAAAATAACTTACACGTAAATTATAATTTAAATAATATTTCTTAATTATACAAATTTTTAGTTAATTTTTAATTATTTATTAATAGTTTTATGTAGAAGGATATGCAATAAAATATGTTTATTATTATTTAGTTTTTAAAATATACAATAATGAGTTGATTACAAGAATATGGATTTTATTGGACTTTAAAAGTTTATGAAATAAATATGCTGTTGCTTATTTTTTTTTAAATTTATTGCTGTAAAAAGTGGTCTGGCAATAATATTTTGCTCTTCTATTTTTGGTTTTGGTAAATGCATCAAAGGAAAACTGAATTTCACGTATTTCTAATACGATAATTCTCTCGATTAATTGCAGAAACGTTGTTTACGATTTTTATTTTCGTAAATACCATTAGCTCAAACTGGTGTTTACTTCGGTTTGGAATTGAAGAAAAAGAGATGGAGTGAAAACAAGGAGAGAGGAAGGTGATTTATGACGTATTTCTTGTACTCGAACTTGGATATGGCAAATGTTAAATAAGTGTCGAGCGAATGTTGAATCCAGTGGATGTTTTAAAGTTCTCAACGACTTCGACCTTGTTTATTCAACTCCGAAATAGAACTTGTACCAGACGCAAACATACAAATGTATTCATATTTGTAATTAATTTGTTTGTCGGAAATTAATTCATTTTATATGTAAATCGCTAATTTCGCAAGTGCATCGATTACGTTGCGCAACGCACTTTTCTGACCTGCCCTTAATTATGTAATCGCTTCATTTTTTTCGTAATAGATTCGTCTTTTCGACGAGCGCGAAATCGGTGGGCGTCAAACTTATGCAAATTTCTTACTTTTATCGCTTGCTTTGTCAAATGCTTAAAATTGAATTCCAATTCCAAATAATAATATTACATAATAAATATTTCATTATATCATTCATATTTTCCATAATTTATATAACTAAATAAAAAATTATTCAATAAAGAATTTGTGAAATCTTTATAAAAAATTTATAACTGAAAAAATATTAATATAATTTATAAACTTTTACCCCAATATTTTAGTTTATTTATCAAAAAGTTTAATGTTAAATTTTCAGTCAAAATTGCTAAAAAAGAAAAAATAGTTATAAAAGAAAACTTTTTATATTTTTTTTAATAATCGTATATTTATAAAAAAAAACTTGTGACACATCAAAATTGCAATGTAAATATAAAAATCATTTGAAAAAAATATAGGTCTCACTTCACTTCTGTTTATATAAGTATTGAATTTCTGTTTATTTTTCTTACACACTTAGAGCCTTTTAATTGGTGTACACATAAGCATAATACATTTATATATCCATTTATTCTACGGCACAGATTCAAAGAAATTAGTTTTGATTTACTAAATAATAGGTAAACATGAAATCGTACGTACACACACGAAAAAAAAAACAAAGCAAAAAGAAAAGAAAACGATACTTTTTCTTGAATGAAACTAGAATGAATACAATTGTCGAAGGTGGTAATAATAAATACAAATATTTTCTTTGTTTTCGTTATTTTCACTTCCAAAAATATAAATAAACAGATTTGAACCATTCATGAACGATAAAAAACTATAAAAGAGAAAGGTGATTTTCGTAGTACTGGAAAGTATTTGATTTATAATTTCTGATGGTTTTTTACTTAAGTTATTATTATTTGTTTAAATACAAATATATTAATAAAACAAAATCAAATAAACATGTACAAACTTTTGACTTGAATGAACATAATCATTTTTTTTTTAAATTTTAATTAACAATTAACTCCTATAATTAAATAATTGCAAGGTGTTGTGTAATTAAAGTTAAGTGTATTTCGAATAACATATCAATTACCTAGGCTATTTTCTATTGACGTAATATGTAACAAAAACTAATAATGAGCAATGTCCATGTTTGTATATGGATTATCTAATTTGTCGTTGGGTTTTCCATAACCAAAGACGCATGAATCATGGTATGTCAATTTTTCTGCAACTTCAATTTTCCATTAATAATTCTTAGTTAAAAACCATTACTCACATGTCGATTCTCCGTAAACCATTCATGACCAAAACTGCAAAATAGAAAGGCAACTCCATACTACGCGAAAAAATGGATTAATGTATTAATTACTCACGATTTAGTTATTTTGCAACATTTAAAAATGAGTCACAACATTAATAGGTTCAGTCAAATCTTAAATAAAATGCTCAAAAGTTTTTGATAAAATTAATTATTAATAAAAAGGAAATATTTAAAGTTAAACTAATAATTAATTAATGGTTTTTATTTTTTTTGTTTTCTTATTAGAATTAAAGTTGTATTTCGTTTTGAATTACAAGAAAAATAATTTCTGATAATTTTTGAATATCTATTTGATTGTTTTGTATGACAATTTTATGAGTATGAGATTTTAGCACAGTCCATTTGGTTACCCGTGTATAATGCAGGTACTAAGTGCGTTTGAGCAGAATTTGTTTGTGGTTTGCGCATAAAAATTGTTTGAACAAATATTATTCAATTGCATCACCGGTCTCTATGCAAATTGTCTCGAATGATGGAAGATTTTCTCGTTTCCGTCCTCGGTGCTACACATACTTCTTTTTTTTTTCTATGATTCCTTGAAAATTTCGTTGTGGACAGTACGGAACGGTAGCTCATTTGCATACGGATTAGCTATGCGCATAGATTAGAATTAACCCAAATATCGCAGTAAAACTACCGTCCTGCGTTCCTCGCACCATGGGGGGTTTCCGGTGATAACATAATACGCATTATTTCTCTTGATAACCATTTCTCTAAACCATATCGGAGGCCTAGACCTAGTATTATCTCATGTTTCTGCTATCTCCAAGCTTATATAACTCCTCGTCTCCTACTCCACCTTTCCCTTTTACCCGCTCGATCTCCTTTTGTTGTTTCTTCGGGACACCCACTCTACCGGTGCGTTTCCATTCGTCGGCTGCCTTTTCATCATTGTTCCCTACCTTCATTCATATTCAAAACGCATACGCGAAGATTAGCCTTCATATTATATAAGGTTGTTTTTTTTAAATATACATTTTCATCCTCTATACTTTGTATCATTTCTTTTCGACTATTAAATTTCTACAGTTTACCTGAAGCTCTACTCTAATTACAAAAATCTATTTACCATTGGAACTTGTCCCACTTCAGCTAATTAGTATTGTCTTTAATACCTACTTAGTTCTTACGCCCGTTCCCACTATAATTGCTCGAGATCTTATACTTAACGCTTTCCAAGAACCCTCTCCCACGACCGCAACCTTTCCTAGAATCGCCCTTCCTAAAAAAACAACCCTCTCTACCTTCACTCAGTTCCGATCATCAAACGATAGCTTTCCTTAAAAAACTGAAACCTTATCAAGTTTTCAGCAACTTAAAAAAAATGGTATAAATTTTGTTTTACAACATCTGTGTTTACATTAAGATAATACATCATTAAGATATAGTTAAATATTTTATCATGCTTATAGTAAATATATATCATCTTCCTATCCGATTAAATTTATGTGTAGAATTATTCATATTTTCTGACTTAAACGATTAAGGTTAAATTGCTAATTCCAACATCAATAATATTTCATTCCTATCCGAATTTAGTGAGGCTATTTCATTGTAGTTTCGTTAACACCAAATTCTGAAGGTGTTTTTTCGAATACTTAAGGTTAACTGGTGGAAGGAGTTGTTGTTGCTAATACTTAGTTTTTTTTTATTTATTTCATTCCATCCAAGTCTCTAGCGGCGCGACTTGTTTTTGCACATAAAGATGGTTATTATTTCAATTCTGAGATCATCAATACATTTACTTTTATTTGAAAACTGGTTCTCGCCTCGCATCCAAATTCCATATACAGTTTTTCCCAAAGATATTCCGGCTCCGATTTCAACCTTTCCGATTCTGCTTTGAGAAAGAATTTGTTGTTTTTTTTTCAATTCTGTTGTTTTTTTTAGTTTCTTTCAATTTGTAATTGTTTTCAATTACTGCTTGCTGTAATTATTTCAATTTTCTGGTAGAATTATTTCGGTGGTCCCATTCTATGTTCTAATTAGTTTCGCTTCGTAGATACACATCTATAGAAAGTGAATTGTGGTGACTCAAAGTCTGTTGTTGCCAATGGCAACATAACATCTGGATATCAAATCATCAATACACATTTTATATCTACTTCAATTATTTTAATTATATTATCATATACACTTTTAGTTATATTGTAGTTATATTGTAAATGTGTTTTTTTGTAACAATATAAAGAAAATATTAAAAAAATAAATGAAAAAGATTATGTTTTGTTGATAATCTCATAAATTTAAGTAAAGTCATGATTGTATTTTTTGTAGTCATCGGAGTTGGGTATCGATTGAAACAACGTAACAGGCATACATTTTCATTGACTTCGACAATTTCAGTGCACAGCTCGAATATCACGGGTGATGCGTTCTTGGAAACTGATGAATTTGCGAAAAACGTGTAAAAGTAACAGAATCGTGCACGAGGATGCTCTTGACCAGAGATGCGTTCAGAAACAGAAATACAGTGCGTTGCTATTCTCATTTCCGGTTAGAGTTCTTCCAGTTTGGTAGAAAAGAGAAGACCAAAGGAACATCTGCAAAGCATCTACGACGCGGATCAAAGTCGTCGGGATTAAAACTATTTTTGGATAACTGGAACTACTCTAAATCAGTCCTAACACTATTATTGTACGTGAGACACTTGGGTGGTAGCAGTTTTCTTTGAGCCAATTTACGTTGATATAAATCAATTAATTCAGGTTGTTTGTTAGACCACACACGGATCTTTTTTTAGTTGTTTTTTCATTAGATGTTTGCTAATTGTTTTCGCTGGATGCGTACGGGATTTGCATGAATCAATATTGACTTTGAGCGAGTATTAAACGTGTTTCTATTGATAATTACACGGTTTACTAGACGCGCTCGATTTTTCAGGACCGCTTTGATAGTCGGTTCACCTTGATGGTCATTTCCTCAACTTTCAGAACTTATTTTGTTCACTTTTTTTCTCTTCCATCCGATCGTGATGGAATTTCGGATGAAACTATCCATTTTTTTCTTTATTCAGTTCGTGAGTTGTAGCGAGAGTGGATGCCGATAATTGGGTTGGCAAACGCACAAAAGGCGCTCACTTTGCATTTCAAAATCTCGAGAAGTCATGGATACCAAACACGTGCCCATTGATACTCTCAATTCACATGCTTTTGCTAAAGTCATTGACGCCCCATTAACGCCGGATCATCTCTGTATATAACGATTCTCTTCTCCATATCAGGAACCCCAATTCTGTAATCATCTCAGTGATAACAGTATATAAACATGTATGGTTGCCAAATCGATTGTTCCATATCTCCATTTATGATTCATTTTGCAAACTTCCAACACAAATATAAAATAAATCAACAAATATCATCAAAATAAATTATTTTTATTATTTATCATGAATTATCATCAAGTTTTTGATCTCCATTGTTTTTTTTTGTTGCGATTTTATTCTGTATTCTTATTTTATAAAATTTCGTGTAGTTCTTTATTACTTTACATAGATATGATTCGAGAATAAATTGTAATTGTTATTCATTACACTTAGAACATAGTATGGTAATCTTCAAGGTTAATTAAGTGTATTGCGAATCGTACATTCTTGCTCTGACATCATCTTCAAATTTGAATTTTAAAATGCTGTACTTGTTTTTCTTGATAAAAAAAATGCAATTTTATAAAATATAAAAAAAGATATACTGAAGTTTCTTGATCTTTGTGTTATGAAGTTGTATAAAATGAAATCTTGATTATTTTGATGCGTGTGAATGGAGCAACGATAGACATATCAAAGATAATCCACTTCTTGCTCTGACATCATCCTCAAATTTGAATTTTAAAATGCTGTACGTGTTTTTCTTGATTAAAAAAAATGCAATTTTATAAAATATAAAAAAAGATATACTGAAGTTTCTTGATCTTTGTGTTATGAAGTTGTATAAAATGAAATCTTGATTATTTTGATGCGTGTGAATGGAGCAACGATAGACATATCAAAGATAATCCACTTTACTTTGATGCATCATCCATCATAACAAGCGGACGTCGGAATGATACGCAGACACCTGGTGAAATTCACTACGGCCTCTCATGACAATTTAGAAGAATAATTATGTTGCATCAATGAACGTTAAGAGGATGACGCTGAATTCATTCATTATGATTGATCTGCCTGGTATTCTATTCGAATAATTAGCATGGACCAATAAACATGTGTAGTAAGAATGATGTGAAAATGAAGATCGATTGAAATGTTTTGAATGATGCATCTACATATTTAATATATTTAGCTTTGTTATTTTAAAAATCATAAAGAAATATTTGTAGTTTCAGTTATTTTCATGATATGAAATTTTGACAGATTCAATAAGGATGATACATATTTGTTGAATTCGTTTATGATGATGGATTTTCCAGTAAGGTTTAATGGACTTGAAGTAAGAAGGTTGTAAAAATCCAGATGTATGTTTCACTGTGTCACTGGAGCAAAAGAATATTGCTTCAATTGAGAATTATTGCATATGGGCGCGAGAACGTCTTTGTTTCAATGAAGATAATTGAAAGTAATGCACCGCCTTTATGGGTTGGAAAATAAGTTTATGGCCTCATTTGTGTGCATTATGATTTGGGAAGATGGCAAGTTAACTGCTTGGGGGAGATGCGATCACAGTAGCTTGTTTACAATGTGGGAAGCACGTTGGACCATTGAATGTTTCAAGCCCTGAATGGTAATTAATAACGATGATTGCATAGAAAGAAAGAACGTTTGTCTTCTATGCTGAAGCATATTTCTCTTCTTCATTGGTTGGAAGAGGAGGGGTCCCGATTCAGTCATGTGGGTTTTTAATCACGCCAGTTCATGAGATCACAATCCTAAATAAATAAGCACGGTCACATCTAATTTACATGCAACCAATTTATTTGCTTCAAGACACTTAATAATAATCGGAATGCCATATTAATAATTCAATGATAATGCGCCGCGTTTTGGAATCGTCCAAACTAAACTCATCCCAATCTTCACCATCATCCAAAGCTTTAACCTCACCAAATCCATCTTCTCGCCTTTGCCAAGATCACGACGAGCTGAAGGCATTTTAAAAAGACATTCATTTAAATAACATGTCATAGTTTATAATGCAGCGTGAAGGCGCTCTTCATATTCATATACTTCGTTTGCCGCCACTCCCCCACGGTTCTTAATTTTACGGTTCTCCCTTTTGGGCGGCGCGGCTCGAAGTGTCAAGTATAAATTTGGGACTCGTCGCGGGGGCCTCCTATGTGGAATATCTGAGGGGGGAATTGTATCCATGACCATAAAGGCCGACCAATCTTCCCCATGACCACCAGCGGGGAGAGCTTGGTTGTCCATAAAAAACAGATTAACAACGACCCCAGGAATAATTCTGTTTTGACAGCCAAGGGCACGTACGATGCCATGGGAAAAAACCGACCCAATGACCGCATCCGAATAATTCTATTGACATACCATGAAAAGAAATCAATTAAGGTCCATTTATTCAAAACCTAAACATATACTTTCAATAGAAGTTAAGAATAGTCATTTTATAGAAAAGATATATTTAACAAATGAATTAGTTTCTTTATTCAAACTAAAACATCTTAACTTCGTGGAAGTAATTAGAAAAGGTATTGTTATTTTCAAAAAAGGAAATTTTTATTATTTTAACTGTCAAAATATTTTGACTTCAGGTATAACTTAAAGTCAAGGTAACAATGAATGACACATGTCAATTTACAGATGAATATTTAACTACTGTTTGGTTGGTTTTGTGTTTTTACAAAATATTTTCATTCAAGTTGGAATTTATTGAGTGATTTTATGGAAAAAATATATTTAACAAAAACTAAAACAAAAAAAGTGATTTTACACATTAATTAGCAAAGGTATTATAATTTTAACTGTCAAAATATTTTGACAGGTTTAATTTAAAGTCAAGGTAACAATGAATGACACATGTCAATTTATTAAATGACAACTCAAATTTATTAAATGACAACTCAATTTAAAGACGAAAATGTTTAATATCAATTTAGAGAAGAATATTTATCCATTTTGACGTACTTCATGAATTGTTAAATTTCATAATTATTTCCAAAAATAACTAAACTGTAGTTGGAAATACCTTAATATAACCAGTAAAGTTTCATGCTTAGGCAGCTCAAAGATACATACGTAATTATTTTCAAATAAGGTCGATGACGTGTGGAACTGAACTGTTTTGACAAACCACAATCGAATTTTGCTTCAGTAATACAATACAAAAAAAAAAACAAACAATTGTCGTCAAAATAATAAATCGATGAAGTTTTCCTTAGCAATTACTGCTGTTTATGTAATCCCCATCGAAGGCCGCCATATTCAATTCCGTCGAGTGGAAATTATCCTCGCACAAAGACGATTTTTATTTTATTACCCTCGTGACCTTTGTAGAAACGATAAATGCTTCTCATTTTTTTTTTCGAAAATAACAATATCAAGACTACTACAGACGTTAGCTAAATCTTCTGTATATGCGACTGTTGTGTGGGTATTTTTATTTACTTACGATTTTAGTCCATTACGTCATCGTAAAACACTGCCATATTCGTTACTCCTGGCTTGTTTAATAGTAGGACAGCCGACAGACATAACAATGTTTTAAATACATCTTTTATGTTTTATTATTTAACCTCAGCATAAAGTTGTTCAAAAAACAAGTAATGGTTTTATAATTTTGAAAATAATAATATAAGATACTAAAAATATGTTTAACACATTTTGTAACATCAATATAGCTTTTTTAAAAATTCAAATTCGAACATAATACGTTATATTGAATAATTAGGTTTATGAAAATATGATTCATTTTATGAGTAAATGCGTATTTGTATTAAATTTCTGATTAGGCTGTAAGTGGATAATTTGTAAATTGAGAATGAGGAAAATCTTTTTATGTGAAGCTTTTGGTTTCAAGAAATAGTTTAGTATCTGAAAAGGTCGACCTTGTTGTAGGTTGAAGGAGTGGTGACATAAAACAGTGAACTACTCAGGGTGGTCCACTTGAAAATGCCCATTAAAAATACCCTTGTACCATCAACTTCGAAGGAAGAAAATTAACAATTCCAAGCTAGAACACAATCACTTCGTTTATTGCCTTGTGCACAGGTTACATTAAACTCAGTTCGACGCACTTCATTCTACGATAAAAAGGTTTTCACTCAACGCGCTGTCCTGTCCGTTTAGTCGTTTTATACTCATTTCTTTCGTTGAAAACCAATAAAACTGGTGCACAAAGAACTTTTTAATATTTTTTCATTGTACTTCACTCCTTTATACAAATCTTCATTGTCATATTCATTTTTTTTCAGTAATAAAACCTAATGGGTTCCTAACAAACAAATGTTGTAATTAAGTCCTTTAACTTTTCGGTTCCGTCGTTCAATTATTAAACAAAATACAGCGAAACGCTTTTCTTTCCTTAAAGTGCGTTCAGACGCACGTGTCACGTACTTTCTAAGAATTGAAGCAACGAAATAATCATGAATGAACTTTAAAACTACAAAGAAAGATATCTCCCTGGAAATAAACGTTTCCGGACTTATTTTTATCTCAACGTCATTTCCCCCCTGTAAATATTTACTCAGAGATTCTCACTTTTATTATAATATATGGGGCATAACCAAACTTGACTAATTGATCCATAACGATTATTTGTTGATGCTCAGAAAGGTGCACCGAATTTCAAGGTCACGCGCGTTTTTTTTTCCAATCTATTTGCTATACGTATCCCAATATTTGGATTCTCTTTTATATTTACACAACTTTTTTCCAATTATTTTATCTTAAACACATAACATATAAAGCCACTTTGTTTCCATAATCATTTGATCAACTTCATTATGGAATCCAGTAGAAATAATTTTATATTTTGACAATATTTACATAATATTCTTGATAGTTATTACTAATTATTACAGAATGAATCTAAGTTTTTTTTTGCCTATTGTGTATAGAAACTATAGTTTATTATGATGAATTTTTTGGGTCTGATATTTTTCATAATATAGATTTCGAAGAATTGAGATTCGTATCGGATTTCAGTTCATTCCGAATGTCACTTTCCTGACTTGTTTTTAAGAAGCTTTCCATATTCAAGTTATGCCTCTTCTTTTGTGGACCTTCCGATGTGCTTATTTATTTTTCTTCTTACCTGCTTTAAATGCGATCGCAAATTTCGATCCTGCCAACCCTCATATTTTCACGGCAATCTCGAATTCCTTATTCTTCTGTTTCGTTATTATTGTTTTTTCTTTTCTTGTTCCTTCATATTCCTTTTTAGTGGAATGCGATATTGCCTCATTCTTTTTCTTTTCATCTTCCTTCGGTCCTTTCTCCGTGCCATTTATGATTTGTTGCGCGATACGAAATCCTTATTTTTTCCGTTTTGTCGCCGTTTTTGTAGTTATTGAGGAAGCGAATCGTAAAGTTTACTTCCAATATAGCAGTCGCTTCCGACGGCCAGGGAAAACTTGATGTACACTTTATTAGGGGCGGCTGTTTGGAAGTTTACACATGTTTCAAATATCTCACACACTCCCACGCATACGAATATATATATACACACACTAGCGCATGATGGATATAAAGAAGGCCGAAATCCGCAGAAACAAGAGAAACAGTTGTTGGATGTTGATTTTTTTTTCTTCTTGTTGTAAGAAACGACTTGTTTTGTAAATATAATGTTCTCCGGGTGGCGTGCATCAACTATTTGATGACTTCCAGATTTTAATAGTTAACCAACAGCTTTTACTGTATACATTTTAATGGTGACTAACACCATTTGCCGTGTGTTTTCTTATTACAAAATTAATTTTCTCCAATTTTCTGCAATTAAAATTATTTATAATAAATTAATTCCAATAAAATCTATTACTAATTTTGTTTATTGTGATGATAAATGAAATTTACTACAGAAAACTTTCTTTATAAAATATAAATTAGGATATTTTATAAACTTTCAAAATTGGTAGTCCAGAGATTTAAATTATTTAAACCATATGTTAATTAAACTGTACTCATTAGATTAATTAGTAATACATTTATATGCTAATCAACTTTTAATTACATTTCTTGAGAAAGCAGTTCTATAGAATGAAGTGGATTTTCTTTCCTTAATTTTAAGTATGTAATAGTAAAAACCATTTTATATTAAGATGATCCAACAACTTAGTTGGCACCTATTTTGTAGTTCAAATTTTACTTAAGTTTTAAAGAAAATTACATTAGGAAATTGTATTTTTTTTATGGTTGAATTCTGTTGCTTTGTTGAAAATATGACCCAAAACTGAAAGAAAATTTGGATGTACAACTTTTTTTTTTTGACTTTTTCATCAATTACACAAAAGCTGTGGAACACCCAGAAATGCTTTATTGAACAGAAAAGAATGACCCTTTTCGCCGTTTGTAAAAAAATGTGTTTATTAGGTGCAATAAAATATGATAGAAATTCAACAAAATATTTTTGTTAAATTTATGACATAACTGTATGATTTTTATAAATTATCAAAGTTGTAAGTTTATCGTAGATAATATCAAAATAGATAAAATTATCATAAGTAATAATAGGGAAGGAACATGTAAAATTCTTAGAAGCAATAAACGTCGATGTATTGAAAATGGTTTCACTGTGCAAAGGACGTAATTTTGGTATCAGGATAATAAATTCATCGCCCGATGGATTATGATAAAGGAGAGAAAAAAATGAAGGGTGGGTTGAACGTTGGTTGCGGTAAATTATGGGGTGCGAGATGTTCCCTGGGAAAAAAAAAAGAATAGTGGACTAGGAAGAGAATAGAGCAGAAACAAGTTGCTGCTTTAAATTAAGTGGGGAAACAATGGGTTTAACACTCAATGCAACCCAGCTTGGGGTATTTTGGATGGGCGTAGCATACGAAATCGATGCCCATATATTAGAGCTCTAATCGAGCCCAAATATGGGTCATCCTATTCCATGACTACCACAAAACACTTGGAACAGTGCCAGTCAACAAACAACTCATATAATTACAATCATTCCCGCAAATTCAAGAAATAACGTGAAGTAATAAAAATCGAAGAAAATTGCATAATTCATATTTCGTCCGACTACAGAATGACAGTTATTTGTTGGCTAATTTCCACGGCTCGTTATGACTCGCTTCTCCTCGATAGTTATATATAACCAATACAATTTTTGCGCTTTATTTACGAAGCGATTTTTTCCTTCAATATCCTTCAGCGTCGGTATTTTATTTTCAGTTGATTCACTTCAGCGGATTATGCAATTGAAATGATATTGATCCTGTATTCTTACAGCAGCATCTGTCAGCCGCCTGTGGTGGTAGTAGAGCTCGAGTTACGTTGACTTCCTGAGAAGGAGGACAACCTTCTGTTTTCTTCTAATGCGAATCCGCCCACACGAATCACGTTCCTCTTCGAATTTACTCTGCGACACATAGATTGACCGATTAATTCTAAATTAATTATCGCCAAGTGACAATTAAATTATTGCTTTACGACTTTAATCGGAGAGTTTATTACTAAAGGAACGATTACAAATATCGTAACGATACGGCGATATTATGATTGTTTGCTTTGTTGCTTATAAAATGCAACATTTCACCTAGGATTCAATCAATTTTTATGGTGTTAACTTAAAAGTAGTATTAAATATGTACTACTTTACTAAGCGTAACACCTCACTCAATAAGTTCGTAGGGTGACTAATAAAACAACAACTTTTAGGCAATATTCGACTTCATTCATCAACATAGTCTTTTTCAAGAGTGATACATGCAATACAACGCTTCTCTAACATTTCGATACCTTTCTTGTGGAACGATTTTTCTTTGGCTTCAAAATGCGCTTCAGTTTCAGCAATTAAATCTTCATTGGAGCCAATCTCTTGAGCGTACTTTATAGGTCTACAAACAGGAGCCAGATCTGAAGAATACGGTGGATGGGGAAGCAATTCAAAGTGAAATTTGTGCATTTTTGCCATCGTTTTGATCGACTTGTGATACGGTGCATTGTCTTACTGAAAGATCACTTTTTTCTTCTTCCTTTGTTGTCGTTAACGCCATATAATATTTGCAATTAATGGTTTTTCCTTTCTCAAGGTAATCAATGAATAATATTCCGTGCACTTCCCAAAATACGGATGCCAAAACCTTACCAGCTGATATTTGCGTTTTTGGTTGCTTTGGACGGATTTCACCCTTTGTTCTTAACTCTGGAGTGTAGTGGTTTATTTCACTTGAACAGCTCCAAACAGCACTCGGAATCATCAACTCGTTGTTGTTTTTGGTCCACTGGTTCATGATCAAATGTTCATGCAAAATGGTGATATCTTCAGGATATTAGTTATTTCATGCAACTTCAATTTATGGTCGACCAAAACAATTTTGTGGACTTTTTTATGTTTTCTACAACAATTGCTTTTGACAGCCGTCATCCAAAGGTTGGTAATTCCTAAAAATCATGTGGATTTGTTGGCCATCTATATGTCATCCTACGAACTTATTGAATGAGTAACATTTTAAAATATTAATTATTTAAATGTAAAAAGTAAAAGGTAGTAAAAAAAAATTGAACTAAAATTGCTCTTACAAGATTGACATCACGTTTGACTTGGCCTTTTTTTAAAAGGAAGTTCAATTAAAATGAGTTTACATTATAATTTCCATTTGGCTTGTACATAATATAAATATTAATAAGCGAATGTTTATGAAAAACGAAATGAATAGCAAACGTAATACACATCTGTTATATATATATATATATTTATTTGCTGCGTAAGATTAATATCAATAGTTGCTGTTACGTAATACATATTGATTGATTGATGAAGAGTAATTTGAATGTATAAATATTTATTTGATGCGCTAATTAATATAATTAATTAATTATGTTTGTTTATTTATTTAATATTAAGAAAACTGAAAATAAAGTCAATTTGAGAACTACTTAAAAATCTGTGAAATTGTTTTCAGAATAGAAAAACTGTTTTAATTTTAAACAAAATAATTGTTGTATTATTTATAGTGAAATGTGGATGCACTGTGCATTTGAAAAAAAAAATAGAAAAATAGTTAATTTATTTCTACGAACCACAGAAAATACATTAAATACAAATTATAGCTGATATTATAAGGACTTTAATGGGTGTATTTATGGTTTTCGCGTAATTACATAAATTTTGAAATGCTGACATAAAAGCCACAAAGTAATTTGTAGAATATTTGTTGAAATAACAAATTTTATTACAATAGTTTGAGAAAAAATGATATTGAAAATTTCAAAATTATAGTGGTAAAATGATATGAATCTTATAAAAGTGACCACAGTTATGTCACTTGAAGGTTATTCGTAGTGGGTAGAAAAAAACAAAATCTGTTCATCTCTCCATGTTTTGATAGAGTTGTTCTTTATTTGTTTGGATGACGGTGGAGGCGTAAGATGATGATGATGGTGATCTGGGCATGAAGACAGAACTTGAAACAATGATGTTGTCCGTTGGAAGGAAACGCAGTATTAGATTTTCATAAATGCAAATGGACCCCTAATGAATACACCGGCGCAAACCGTTTGATTTACCCACACGAGAAACCACTAGGTTTCCTCCGGAGTCGCGCATGTAATTTCCTCACCTCGCCCAGGTGGAAACGCACCCACGACGACGGTGCGATCACCAGCCGCCCGAAATGTGGATAGGATGTGGACGGTTGCGTAACGCGAATCCTTTTCCTCGATGGTTCGGTTCTCCTACCTTTCTTCCTGCCTCCCAATAGGTTGCAGCCATGGGCGATCGCGGAATCGATTCCGATGGGTCCGCTCGGATTGGTGCAAGTGCATACGTTGTATGAATGCATGCAGGCAGTGACGGTATGCAAATTTGAATTTCGTTCTTTAATGGTTCGATGTTTTGTTTCAGTACGAAGCGACGCAATATCCTGTGCACCTGGTGAAGAGAATGCTCGATCGCACCACGCTCCTACCTGGTGAGTACGTTGTGCAATCGCACGTCCGCGGTACCGCTATTTATCCATTCGGATACACTCACTAAATCCATACCTGATTAATTCCATTTCAATTATGATGGTACTATTATTATAATAACATTAAATTATTTTAATTACCATTTTAATCCAACTCAAACCTCAAACTTAGTTCTAGCAATTATTTAAATCCATTTCAATTTTAATACCATAATACTAATTATAACTATAGCTTAGTTATAGCAATTTCAATAAGGTATCATTGGGAACAATTACTTTAGTTTTAATTTTATTATCAACCATCTTAGTAGAAATTTCCCAAAAACTAAGAATCTCAATTTTGATACCATAATACTAATTATAACTATTCTATCAATTAATATAAGTATCATAGCTTATTTATAGCAATTTTAATAAGGTATAATTGATAACAATTACTTTAGTATTAATTTTATTATCAACCATCTTAGTAGAAATTTCCCAAAAACTATGAATCTCAATTTTGATACCATAATACTAATTATAACAATTATATCATTTAGTATAAGTATCATAGCTTATTTATAGCAATTTCAATAAGGTATCATTGGGAAAAATTAGAATCATTGTAATAATTTTACTATTAATCATCTTAGTAGAAATTTTCCAAAAACTATTTATCAATTTATGATATAATCGATTGGACTACAACAAAGTAACTAAATAGACCAAACGAAGTTAAAAACAACAACAAAGCTTATATACTGGCACCATGGGCTTCATTAAATCATTCGAATGAATCGGTGTCGCATCTCATTACTCTCAAATTTAAATATAACGTAACGATTACTAAACAAATATTTTCGACTTGCACAGGAATAACTAAACGTTTCATTGTTGTACTTCTTTATTATTTTATTTATTTTTTCCTGGAAAATTTTAAATTAAAACTAGTCGCTGCATCGTTCCAAATTATTTAATATAACACTATTAAATTTCTTTTGCTGCACCTTTTTCATTTGTCATTCAAAAATTTATCCATATTTTATACAAAGTAATTTTTGATTTATGCATAGGAAAAATTGAAATTATTGATTTTATTTTTTTCGTTTTTGTATTAGTTTCTAATAGTTATAAAATGCAATAAGTATGAAAGTTCTGGAACTGGTAATTTAAAAAAACTCATTAATTGCAATTCTTGTAATATTTAAAAGAATGTCTGAAACACGGTTAGATTCTGAATTGTTTGCATGTATTTTTTACGTGCAATTCACGTTAAGTATCACTAGTTGTCTTCAATCCAATGACCTGCTTCGGCAGTTAACTTGATCATTCGTGGTATGCCAACGATGCGAGTCATTGAAAGTCGCCAATAACTATGTTATACCGGTTAATAAACGCAGCGAAGTGGGTTAGAGAATATTTCGTTGTTTTTTTCGCACCGCAACTGAAAAAAAATACTAAATTATGTTTTTCCTTATAAGTTAACTATAGCTAATTTTACGCTACAAATTTGTAAATTGGATATTCAATTATTTATTTAAAAATACAGAACTATTCAATTACAAACACGATTGTAGAAATACTATTACCACAGTTGTGATAGTATCATATTGTTAATGAATTACTGTTGGTAATTACCTGCGAGTCGAAGCCCGTTGCGTTCCACTGACCATAACTCCACGAGATTATCATTTTTTGATGCGTGTCAAAAGGTTAGAGATCTCGGGTTTAATCAATCAAACGAACAAGTTAGAGGTAGGACAGGACGTCGATTAGTTTATATAATGTTCGTTCCTCTTTGAATATGATTTATGACTTTATTCTAATGTGTATCAACATGTTACCAAGAAAGTTTAGCCGGTGTATTAATTTGATACACACGTCATTGAAGTTACATGCGCGTTACATCTGAATTTAATACACTGCAAGTAATTGACGTTTTTATTTATGTTCGGAATATTTTCTTTTTTCTTCTCTCTTTCGTTTTCACTAGTCATCAATAATTTGTTATTGCCTGACGTGATGCAAACGCAAATGGCTAATAATCATAAAAAAGAGAAAATACTTCTATCAAACGTAATTATTGTAATTACTTATAGATTTTTACTACATTATTATTTCCCCAAAAACGTGTATGTAACAAAATATTTATTTATCGTAAAATAATTATATAATCACATTTGTAATTGATGGTATAATTTCGAAGTAGTGTTTCAGCAAGTGATATTGTGAATAACACATTTCTGAAAACTGTATGTGGTTTTTAGTTCATAAGAGAGTTGACCTTGTAGCTTGTAATTCCACCGACAATCCAAAGTGTAAAGTTTAGAATTGTTTATAATTCATCTGAAAATCAATTAACAAATGTGTTTTTTTTATGGGAAAATAAATGATCTATAATTTTAATTGTAGTAGAGTATTTAATTGAGGGCAGAGTTCCGATATGGATCAACGTGGAATGTGTATCAAGTATGGGATACACACCTACGGAAACTGTGAACGCAAACATCGGAATCCAAGACGGTTGCATTACTACATACATATTTGTTTGAGAGATGAACAAAAAAAAAATAAGAAGACATGTGTTGCACAAATGGTTATATCGTTGTTCACGTGAATTCAAATGCACGCATGGGGGGATCCATTGAGGCCTCTTATCAGTTTGGTGAATCGTAAAACTATCTTTACTACGATTTGAAACGGTCTCAAGTGTAGACCTCTCGAGCTAATAAACGCCGGATTCCGGAATTACGTCAAGTGGAATTCTCGAGACCAAGAACGAAAGTGGATACGAACAAAAATAAAAATTACGTTTGAAGTAATAATAATAAAAAGAGTGAGAGAGGAGGAAGAAGAGGCAAGATGGAAAAACGGCACAAACGAAGAACGATAACAATTGAACTTGACCCGCGATAATGTCTTCTTCATGATCGGTCCGGCGCCGCAGTTTTGCTTATTTTTTGACCAGTGTTGTTGTGGTTCTGTTTTAGTGAGGCTGATGGGTGTGAAGCTCAGTAGGAAAGTTGTAATAATAATTAGTGTGGTTTTTCTGTAATGCTCAGGCTCGTACACTAAATATAGCCGAATGTTTATATAAATAGATTGCGTTATTTATTATCATTCCACCATTATCAGCAGGAAAAATATACTATCGGCCGTAGCTGTGCGTTCTCGCTGTATGGTAATGAGTTCGGAGATACGTATGTGCGCGCGTGAAAACTGGACACTCATTGAGATGGGTTTGGGAATATGAAAGGGAGGAGGGACACCCATAAGAGATCCTCCATCTACCATCGCTTGACAGCTTGTTAAACGGGACGGGACGGGACGGGACGTGGGGGGAGACGATCGCGGTTTGTTGACCGTGGGCCCACCTGGGACGAGGAAAGTCCCAGAAACAGAGACCACGACGGTCAAGCCCCGTGACGGATTACATTTCTACGGTTACCATCGGCCCATTGTAAGTCATTGATACCCATTGTAACCTTTAATACCATGTAAATCTCTTCGGGGCGGCTGCGGCTACGTGCGGCTCCCCAAACATTCCTCAAATACTTTCTCACTTATCAATCCCAGTTCAAACACACTCGAACACGCACTTTGTTTATTTTTTTTTTCTTCATTTCTCATATATATTTTTCACGAAAATAGAAAGAGCTTTTTATAATTTATCTGAAAATGAACGTTGTACCAACAAATAAATTTCCTGCTTATTTCTTATATGCATTCAGGACTTTAATTAAGCCATTATCTGGATTATTTATTACTTTCTACGTAATTACAGTGGAGGGCCTACGAAATTATCGATATAATGGTATGTCGCAATGCCGTTCCGAAAGGGAAAGCTGTTATGGGATTGTTTACTTTGATCTTAGATTTTGTTTACAATAGACGGCATCTGCGCGACACATTATAGAGCCCTGGTCTGTTGAACCCAAATAAAAAAAACGAACCTTGCGATTTTACCAAAACTCTCAAATCCTTAACGATTTCGTTCAGAAACCATAAACATCTTCACATCCAAACATTCAAGGCCAAGTGCATATTTTTAATGAACAAGATCATTTTTTAATCACTAGCTGTACTTACTCATTTAATGAATCATTAACTTTTGAACTCATTCATTCACATCTCAAGGTTAAACTTGGTGTTTTCCATTAAATGAACAAAAAATGTATACTAAATTTACTTTTATTTACTTCATTATGAAAAAGAAAGCTACTAATGTCATTGGCACAATTTCTTATTGATTATATTCCAAATATGCAATCCCTTTCACTTAAATCGTAGATTCTTAAATCATTAATTAAATTTTCAAGGTCAAACTTACTATATCCATTAAACGAACAAAAAATACACATTATAACATTCTTAAAAAAAGAAAATAATTTATCATTCACAAAATTTAACTTAAATTATTTGTACAAAACGAAAGACATTTATATTATTTATAAATTAAAAAAAAAAACAAAAGCTGTATTTGAACGTATTGATAATTTAAATATAATTTGTCTCTTAAATTATCAACAAATTTAACGGTCATGTATATTTAAGTATAATGAGTCACTAATTTATCTCATTAAATGTTTACTATTTGCTCTAATCTAAGATGATTACCGAATCGTTAACTTTAAACAAGCTTAAAGTAGATGCTTATCTTTTTTTTTGTAGATTTAAAATAGTTTTAATTGGATATATCGATTTGGATATTATCAAATTAATTAATTAATTTGTAATTATTATTTTTGTTAATTAGTTACTTTTATTTAGTTATTACTTAATAATTTATGACAGCAGTAATACCCCGAAGTTACGTTAGATGAGTTTAACTAAGTCAAAGTACATGTAGAGTTTTCAGCAAGAGAAATACTGAAAAACGAAAAACAGCTCGGGGAATTACTGTTACTACTGAAATATTGGACTAATGACAACAATGAAATATATCGTATCAATAATTTTCCATTCTTTCCCCATTTCCAAAGTATGTGTCGTTTTCCATCGCTCATTGAAAGGTTCTCAGAAGCTGATATCAGTTGTATTTCATTGATAAAAAAAATATGTATATAGAGGATTTGCTGATAGCGTTCAGCACAATGGAACGACGATAAATCGTCCCGATTATGCAACGCAGTCCGGGGCGAAAATCAGCGGAAAGAGGTAATAAATTATAAAGAAAGAAGCAAACAATGTGCGCGCGCGAAAGCCATACCTGAAGTGTTTACATAAGAGAGTTAAATATCATCGATCCATATCGGATACTGATCACATTGTTAATTGATGCATTGAAGTGCAGGTATTGAACGCCCACCTGTGAGATATGGACCTCTCCGTTCGTCGCTTTTAACCCACAAACAATGTATGTTATAAATGCGTTGGCTAATTTGCAAAACGCTTCATTACTTTATGGATGTACCTGACCTACCATCACTTAGTGCAAGGAAGAGTAAGGTTAAAAGAAACTAATGAACTTTATGAGCTTTTTATAAATTTTTATCTAATACTTTCAACTTAACGTTTTATGGATTAGAATGTTAGATTAGAATTTAGACTAATTTAGGTTAAATGATTTCAAGATCAACTTTATGCAAGATATACTTAATTTTTTGAAAATATTACCATTGACTTATAACTATGTCTGTTTAGTGTGGAAACACGTTTAGATATAATTTTGGTAGATATTTCATAATAAAATGGAAACTTCCTGTGTTATGATTTTATCCGGTGGTCGGCAATTAATCAAGGATCGCGGGAGTCACGTAGATCATATGATACTACAGCGATAGTGGAAAAATAAAAATAATTATTGGGTATTCCGATGCAAATCCGAGCCGCTCCATTCGAAAATAACATTTTCGTTTAAATTTATTGCTGCAAACGTGTTATTATACTGTATACCGCAGGGGAATTATTACTAATTCTCTAACTTAATTACTATCTATCATTTTATTATGATTCAAGTCCACATTTTGTAATGAACACATCTCGGGACGTGATGGAATAGTTCGAAATAAATATAAACGAAAAAATAAATTTGTAATAGAGAGACATAGAGCAAAATCATAAATAGTTGTGAAATTGATCGAAATCTAGAGTGGGTCCGTTTCGCCCCGTTTGCGCAAACCGGTCCGGCACGATGATGCAATTCGGTGCGGAATCATAACGGAGATAATTGGGTTTGTGGGAAAATTGTGTAAGTGCGTGGGATGATGGTTCGATGGCGCGAGGCTAGCGCAAAATACGTGTCGAACTGCGTGCTGGACCATAGAGAGATGGTTATTACCTACAACTACTACCATCACTTCCAGCAGGAAATCGCGCGGTTTTTCCGAATCCGAAAAAGCGGCGATTGGTAATGACTGCAGGAAACATCGACGTGACCTAATAAGGGAAGACATAATGTATAATTAGATTCAAAAACCGCACCCATATATTTCATAGTATCCACTAACAACTATAATGTATACACAACTAATCCATAATATTAGATAAGTAGGAAGCGCCGGTTGCGCAACTGTTGCTCAAGTTGCTGTGTGTATGTATATATATATATATATGCATATATGTTAGTGTTGTTTGTGTGATGTTTTGTCTTGTCTACCTACCCTGGATTCGCGTTCGATGCAACCAGAATTGCAACCGCTCGAATCAATATTCAGATATTGTAATGCATTCGGGACAGGAAATGTAATCCTTCAATCTGTTGAAGATGAATGCTCTTCTCGTATTTGTATTCGCCCGCGACGCGATTTGCATTCAATGCGCTTCAAACTACCTCCGTCTCCTTTCCTCTCTCAGCACTCCTCTTCATCTCGCTCTTCCTCAGTCCCCCGCGTATCCAAAAGGATTTATTCGAATGCTCCCAGAAGATCCTCCAGACACCGAATGACCATTGCATTATCCTTTTTGTGGGTCACAGACAACCACCTTTCAAATATTTTTTTATAACTCATATATTTTTTTATTATTCCATTTCGTTTGCCGCGTTCGGTTTATGTTAAGTAATTCATAGTGGATTATCTATGCAAATGGACATAAAAAAGCAGCGGCATATATTTGGTCCTAATCCTTCGGCGCATGCATATTAATCCTGAAATGGACCAGCTCCTTCAACATAATAAGTTCACCATTGATGAGATGTAATAAATCCAGTAACGGCCACACGCTGAGAACTTTATATCATAAGCCACTAAAATGGGGTCTTTATGGGTGGACAGACAGCATTTAAAAATGAAAATATCATCATATAACCGGTGAAACTAGCCCATCAAACTACTAATAATTACGTCAAATCAACTATTCCGTAATCACGGGAAACACTCACCGCTTCAGGAAACTCATAAAATGAACCCTGATACGCTTTCAGTTGATGTTTTTCTTATTATGATAAATCGAGCGCATTTTATTTTTTGTTCTTCTCCAGCAGTCTGATACCAAGGTTGTGAGTGGTGCCATCAATAAAATGTCGGTTTTCTTTTATTCTTTTCCGCTTTATACATTACTAGTATATTATCAGCTCCTTCTGGAATAAAACATTTTGATACGAATTATTTACTTATTCTATTTTTGGTTCAAGACTATTTCATATTTTAGAAAAAAAAATAGTTTTGATTTACTTAATAGATTAAGGGAATTTCCACACATAATTTCTATTCAATTATGATATCAGTTATCATTGCAAAATCTAGTGTAAATAAACATATTTTCTATACGTGTCTATACTTTTTTTTAGATAATTTACAGGAAACATGATGTCGATAGAATTTGTAATACTTTCTGAAATAAAACTGAAAATTAAATATTATTTTTTTTATGATTTCATGTATGATTTAGAACTTTAAAAAATGTTTGATTAGTAATGGAAATTGAAGATGTTATAAATCAGATAGTATTTGGAGGTATTGGATTCGGATAGGAAAAGGGCGTGTCTGGGTTAATCGAATTCAATGTATAAATTAGATAGATTAGCTTAGATTAATCTACATATATTAGGTGGATTCCGATGAAACAAATATGGGTGGTGCCACCAATTTAAATGGATTCTAGGAAGCTTCATTGTCTGAAATTTCGGCCTTTTGAATTGTAAATTAAAAAATTTCAATTTTTTGTATTTTTATTAGAACAATTAGAATTATTGTTTGTTTTTAGCGTATTATTTATTTTTCAAACAAACATGGTAATTTTTGTTCTGTTCTATTTAATTTGAACGAGAATGATAATATTAAAATGTATGTGCGTTGATAATTTGGACGCGTGCAAAAGCCCCCGAGGATCCGAAATCGGTGATACCTCTCGTTCCGAGTCTAGATTATATAATGAACGGTCATTACCGAACGTTTAATAACCACCTGACAGAACTGGTTCCTAATAACCCAAATCTCTTAATTACCATTAGAACTGTAGCTTGAAAATAGAGTGTCCATATAGTCCGAATCGGGATGTCATTTACGATTTCTGATGTAACCTGTATCTCAGTCGTAAACAGTTTACCATAGTTAAGAGAAAAAGTCATAAACTTCTGTCATTACGATCCCGATGAGTTATTGCTTATGGAATTACGATTGCGTAATGAACTCGGTTTGAGGATGAAGTGGATGTGATTTAATGATATTGATCTATTGTTTAGTTCTCTCAGCGAAGTAGAGTTTCGTGGAATATCGGAATTGCGAAACGGCGTGGGCAAAACGTACTTCGTTGCGTATTTTCGTCCATCCGTTCAGCTGCCTGCATCTTTTGTCCTCTTTGCTTCCATTTAATGTGCATCGTAAATTCATTGCAGTTCGCTGAGTGATTCAGCTCGAGGCCGAAATATTACTTCGAAATTTATTATGTCCTCCGGATTATTTATAATCCTGCTCGATCGATTAGCTCCGGCTCTCCGCACACAGCGACGACCACTTTTTAACGATCGAATGTAAAAGTCATTGTTGTCCTCGGCCCAAAGGAGGATAAATCAATCGACTCATTAACATATCTGTGAGAGCGCGGTCAATGATTTGATTAGTAACAGAAGATTGCCAGCAAACCAAAAGCTCTGGACATTTTTGTCCATTTTCCTGAAGTTTTATTTGTGTTTAAAGAATAACTGCTTTTTAATGCATGGTTAATTTACATTCACCTTTTTCGGTCAAGATGAATTAGTGTTCAGTAATTAACCTTTCCAAAAAAAAAATGAAGTGTGAGAGAAAGATAGATAAGTATGCACCAAACGGAATTGTAATGAATAGATTTTGATCGTGCGTGGAGCTTTTTTTTATCTCTGACTGGGACATCTTCTAATATCTCCACCTCCCGTTTTAATTGCGTCCATTTTCCAATTAATTTTACTTAATTACTGCATAATAAACAGCATTCTTCAGCGCTCTTCTAAAATCGTCTCCTTCCGTTTTAATTAATCAATTCATTAAGATTGAAGAATTTATGGAAAGTGAGAAGCTGTCCGTGAGAACCAGAGTTTCCCAATTTTTTAGATATTTTCCGAATATAATTCCTACAAATAAATAATCTTATTATTAATAAATTAAGAAAATATTTTCAGTTTTTGAACATCTTTTAGGAAGAATTTATGGACTGAGGTTTCACTACAAATTAAGCTAGTATTTACGAGCTTTTCACACGTCTTTGTCTCATTAGTTATTATCGATTGTAAAGTATCTTTTTGGTTTCTCTCTATAAAATTATGTCCCACTTTGTCCCATTCTTTCACTTCCGCAAACTGAAATTACTTCCTTAAAATAACGTTGATGGTTTGCAAAAAAAAACTTATATTTACAAGCGTTTCATTTTATGATAGTTTCCGGTACGTAAATAGATGGCGTTCTAAAAACCCATCGTTGACACCTGTCAAACTATTACTGTAATGTTCTAAATAACGGTTATCAAAAGCAATGTTTTGACATTAATTTTAATACAGATTTAATTAAATACATGTTTTTGTTCTAATATATTTTTTTATAGAATATAAAATGTTAAGTTTATTGTATTATGTAAATTATATTCTAACGTAAACCTTGAAAAATCCTGAATGTATTTGTTTGCATTTATCTATTAAGTAGATAGTTGTATAATTTTATACCGACAAGTGCGAAAATCACTTGTAGCTAGTAGCCTTGACGAGTTTCGAATGCATCTTTGGAATGCGTGCTTCTATTAAACTATTTATGTAATAACACGCAATCAAGTTTAATCAACAGGAATTGACACAACCAGCAATTTAGAAAGAAAGGGTCTTTGAAAAAAAAAAAATGTTACCAAACCTTAAGGAGGTTTTAATTTGAGAACATGTTGTAAAATAGATTTTAGCTAACACCTAATACTCTTTCACTACAGCATTAAATTGCATATAATTCTAATCTTAACGATCGTTGGACACGTTTTTTGTTTTGATTGTTTTGGATTGAACCAACTAAGAGAATTCTTCCTATCTTAACGATGCACCAAACAAGGACCATTTTTTTCGGATTGCATCAACTGAAACAACCATTACAGTTATTCTTCCACGACAAAATTCGGACATAATCTAATCCGAACGCGTCGCGTTTTTTTCTCGTTGTGAAACATCATTTAATTGCAACATCCTTACTTCCGTACAAAATAATTAAAATGATTTGGGTAGAAAGTGAGAAACTGAATTTCCCCTAATTTAGAGACATTCCTTAAGTAGTTTATTCGGTACGATTAATATAATTCGAATTCTTGAACCGATAAGATCTTAAGTTTTCGACGAATCTTAACAAGTCTTGTTTTCTTCCTCTTTATTTTCATCTTTCTCTCGTTCCGTTGCTTCTGCTGCAGGTACAACTAGTTTTATTGACTTTTAGTATAAGTCTTATACAATCATCTGTTTCTTTTTTTTAAAGACCGATTTAAATTAATTGCTAATAAAATAATCAACATTCTTTACCACTTGCTCAATCCTTAATTTCTTCGCTAAATAATTAACGTGAGAATAAAAAATATTATTTTTTTTAAGTGATTTTTTAAATTGTTTTAGTAAAAAAATATTCTTAACACGTCGCGTTTTTTGACCCAAAGGTATAAATTACTAACTCCTGTACGTAACCTACTTAGACCTAATCTTAACGAGCGTTGAAGACGCCGCGTTTTTTTTTGACATGATATCATCTTTTGAAACAAATTAACTGCATCAAGCCTAGTACGTACTGTTTTCTGGAAATTTCTGTATAGTTTCTAAAGATAACTAAAATAAATTTTACCAACAAAAATTATTTAGTTGTTTTAAGGGCTTCCTTTTGACAAAATTTTTTCAAACACTTCTGTTAGATTAAAATTGTAACTTTCGAGAAAGCTTCTATAAAATGCTAAGAAAAATAATTTTCCTTGAGCCTGTAGAAAAATATTTTCATGTACTAAAAATTTTAAAATAGAAATTTTCAAAAATTAAATTTTCAATAATGATATAAATTTAATGTACAATCTTTTGAAAGTGTTTATTTTATAACTGAATAAAATTTGTGGTGAAACTTATTAAGATTATGTTTTTACCAACAAAAATAATTCAGTTGTTTTAAGGGCAGAAAAGTTTTCTCTACATTTTGACAGAAATTTTTGTCAATTTGTCATTTTTTTATATAACTATATTAAAATCGTGAATTTCGATAAAGCTTTTATAAAATGTTCAGAAAAATAATTTTCTTTGAGTTTGTAGAAAAATATTTTCATGTACTAAAAATTTTAAAATTGAAATTTTCGAAAATGATAAATTTAAAGTGAAATTTTTATAAGTGAATAAAATTTGATGTGAAACTTATTAAGATTGTGGTATTAAATATATTTGAATGTTTATCTAAGTGTTACGTTCGAATGAGTACCAAAAAGTCTACTAAAGCCTAAGAATTTCTGGCGCGCCGCTTTGTCTGCTTGGTTGAAGAATAAGGCGTGCAGCAACATATGTAAATGTGGAATGTCGAGAGAAAAAAAAGAAATGTGAACCGAGTGTTAAACATTTGCAAGAGCATCGAGTTTTTTGTCTTTTTTAATTGCACCTAGTAAAACAGCTAGATTTGAGATTAGCGCGTTTTAAAGCATATTACTATTTAATGTGAGGCTTTAAACTGAAATTGCATTAAAACAGCAAGAGCCTTACGAGTTGAAGGCGAAGAAACTAAAAGACGAAAAAAAAAATAAAGAAAGAAAAGAGGAGTGACTGGCGTTTAAGAATCTGTAAACTACGGCATATAAAGCAGTAATAAACCTCTTTCGGTTTTCTATTTAATGAGAAATGCAAATAGTATGTTATGCGTTTGGGAATACGCGGCGTTTTTGATGCAACTTCCAGTTTGCTACACTTCAGAGTGCGCTTGGAATGGCCTCGTCGACTAATGTAATGTTAATTAAGCGCCGAAGATTTATGTTTTCATTAAAATTATCTAACTATGAGTTTAAAAGCTCTTCTTACAGTTAGGATTAACGAATTTGCTGATGCGTTGTTATAAAGAATCTTACTAGATCCGTGATAAACGTGGACGGATTATCTTTATACGGGATTTGATCGAGATTCGCGGAAAAGAAGACAGACACCGTCCCATTGCACCTTACATTTGACGCGGTTGCGTAACGCGCGCGAGCCACGCCGACGGTGTTGCGCAACCGTCCGCCCGGTTTATGCAATCCGATGCTATCGTCTGTTCTTGACCAATAGCCGTTACCATTTCTGAAGAAGAAAATTGAAAAAAACAAAACTTTGAAATAGTTTATAAATCAGAGACGACAATTTCAGTTCAAAACTTTCTAAAAAAATATTTTTGAAAAACGGAATTTGCATAATGAAATATAATAATTATATTTTCAGTTATTTTTTTCTCTAAATAAATGAAACGGTAATTACACTGACAGCTGATTTTAATTAAGTTTAAATAAAAAGTAATTAAAAATGTATATTCAGGTGCATAATTTGTGTCATTTGTTTTCATTAAATTGTAATAATTTTACATTTTTAATTAATATTTTTTACTTAAAAATAATTAATTTAAAATTAAATAACAATGATTATTAGATTCTTATTTTTTTTTAGTAAAACATTTATTTTCATAACATCATTCATAACTACTTTCGAATGGATTTTTTCAGTTTCATAAAAAGAATATACAGATTTTTTTACAAAAATTACTGTAAAAAGTATAGATTTTGAAAACATTGATATATTATTAGAACATGTTTGTACAAATAAAACTTTTTGCTTTTCATGGAAATGTTTAGTCAACTTTTTCAGGTCACTTTTTCTTCCATTGAATATCGAAATTGTATACAATTTGGATCATCTGTTCTTGGAGTTAGGGTCTTTCAATACGCCTCTTTCATTGTCATTCCGACCATAATGCTACAATTTTCAATTATATCAACATAAAAAAACAATTATCCGGATATATATCCGCACCTTCTTTACAAAATATTTGTTTTAAATACTCCTAAAATTTGGAAATTTTTTGAAATAAATTGTCGATTTTGAATATTTCTATTAGATTAAAGTTGATAATTTGTAAATTAAATTTGTCTCTTTTTATTATAATTTGAAAAATTTGCAAATTAAAGACATAATACAAAAAAAGGTGCCGACTGATGTTTCTGAGTTCATCAAATTTTTAATTGTCGTGATTTTTTATTATACAATATGCAGTAAAGCGTAATTATCATGATAATACTGTGTTGCGTAACATTTGTAGAGGAAAAAAAAAAGTAAGGTTCGAGATGCAGTTATATTTGTTTTAGAGATTTGTGCTTTACAGAAACCTGAATAAAACCTTGTAATAGTATACTTAAGCATTGTATCTTCTGTTCGCTAATAATTAAGGTAGATAACATTTAATAAACAAGTTTCCGGTTTTTGCTGTTAAGATTTTTGGCAGCTGGACTGTGTAAAGGTTCTCCGATTTCTTTAAAAGGGCAGAAGCGTGCGGGTGAAATGTCGACGTTACCCCAGGTAATTTGCTGTATAAAAAAAGGTGCACGTGGACCGCAAGATATAGATCATCTGCTGTATGTAGGTTTGCTGAAAACACCTTTGGCTTCACCCATCTGTCCGGTTCAGTTTTTCGTCTCCTCTTGGTGCGTGCGGACTTCAACTTAAGGGCTCTAAAATTGAAAATCCCTCTTCGTCTTCAACACTTATTCATTTGCTGTTGTCATTTCTTGTATCCCGTTCCTTTCTTTCGCCATCCTTGGAAGCCGTTGTTTGTTAAGCAAACGATCGATTGGTGATCAGTGAGGAATACTAATGTGAACGCATTGTTTTTGTCGATTTTTGTTTTATTGTCGCGTTCAATGCGCCTCTGTACGTTTTGGTATGTGCTATGTATCATTCTGGTCGTGTGTCGCATGACGATCAGGGCCGACCGCCCTTTGGGCATTTCAATTGACAGGATTAAACGGCAATCAACTAAAGACATGTTTTTTTCTTTTTCTTCCCAATGCAGGTAACAATGAGATGACCCTCAACTTCCACTAGGTGAATCCCGCACGTAGACAATCCAAGATGAACGTCTGCGATCCCTACAGAGAGATACAACTCTACTTGGAGAAAACTTTGGTAAGTGCAGTATATTCATAACTTTCCCAAGGATAACAGGATCGAACACCTTACTTAGCCCTGTATTTTCTATAGACCTAAAAACCAATTACTTCCATATTCTAATTAATATTTAACCTAAAAATAAATTAATTATACTATAAATATTTTTTTTACAAACATTTTTTTCAACATTTGTAGACCACACAATTAATTATTTTATAAATTATCGAATTGAAATAGAATTTTTTTTTAATAATTTTAATTATAATAGAAAATATTGGTGATTGTTTCAAATGGTGACAAACGATTAAGAAAATAATTTATTTTCGTCACGAGTTTAGTCATTAGAAATATAGTAAATTATAAATTAAAAGTCATTTGTAGTCTCCGCATGACCTTGAATTTTTAGAAAAATTAAATTAGAAAGTAATACATAACTAGTAGAATTATAAAAAAAATAGTTGAAATTTTTAATAATAAATCGATTTTTTTATTGGTAAACTTGTTAAAAGTTAAGTTAATTTCGATGATGTTTACTGGAATTAACATATTCAATTGTTAGAAAAGTCAAGAATATTTTGAAAAGTAAAAATAATTATTTTGTAACAAACTTTCTTTAAGTAATAAATATTTTATTAAATAATTTTGAATTAAAAATATTTTATAAATTTGTAAAAAAATAAATATTTTTCTAAGAAAGTTTGTTCAAGTAATACATTTTTAATTATTAAAATGAAATAAAAATTATATACAAACATTGATAGAAAAATTATATTTACAAATCAATTTAAAAGTAATTTATATAAATAATTGATTATATGTGGACATACATGTCAGTTGATAGGAATTTCTAATACGAGCTTTAAAGAAAGAAGATTTCCACTTGGTGAAACAGTCGAGTGTGGTCTTCGTGGATGATACCTTGCGTAAGTCTTAGGAATTGCTCATTGAAAGGTCTCATCCTCGTCGCGAATATCAAACGGACTTTCATTATTTTAATTCGCTCGAAGCGATTAATAATAATTTATTCGTGAAGAAATCGCTCGTACATTTCCAAACACATTAAAAAAAAGAAGAAAAAAAAATAATCCTAGTAAATTAAGTAATAATAATTAATTAATTAATACCAGATGCAATACAGGTTTCGTAAATATTTCAACTTATTTTTTTCGCATCTCTAGAATTTAAAAAAAAACATAGGTTTTAACGAAAAATTAATTTGGTTATCAATTAAATAATTTGTAAATTATAATACCGGTTTTGTATTTTAACTGATTTTCAAATGAGTGATGAAAAAATCTAGTTTTACTGAAAAAAATTAATTATTCATTTCAGAAAAATCTTCACCTATTTTTATTAGTAGTCAAAAAAAACAAATCTCTTCAGGATAAATTAAATAATGATCATTTGGTAATCAAAAATACCGGTTTTTATATTCATTCATTTATTAGTTAAAAATACAATCAAAGTACCAAAAAATTAAGTAATTATAACTAGATCATTTTAATATTCAAAGAAAAAATCGTAAAATATAAATAATGATCATTTGGTAATCAAAATTACCGGTTTTTTATATTCATTCATTTATTAGTTAAAAATATAATCAATGTACCAAAAAATTAAGTAACTATAACTGGATGATTTGATTATTTATACCAAAACTAGCGAAACAAATTATGTCTTACCGAAAAAATAAATAATGATCAATTGGTATTCAAAATTACCGGTTTTGTATATTAGTTAAAAATATAATCAAAGTACCAAAAAAATAAGTAATTATAACTGGTTCATTTTATTATTCATACTAAAACAATAGCGTAAAATAAGTAATGATCATTTGGTAATAAAAAAAATACCGGTTTTGTAAATAGATAATCTTCATTAAGTTAGTAAATAATAACCGTTTAATACTGAAAAATTAAGTACCAATCATTTGGTTATTAACAACCAAGCAAAATTAAGTAACGATGATTCGGTAATTAATAACCGATTATCGTACTGCAATACCGGTTTAGTATACACGTCTTCTTGTTCATATTGCTAATTTATCTGGGCGTGTAACCCGTAGTGATAATTACGTAAACTTTCCGCACGTATAATCGAGATTCATTGTGAGGTAGATTTATGAGTGGATTTCTGGCACACTTAGGTGCAATTCCACTTTTCCTTATATGTCCCAGAATCTCTATTCGCTTCGTACTGTGTAAATGGTAAACGCAGTGATTATTACGGTGATGAAATGCGCACACACATTTTCAATCACTAAAAAAATGCGTTCCGCATATCCAATACACTTCTGTTGGGAATTTTATTATTTACCCATTCAACTACTTCACAAGTTCCATTTTTCTCTCTCATTCGATTTGCTCATTTTTTTTTGCTCGTCTGTGTCTATTTTTTATTTGCTGCTAGTCTCTCGATAAAATAGAAACTCTATTGCTACCATATTTGGAGTTGCCCTCAATTTTGACGTTCCCGTTTACTAATGTTTAACCCTTCAAGAACTAATATTTCTGTGTCGAATTTACATATGAAATATGATTTAGGGAAGAAATATTTCAATCTGGTAGACAGATAAAAATATTCAGGTCAAATCTTTCATGTCTTTAAGTAGACAAATTATATTTTTTTTTAAATATTTTAATATATTTTTGTCAACACTTTTGTTTAATGTTTCGTTTTTGTCGGTTAGTCTTTCAATAATAAGAACCGCAATTGATTAATATATTTAATGAGATTCCAACAATTCTTGGAAAGGAATAGTGTGTCATTGTCAATTTTACGACAGCCATCAATAACAACATAATTGCTACAAATATTTTACAAAACGTTGAAGGAAAATGTTGGCTTTAATGGAAACTCTGTGCAATAATTAAAACGTCTGCAAAAAAATCTACTTATATTCACGGAACGTTATGAGAATTGATGTTGACAATTATCTGTTTGCAAATGTTGTTACCTAGGTCATTGCACTAGACTAAACTATGTTTCCTCTCGATTCAATTTAGTGTTAAATTTGTTGCGTGCATTTCGTTGCATTTCTCACGCACTCAGCTGACTGTTTGGAGACGCAGCTGCTTCTCTCCCTGACATCCGACACGGGTAACCAAAAAAATAATAATAAAAAAACCAAGTCGATGAAGAAAGAACAAATAACAAGGCAAGAAAACTGTGAACTAACGGAGATGGAGCGTATTCAGATTAAAATAATAAAGAGCATCGTGTGGGTGCGAAAGTGCGTCGAGCTAGAAAGTCTTCGACCGTTTTTGGCCAACCGCCGTTGTTGCGCAACAAGCATTTCTTGTAAACATTTCGGGTCCTCAGTTTCAGCAATCAACAATCGCCTCGAGTAGAAGCGTTTATGAAAATTTAAATTCAAATTAAAATCTAAATTTAAAATTAGTGATGCTTAACATAATTGAATTATGACAATTGAAGTTATCTAAAAATGCGTTTTTCATAATATCTGAAATGAAAACTACATCAATAAATTAGTGGACGCGATTATAAACTTTTTAAAAAATCTGTATTTCTAATGTAATCTAAACCGACCTGAAATGAATACCGACAATTTTTCCGACAAGCAAACTAATATTATTTCTGAATACATTTTTTGTCGATACTTCTTGTCGGTTTCGTATCCTGCAACAACTACATCAATTTATTAATATATTTAATGAGATTTCAACGTTTTCTCAAAAGGAATACTGTGTCGCTGTCAATTTTACGACAGTCATCAATAACATCTTAATTGATACACATATTTTATAAATTATATTAGCATTAATGTATGTACTAAATGAAGACTTATGCAACATCCACGTGAAAGAGAGTTTATAACTAAGTAAAAAAAAACTTTTTTTCTACAAATTAGTTGGTTTAATCAATGAGAATTTTCGCTTTCCTATAATTAGGATAATTAATTTATATGAAAGTTATGTTAAATATTTAACGAATCAATTAATGAAACGTTTATAGAAATAATCGAAATAATTGCAACTAAAATAGTTTTAGAAAGCCAAGTCGAAATGCGACGTTTCGCACGTTTCCCCGGATGCAGCCGGGCTTGCAGCGGCGCAGTCCGAACTGGGCGCTTTTTTTTTTGTTTGTTTGTTTTTTCCACTTCCAAATCACTGAATGCAACTGGGTTTGTAGAAGTCTTGACTATTAAAGCTCGAAGTAAGGTCGAATGATCAACACGCGTAAGTTGTATTATAATTGGTTTTGAAATTCTGAAAATTGCGAGATTTTACGCATGGCTCGTCATTAAAATATAATTAAATTAATTAAGAACAAGTTGCAAAATAACAGCGGCATGTAATTACTAATCAAGGCAATATTCGAAGCGTTAATTTAAAATCAATTAAACAAAACATACATTTACTATACATGTTGACTAATGATTGAATTTAATGCAACATTTTCAAACTAATTTATTTCATTAATTTATTATGAAACTTATTATTTTTTTTCTATGGTAATTTTGGACAAGCTCTCCTATGTAATTTTTATTTCTTTCCTTCTTACGATTTTATTTTTGAAAAATGTTGCTTTGAGAAATGTTGTTTGAAACTAAATGGTTGTTTCATATTGACTAACAATTAAATTTATTGTAAGATTTTTAAACTAATTTATTTCAATAATTAATTGTGAAACTTATAATTTTTTATTTTGCGATTTTCGACAAGTCCACCTATATTATTTTTGTTTCTGTCCTTTTTAATATTTTTTTAACTAATTTTCAAACTAATTTATTTCAATAATTTATTATGAAACTTATTAGTTTTTTTCTCTTGTAATTTTGGACAAGACCTCCTATGTCGTTTTTGTTTCTTTTCTTAAGATTTTTTTTTTTAAACTTTGTTTTGGGAAATGTTGCTCGTTTTTTCTCACGTATTTTTTAAAATAAAATCAATTACTATTTATTGAAATTGATGTAAATTTTTCAAACTAATTTAATTCAATAATTAATTGTGAAACTTACTATATTTTTTCTTTTGTAATTTTGGACAAGCCCACCTATGTTGTTTTTGTGAAATATTGCTTCCTATGTTGTTCTTTTTTTTCTCACTTAATTTTTGATTGCTTCCTAAGTTGTTTCTAAAAAAAAATATTTATCTTATTCTTAAGTTTTTTGTTGTTTTTGCCAAGCTTTTTGTTTTGTACCTTATGATTTGTTCTCACTTAATTTTTGATCTTTTTCAAACTTTCTTTGTTGTTTTTTCCAAATTTATTGTTCAAGATTTTCGTTACGATTTTCCTTGTTTTCTGCTCTATTCTTGTATCGTTTCTGCGCGTTGTTGCAGCTTGTTACTGTTATTATTTGCGTAAACAAATTATGTTTGACGGACGCATTATCGTTCCTAATTGATTCACACGAGACGTACTTCAAAACGCACTCGTTCACAATTTTCGTTCGCTCCATTGGAGCTCTAATTACCAAATAACCATATGCACACCGGACTTGTTCTTGTTGCTCTCGTGCATAACATTGTCGAATTGCGTATCCGATATAGTGAACAGCGTTATGGAATGGATGTTGATTATGCCATTCATAGTTGCTTAATTCTAAATGTAAACACCGTATGTCAGTGTGTCTATATTGAATGAAGTTTTTCTTATTTATTAGCTCATGTTTGTCCAAGCAATTTCAACGCAAATGGATAGATAGAAAGTTTAAACCTATCAATGATGGAAATTTATTTTTCCTATTCAATATTTACAAGTGATTAATTACAAATAAGAAAAGTTACATAGAACATCAATTTTAAATCAAAAAAAAAATGCAATAGAAAACTTGGCAATTTTTTTTTTGGATTTTTTACTGCAATAAATATTATTATTATTAGAAAACTTTTATTTAACTTTTTTTAAGTATGAAGTAGCACAGAAAAAAATCAGTTCAGATAAATGGAAGCACAAATCGAAAAACCGTAATTTCTCATTACTTAATATTACATATAAACAATTTAATTGATTGATTAATTGATGTAATAATAGTTTTTAATTGGAAATAACTTATTAGTTATATAACAATATTTTTTTTATAACTTTGCAGTAAGAGTATAAATCATTGATTTTATAAAGGTGTAACAATACTATGTTGAGTGAGTGCTCATATCCCAAGCAAAAGTATTAAAGCAGATGATTGGCATAAAGTTGAATTATAAATGAAATGACTTTAGGTCCACTATTTTTAATTGCCAACAATAAAACATTATGTAATTGAAATAAACTGAATGCGATTCATCTTTTCGAGATAAATAAAATAATTAATTCGGTCTAATGATTAGTGTTATCCGAAGTCGATGATCCACAGGAATGTTCCGTTTGTACTCCTCAAGGACATTACGGTCCATTAAAAAGATTAACGAAATTGTTTATTCGCTGCAGGCTCCGATTTAATCCATTCATGCAAATTGTCAACAACTGAAACTAAAGCCGTGATTCATGTTAGAATTATATCGTATGAATTCTTGGACGTGCATTTCCTCAGGTTGCGCAAATCTGCACATATCTAAGTACATTAAAATAAACTGATCAATCGACCTTTTGTCGCCGCCGTTTACGCAAACAGTAATATCCAATAGATTATGTTAATCTTAAATAATTAGCTTTTGCGCAAATTATTTTAACTAATTTATATTGTAAGTTGATTAAAAAAACGATAATTACAAAACATAATTATTGTATATCTATCACCAAAGGTGTTTGCACAAATCGTTCCATCGAAATTATTCTTACAAAAGAATCCTTTACTTCTTTGTTATCTAAACCGTTTGCACAAATTATCATATCAAAATTATTCTTTAAATTCGATCTTTATCTTTCATCTAAGACGTTGCACAAATCGTTTTATCAAAATTATTCGTATAAAAAAAAGTTGTAACTCTTTTAAATCCGATCCTTTACATCGTTTGTGTAAACGATAAAATCAAAATTATTTATTACAATTTTTAAAGCATTTGCACAAATTATTTTATCAAAATTATTCTTGCAAATAAAATTACTCTTCAGTTAAATTTAATTTTGAAAGTCTTTTAAATCCGATCGTTTAGGCAAAGTAGTTTAGTAAACTACCAATTCAGCATTGTTATTTGTTCAATACAAACAAATATTGGTTGGCGCAAATTTAAAAACAATTCCTTAACGTTAATTACAAAATATAATTATTGTATATCTATCACCAAGAGTGTTTGCACAAATCGTACCATCAAAATTATTTTTACCCAAAAAAAAAATTATAAGTCCTTTACTTCTCTATTATCTAAGCCGTTTGCACAAATTATCATATAAAAATTATTAAAAAGGTGTAAGTTTTTTAAATTTGATCCTAGTCTTTTATCTAAGACGTTTTATGAAAATTATTTGTATAAAAAAAAGTTGTAAACGTTTGCACAAACGGTTAAATCAAAACTATTTATTACAAGTCCCAAAGCATTTGCACAAATTGTTTTATCAAAAATATTCCTACAAAAAAAAAATGTGCATTTGCACAAATTACTCTAAAATTATTCTCACAAACAAAATTACTCTTCAGTAAAATTTAATTTTGAAAGTCCTTTACATCCGATCGTTTAGGCAAACTACCAATTCAGCATTGTTAATTGTTAAGTACAAAAAAATATTGGTAGAAATTATTTTGTTGGTAAAATAATTCTTATGAACAAAATTAATTGTTCTATAATTGCATTACGAGTACGTTGCATTTATGTTGCGAACGCTTCGCAATTACATCATTCGCCCGTGCACGATAATTCGTTTCTTCTTTCCTTTTTCGTTCTTCATTTCATTCTTTCCTTGTTCCTTCCCTGCGTTAATGCTCTCTCTTTCACGGCGATTTCACTTTTTTAGTGCATCGATCGCTGCTGGTAACTTTTTATTTTTCGCTAACTACTCACTGGAAACCATGAAAATCATATTAATTTTATTAATAGTTTTGATTGCTGCTTTCCAGGAAAACCGCTTCTATCTATATGTCATTAATTAATTATTCGATTATCTTGTTAGAAAATAACCTCTGGTCACATTCATGGAGTTTAGCAGCAATTAAAATAAAACTGCTCTTAAAGAACATTATTTATTGCTGTTGTTATTATTGATTTAGTTTTGTAGAAAAATGATATTCTTCTCTCGGAAGTTGATAAAATTTATAACGATATTTAAAGTTATAAATATCTTTAATTACTCTTCGGATTCTGCAAAGTAATTAAAAATATAAGAAGTCTTTTGTTATAATTTACACTTAAATCATTGGAAACTTATATTCAAATCTTAATATTTTTTTATATTATGATGAAAATATTGACTAATTCAAAATTAAAATTATCCAAGATTGTAGTTTTATCTAAGCTCGGTGTGAAAATACTGCGTGTTCTTATGGAGCAGAGTTGAAATCGGTAAAGCCGGCTGATGTCTTAGTTTCCTTAAGTGGATTTCCGTATCCGAGATCTACATTAGCTCTAGAATTGCCCCGTTTGAAATTCAGTTTCCAATAAGTAATGGTAGAAAGCTGCTCAGTCAATTAAAATGTGCGAGCGAACGAAGCACAGCAATTCCAATACACGCAAAACAAGAGATGAACAGCATCCATTCTTTACGGAGAAATAACGTTTGAAAAGATGTAAAAACTTGCTAAATATACGGACTCATGTATAAAGCGCATGCGCATGAAAATTTTCTAACAACATTAAAATTTGTATATAACACGCACCAATTAATTTAAAATAAAATTGAACAGACAAATTGCAATCAAAACTTTGAATAAAAAGTGTTAAAAATATTAAAAAAAACAAATTTCTTAGATAATTTTGGTTAAAAACGTTTAAAAAGAAAAATTAATATAATTGAGTTTTTTTATTTAACTTTGAGAGTACTACGTGAGTTTATGATGTTATTGCCAACATCTTAATATTAGTCATTTCATTATCTTATCGTTGTAGAAAACGCAAATTGATATCCTTCACACTAATAGTTTTTTTTCAGCGAATTCGGTATCTTAATGGATCCAATAAACAGTTCGATTTTCTTGTTGAAATATGAGGACATTTATTATAATGTTCTTTTGAATTTGATATCAAGCAATGAAAAATAAAACAACAATAGAAATATTAATAACGCGGATTTGCTGATAAATACCATTGTTTGTTGTTGGGTATTTCACTTCAGTGGTTACAGTGCCACGGTACACATGGCATAAACTCCAAGACCATATTCGGTTGGTTGGACTTAAGTATCAGATATTTCTAAAGATTTAATTAATTAATTAGTTTCGAGTGTTTCACACGATGGTGAGTACATTTTTAAACACAACTTAATTAATATTTCAAATTCCATAAACAATTTTTTTTCAAAATATTTTTTTGGGAAATTTTGCAAGTAAATTTACAATTTTAACAGGTGCGACATAAGGAATCGTGTTCACTGTAAAAAATAAATATTTCGGTAAGCATACATTTTTATGGAAAATAAAGAAAAAATAAAGACTTTGACAAAAAAATGGTTAAACTTAATTAATGCTTCAAGTTCATTACTTATTACCCATTTATATAATACTTTTTTTTTTTAAATTAACGTTTTACCTTATATCGATTACTAATTGATTACTAATTTTAAGATATTAAAATATTTTACATGATTTATACATAACAGATTTTGCTAAAATAATTTAATAGAAAAATTCTCGCAATAGTTCTTCCCTTAAAAAATTTAAATAATTGTAAATTAAAATAGTTGTGATTTTTTAAAAAATGATTAAAAAAATATTTTGGAGCATAATTTTCAAAATTTAAGTTAAATTTAAGTCAATGAAATTCTGATTTATATTTGTATATTTGTTGACGTGCAAATGAAAAAAAAACAATAGGCTTGTATCAAGTATAATAAATTTGATAAGAAGTGTTACTTTCTGTTATCAAATATGTATTAGGTTGAAAAATGTAATAAATCCCGGTGTATTAACACTTATTAAGAGTTATGCATGAATAAAAACAAGATAACATAACGAAATGGAAAATAAATTGAAAAACAGTTTTACTAGTCGTAAATCGGCTATAATCAATGGTACAGGAACGCATTAAACTTACCGTGCAAATGAAGTGTATTCCGAAGCACCTGCAAAATATTTATGAGATGTAATTGCTCAGCTTACGTTCGTTTCCTTTGGAATGCTTGATTTCACCGAAATTAAACGCAGCCTACATCCTATTTGCTGACTTACGTACATGAGATTAGGATATGTAGAATGTGAAACAAAACAAATATTTATACATGTATCCGCGATAACAAATTCGATGTTACCTTGAGGTTGGGAATTGCAACGGAATCTAGTTTTCATTTCATTTTCTTTTTACTAATGACTCTTCTACTCAAGGATTTTCTTAGAAAACTATACCTTACAATTTTATTTCTAATTTTTACTCAAGGAAGTCAAATAATATAAATAGGAAAAAATGAAACTTTTCATTTTCATTCAAAGAAGATTTTTCCTGAATTTAAATTATTTAAATAATAATATTTTTTTAATAAAATAAAATTCAACTGCTGCATTTTGTTGAATTAATATATTGGTTACTTACCTTAATTGTAAGAAATTTATACTTGTTTTTTTTTTTGCTGAAAGAAGTGAAATAATAATGCTTATAGATTTGGTTCTACATTAATTTTGTTTATTCATAAATATATCTGTAATATTCATTTTACTAATTTTCTTTCCATTTTTATTGATGGATTAGATTTTGTACTACACTAAATTTTTTAAATTAAATTTTAAAATTACTGAAAAGCCTTCTTTCCACGGGCAGCCATGAAGGGAGACTCGTCGAGGACGATGTACTTCTTCACTTTGAGTCTTGCATCTTGTTCTTCATGCTTCTTACCACGAGCCGTGAAGAAGGGATCAATTTCCTCGGGCTCATCGCGACGCATCAGCAACCATGTAGGTTCATCAGCGTATAACGTATCCTTGAAGTAGGACGGCTCCCTTTTGCCGCGGTTAGCCCAGAAGGGTCCCATGTCATCCTGTCTGGCGGCCCTTTTGACGCATCCCCCGAACTTGCAATGGCCCAAGCAGAATCCCCTCGGCGGACAGAGTTTCTCGAATTCCTGCATCTGAAACGAAGTAAAAAAAATCTATTGTCCGTTGGTTCACTTTGTTCGGTGTTTGCCACCCCGGTCCAAGCGTAAATATTTACAAAATCTCCAGACGCATTCACACCTCAGCGTTCCACAAACATCCAATGACTAGTTTTTTTGTTGCTCTTGATGGAGAGTATTTGGTTTAATGGTTTAGAAAAGAATATTAGGCTTACTTGAGCGATGGTGGTGCAGGCCACGAAGGCGATGAACAGAGTTGCTCCGTAGTGCTTCATAGTTTGTTGTCCAAACAAAGGAGTTGCATCGACTGGGGGTTGCTGCCGTCTCGGACTTCCTTAAATATACTCCTCCCCGTCTGTGTCCAGGTAACGCGAAAGCCTGAGGTCAACACAGATTAGCACCGGGACTTGGGGAGTCTCCCTGCGTTTCTGTCACTCACCAGTCTGATTAGATTCTTGTATTTCGCTGCTAATCTCGGCTGGACAAATAGCGAATTCCCTTATTGTTACAAACTCCATTCGGAATCGAATAAAACAACAACGACGGAAGGATGCGAAGTTCAAGAAGGGAAAGGCCATTGGGTTAATAATGTCGCAAACATACTTTTTTTTAAATTTTGTTCCATACTTGTGGGGAGGCGAACAACCAATTCGATTTCAGCATCAAACTTCAAACTGATTTTCAGAATGCTTATACATTTCATTATCATATACGATATAAAGTTTACTTGTTTGCAGACATCGTCATTTCAAGGTCCACCTGAAACTAATCAAACTGCATATGCAATCCCAAATATCCAAAATCTAGTTAATATTAGTATACCTTTCCCAATCACATAACTTTAATAACTATTCGGTGATAAAAATTAGAAAAAAAAAAATTAGTCAAATTATATAAATTATAGTGTGTGTTCGAGATGCAAATGTTCTGTCATGATATCAAATGTGACGTAGATATAAATTGGAAACTTTCCAAATTTAAGTCGAATGAGGACAAAAATACAAATATTAACTCATATTCTAAAATTAACAATTTGTTTATGGTTTGTTTTATAAATGTTTAATGGTTTCCGTTTATTTGTTGACTATTAGGACGAGATATCTGAAGTTTTTGATCAAGATAGATCTACCAAGCAGTTGTACTTTGTGAACGACGATAATGCCTGGAGTTTGCCAGTAGAACAGAACTTCAACGACTATTCTACCAAAGATAGTATCTTTGACGAATACACAGATTCCGGATTTGCTGAAGAGTATACTCCGGAGAAGATTCGCATCAAGCTGGTACGTCAAAATACATTTTTTAAATAATTTATATTGGATAACCAAATTGATGATATCCTTAGCCTTGTAAATTGACCAACGAATCAAATTCGACGACAACTACTGGTACCCAGACGTCCCCGTCGCAAAGCTCAACGAATCTAATGTGTTGGTCGGATTGCTCTTCCCCATGCATCACACCAGTCGACCAAGAAAACAGCGGGGACAGTGTATCTGCAGATGAATTAGATGAGGCTTTCTCTCCAGGTCTACGGCCGTCTTGGCCCCAAGAATTGTCGACGAAATCCTCTTCGGCCCCGGTCCTGAAAAAGGCCACTACCAAGGTATGAACTAAATCGATACATAAATATTTTTTTATTATTATATATATATATATATATACACATATTCGCGATCTATAGTAATTTAAATATAGACTGATCCTTGAATATATCAATTCATGCATGCGATGCTTTGAGTATTAAAAGTGTTTAGGTGAGTTATCATGCATAAGTTATCCTGTCATTTCAGGTGAATAAGCAACCCCGATCGCAGTCTGATCGACACCTGTCTGGTGAGTACTTTCACTATGTCCATTCGTATCAGAGAATACAAATTCTTCCGTAGTCTTAGTGTTAAAGTGAATGATAATTGGCCAGTGCGAAAAGCGGAACAACTATGGAAACAATTACGAGCGCACAAGATCGCAGGTTTGTCTCAAAACCCTTCGATAAGTGCAGCATTTTCGAATCCCTTTGCTCGAATTTCACCCCCAAATAAAATTACCAATTTATTATTTTATTGCATATGAATTCCCCAATTAATAAGCGTTTTTAGTATATTATTAACAGTTTTTTAGATTTATATTAATTTGAATTAAAAGCAAAAGTTTTAAATAATACTATGATTTTATCGTTTTTTCCAATTAGCTGTTTTCGTTTTGATTTTTTATTTATATGGCCATTATTATTATTATTTTTGTATATACCTATGGGCATGATTAGGTCCATGCTTGTATTTGAGTTCTTTAGACCTTTTGATTGTACATTGATTTGCATCAACAACTATAAATTACAGAGATCGAAGCAACAGAAGCGTGCAAATGGTTAAGGGCCGCAGGCTTTCCTCAATATGCGCAGATGTACGAAGGTAGGTGCATTCATTTCTGCACTTTGCACAACCAATTGCAATGTTTATTATTATTAGACCAACAATTTCCTGTGGATGTCAATGCTGCAGAACTGGATCATCCAATGCTAGAACCTTCCGTTCTAAAATCCCTTTTCCGGAGGCTCCACGCTCTCAACAAATGTGCACGTGTTCATCAACAGCGTATCACCCATACAGATGATTCTGAAGATGAACAGTGTGCTCTAAGCTACAATTGGACTTATCAATCAGACCTAAGACGGTGGTCTCGTATCGGACAAAACTTGGAGATTCGTAAGAATAATTTATTTTACTTTTACTTTAAGGCATCAATGTATGATTTATTTGATATTAGCTGGTAACATAGAGGAATGGAGCAGTGGTATTCCAGCGGAGAAGCCTGAATGTTCTGGTATATCTACAGAACCTTCTAGAAGTCGTTTAAGGCGAATGGGATCTACAAGACATCATCGCAGAAGTAACAGAGATGTTGTTGTTATGAGCGAATCTGGTTCTAATGTTTTGGATTTCTTGTCGAAACATTTCAATTCAATGAGTTCCACGGACGAATCGGCTTGTGCTTCGGGTTCAAACTCCGAGGCAACTCTCGATAAAAATAAGAAAAGCAGATCTTTGGACAAGAGTGATGGATGGTCGTATTCCCCTCATCACGAAAGGTATTAATTTCTTAATTCGCATAATCGAAGAAATGTTTACATAATTTCTATATAGAATTCCATGGAATCCAACCACACATGCCGAAGAAGAAGACGAGAGTCGATTGGATTTGGAAGTAGGTGGAAGACCAATCTCGACTCTTTCATGCACGCAGCTGCAAGTACTCAGAAAACTGGCATTGCTTAAATTGACTGCGCTGATGGAGAAATACTGTCCAACGCATAGGATCGGCTGGAATTGGGATCTGCCAAAGTTGATAAGAAAGATTAAATCACCTGCATACAAAGGTAAAGAATGAAGCTTAGTAAATAGTTGAATATGTTCTAAACTTAATTTTTAATGCAGATAAGAGTGTGTTTGGCGTGCCTTTAACAATAATCCTTCAAAGAACTGGATCATCTTTACCAAAGGGAATAGAGGAAGCTCTGCAGTGGTTGCAGCAAAATTCTTACGATCAGGTTGGATTGTTTAGGAAGTCAGGAGTAAAATCTCGCATAAAGCAATTGAAGAATCTTATTGAAACGCAAGGAGAATTCCTCAATTTTAGCGAGTATCACGCTTATGATATAGCTGATATGGTGAAGCAATACTTTCGAGATCTACCAGAAGCATTATTTACTAATAAGCTATCCGAGACATTCATGTTGATATTTCAATGTAAGTAATTGGTTTTCCGTTTGATGAAATTGGTTTTAACTTAATTTTACAGTTCTCCCCAATGAGGAAAGACGCCAAGCGGTGCTTTGCGGCCTTCTGCTAATGCCTGACGAGCATTGCGAAGTTTTGCTGGCTTTACTTAAATTTTTGATTAACATCGCGGAGCATTGTCCTATTAACCAAATGAATGAGAACAACTTGGCCATTTGCTTTGCTCCATCTTTGTTCTACTACAACTCTATACCACCTAGTAGACAAGGTCTTGGATCTCCGCATCCACGTGAATTGGCTGAAAGCCAAGCGGCTCAGGAATGCCTTCTGTTTCTCCTAGAGAACTGCAATAATTTATTTAGTGTAAGTGGATTACTACTACTGTTACGAAGAACAATGTATCCAACGAAAAAGTATCATTACCTATATTACAGATTCCTAAAGAAATACTGATGCAGTGCACGTCGAACGAGATGAAAGAAAGCATCCCAGTCATGTTATCCGATTTAGGAAGTATAGGCGGAGGGTGGAGGGGTTACATGGACGAGTGTCAGAGGATGTTACTGAGAGAAGTGAAGGAGAAAGGTTGGGTGATGGTGCACAATCATTATTCGAAGGTCGAGATTGCCTACAAGAAAGTGACGGACGGTCATCCGTTGAGATTGTGGAAGATCAGCGCCGACATAGAGGCACCACCCGCAGAGGTCTTCTACAGAATCCTCAGGGAACGACCCAAATGGGACGAGGAATTGCATTCAACAAAAACCATCGCCCAGCTCGATAGGAATGCAGAGGTGTTGCAATACTCGCATCGCAATGTCTCTCCTCTTCCTTTGAAGGATTACTGCGTTGTACGAAGTTGGCGAACGGATCTTCCGAAAGGTGCATGCCTCATCGTTGAAACATCAGTTGAACACTCAGACGTTATGAACATACCAAACTGTGTCAGAGGAATAGTATTAGCTTCAAGGTATTTGATCGAACCTTGCGGGTCTGGCAAATCTAGATTATACCACCTCTCCAGAGTGGACACAAGGTATAAAGCAATCGTACTACACTAAAATAAAGATATTTATTTCATGCTATATTTCAGAGGAAGAATGCCGGAATGGTACCACAAAAACTACGGCCATATTTGCGCTCTGTATGTTGCTAACATACAGAACTCCTTCAGACGTTTTGCGATAGGTCCGGAAAGCAAGGTCTAAACCAAAGATTTTAAAGATTGTAAGAAAGAATGGTGCTTTTAATGTTTCAATCTCCCCCGTTACCAATTCCTAATAGCTAAAGAAAGGTGCCTTATACGAGTAATTATTTAATCTATTCATACACTATGCTTATTGATTTAATCCCAAGATCAGGCTATATTTACAAGTATATTGCTATTGGGCAAATATTCCTGACTCCCGGATTTATGGTTACATTCTAACAAAATCCATGTAATTAACACATCTATTATATACTAGTCATATACATCAACTCCAGGCGTATCTTAGAATTATCAAAAACATATATCTATATTTAATACTTAAAAGAGCATTAGTGCATCTAAATTATATTTAATATATATTATATAACACATAGCGAGGGTTAAGAAAATAATTATATAAATACATAGGATCTAATCCTTAACGGAATAGGCCAGTAGTTTGTCACCTCATCTTATTAACAAGTTCGTTGTCTTTTTATTGTTTAAATTATAAATGTTTATAGAAGTTTAATATTATATAATATTTATGCCTAACAAAAATGTAAATAATAACACAAGGGTAAACGCATTATATATGTACATAAAAATAAATACAAAGTTATGTTTTCTACTTTGCCATAGCCATTTATAATAAGTACAATCCAAATAATCAATATTATGTAATCGTAAGTTCCCTTATTACCATTACTTAACAATCGACAACCCAATATACACACATGTATAAATAAAAACCCGTTTTTTAGATATAATATATAGCTATATTTTTTAATCAATCTAATTTTATATTGTATATTCATAAGAATTTTTAGTGGATCTGGGCTTTTTGTTTAGATTATATAATAAAAACCAATTATATTTTAATCAGATTTATGTATCTTTGAAAATAAAAATGTAGTTTAGCAAATGTTTTCTTTTAATTATTTCATTTAATTTTATACTACAAATGAATTCCTAAAAACTTAAAACAAAATATTTTTGCAGTAATAAATTACAAAAATAATAAAGAAAAAAATATAAACTTAATACACAATAACAATAAGATAATATTCGACTGCTGCAAAGGGCTATTGACCATAGCTCTTTCTGCCCTAAATAATACATTTTAACTATTTATTTATAAGAAATAAATTATATAATTTTTTTTAAATTATAATTTTTTAAGATAATTATAAGACGAATAATTAGCAATTAAATTATATTTTATCATTAGTAAGTATGTAAGCAACTTTTCGTAAAATAAACTACAATGAGAAGATTTAAAGAAGTTTTATTAAACTACAGTTACTATTTTCTACCTGGTTACTATCATTAAGCTACTTAGTTATTAGTAACAGTTAGCGTATAGGCAACTTATTATGCATACGTGTTTATTTTTTGTATCTTTATATAACTAAACTTATAGGATTAATTTACTAAATTTTATCATTATCATGAATAGTAGTTTTTTTTAATTCTACAGTAATAAAATTTAAATTGTTGTTAACTCTTCATATTTATTGCTAAGCAATTGCTGTTTGAAACCTGATAATTGAAGTCAGCAATATTTAAAAAGTTAGTAACTTATTGTAACATTTTAAATTATTTCAAGTTACTTAACAGAAATCATATTTTTTCTTTCCAACAACTTAAGGTTTAGGCAAATGACACAGAAAACTTTAAATACCTTCTTCCAAAGTTCAGTCCTTCATTTACAGATGTCGGATGTAGTTTAAAATTACAAATGTATCGTGTTACAAAATTAAAATACCTTTGTTCTATTCATTGTTGTGCAACTAGGAAGAACATTATACCTGTGAGCGATATGTTTGGCAGCAACAATAGGGATGCCGGTTGCTGTTCATTCAATTTCGAGCGACAACAGCAACATCAATATCTGCATCCAAAATAAATAATAGAAACAATGAATTGACCGATGAACAATGTACAACAGGGAGTCATTTAAATGGCTATTGACCCGTTCTCAACCTGCCATATTTGTTCATCATCCAATATAGTTTTCAATATATATTTATTACATTTATTCTATAATTAAAATAATTTTAATATTACATAAGTTTTGACTTAACTTAAGTAAGTTTTTATAAGAATTATTTTGTTAATTACTGTGATTAAGTGTAATAATTACATCTATTCTGTGTAACTATTGCAAAAAATAAATATATCAGAATATTTCAATTTTTTTACAACTATTATAATAATTACGTTATAATTAACTGAATAATTTATTTTATTTATTGGAAATTATGGTATAAAATAAAAATGATGTACAAAAAATCAGATGAAAGGAATTAAGATATAAAAACAACAGTAGAACAGTAAACAACAAAGAGTAAATTATGTAATTTTTTTAAATTAAGATATTTTGATCTGTAAGACGATATATTGTGTATGTCGGATATTAATGTTCTCAAGAAAAAAAATGAGATGAAATATTTTTTGGATAAATGAAAGGAACAAGTTATTCGTTAATGCATTTCAGTTATGACTGCAATCAAAAATCTTGTAAAAAAAAGATCTCTGATAGTGTAATTCACAACGACTTGTTAAAAGCGAAATTTCAAGCTGTTGTAAAAAAATACCAAAAGCAGAAGTTTTCAGAAATATTTTATTTTTAAAATATTTTTGCACCAACATTTAATTTAATTTTGGATTATATTATTCTTACTTAATTTTTATATATAATTCGTATTTTCGGTACTATAAGTCATTTTGTTAATAAAACCAATCGTATTACTCAAAAACTGCAAGTATTTAAATGTTAATTTTAAATCAATTTTATATATAAAAAGGTGCATAAATGAATACTACTAATTGCTACTGCAACTGAAACTTTTCATACTAACTTTTTTTTTAGAAAAACATGCATAACCAAATATTTTGTCTATGTTTCAATATTAAAACAACATGAAAATTACATCAATTTTTGAAGTTCTAATAATATTTTTATTTGATAATATTTTATTGAAATACTTCATAAATGGTTGAATCAAGTTAATTTCTATATGATACTTGTATCATATTCTTGTAGTTTAGTAAATATTAATTACAAAATCTTTTTTTTTACTAAAAAATATTTGTGTAAATAATAATTGAGCAAAAAGTGTCAAAATCTTGTAAAATTTGTATTGATTGAGAAATTAAATGTATCAAAATATAATGGTTGAAATTTCTAAAAATAATAATATAGTGAAACTAAAAAATGTAAATGACGTTATAATTGATTATGAAAAAGGGTGCGTTAACAATGATTATGGGAGAAAGAACATCCATTTATTAGAATGTAAGGAAAGTGAAAAATTCCACATTTCACGTGTACGTTTATTGCATGTATGTAATTAGTGTAATGATCCGACGGATAAGATTAATGGTTCCATATCGACGGTCAGTTGGTCTAGAAACTATAATACATAGGAGGATACGCACATTGTCATTTAACACGTTTCTACCTGGACTTCTTTCATGCCTTTCTGGCTGCTCTCTTTATCTTATTTAGTTTTTCTCACTCTACCTAACACGAAATACCGGCATGTTTTGATCGTTCTTTGGGTCCAGGTTAAACTGATAATTTAGGGAGCTAATGATGTTTGAAAGTGAACACCTATTTATAGGTGTTCAGTGGTGAATCAGTACCATCATTTCTCTTCTCTAAGACCTGGACCGACGACCCGTGGGTAGATTGCCAATTAAAAAACTCATTTCGGGGGTCGCGTAAAAATGCCGCGAGATGTGCATTCCTGTATTTTAATTGTGTTGGCCAATAAATTTTAATTGATCAAATCTGGCTGACGCAGTGACGCAATCCCAGTGTATTTGGTATGTTGGTTCAATCTCTAATATGAAATTGACCTTTAATTGACATTAATAACTGTGGGTTTTATAACGTCCAGCCGTTAAGTGCGCGTTGGCGCCGATTCTATCCTCCACTTTTATTTTTTTTCTTTCACATTATTATACGTACTTTTCTTGTACTAATTGTTTGGAGGGTAAATCCGTAACGGTTCTCCTTTTACTAATGATTTTGTTGTTGTTGTTGTTGTTATTTTTTTGGTTGTTGCCTGCAGCTTCCTAATGGTCTTTTCGAACCATTGTTGACCAAATATTTGAGCTCACAAAAACCGAGCGAATTTGTCGCCGGATCAATGCGAAAATGCCATTCGGGCATCATTAATAATCCCGTGTTGGATTTCCTAAGAAGCCACCCCATTTTTACGTAGCTAGCGTAAAATTACGTTAGCGGAATTACAATTTAATTTTCGCTTAGTAATGAATTTCTCTTCGGTTTTTATTAGATAATTTTGTATGTGAAACAACGCCATAAATTCACCATCAAACATTAGAACACCTAAGATTATTTGCAATCTAATCACATTTTTCTTCTTAAAAAATTACTATAAAATAGAATATTGAAATCAAGAAAAAATAATCAATATTACATAAGCAATCAAAAAAAAAAATATAAAATGTCACAAACTTTTAATCATATTGATTTTGTTTTTTATTTTATAATTTTACATTTAATGCTTTTTAATCGGTTATTCTATTATGAATATTTTCTGAAAAAATTGCTTAAAAAAAAGTTCAATAATCCGGATTTAACATCAATCAAATATTTAACCAAAATTGATGTAACAAAAAAAATCTGAAAGATTTTATGTATTATGTAATATAAGTTATTTAATTATAACATATAAATGTTTTTAATGCAAATAATAAATCAAAATTACATAATCAATAACAATAATAAAAATATCAAATATTTTGTAATATAATTTTCAGAATTGAGGTGGAAAAAAATGGGAAATCCCATGCGTTCAAACGTATTCGATGCTCGCATAATTTGAACAATAGACATTTGCAGCTTTATTACAGTCGGATCAATATCGACAAACCGGATACAATATTATCAAATTTTAATAGATTATTTCATAGAATTGTGCCCGTTCTCATCACAGTTTTTGCGGCTTCCATATTGTCGAACTGCTCATTTTCATTAATGATGTACACTATTATTTACATCGTTTTGATTCACATATATATTTCAAATACTGAAAACCCATAGAATTTCCCATTTCAATTTATTATTAACAAAAATAAAATAATATACGTTTACAAAAATATGTTCACTAAAAATATATTATTTTTATCAATTATGTAATCTTTATATACTTCTTCAAAGCGACGTTAAATCATGAAGATTATGTAATCAACGAACCTTAAAAATATTAAGTATTTTTCCATGTTTTATTATTTCATTGCTATTACATTATTGATACAAAAAAAAATATATACAAAAAATCATTACAAACTTTTCAAATAATTAGTATAAATTAAAAATTGAAATATTTATTATATAAATTTTTTTTATATCTAATTAACATATATTTCAAATACTGAAAACTCATAGAACTCATGCATCAAAAAAAAATTATATACATTTATAAAAATATGTTCACTAAATATATTTTATTTTTACCAATTATGTAATTTTTATATGCTTCTTCAAAGCGACGTTACATCATGAAGATTATGTAACAATTTACAATTACAATTTAATAAGTCTTTATTGATTGAATTTTACATGTTTTTACAGAGAAAGAAATACAGCAGTGACCGATGCGGGCTTCAGCCTCTTGCGGTCTTGGAACGTTTATGTAACCTTAAAAATATTAAGTATTTTTCATGTTTTATTTTATTGCTATTACATTATTGATACAAAAAAAAAAATCATTACAGACATTTCAAATAATTAATATAACATAAAAATTGGAATTTAAATTTTTATTATATAATTTTTTTATATCTAATTAAAAGGAAATAATAAATAGATTTTTTGATTCGTTTCAGGTTGTTGTTTAATAGATTAAGAGCTATTTGTAAAGCGATACGATTATCTTTATATTTCCCGGACGAAATGTGATAACCTCTTTAACGGTATCAACCGAAAGGTCTTGCTGTAGTCTCTTATTGGTGATAGAAAACATGCTATGTCTGCAAACCTCGTCAAACTGGATTGGATCATGTTTAAAGCACTTATTGTTTAAGCAAATTTTCCCAATTACATTTTTCCCGGGAATTCCCTAATTTGAGATGTATAATATTGTTATAATTTATTACTTATTTAATTATTTTATATTATTTGGATCAAAATGTATAAATGATGATGTTTGATGTGTTTTTATTTTATGGCATCGTTTTCATTGCAAGCCATTCGTTTTAGATGAAAACTTACTAGAAATAAAAAAAAACTGTATAATCGCATTTAGTTTTTATTCTTTTCTGTGTCGTTCGTTGCATGGAAAATTAATTTTTCCCGTTCATGGTCCTTACTTTTATCGGAGGAAATTTTCGGTGAATTTTTTTCCGTGGGCAGCAACGCGTGCAGGATTTATGTGGAATATTTACCCCGGACGGGGAAAGCGCGGTCCGTTCAGGCGTCGTAATCTAATGGTGCACCCTTCGAAGCTCTAGAGACCTTTTTAAAAATACATACTTTTTCAATTCCAATAAATTGCTCACAATGAAAAGACTCCGCTGTTGACATTTGCCAATCTGTATTGAGCCACTTCTTGAAACGGGGAGCGGCAAAGTGCGTCGCGGGAGGCGCTTCGGAGGAAAGAATGAAAAAACAAATAAAAATATATATATATATATATAGAAAATGGTAGCAGAGTGCCCCGTCAATTTTCATTTGAGGCCGCATCGGAATCGGAGTTCATTAGACGTGATGCGGGTTTTTCTCGGTCCTCAACCCCCGGGATTCCCCGTCGGCTCTCTTCTCTTTCCGCCGGAGAGAGATGTATTAATATTTCCTTGTGTTACATGATTAAATACATCGCTTTTCGCATGCAGAAGGTCCGGTTTAATATGCCTGTGTAGTGTGTAATTAAGTATTCCTCCCTCTAACTTTACTCTATACTTAACAAGTTATTAACCGCAGTCCTTAAAATCGCTTTAATTATTCATACTTTAAAAGCAATTCCTATTAGAGGTTTGGATCCGTACGATGCAAGGGAAACCCCAAAAATCCGAAAAGGATACCAGTTACGACTTCCCCCCTAATGCTGACAACTTTTGTCTCTGTCCAAGGACCACATTTACTCATTTTTATTTCAATTTACAATTTGACTATTTTTAATTATTTTTGTTCAAAATTTATTTCCAATAATTTTTATTGTCCTTCAAAATTTTTATATCACTATTCGACTTCTACTATTAGTATTTTTTCAGTATTTTCCCGGGATTTTGCTCTCGGGAATTGCCTGATTTGAGGAAATTTTCATTACGTAAAAATAATTAATATTCATAATAAAAATTAAATGAGATCAGAAATAATAATTCAATAATAATCAGTAAATTTTACTATTTTCATTATTATTTTTTTTTTTCAAAATTTTATTTTTAATACATTTTATTGTCTTTCAAATTTTTTATGTCACTATTCGAATTCGACTTTCAGTATTTTTTTTCAATATTGTTATAGTTTAACACTTTATATTTCATTATATTTTGATGGTTTTTCCCGGGATTTCGTTCTCGGGAATTGCCTGATTTGAGAAAACTTTTATTACGTGAAAATAATTAATATTCATAATAAAAATTAAATGAGGTCAGAAATAATAACATTCAAAAAACAATAATAACGTCTGGCAAATCTCATAAATTCATACGAAAATTATGTAAATTATTTGCCACTTTCTTTCGAAATCGATTGTTTAAAGCGAATAACATTATTCGATGTTTGTGAATAAAAGTGCATTAACCTACTACACTAAAATACATTGAATTCCAAAAAAAAAACTAAAAATCATTCAAAATAGAAAATGTGTATATGCAAATTTTCGAATTTTTAACGAATTAATTTTTCAACCAGTTTATTAACCTATCACAAGTTATTGAACCAAGAATAACTAAGTTATTTATTAATAAAAAAAATCACTATTCAATACTTGCCAAGTAACATGTATAAGTTACTAAAAATAATAAAACATAAAATTTGGATTGGTGAAACCTTAAGATTATGTTTATTATTATTTTATAGAAATTAGTTAACATTACGTAATGTTTGCCAATTAACTTAAGTATAAAAATAATAAAAGTGACTTGTTGGTGGTATATATTAATTGCTCTTAATTGTATAATTAAAGTCGGTTATAATCTAATTAACAAATAATACTTGTAGTTGTTAAATTTATTTAAGTTATTTTTCTAAAATCTCACAGTGTGTACGTATCTTTATTTTTTATTTTGACTGTGTCTAGTTATTAATTGGATTATCTAACTAAACGTAGTAATTATAACTGATTGTATTATAATGAATGAGATTTGGTCTGTTTGAAATAATATTACGATAAGATTATTCGAAGAGTCTGGTCCATTTTTGGTCATAACAAAAAATATGTATGTTTAGAAGCGCCCAACATAAAGAGTGCTGTTTAAAATAGGAAATGAACTTTTTATCAGCGTGACCTTATGAACCCTACACACAAAGAGCGTGCACCATATGATTGACAGTTTTCATTTTTGGGCTTGTTTTCAATTGGGGAGGCATCCGCATATGTCACTTTTTTTTAAAACATATCCAGACCTCTCTCTCTATCTGGTATATGTACACACATCATCTTTGTCTGCTTGCATATCTGTATTTATTTGTATGTGGGTGTACGAATGGCAGATATCGCAAGGGAAGATTTCCACTCTTCCACTTCTGTATCTTTCATCCATCCGACGTCGCACTCACCCTTTTTCCATTTTTCCTGTGTTCATTTCTCGTATGCGGCCCATTATTGACGCTGAAGAACTATTGTGGCAGAGATAACGGTTTACAAGTGGTGGAAAGAGTATATTCAGATATTTCTGCGACATTTAACATAACATCGAGGAATGCGCATTCGTAATGGAATTTTTCTAAATTTTCCCCCCATTTTCAGTGATGGAAAAAAATATGAGTGAAACGCTATTATAATATATATATATATATATATATATTTAAAGTGTGGTATTGAGAGGGCCAGGTGATGATGGATAGTGCAATTCCCGGTTCAGTCGTTGCTCCATCATCATCATCTCGCCCAGAGGAAGAGTAGGGATCGACACCTAAAGGAAGGGCAAAAGAACAATGAGATGCTTGGGGAAAAATCGGCTCTAAGAGGTTGGGTTCCGTGTAATCGGCAGTCGGTGAATTTAACACGATTAATCTCGTCGCGGACCTCCGCCAAGGGGTGGAAAATGTGAGGGGGTGGGTGAGGTGGTGGGAGATTCATCCCCGCGCGCTTCTCGCTACCCCGGCGATTTCATAGAAATCCCCAAGTCACTTTACAATTCTTAGACAAAAGATCGTTTCCATGACGACTTGCTGACCCGCTCCGATTGGTCACTGGGAAAAGTGTCAATAGCAAACGCCCACAACTCGTGTCACAAGATTCGCTCGCGCCCCCTTTTTCCCCCTTTTTTCCCTTTTGACCACCGATTGATTTGCGGCGACAGATCCCGATCGACCCCTCTCTGAAATTTTTAAATTTCCTATCGATCCCCACACCCTCGAACCCTTCGAGCGTACAACAAAAAAACATATATAAATCCATGCATCGTCCTTACACAATGTATTACAACGAATCTCCCTCCTACAATGTCTACTCAAAACCACAGGATAAAGATCGACATGCAAATTAAACCATAATAGAAGCTCACTGCATTAAAAGTATTGACAGCATTTACTTTTCTAAAAAAAAATAAAGTAATCTTATTTAAAGAATCCTATAAAATTTGTTAAAAATTACATGATTTTACAAATTTTGAAATAAGTAAAAATTACTAAAATGAAATGTTGGTGAAAGAAAATATTAACTGTACACAAGTTACTTGACAAGTAACACATTTTCCGATACTTAAATTATTGTTTTTTTTTCTAAAAATTCAAAAAAATGTTATATAATTTTATTTCCTGAAAATAAATACAAGGATATTTTTAGTAAATATTAAATAAATTTTGTATTGACCATTACATTTTTTTTAAATCATGCTATTCATTTTTTTTCAAAATTTGTTAAAAAATGAAATGAAAAAAATAATTGACACAAATTGCTTGACAAGTATCGCGTTAAATATTCAACTTAATTTAAAAAAAAAATGTTACTGAAACTAATAGTTAAATTGTATAAGATGATGAAGAAAATATAATTTTTATAAGAAAATTTGCTTAAATTAGTAATGTGTAAAAAAATAGATGTTAAATTAAATGTTAATATAATAATGAAATAGATTATGTAATAGGGGTCGGCAAAGAGCATTTGTAAGATATTGACTTATAAAAAAATCTTAGCTATTGCTACTAGCAATATGATTTAGCAAATTTACAATTAAGCAGGGGGTTGATGATAGCTTTTGAATTATATAGCAATTTAAGTGATTAGGAAGAATAGCTGACTTAAGAATTTAAAAAATGTTAATGAATTTGTTCTTGAGAAATATTCATTAAAAGTAGAATTAATAATTAGAATATATTAAGATTATAGTTTATCATTAAGAGAGTCAAATGTGAATTTGGAGCAAGGAGTTGTTGTTTCCTTTTGAATTATATACCAATTTACTTGATTAGGAAAAATATCTGAATTAAGAATTTAAAAATGTTAAGTTCTTGACAAATATTGTGTAAAAGTTAAATTAAGAATTAGAAAATATTAAGATTATAGTTTACCATTAAGAGAGTGAAATGTGGCTTTGGAGCAAGAGGTTGTTGTGTCCTTTTGAATTATATACCAATTTACTTGATTAGGAAGAATAGCTGACTTAAGAATTTAAAAAATGTTAGTGAATCAGTTCTTGATAAATTTTCTGTAAAAAAATAATAAGTATTTTTGTAACGAATAAATTGAAATGTTAAGATGTTATCATAATAAATATTAAAGTACTGGTATTAAGTTCTCAAAGTTATTTATTGAAGTTACATGGAACATGAGCTTTTGTTCCTGAAATCGTACACGTTTGATGCTCTCACGTTGATGCAAGTGTAATTAGCAATTTTTTATTTGTTTGCATTCCTTTTTATTGGTCCGAAGAAAACTTCAAATAGATTCTGTTCATTGTGGAACACCCTATATTTAATGACTTTAACTTTGGTGCCATTATAAATTAAGTGGAAGCGAATTCGCAATTTGGCTTTCTTTTAAATCGCTTAGCTAAATATATAAGCGAACATTTGCAATGGCATTTGCGACGGCTCAAATAAAAGGAGCCGTCAGGAGCGTGTGACAGATGGGGCACTTACACTTGATGTATACAGTCTACAATTGAAATTTATACCGGGCCGCGGTTTTTTGCGCTGATTAAAAATAGCTAATTACCAGAGCAACTTGTGGACAGGGGAGAAAAAGGAGAAGCGAATCATCAGCCGACAATAGCAACCGACGCCTCCACCTCCTCAACCGCCCTTCGCAAGGGGTGGCGGCGGCGGCGCCTAATCACGAAAAAATTTAGATTATTAAAATGCAGGATGAGGGGTGGTGAGGTTTGCGGTGAGAGGGAGATTAATTAAACTAGCGAACGGAGGAGAGAATATTTTACGATAATTACGAATGGCAAAGTGTTTATTATTTACAAACTTTGCACTTAAAAGTGAGTTCGTTGCAGATGGCTCGACTTGCTAAGTGCTAATCATTAGGATTACCGACTAACACCTGGGACGGTTTTCGTAATAGCCCTTACCCCTCCACCGCCCCTTGTCGCGAATCCAGCACTGCCCGAGATGTCTTTAAGACCACTCGAATCAATTTTACATTTTCATTAACCACAAACATACATTTATATACCTCATATCCAACAAACTTTATGAACTACTACACACCTTAGGTGTAACTTAGGCATACCATAAATTTCAACAACTTGTTTGAATGGGTAGTTCAAAACAACTTTCCACCTATTCACATATAAAAGCTTTTGCAGCAATTGCAACGCTTTTCATACATACACAAATATTACATATAATCAGTTTTTCACAGTAATTTCACTTTATCGATTTATTTATGTAAATCATATTTATCCAAATAATTTTAAGGAAACAAAAAATTATTAAAATCCACAATATTAAAAAATTAGTAATAAATATTTCTGTCATTAGTTATCATTATGTAATAGCAGTTATATTTTGTAATGTAAATTTTGTATTAAAAATATAATTGGAAATAAAAGTATTAATTGGAAAATATTTTCAGAATAATTAAAATTAATAAATTTTGAAAAATAATTAAAATGTTTCTTAATTTTCTTAATAAATGTTTAAAATGATTAGTAGTCAAAAGTCAATCTTGTAATTTAGGTGTATTACACGGTGCAAGTACGGATAATCCGATTGGTATTGCATTATGCAATAAATAAATAAGCGGTGAGCGCGAAATCGTTTATCCGTCTGAGCGGGCGTTAATAAATTGAAATTGATATGGAAGGAAAATGAAACGGGTGATGATAATATTATTTCGAGCAACCGTGGGGAATCGTTCGATCTGTCGCGGCAAAATAAATCCGTGATAATAAGGGTGGAAAAGAAGGAAGAGGGAGGAAAAAATCTGAATATAAATTCTTTATGCATCGGCTGACAAATAAAGTGGCATACTTCAATCCCACTTTGAATAACATTTTCACCGCTTCCCTACGAATGAAGAAAATACTTTTTCGTCGTCCTTTTAAATATTTCACTTTCCTATTAAATCCACACAGATTAGTTCTAAATAAACTTAAAAAAATGTTTATCTTTTAATGATTACTTTATACATAAGTTTGTTTTAAATTTTACTAATAAGAATAAATAAATATTTATTGTCAAATGTCAAGATTTTTGAAATAATTGAAAACAATTTATTTAAGTTTTTTTTCTTTTCGATTTTTGGGAATTGGTTGAAATTATTTAGCGTCACTGAAGTTTTACGGTCTGCTTTCAGTCACGTCTCACGCATTTATATAAAGCAGGGATTAGGATTAGGATTTATTTGCGGCAAGTGTCGATCCGAATGTTCCCACTTAAATCTTCCATGTTAAAAAGTGTTTGTCGACAAAAACTATTTCGCATCGATCCTCGTGCGAGGAGGAATGCTGTTAGCTAATCCGTCACCACAGGTAGATACGGGGGTCTATTGTTAATCCCGGATTAGGATGCACTTTATGAAGTGTTTGATCCTAAGTCAAAAAATAAATATGTTTAATTTTTTTATACAAAATGTTTTTTTATTATTTTGTTTACTTATCTACTAATTTTTTAATTTATATAATAAATACAATTTTTTTTTCGATAAAGTAACTAAAGGTTAAAATAAAGTAATAATTAAGTATAAGGGAACGTACACAGTACTAGAAACTAATTCAGTACCTGGCAAGTAGATACTTTCCAAATACCAAGTAGAGTGTACCTACGTCATTAGTTTATGTAACCATAGTTAAAAATAATATAATTAACGTCAAATAATTTTGAAATCTAGGAAACAAGATCAAAAAAATGTTTTCTTAATTTTCTAAAAGAAATCCAAATTATTACGCAAAACAAATCGGTTCAAACTATGTAATGTATAAATAATGACGTAACCATTTATCCGCTGTCCACCTTCGATCGATGTAGTCTTGAATCCTAAGCGGAGGATACGAAATTAGCATGAGTTGATTTTGATTGATTCACTACAATTCATCACTTCTTAAACAGTGCTTCAAGTTTGTTGGATTATCTTCTCAATCTAAGATATTTTCATGTAATTATATAATTTGTATCTTTTAATTACCTTGTAATATCTTCAGATTTGTTCTTGAATTATTTTTTTGTTAGTTTTGTAGTTGAGATAGGACCCAAAACATTCCCTCGTGGAACACCTGAATCAAAAGTTAGTACAATCTAGAAATAAAAGTTATATTTTTAAATTGTAGAGGTTTTTAAATGATAAAATTGTAACTTTCCATTGATAATAAAAATATACTCAGAATTACCAATAGTATTTTTTTAATGTAATTTTAATTTCGCAGCAAAGAAATAAAATTGAAATAAATGTCAATGAAAAGCAATATCAAAGATTATCTCGTTTTCCTTGGAAAGCAATCTCTGCAAAGTGATTATACTTTGTAAATTTGATCGCTCAGCCATAATAAATACATTTAACAGAATGACTTTCTTCCAAAGAAAATTTATCGTTTACTGTGTAACATAAAATTACAATCCTCGTTCAATAAACCTAGAATTAAAGCAGTTACAGTTACCAATAATGTCTTATTTTAATAACAAACCTTTTTTTTTGCTTCAAGGGTGAAAAACTAGCTTTCCTAGGGGATCATGCACGGATGAACGACCTTGTCATTCTGACAGATGAATGACACTTGTCGAGATAGAGGGTGGCGTAGAAAAAAAGCAATATAAATTTATAAATACAGTCAATTTATTTACTATCATTTATGTACAAATTTCTTTCAAACATATTGTATTTGCCCGAAACTATAATGCGAAAAATTGGCTTTGATTTGGCACTGGCCTTACGATTAGTGAAAAAACAAACAAAAAATAATAATAATAATAGAAAAAGAAAGAAAACAAAAACGAAAACAAACTAAAATATTAATGTGTAAATATATAAGTATGGCTGATTTGTTTCGTCGTCCTCGCTAAGAGAGTAAGAAAGAAAAAACAACAACTTTGGGGGTGGTTGGGATCGTTTCCTTTTTGTACAGTTTTATATAATCGACACATCCACATTAAAAATTATATTTTAGGTATACTTATTTTGTTGGTTATTTTCTTTTTTTTTTTAAAGAAGGATTATGAGGAGATCCTTTCGCAACGAATAGAAGGGGGAAAATATATATGCGTGGAAATAATAGTAATAATTCTAAGTACTAATTTTGCTCTGGCTCTTGACTAAATTTGAGAATTAAATATATATCTATATATATATATTACATATAGTTAATATATGTGTGTATAAATATAATTAGGGGAAAAGTATAACAATATAACAACAACAATAACTACTAAACAAAGTGAACACTGGCATCAAATAATAATTATAAAAATAATAATAATAAGGGTAAATATAATAATAATAAAAAAAATGAAATAATAATATTAGTAATAACAAAATTGTGAGTTTCACTGCAACTATTCCAGATGATTGCCAAATATTTTTATATATATATTATTATTTTTTTTGTTTCATTACGTTACGTTTCGTTCTTTTTTTTTATATAACGGAGGAAACGATTTTGCTATACATTGAATTTATTTACAAAATTTACAGTCTACATATTTATATATTTATAATATTACTGGATTTCTAATACATCTGTTATTCATAGTAAATTTATCATTCGTCTGCTCCCAGCCAACTTTGTTCGTAGCCTGTTCCGAAACAACAAAAAAAACTCGACAAAGAGTGCGTCTGTATACAAGAGACAACAATAGTGAAAGAATAACGAACATTTGCACGATTTTATATTCAAATTTGAAAAAAAAACAACAACGAAAAGGAACACGTGATTTAAAATTTACATCGATCATTATTAATATATATATAATGTTTATTTTTTTTGATATTACGCTATGTGAACAAATGGCCCTTTCTGATATGTTTCCTTCATCTTCTATATTTTGTTTTCGAAAATATTTACGGGCCAAGTCCAACGTCATTGCATATTTCCATGCTTTCAGTAATTTTCCTTTAATTTATTTTTTTTGGTTTGTCAATGCCTCCGGTTGCAACGCAAATACCGGTTTTTGTGTGTCTTTTATTTTACATATGTATATACACATATTTTTGTTTAAATATATATTACTTATAAGTTTAGGGGGTGGCGCGTTGTTTGTGTTTTACCCTTAAATAGATTAAATAGAGAGATTTGACTAGGCTGCCTAGTACAGTTTCAAGTATCACATGTACGGCCAAGAGAAAGAGCTTCCAGACAAAAGCATATCTCTGATGAGGGTCTCGATGGGTGTCTTTCCCACCAACCTCACGAAGAATAGCTGCTCGATGACTGCTGAGCTCACCGTTCGAAGACTCGGAAGCCTCAGGAGAAGCTTTCCAAACCTCGTCGGTTGGTTCGGGTATTGCGACCTGCAGTACTCCTCCAAAGCGCACTGCGACTTCTCCTGGATAGACTCGATGTGTGCCACGTCACTTAACCCACAAGCATCTGAAACAACCAAAATAAAACATATTACAATCATGGAGTAAAGTTAATTTTTAATAATAAACAATTATGTTATGATTCCTATACGAGGAAGGTTAGGTAAAGTAAAAGTATAAATTTAATGTTATAATTATGACGAAGTTACATAAAGAAAATGAACATTAAGTGAACATTGTTGATAGTTGAGCATGGCGTAATTTATTTCGCAATTATGCGAAGCGGATAAAAATGAAGAATTATAGTCGTGAACGGTATAAGGCGTCGTTAAAGCACTAATTGAAAATAAAGCGATACGTGAAATGCCATACGCGGTGCGCCGTAATATCTAATTACACGGGGCAACAAATGCCGTAGAATCAAACAGAAGTCGAAGGAAACATGTTAATTAATTGTGGTAAAAAGTATGGATTGGTCACAGCATTAGTTTTTTCGTTGCTGTTTCTGCTTCGTTCCGGGGATTAAGAGTAATGCGCGCTTCTTGAAGTGACACTGACCTACAGTTTAACCCCGGGCCTTATATCTTCTGCAGGTCCAACGCATCCCAAATAATGGCTGATTGATTCAGCGTCGGGTATTTTTTTTTCTCCTTCTTCATCCTCTGTTCGCTTTTTTTTTTGCTCGATTCTTTTAGCGGAGTGCAGATAAATCACAATGAAATAGTGCGCGGTGGTTTGTTCGGGGGGTGCATAACAAAGTAGCTGCTGGTGTTGGGATCTTTTTCTGCTACTTTCGGATCAGATTTTCGTAAAAGATTTGTCGCCGTGGGGGTGAAAACTTAAGGTAAAAAAAAATGCGATCATTTTCAAATTTCCAGAAGCAAGAATAATTATAAACGAATTAAAATTCTCTGATGTCTTCTCCAGTTTTGGCTGGGATGTGCGTTTTTTGTCTTTTTTTTTGCAGGTCGTTCCATCCTTCCTGTCGGGTTTCCGCCCGGGGTGGAGACACGGGAAAGTTAGATTCTGGATGTTACGATTGCAATAAATCGTAGCTAATAGCTACGGAGTACAATGGCAGTCTAGTCATCCAGGATTTGGCGCTACGCCTTTTCGCTGTCGGTCCAGTCGCAGGATAACTTGTTACGTATACATGGCGGTTTTGATTAAGGTTATGATAACTCGATTAGCAAATCTCTCTCTCTATATATATACTTTACTATATTATATAATAAATATATGTATATATCGGGCCGTGTAATCGATTAACGACCGAACAACGGCACTCTCCACAAAGGAGTGAGAGAGGTCGAGGGCCTTTTCTTCCGCAATACAAGAGCAGAGACGTGACCAAGGGCTCGCTGTACGGCTTATTGTTTACCCATTTGCGCATCAGGCTATTACCCTGCCATGCATGCCAGCATGCCAACCATCCTCAGCATCTCTCCTTACCGTTGAGAGCCGTAACCATCGGATCGAAGACCGCGTGGAACCCGAAATAGAAGACAAGTCTTGGCCATCATCAACGGCCGCTATAAATACGCGATGAGGCCTTCCTTTTAGGTGCCCCGCCGATGTAACGCTCATATGCAAATGTTTATGATGTCACGACGATCGCAAGGCCAAGAGGTGAAGAAATCTTTCTTTCTTTTTGTTGTTTTCATTGCGGTTTGTTTCATGCAATTACACGCTTTAAAGAGTGTGTACATATTAACTTCTGCACCCGACATCATGTTAGTGCTACACTCAAAAACCGACATAAATATCATAAATCTAAAATATAATAATCTGAATATAGAATTTAAAAAATAATTAAATGTTGAGTGTTGCGGTAAATGTAAATAAAAAAAAGAATGAGAATAGAAAAAGGGTAAGATGTAATTTGAATGATTTTCCTTTGGAGTTCGGCGATGGAAACGCAGCGTGTCTAATGGTGGAATGCGAAGGGGGGTAAAAAAGAGAGGAATTGCGTTAGTGGCGCGGAGATTGCTTTGGAAATTGTCTACCAAAAACAAAACCCTTTGAAAGTTCAATTATTTTGCATTAGGATAATGGAAAGGAGTCTCTTCCTCGATGCATATTGTATATCCGAGAGGGGAGGATGAGATTAGGCAACAGCAGTTGGGAGGAAAAAAAGTTTAGAAGCAAAAATGGTTAAAATCAAAAGGACGGATGATAAAGTTGAACACGATTAAAGGACTAAAGAAAAAATATAAGGATGATGATGAAATAATGGAAAGGATAAGTATAAAATAAATAAATTTAGAGATGAACACGCGATAATGTTATGGCGGGGCAGATCGCAGGAAAATAGAAAACGATTAGTAAATTGGTGCGACCTATATTTAGGGGGACCAATTAAGTATTGGAGCTCGGTTTGTTTGCGGCCAAATCCAGCCAGGCCGTGTAATTAGTCAATTAAGGCACATGCAGCAGCAGAGCCTTTTTACTCATCCGTCTCATCCCGGCTTGATACAAGCTCTTGCTGCACAAGGAACAATTAAAGACAAGTGTTACTTACTGAACTCCAGCTCCAGTAATTGCTAATGCAGCAAACTTTAATTGTTCGAAAAACACCAGCTGTGTGACAAATAATAAATAAAATCGGCATTACGTAAGCGGCGTACTAAAAATAGCACAGCCTTACACAATCGGTCGTTTTCAGGAAAACCGTCTATGATGAAGTTGACTTGACGATGATGATGATTCGCAGTGTGTCGCGGCCGCGTTTTACGAGTGACTTAAAACTTTCAGATACAATTAATAAAACATGGTCGGTTATGCAAATCCGTGTTCATCAATTTTTAATTGCGATGCCACTAATTAAAACTTGGCTCGATATAATAGAAAGGATTTTCATTGCCCGCCAAAACTTTACGCGAACTCGTAAACTACGAGTTATACCACTCAGGCCAATATTCAAATGTAAATCATCCTCCTCAAGCGTAGACAAGATAAAAAAGCAGAATTGCTTTGCTGCAATTAGTACAAAGAGCGATAAAAATAAATAAAGTATTTATGAAAACACCAGTCCCGAACAACTTTCAATCACACGTAAATCACATCCAGTCCCGCTATAAATTGGCGCCCAACGTGGGGCCCCGACGCACGACAACGCTATTAAGAATACTACTTTCTTCCGGGCAAGTTATCATCTATTTTGAACTTAAAATTTATTTTTTACTATAACAAATTAATTAAAATCAATACATTTATATTTACGATTCATTAAAAATCAATTAATTAAACTTAAAAGGTAGAAAGTAAATAAATTATTCGATTAAGATAGGAATGATAAAATCGAAGAATTATTGTAACATTTGGAAGGAAAGTGATTACTCGTTGTCGTTAAAACACAAACAGAAAATAAAACGACACGTAAAATGCTATAAAAAGAGATGTAACGGAATGATATCTAATTGTACAAAACGATAAATTTTCGATTTATAGTGAATCGTAAAAATGCAACGACTGAATTGTCAGGTGAAATTACGAAAACGTAAAATTAAATAATTAATCTAAATAAGTGGATTTTCTAACATTTTATTAATGAAATAATTACAATTTTCATTTATTTAATTAAAATTGAGAAAGAGTAACATAATTTATTATTTAGAAATTTTATTAAATTAAGTTTTATGAATATAATTTCTAATACAAAATTAGAAATAGATGAATTTTAAAATGAGAAAGTTTAATTAAGTAAAGATTAAATAAATTGTAATTAAGAAATATTATTGGGTTTAAAAAAAAATAAATTAAGAGAAAAATTTTGGTATCGAATAGAAAGCATTGTTGCATTAATGAGTATCGATTCTTTCGTGCTTTATTTAGGTTAAAAGCTGCGGAGTGCGTTGTAAGAGCAAATCTGTGGCTTTTAAATTTTAGGGTTGTCGCCCTAGGCGAGTGCGGTTGGGAAGGGTGAATAAATGCGGGGAGGATGGTCTGATTTTTGACTTTATTAATTGCGCCTCGATAAATTCATTTCTTCATTTTGGAAGGATGAGTGAAAGGAAGAAAAGAAAAAAATCGAAATTGTAAGAGATGAGATTCTTTTCTCCGTCCTTGTCCGTCTCTCTCCCGTTCATCGCCGGTGCATAAAGTAATTGAATATTTGACCTCTGACAGCGCGTGGCAGAAGAAGCAACGCCGCACCAGGTACAACACTAGGAAGTTCCTCTCGCCGAAGAAGAAGAAGAAAAGAAGGAGGATAAAAAACGCGCGAGATGGTAAAGGAGAAAGAAAACCGAACACGGGTCAAGCAGGTTTCAGTCTGAGGTGAAGCTATGAACTGCATGCCTCTAACATGCATGTGTTTGTGTGTGGACGATCGCCTTTTAAACCATAAATACATGTGGGCGCCTGCCTCCTATGATACCGAGCTCTCTTCCAAACCCATCCATTCCCATCGATTATGCACCGCGAATGCAGCTTTAATTAACAATAATAGTTTTGGGTGGCCCGGGTTTCGGAACATCGGCGCAAGGGGAAGTCCCCCGATGTACCGATTTGGGCGAGCAGCGTTCCGAATTTGTATTCGACCATGATATAAATAAAACCGAATTCCTAGTCGAGTGTACGAGTAACGATAGCATTGAACGAACAACTCCGTGTATATAAATTAAATTGAAACCTTATCTTCGGGTTCTGCTATGACCTTTGGCTGGAAAAGGGGTTGCGCCGTTTGCCCGGATTTCGCTCGCTAATCTAGTTCTATTGCGTGTTTCGTAATATTGTTACGCTCTCTCTATTCCGGACAACGATAGCTCCGACACCCCTATTATTAATTCGACGATACTGTACGAATTTTTTGAGCAAACCAGCCCCAGGGATGCTGTGTATAATTCCCGGTTTATCATAGCTAACGAATTGCTTGCTTAGCGCTGGTCAAAAGGTAAACACTTATTTGAATATGGGATTTGCCCTGTGCACACATTTTCCGACGAACCCGACTATGGGATGAGGTATCGAGGGTTGCTCTTGCCATCCGGACACCTCCACCCCCAACCACAGAAAAAAATAGAAGTATAGTAATATTATATAATAAACGCAGACCATGCCTCTATTCTAATCACAATTCCGCCGTGCAATATGTCACCCCGTGACTAATATTTAGGGAAACGCTAAACTTTTTACTCCCCCTTTTGTGCAACTTCTGTCCCGAACCAAATTAGTTTCTCTCTCCGAAAATAACAGCCCATAAAACTATCCTCCGTTGCATAGATTCGCACTTAATTAAATCCCAACAGCAAAAACGACAAAGGTCGAACGACATTCTGTGACTAATCCAAACGATGCCTTCATGGATCAAAAATTATTTCACTTAACTACAATTTTCATTTTACTTCAATCACACTACTTTTTTTCTTTCTTGAATTCAATAAATCAATTTTAAAACACTTAAATTATGTAATGTATATTTTTATATTCGGATTATATAAAATTTCAATATTTTTACAAATAATTCAATAAAATAATGGAAATAAAAAAAATGAAATTTAATTATTAATAAAGAGAAATGTGGGTAATAATAATAAAAAAAAATAAGTAAAAAGGGTTCTTTTGGGGATTCGTTAAAAGTGAGTTAAATAAATCTGCGGGTAAGCAGGGAGGGAGGTATAATTAAGTGTCGGTGCGGGGATGGAAATTAACACATAATAAGGGGGATTTCATCGAGTTGACATGGAATCCGATTTGCCGCACGAATTAACACAAATCACGACTGAAATCTCCAATATCTGGTTATATTGGGAATATCTGTGTCAGCACTATTTATTTCGATCGAAATCTATCCCCAATCTCCATCCCAGCTAGCATAAATGCAAACTGTATCGCATCGAAATAGAACGATGAAATGGCTATAAATTCGCTATTGTTTTTTTATGATTATTACTGTGAATACGCGTGACCTTTTAAGGTCAATATATTAAGGGATAAGTTGTCCCTTCCGTGCAATAAATCCCGCAATTAACCCCGCGTAACCTTTTGTCGCAAGGTAAAAAGATCACGGTGTTCGAGGGAAAAAGGGCACAGAGTACAATACAAAACGCGCATCGCGATCGCCTGCAATCCTCGTTATGTGATGAAGGGACAAATTTATAGCGCCGAAACCGCTGCCTAAATTGTGTTACACTTAATGGGCTTTCAGGGATGAGATCACGCCCCCCGTCACCGAGGCCCTAAATACCCTAAATACAGTAACAAATTCCTTGGGCAAACATCTGCCGCATGTTAGGGCCATTTAACTGCAATGCACCTCGTAAGGCGATGCCCTTCACAAAAGGCACTACGAGTGAAGAGAGAACAAGAACGAAAAAAGGCAAAAGCAAACAATTTTCGAGAGGCGTTTACGCCACGTCACCTCACAATCAAATTCGTTGTGATATATACACACGATTCTTTTTATTTATATTTTTTTTCTGTTCCATTTGCTTCCAGATATATGCAGACTTCCAGACACACCTACCGAATTTACAAAGCTCCGGAAAAACTGATGCTCTTTGTGAAGCCAATTGCAGCACACGCCTGGAACCGCTTTCACGTGGCAAATTGGAAATTTCTCGGTCGATTCTTTATTCTTCGACCTAATTGCGACTCGAGTCACATTAAAACCAGATGAGAAACACGTTCAGAAATACCCATATGCAATAACACAAAAAGACAAATTTTTCAGTTAAATTCTAAAGAAAATATTCATCCTAAAAACTTACATATTGAGTAATCATATTTTTCAGTTAAATTCTACGATAAATTCACTATTAGTGAAAATAAAATGATTAGTTGTTAGAAACTTTCATTAAAAAAGTAGTGACAAACAACGATAAATATAAATACTAGTAAAATCGTGTAATAAAGTTTGGCAGATTGAACGCAGGTCGATAAAATTTGCATATTCAACAAAGTGTTTAAATTATCATCTTGGCAATAAAAGAACTGTTATTGGATGAGAGAAAAAAAAAACAGTCATGTAAGATTGTCGCTTTTTTCGGTTTGGTTCCTATAACTCACGCAAACGTTTCATAATGAATGCACCGTTAATTTGTCTGACAGAGACCATGAGTATAATCTCTTAATATTAAGGTCAATTCGGCGAATCGGTGTCGAAAAGATTATTATTTATATAAGTTGGACACATTTATTTTTACTTTCAAGTCTAAAAAATTTTTATGTTCACATAATATGATAATTTTGAAGTTTTCTTAAAACGATTTTTCGGGAATCAATTTGTAAAGCTTTCAGCAACATCTCCATCTTCATAAATCAACTGTAATAGGGCGATTTTATACCGAATCACTGGTTTTGTTGCGAAACCTATTAACGGTCAGCCATATCGAATGGTCTACCTACATCGAAAACCAAGAAAAAAAAACTAAATAAGTTCAGTGTGGAAAGGCATAGATTCACTTGCACAATGGATAGTGAACGAGGTATCTATTGACATCTAAGAAAGTGATGGTCACAAAGACAGTCCTGTTCTATATTAAGCCTGAGTTTGTGTGTGTTCTTCTTTCTACAAATTTTTATTGCGTTTTTTTTTTATATTCTCGTTCCTCGCCTTCGTTGCTTTATTGCAAATCACGCTAACGGTACTTGGAGTGACTACACAAAATCTTGCAGAGGATCGTGAAGTAATCATCACTGAACCGTATTTTCACTCACTCTATATTCCTTCGCGCTATTGATTGTACCATATATTGTCTTGCATTCGATATTTTTATTTTTTTTTCTGAGGGGGTGGAATTGAAATAGTGTTAAAGCTTTGTGGTGAGTGTGTGTATGTATATATTTTTTTTTTCGTGGCGAGGGGTGCTCGTGGAGATGCAGGCACGTTATCTCAGCGTGTGTCCACCCCAACACACAGTATATTACAATGGAGTTATATATGCTACACACTCGGTACAATTGCACCGTGATGCGGATGGTAAAAAGCCGAAACGAGGGTGGGCTTCGTACCAGGGGGTGGCTAATAAACAGGCCGCACATCATAGGATATCTGATAACTTGTCACGTTCCCTTTTCGGCAAGGGTATTTTTGTTGTAGTTTTTTTTTTGTTTTATTTTTTGATTCAGCTGGACCAGATGATTCAGGGGTGGTTCGGAATGCTCGAAGACGTTTTAGATTTTGTACGATGTGAGTGTGACTTCGTGTGTGTGAACCTGTGAGCAGGTTGGGTTACGAAAGGTCGTGACTTGACTGGTCACGACGAGCGCTTAGGGTACAGCCTCAGGTTATATCTATACTAAAACCCGTGCCCGAGCGCATGGCATACTTACATAGAGCTAAGACCGTGTGTACTACATATTATAAAACTTTTCCGAGAGAGAAAGAGAAGAGAAAGAAAATAAAGAATGTAACAAGGATTTCGATGGAATTAGGGTTTTATTGAAAAATTCAGACGAGGCACCTGTTCCACCTCTGACCTCAAACCGGAAGCAGTGATTTTTTTTCGGTTTTGCTTTGTTTTTTGTTCGTTTCGTTCCATTGCATGCACCACCCGCACTCGACACGGAAGCGTATGTGCAGATGTTCCGATATTGCGTGCTCGTTATAATTGGAAAAAAACCATTTTCATATTTATTGTTGATTTCTTTTCATATACTTTTTTTGACCAAAGGGCTCTTCATTGTTTATGCAACGGTCGCGTTTTGTTTGTATTTCCAACGTTATTGTTTTGTTTCACCTTCATTATTTCTTCAATCCGACGGAGATCGAGATTTCTTCGCGATCGTCTTCATACTGTTATATTTATTGCCCGGTATTGCAATTCTCGTTTTTCCAACTCATTTGTATCACTGAATCACCGAACGCACCGACAAAGGAGGACACTTGTCCAACCGAAATTCAATTAGTCTGCAACCACACTTCATCAATCCAAAAGTCACCACTCGTACAGCCCAACAATTAAATTGCAGTTTTATCTCCCTTTTTACATAACATATCAATTTAAAACAATGTTCGTCTCTTGCAAAATTTTTAATTAGAAAAAAAAACAATGATTGGTTCTACATAATAAATGAGAATATTAAGAAAAAGTAAGTTAAAGTGATAATTGAAATTTGAACCATTAGAAGTTGTCAAACTGGAAAATTCGTCGGACGCTTAAACAGTGATCTTAGATTACCAATTACCAGAAGTCCAGCGTCCCGCGGCGAATCGAATTACACAACGGATTGTTTAATTAGCGGAACGGAGCGTCGCTGGAAATCGGGTGTGATTTAAGGGAGGTGCGAACTGCAAATACTGCATTTAACTGGTACACATGAAAGGCGGCATGGTTAACCAATTTTGGTTCGTATGTTTTTCGAAGCAGAACATTTGGTGAAAGGTGATCCATGCTTTGTAGAGTGAAGATTGGTTACAATAGTCCACCTCGAAGTAAGGTATGAATCATTCGCGTAATTAACGCAATCGAAAACCATAAGTTGGTCTTGATCGTGAACTTAGGAGGCAAAAGCCGTTCAATCGCGTCGCTCCAATTAATAATCAAATTTATTCTCCGCTAACGGCTGACTGGCAAGTCACACGTCCATGAATACAATAGAAATGGCTAATTCATGGCTGAACAAATAGAAGAGGAAAAAAAAGATTTTTTAATATAATAAGAAGAATAATAATCGAGCAAGTACGATTGAACTTTGACCGTATAAATTATCAACAATTTATAGTAAATAAATAAAATTGATTGTTTCTTCCATTTTCAAAACTTTTTTAAATTAAGAAAAAAAAATGATTTCCGAAACATTTACACTTAAGAAGAAAACCGTATAAGTTTATGTAATTTAAATTAAATCGATTTGTTACATTTTGTATTTTTCCTTAAGGAAACTAAAATATTTTTTTTGTATGACGTTGATGCATTGCGTAAATTCATAAAGTGATTGTGAATGAAATAAACACGTGGAAAAAAGTGTGATGTTTATCGTGATGTATTGTTTCATAAATGAAATATCACTTTGAAATTGATTATTGGTTAAAATTGAAATGGTTGTGTATTTAATAGTATTGAAAAAAATATGTTGCATATATGGAACTAGTTTAGCATTAATATTAGAATTCAGCGAACCATGTGCAATGTGATAACGTATAACGAAGTCACGTCAATTCGGCGTAACGAAGTATTACATGGACGTATTAAATTCATTTTGGTTTCGGGGTTGCGTCGTAGTTGAATTAGGTTCAATTATAATGGGATGGATGAGCAGGAGGAAGGAAAAGTTAATAACTTTTGTGGTAGATCCGTACGATTATGGGGGGTGGCGTATTTTTTTTTTTAATGAAAATAGTTGTAGCAGCGAACTTACCTGTTGTGAATAAAACGATGGCTTTGAGACAGGAATATTCAGCGGAGTCCACGTGCAGCGCTTTTAACTTCTCTACTTGTTCCTAAAACAATACGGAATGAGCTTTAGAATTTGGATGTTAACATCTGTATTCATCACGTTTTCATCCGCACTACATCACATCATTCACGCCGAATAGGTTTTGTTCTGATATTATGCGAGGGTGGTGGGGTGTACGGACTGTATCACCTAATACACGGCCATTATGCCGGCAGCGTTTAAATAATAATGCTGCGGTTTATTCACGAGCCACCGCTGTGATATGGCTGTATGCATGGTCTATATTATAGACCCCTATATGTTATGGGATGTATGTACCTGGAATATCCTTATGTGGTCCATGAATTGCACGACCCTATCGGCACACATGGGCGATGCATGGAGGCCGGCGGCGGCGATCAAGGGTGCCACGTGCAAGGGCATGGAGCATTGGCTTGCATTAAGGACGAACAGCTCGGACCAGACCAACCGGAGAAGAGCAACCTAGAACAATGCGAAAAGGAGCAATTAATAATCGAGGTCCATTGTCCTCCTATCCTCGTCCTCTCCAACACGAGCATAAGCATCATCTCTGGTACATTACCTGATCGGTCACCTGCAGGTCTGGGAAGAAGGGTATGTTGCGCGCCCACTCTACAGCGGAGAAGAGCAGCCTCGCCGCCAGCTCGCAGATGTTCTCAATGCCCATCAGATTGTTGGTCTGGATGCACTGTCCATACCTGCTGGTCGGATAGGGTTCAGCCCTCAGCAGCAGCGAGATGTAGCTGCTCAGGTAGGTGTGATTGCTGAGCGACGTCGTCACAGAGTCCGTCGAGTTCAGGAATTGATTGGACAGGCCGGGAAGGGCAGGCTGCGAGGGCGGCACACGGCCCCTTTGGACGGCTGTAACAAAGAAAGAGAAAATCCAGATGATCAGAGACACCCCTTCGCTCGCATAGGCATGTTTACGACGGACGCGAAAGTAGCCTGTAATATGGCTTGAAGTGTGTCAAAACATAAAACTGCATTCCACCGCTCTAGACATTTATAATTTGCAGTGAGAACCTGTTTTTCAATTTGATTTCATGTCTTTTTAACTGCAAATTAACTCTGGATTAGCAGTAAAACACAAATACTTAAGGTGTCCCTTCGTATTCTACTCCCCTCGCGCGCGCAACCTACGCATCCCAATCCACACCAGTAACCTCTCACTATCCATCTACTTCTTTTATTTGCACTCGTCTTCTTATTCTTCTTCTTCCACAGCTACGCTCTCGGCTAATTGTCTGCGCGCGAGGAAAGTGATGCATTGTCTCTTACAATCCCACAGGGTATTCCCCCAAAAGTAAAAATAAACAACAACAGAAACAAACAAAACCAATGTCGCGCTTCCTCCTCCCCCATCCTCCACCGCAACGCCGTTTTCTTCGTTTCTATTTTTAATTAATACCAGCCTCGCGATGCAGTAAGTATACCTCGACCTCTCCGCCCGGCTGAGGTATAATGCACCATCAATCAAAGTTATGCTTGTCTAAGATCATTTATATGGGCCCTGACGTTTGAATTAACATTGATTGGTGTTCGACTTCTCCTCACTCGTTTCATCTTCTTCATCCTCCTTGCATCATATACTTTTTTTATTCTCATTCCCTTTCATATTCTTCTCCTTGCTTCGTTTCCAATTTTTCATGACAAGTACATTATCGTAACGTTCGAAAAACAATTAATTGTCCCATGACGCACAAATGCAAATGAACGAAAAGTATATATATTTAAAAAAAAAAACAAGTTGCTCCAATCAAGCAAGAAATAATAAATTATTGAACATTAAAGAAATGGTAATCGCTGCCGATTTGACCCATGACCCATGAATAGAGTTGTGTGTCCAGAGAGGAAGAAAGTAGCGAACGGGGTCGATACATCACCGAAATATAATCATAACAACAAACGGCGAATAAGTCGGACGAGTTTTTTGGAATGTAAAAGTTCTTTCGTTATATTCTCAAACACACTCACATTTAGTGTATATGTATATATATGTGTGTGTGTATATTTTTATTATATGTTTATGCATGGAACTTGTATTATAATTCTGTACTGAGTTGCTATGCCGAGTGTGGCTATCGTGGGAAATGACCTTTGCTGACCCTGACCTCGAACCAAGACCAAGCGTACAGCGAGATGGGGCCATAATCAAATACCATAAAGAATGAAGTCATTCTAGTGTTGGTTTCCCTCAAAAAAAAAATATATACACACTTACGGCGAGCACACTTCTTCGGCTCGGCGAAAGTCGAGGCCCCGAAAAAATAATAAAACAACATCAAAAAAAGAAGAAGATGAACAAGAAGAAGAATGAGTATAAAAAAATAAGAATAAGGCGACAGGAATCAACAAAACGCAAACAGCAAATCGGAAATGACAGTGCGAAAGGTCAGAAGGGAAACGGTAAGGTGGAGGAGGAGGAGAGGATGGATCCGCCGGTGCCCGTGTGTTGTTCTTTCTGTTCCATTGGTTGGACTGGTGATTACCCGTTTTTAGAGCTGAAATCGCCGATTTGTGATTAGCTCGGATAACCTTTTCCAGGCCTGTGACCTAAAAGTAGCGGCTCACTTCTTCTTCCATTACGAATTTCGTACCATTTTCCTTCGCGGCTTTCACGTGTGTTTAATACTAAAATTGTGCAATTGTTCGCGTTGACAATTAATTAATTGCCTTCGCTTTTCATGATTATTTATTTCGTTTTTTTTTATTTTGAAAGTTGACCTTTTAGATTTTGAAGAACTAAACACAAAAATCAACTCTGTATAATTGTATGTATATGTATACTCATATAATAGTAAGTAACAAGAAGTGGAGTCGTTTGTATTGTGTTGGAAAGAAGAACACGAAAGTAATTCACTGAATCGGGGAGAGGGCCGTAATTAAATTAATGTAGTGTAGTTGACATGTAACTTCTTCTCTCCATTCCATATGAAAGATGCGCTCCGTAGTTTTTCCCAAGAAAAAGCAACGTTTCGAGTAAATTATGCGAGGACATTGTCTGCTATGGTCTGGCCTCTTATTCTTCTTCTTCCATGCATCGCCCCGCTTCCTTTCCGGCCGAGGGGTTGCTCACCGTAACCAAATAAGATTTCGCCAAAAATAATAATTGCATAAGTGGGTCCGCTTTCTTTCCCACGGCAGGACAAGAAGGGCGCCCCTATTCCACGGTCATTTGAATAAATCCCTTAGACTCAGAACCCATTTGCATAATATCCGCTGGACACTGGTCATCCTATCTTCGGAAAGGTGTCACTCGCACGCACAACCCTCGAAGGTCTCTCCCTATGATTCAAAACGAGTTCTACCTGGTCACTCTGTTGTTCCTTCACCCGTCATATTTTAATCGGAAGTACGGATTAGCAAATCGATATTACCAAAATCTCACCCAAAAATTTAAATCACAACAACCCTATGTGAACTTTTCAAAAGTTATTACTTTTCCCCTTAGAAACTTACGTAATTCAATTTTTATTCAAAGCCCCATTCCATGCATGAAACGCACCAATAAATCTTTACAGCACAGTCATAAAAATCCAATAAAAAAATATTATGTGAAATATACCATTTTTTAAATGTTTTCAGGTTAAAATGATTACCGACTCTGAAATAACAACAATATGAACCTCTCTAATTAAAGACTTTAATTACATAATGCGTAGACCTAAAATAGTCAATGACCTTTCAATTGACTTTATTTTCGCTGCACATAAAATGCATCAATAATAAAAAAATAATTGAATTAATAATTTCACTTATTTGTTATAAATTTAATTAAATATTTTCAACACAATATTTTTGTTTTATCTCGTGCTACATGCTGTTATTGTTTCTGTTTCAGCACCAATTTTTTTTTGTTGCCTTCTCTTTCCCCACCCACGGTGTGTTTGTTTTCAATTTGCAAATGGGATTTGGATATTTACGTTTACCACCCTTTATGAATTTTATGCGCGCGATACGCAAGGGGTGGCGAACGGATAATAGGCGTAGATTAATTTTTAGATTATGCAATATCAGCATCTTCATATCGTCCTTACAATTATAATAATTTAATCTTGTAATAAAATTTATTAATTTTTGTAATTTATCTTTCGTTCTTTAAAAAATATTTAATTTTCGCGATTTTCGTCGGATTGCGTAACTTGACTTGATTTGTTGATGGTCATTACTATAAGGATTACTTGTTAAGTGTTGGTTTTCAGCAGCAAGGAGATATGAGAAAAAAAGATTGAAGGGCCTCATTTGTTGTCTACCTGATGTTAAAAAGGTCGCGTGTTTAACAAAGGGAAGATGAAGATGAGGCTGAAGAAGTAGAAGAGGCGAGGAAAAATAAAAGGAACGTCCACGGACTAGTTCTTTATGATTATGATTATTATTTTGTTGCGCCTTTAGTTTTGTTTTTCATGGTTCGCCTTCTTCCTTCATCATCTCATCTCGTATTGTTCTCCAGCTTTACAGCCGCACGTGATCGCATCTTCACAATTAAACATCACCGATCCCGGTCTTGTGAAGACGGACCGGCGCACGAAATTACTGCGAGTTTAAAATACCTTTTCAATTGCACTTTGATTGTTTTGACAGGAGAGGAGCTGGCCGATGCGATGATGGAAGGAGTAGGACGAGAGAAGACGGGCCTCGAAGTATGCGCAGTCTTATACGTATGTATGTATGCTTGTACACGGGCCCTATTGTGCTCTATTCTTGCAGATGATTGATCGATTTAATATACAAATACTTGACCGTAAGGTCCAACAAAAGGGCCTTTCCCGAGACCAAAAGGATCGTTTACCGCTTGCATACATTAACGACTGGGCCAAGATTAATGGCTTATTGGCGGTCAGTGTTATGGGAAACGAGACTACACATAAGACCGGGCATAGGATCGTATTTCCAGTTTGCTCACATAGGCGTCTACCTATCCATCCATCACGTAGTACCGAGCACCTTATAGTTACGATTATTGTGATTACGATTACGTGGAAAACGCAGCGCCTTATTAACTAACACCCAAGCTGCGATGATTTAAACGATGAATCAAGGAAGGAAACGATCGCGCTAGTCCATGCAAAATCACTATCCAGCGCTATCGTTTCGCACAACATCAAACACCAAAAAAACCGAATCCTCACCTTCTCTCCGCATTCCCATCTTCATGCATTTTTTTAATCTACAGAATTGACACTGGTTCCTGTGGTGCTGGTCGATCGGGCAATTCCTGCTGCCTCTGCAGGAGTACGTCAAATTTCTCCTCACGCTCCTCTTGAAGAACGACTTGCAACCTAGGAAAATAAAACAAAAAAAAATAAAGAAATAAAGAAACAACGCACAAATGGAAGAAGCACATTGTAAGTAAGTAATCAGATACACTCGGAAGGAAGGAAATCTTACAACATTCGAAACCTTTCTTATTGCCCGGATTATTATTATTGTGTATACGAAATGTAAAGGAAGATCGAAATAAGGATTCTAATAGGATTTGAAGATCCACGCCGTGGAACTTTTTAATTATAATTACATATGATTTCTTCCCCGTCCGTTCTCGCTTCGCTGACCGCGAAGAAGAAGCGTTGCCGTGTATTATATTATATGTATATATTACTTGTAGTATCCTTCCATCTATTTACGAGGAAGATCATCTTGAATTCACGCATGTAAATATCATATTTTTTTATGGTTTTATAAAATGCGTGCCATTTGTTAGCGAATCGCTCCCCGAAGGGCCGTAAAAATTTTAAGTTGCTTTTGTGTTCTGACTTCAATATTTTTATTCTTTTACGCTTCTCCTGCGCTCGTAAATTAAGCAAGGAGAAGCGTGATTTCTATCTGGGGATAATTATCGTCGCAATTAAAATAATTAGGCTTTTGTGGTGCGGTTCGTTCACTCGACTTCCTCCTGAAAGGTATGAAGGGATAGATGGTTTGGTTTGATGGAGAGCGACGGGTTGTTTATTTTTTTTTTAAATGTTGTTATTTACCTTCGCATGTGAATTGTCCGTAGTGTTTCCCTGAACTCTTGTCACCACAAACCACGCACTCGATGTTCTGGTTCTTGTCACTGTTCACACTGTTCTGGGAGTTCTGGGACGGGGTCTGCCTGCTGTTGATCAGCGCGATCTCAGAGTTTTCCAGGGTGATGGGGTTCAGGTTGGCGGGCAACGGGTTCAGGTTGGTCACCGGAAGGGTGTTGAGCGCGTTGGACAGCGTGTTCAGACTGGTCGGTATGGGGTTGACCAGCGGCGATTCCCGCCACGATGGTGCCACTAGAGCCATATTTTATTCGCTATAAACTATGCCCTCTTTATCGCACACGCCTCGTATGACACTTGTTATCTATGGCACAGGCGGAGAGGAGCAGAAGAATGCGATGATCGAGAAGAATGAGAAGAGGGTAATCACTTAGCAAAATTCAAATGAGCATCTGTATCCCTCTGGGCCTAGGTCCTCTCTCGCAGCTATTGCAATGCTATTGCTATTACGCACGGAATTATGCTATGTATTTACGCTATTTGTCGCGTGCCCGATGGTATTCTATTTTTATTATTACAGTTCGCGGTTCGAACGGGGAAGTCGCGGGGGGTTGGCGGCACTGCTCAGAGATTTGCGGGGAAAAATGTTGGAAAATTTGGCACAGTTTTCGAGTATTTCGCAAGTTGGAGCGGTTCGGAACGAGCACGTATCGGAGCACTCGAGGTGATAGGTCATCCCCTCGGCACTCTCTAGCCTCTACTAGTGACCTTTCGGTCTCGGGCCCGACACTGACTTGGCCTGGGCGGGTCTGGGAGGTCCCCGGTTCACAGCCGGGTCACGATAGGCCAATGGGCGGCGTCGAGGACGATGGTGGGGGCAGGACATGCCGCGCTCACAGCCCATGGCTCTGGCATTTCGCGCGCCACTGTATATTTTCGGGTGTCGCTACTCTATCACTACCACGTGCTGCTGCTCTGCTCTCCTCTGTTTCTACTCTTCTCTTCACTACTCTGCTCTTCCTACCCCATACTTCCTTCCAGACACTTCCACAAAAATCGCCCGGAGAGTACACAGCAACCAGTCATCAACACCCACAGTGCACACAACCTAAACAATAAATGCTCTACTCTCTTCATTGACATTACTTATTATAATCTCATCATTCTAATACTTTCAAACCAAGACTAATAAAAGTAAAAATCCTTTAAGAACTTACTCAAGTGCTTTCTCTCTTTATTTCTTTCACTCTCTATTTCTCTCAAACACACAACACAAGCTGCATCTTTCTCTCTCGGCCGCCCGCAAGGATGATATCCCTTTAATTCGGTGTGAAAGGATGAAACGCGGCCGCGTCGGCGAATGTAATTTGCGATACATACCCATGGTACATTTGCCGCAGAGATAACCCTTAAAAACGATAATAACAATTACAATCATAAAAAAGGATTAAAGGTGAACGTGTGCGCAAAGGTGTAACAAAAGGTTTTATTATTACATTATTATGATAAACGAACAAAAAAAAAATACACACTCACTCACGCTCATCTCATCTCTCTATGAATTAGTTTTTTTTGTTGTTTTGTTTGTGGATGTGCCGCATTTAACGCCCTTCTCGACGGGATGATGATGATGTTGATGATGATGATGATGTTTAACCCTTCTCCCGTGCAGCATCCCCCGGCGCGGGGAGATTCATCTACCTGATTATTTGATTCTTCCCGTAACCCCTTCGTACTCCGGTGGCTGTTTGTTTGTTTTTTTCTCTCTTCTTCTCTTTTTGTGTGTATGTGGCCACGCATCAGGTGTTTTGCCCCCGTTTTATTGTGCCAACATAATCAGCAATGAGACTAACGAGGGCCGACTTCGTAAACATCCCATACAGATTAGCCCCACGGCACGGGCGTAAAAATTAAATTTACAACCCCATCTCAATTACACCTAAATGCAGCGGAGTCAGGGAGATGAAAAGAAAATTACGTAGTTTCTTTTCGGACCAGTTTCTCTGATTTAATCTATTCATTCGTAGAATTGGTGAGATTTTTCTACATGACAATAATAATATTTGTATTGTTATTATGATGCAAATACATTGGATTTACCAGGACGTTTTTATTTTTGTATAAATTCTTATAGAATTTAAGAAATGAGTGAGTTTTTTTAAAAATCTATAATTATTTAATTAACTCAACAAAAGAAAATATTTCTACTGAAATAACTTTTTCATATCTTATATTTTTCTTTATTCCATCCTATAATTTCATTACGTATATTTCTTACAAAATATAATTATTTAAACAATAACTATTTTGTTATTTACAATCAAAACGATTTAATTCCATGAAAATAATTTTAAGTCACCTTAATTCTAAAAAGAAAATTAAGATTTTATGAAAATATAATTTATTTTATTTAAAAAAAAAATATTAAATTTATTATATTAAATGAATATTATTGTTACATAAAAATAATTTAGATAATATTGATACAAAAATTTCTCAGTATAATACTTAATTGATTTTTATGAAACTGAACTGAATTCATGTCATATTTCTGGGAAATCCGAAATTATTTCATCGCGTTACGTAATTGATTTGGGGAAATTTACGTTTGATGAAACAGAATATTTGATTTAATGTTTAATATTTGAAGTGATTGTTTTCATATTTTTTAAGCTTTTTAATAATTGAAATTCTACGTACTAAGTAACTATTTTTTCATTCAAAGTTTAGTTATTAATAACAAATTTTTAAATTATTTTAATGTAAATATATTTTAATTGTGAATTTAGAGACTTTCTTATACGAAAAAAATTCTTAAAATATTCCAAAAAGTTGAATTAAAAATGTAAAACTGTAAATGAATTAAAAAATTCTTTCAATCTTCAACAAAAATGAACAAAAACAATAACAAATCGTTTGACAAATAGAAATCTGAGTTTCTCTTTACCGTGTGTCAACCTTCCAATTTGCTCTAAAAACGATTCATCTTCATCTGCTGCATCCGCGCAATTACGCAATCATTCCATGCGTTTCCTTCCCCCGCACGTGTTAACTGAATACACATAATGATCTATATTCAATTATGTAAGAAGCGATGCGCCATGAAAATCTTATTACATCCATACGAGAATTATCCTGTTTACGTTCTTAGTTCCAAACACACAAGCAATGCGCGTGCTGGACTTTCTCTTTCAATCTTTTTTTTCTTCTTTAAATTCTCTTTTGTTCATCATTCAGATTTTACTTTTCCATTAAGTATTTGCACAGTATTAATTATTGATGAAATTATTTTTTATTCAATTTCTTAATTGATAATTTATTATTAGGACAAATTAATTTGCATAGATTTTACAAAAACTTAATATTTTTAAAATATTTGTTAAGAAATTTTACTTAAAGTAATAAGTAAAATATGAATGAATTAATTTTGTGAATGAAAGAAATGTATTCATATCGATTTCGATGTAAGAAGAATTTAATCCAAAAAATTAATATTTTAAAAATATTTGTTAATAAATTTTATTTACTTAATTACTTATAGTAATAAGTAAAATATGAATTAATTATTTTTGTGAATGAAAGGAATGTTTTCGTATCGATTTCGATGTACAGAAAAGAAAAATTTAATACAAAAAAAATAATATTTTAAAAATATTTGTTAATAAATTTTATTTACTTAATTACTTATAGTAAAAAAATGAATGAATTATTTTTGGGAATGAAAGGAATGTTTTCGTATCGATTTTGATACAGAAAAGAAAAATTTAATACAAAAAAAAATATTTGTTAATAAATTTTATTTACTTAATTACTTACTTAAATAAATGAATTATTTTTGTGAATGAAAGGAATATTTTCGTATTGATTTTGATGTACAGGAAAGAAGGACATTGAATAATAATATTAAAAATGAGAGGAATAATGTAATCACTATTGGAGTGAACTTCAATGACTGTTGATGATTGATTATTAGAAACAATAATATCCTGTATGTGTATTAGCTTCAATAGTGAATAGATGCATTCGATTTCTTTGATTGAGTGTTATTTATTGTAATACATCCTGATACTTTGACCTCTCGCCTTTGTGATACATAAATAGGTTGCTTTCCATTTTGCCTGTGTCGCAGCGTTTCTTTGGAAATTAAGACTCATTGAAATGGAGGATGAAAGTTAAGACACTGATATTTTTTCATTTGTTTCGTTAAATGTTAGTTAGATTTGATTTGAGCGAAGTTGGAAAATGTGACAAAAAATAAAATAAAATAAAATGAAGTAGCTGATTGAATGGCGTTTTGTACGTGCGTCGAATATTGTGCGACTGAAGAATTAATCGAGTTAAGGATTCGGTAAGAAATGTTGTTTGATGAGCGCGTATTGTTTGGACGGGGTTGATTCGGAAGTGGCGGGGGTGTGGATGCCGTTCCGCGAAGTTAATTAAGTATTCGCGGGGGTTGGAATATGGATGGAAAGTCTGTACCTTTCCGAGGAAAATATCCTTTTCTTCGGGGCTTATCTGGTCCTTTGTGCGAAGATATTTTCATCACGAGAGCTCAGGGAGGAAGGCGCGAAACAATAGGAACGCCTGAGCGCTCATCCCGAAACTCCTAAAAGTAAGTCCACAGAAGAGCAAACCCCAATCGCGCCAAATTCAAATTATGCTAATCCACTATATTGAAAACTGTGAGAAAAAGTATCGAATAAATACATTAACGTACTACAACGATTGTCCTAGGCAAGGGGAACCTTATGCTTTTTGGGGCAAATCCGTAAGGAATCGGAAACCTTTCCGCATTTGAATGTCTCCAGTTTTATGTAAACGAAACCCGCACTTTACATATCTTTCGAATAAATCTGGGGTCCGAATGGGCACAATTTTACTAAACTCAACGCGCACACACATATAAACACATGGGCACGGTACCTTCTGACCCGGCCGTGGGAACCCCCGAGGTCGACTTTTGAAATTTACACCGGCCGATGCAACTGACCTGTTCCTTGGGCATTACTCGGTAGTCCTTTACGGTAGCCCCCTTATACCTCTGACCCTTGCCCATCCGCACGATGACCAGACACGAACTTTAATGATGGGGTTCAAATATTGTTAAATGCCATAGCCCAGGAGGAACCGTTTCCTTTATACACCCTTTTCATATCCGAGCCGTTCACTGCTTAGTCTTCGGGTTTTTGTTTTCCGTTATGCGTGCTTTATATTCATTCTTTTTTATATCTTTTCTTTATTTTTTTAGACAACAGGTACGGACCACAACGAATCGCTGTGATTTATTACCGCAAAGAACAATCAAATTTATATATCCTTAATCCTTCTTAAGGGAAAACAGTTCGGACACAACGACCCTTCATTAACCAAATATTTGCACCCTAAATCTTACATTTTTATCCCAGACTAATTCTTAATACTCATATTTATTCCCTCAAGAAACAAACTCAGCTTGACTAAAATTTCAATCCAATCCAATTTTTTAAATTTAATCTAAATCAATTTCTTAAAACTTTATCCTAAACTAATTCAGTTTCAACTGTAATAATACATAGATTTTATTAAGAAACAATAATAGATTGAATTTATTGAATTTTTATATAAAATTAGTTTATAACTAATATTAACTAATATTTTCACCCTTTTTCAATTTAGAAGAAAAAAAATTAAATAAATTTTGGAAACTTTAAAGAATTCTTTATTATAAAGTTTGCTCTCTTTTTTCAAACTTATTATAAGTAGGGATAAAAATAATTTTGTAATAAAATTATTTCGTTTTATTTGAAAAATAAAAGTGTAATTTTTAGTCAGTATTGTCTGAAATCCTGAAATTTGTTTTAAGAGTATGTGAAAATTCAAGAAAAAAAAAAGGGCACGTCTATAAAGCTAAGCAATGGAATGTGACCGGAACAAAATCGACGATGAATATGTATGTTCCTTATTAATTCTTGTCTTCTGATTTATATTTCTGGATTTTCTTATTCAGATTTTAATAGAAAAACGTCGTAAATCCACGACCCCTCTAGGATTACAATGCGGTTCCCCCTTAATATTTTGCGAATAAAGAAACTGAAGGTCGCCGGCTGAAGGACTACACAAGACGGTGGTCAAGTTAACCCCTCGCACGAGGGGAGGTTAACGCATTTGCATTAAAATGTAAGTCCTTCTATTAATAATATTACAAAATGCATACATTCTCCAGTAAATCCCAAGCTCTGATTTACTTAAATCTGTTACAATCGCATGAATAATTATCGTTCTATTCTAAATTTTCTTCAAGGATTAAAGGATTTACACTCCTTGTTCCGCATAATTTCACAATTTGTACGTATTGGTTTTAATGTTTTCTGCTTTTTTTAAAACGTCGTTCTGATAAGTAAAGTAAGTAAAGTATAAATGTTATTTATACATTCTATTGTCGGCGTTTGAAGGTAACCAATGTGCGTGGTTATTACGTGCTGGGGAAATGGAAACGTGGGACATTGTTTTTGCGGTCCCCGTCTGGCCATTATATTATAATTTCATTAAGCAAATCCAAAGTTGTTAACTACTGGTAGTGTAATGATGTTTATGTGAAGTGAATAGTACTAAATCTGACCATATAACACTAGTTAAGGACTTTGTATGGTTGCTATGGAACATTTGACAGTTGCTAAAGACGCTGTTTGGTTGCTTTGGAACATATGACTGTTGCTAAGGACGCTGTTTGGTTTCTATGGATTATTGTTGTAACTGTGTTATGGTTGCTATGGACCATTTGAAAATTGATAGTTGTAGTTACTTAATTATATGCGAATATTACTAAATCTGACCTTTTTTAATTATTAAATTATTTTCTAATTGAATTTCAATTAATCAAATGCACATAGTTAATTCTATGTGGATATTAAATTTCATTAGGATGTATGTGTTTACATGCAATTCGATATTGCTTACACTTGTAAAAAGCGCAGAGAAACCGCTCTATGCCATGCTAAACGAAACGTAACAGAAACTATGGTTGTACGATTATGTAAGGTCGTTAAGTTTCAAATGACGTAAATCAAAGCAGCATAAAATATTTACACTTTGAAATCTATTTCTGAGTACGAATCAAATAAAAACAGACAATGTATTCATATTTTACTATTAAGTTATAGTTAAGTTTAATTAAAATATATAAAAATTAATTAATTAATTAAATAATAGAATCTATAATTTTCAGTATTTAAATTTATGAATAATAAAGATTTATGTAATATTTCAATTACATATTTTTAATGGAATTGTTCATCTTTTATTACCGGTTAAATAGTTACAACAAAAAATAACTATTTAATTGAATAAATACGAGTTTATATTTATAAGGAATGTAGTAGCAAACAAAACCGTTATAAAATTAAGTAAATATGAAGAAGTATATTTTAAATTATGTATTCTTAATTGAATAATAAAACTGTTTTTTTGTTAATTAAAATAAAAATAATAATTTCTCTTTAAATTATCTAAAAAAAACAATGATTGGAATTAAACTTTTTAATTAAATAATTAAATTACATAATAACAATAATAAATAAGTAGTTGTAAAAATTTAATTTATGTTTAATTACATAATTTTTCTATCGTTTTGTAACTATTGATTTTTTAGTGTTCTTCGCACAAACGTATAGTATTAATCGGAGATTTAGTAGTTATTGTACTTTCATATGAATATTTGTACGTTAGTTAGGAAATCAAGTACGTATTATCGAATTTTGTTAAAAGGATGTATGTTATTCGAGGATGTACTTATCAGTTGAGACATAATGAATCAAAAATTTATTTAGTTTTATCCAAAAATAAATACTTAAATATGTTAATTTGAAATTTAAATATCATTGTACGTTTGAGCGGTTAGTTAAAAATCACGTGCGTATTATCGAACTACGTTAAAAGTATGCATAATATGTATGTACTGTCTGCTAATACTAAATCTGACAATTACAGTTTATTGTACGTTCGTACGAATTCTTATACGTTTATAGTGTATGCAAATATGTACGTATTAATGAACTACGTTAAGTGTCGGTATCTGTAAATATTGAATCAGAAATTGAATTAAAATCAAAGGAACAAAATAAAATGAAATTGTAATTAAATAAAAATCGTGTACGTATTACCGAACTGAATTAAAAGGATGCACGTTATATGTGCTTCTATATCCGTACATATTGAATCGAACAATTAGATATTATTGTACGTTTATACGAATTTTTGTACTTTTATACAGCTAAGAATTATGTACGTATTAACGAATTACGTTAATTAAGCGCTGTTTGTAAATAATGAAACAGAAGGAACAAATATTGATTTACATAAAATGTGAGTGTAATTATGTAAAAATCATGTACGTATTATCGAACAATTATATTACTGTACGTTCTTTGGGATTTTTATACTTTTATTTAGAAAAGAATAATGTACGTATTATCGAATTACATTAAGCGTTATCTGTGAATACATCAGAGATTTAGTTAAAAACAAAGGAACAAATATTGAATTGTATAAAATGAGATTGTATGACATAGGGTTGTATTATATGAAGCGAAAGGAAGTTGGATCCTGTTTTGTCCCTTTCAATGTTAATAATGGATTAGTGGAAAGTGAGAGTCCTGGCACTTTATTTTTCTCATGCGATTAGTTCCGAATCGGAAATGGGCGCGCGGGGGTGGAACACAGATTCTTGCAAAAGGGCTCACCCTCCCTATGCTTCTGCCGCCGCCGTTCTAATATAAGGCAAACACAATCAAATGTATCAGAATCAACAAGCGTTAAGCGCGCCCACAGCTTAATATCGTCAACCAACATCATAATGGAATATTGGCTCTTATGGAAACACCCTCTCCATCCGAGAGTTCGGTTTTAAATGTCGGATTAGCGTATTAACATTTATGCTAGATATGTTCTGAATGTGTGTAATCGCGAGCATGCGTATATATGAGGCATATATTAGCTATGTGAACGCGTCATACCGTAACAATTACTCATACGCTCCGTTAAATGCTCCCGTAACGCAGCGGTACCAAAAACGCTGCCAACTTCTGCATTTTAAATTCAAAAAATGTTTCAATGCGGTTTAAATTGAATTAAACATAAAACAAAAGAATGTAACACCAACAGCGTTTTAAACGGCTATCGATCGGTATTTTAATTGGCCACCGTTTTGCAACGGCCCCATTGCAATTACATTTTAATATCCACCAAACAATGCACTTTGCTTTAATTGGATCGATGGGTTTCATTAGTGCGACGGACTGCCCATTAGTTTGGTTACCAACAGTTTGGCTGATTCCCAACGCTCGTTTAAAGTACAGCCTTGTTTGCAAATATACAGTTAATATAGTCCATCGAACACGATACTGTTTACCAAACAACATAGTTGTGCAAATTTTACCAAAAATTGATCTATCTACTCTAGTTACATCATCAACACAAAAATAATTTATAAAATTGTTTCATATTTGATTACAGTTATTTTATAATAGCATATATTTGACAACAAGGATATTTCATCATCAAAGAAAAATATATTACAACATACAATTCTTAAAAATCTTCAAATTCATCTATAAATATTTAATAAGTTATCAACAAAAATATTTCACCATCAAAACAAAAATATTAAAAAATTTGATTCTTCAAAAATCTTCTAATTCTTCAAAATTCTATTAAATCTTCAAATTCTTCTAAATATTTTTAATTCGTTTTTTTTTATATTCTCCATTGATTTCATGCATTTGTCATCAAAAATATTTCACTATCAAAAACAAAAATATTTAAAAATTTGATTCTTCAAAAATCTTCTAATTCTTCAAAATTCTATTAAATCTTTAAATTCTTCTAAATATATTTCATTCGTTTTATTATATTCTCCATTGATTTCATGTATTTATCAACAAAAATATTTCACTATCAAAAACAAAAATATTTAAAAATTTGATTCTTCAAAAATCTTCTAATTCTTCAAAATATATTTTTACTAAAATAATAACAAGAATGTTTCACCATCAAAGACAATTCTTCTAATTCTTTAAATTTAACTAAAATTGATTCTAATAAAATAAAATTCTTCAAAAAATCATCTAATTCTTCAAAAATCATTTAAATTAATTTATATTAACAATTGTTTCCTTTTAAATGAAAATAAGATTTAATTAATGTTATTCCCAATTAATACTATAAATTTATAACAATAGACAAGTATGTTTCGTGATCAAAGACAAAAATATTTAAAAATCCATTTTTTTTAAATCTTCAAATAATAATTCATTTTGTTTGTTTTTTAATATTCATTCAATTTGCATATTTAATTTTTTTAAATTGATTCATAACAATAATATATAGCTTTTTAATGCCATCTCGGTAGCAACGGCAGCGTGCGGACAGAAAATTACGTAATGATTATATCGAGGATGATTTATTATTGGACGTATTAGAATCCTTAATATTTTATCCAAATTTCCATGCGGGTTTGCTTAGCCCGCATTGTTCAAATATTCACATTCCTATACGTATTCTAATACCGTTTATGGTATTAAACATCAGTCAATAAATTTGTAATAAAATACATTAAATTTTATATACATATATAAGAAATAAATAAATTACATTTATTATTGTTTGATAAGCTTTTATCTAAGTAATATATTTTTCATTAAAAACAAGTGGAAAATTATAGAAACAATAAAAAAAAAACAAGTAAAAAGAAAATAAAATCATAAAAAAAATTATATAACATAAAGTGTAATTAATAAAAAAAAATAGTGTTCATTCTTGCAATTGATAATTTTTTAATGACATTTGTTGACGTAACATTATTTATTAAAATTATATAATAAAACAGTGTAAAAGTAATGAAATAAAATAAAATAAAATGATAATAACTCGAATTGGCCTTTTAAACAAATGGTATTTGTGTCACGTATACTCATTATAATAGACTATGGCTCGTGTTGTGGTTAATTGTCAAGGATGAGTTTGGAATCTGTTCTAATAAACCTGTAATGTAATATAGACCATTTCAATAAGCTGAAACCATATTATTCGAAGAATGGACAATGTTATTACATAATTTACTAATTTTTTAAATTATAAATTTCAGACGATTTAAAATCATTTTATCAATTAAAATAAATCAATTAAATTAGTATTATATAAAAAAAAATTTTTACAAACGAAATAAATTTAAATAATCTTTATATAATCAAAAATTAATATTATTTCATTTCTAATCGTTTTTTTATCTAATATTAAATGAATAAATATACAAAAAATTATTTTATTGTATTTAAAAGTGTAAATAAATTATCCAAAAATATAGATAAAAATTTGGAAAAATTTTGGTCGAAGTTTATTTCAAAATTAATTAAATTAAAAAATAATAATATTACAAAAATAATAGAAAAAAAACTTAATACAATAAAAATAAAAAGTTTAAAAATAGTATAAACTGTAGTTTTTGGGCCACTGGTGAAAATCTTTCCGATCCTTGAGGAGTCAAAACGGCGTGCTAATTCCACTCTAACGCCTTTACTCTGCTGTAATAATCGTGCTCCGTGTCCCAAAACCCATTCACGGCCACGTGCACGGGGGATAGACCCTAAAAAGGGCTCGAAGGGGGTAAAAACGGTACATCCATAGCGCAATGCCCATACCCATCCCCGTGTCCTTCCGCATCCTTGTTGTTGTTACAGTTGTTTATTGCTCACGGTCGTGAGTGCATTTACATCTTGCATATTATATATGTGAACAGTGCACTGTTTTTTCTCTCTCTGTCGTTGTTGCTGTCGTCGCATTTTTTTTTTATTATTTTCGAATATATTATTTTCCCCGTTGTTGTTTGTTGTTGTTGTTGCGCCACTGCTCAATAGTTGCGGTATGGATGGGAGAGAGAGAGAGAAAGAAAGAGAGACGGAACGGCAGAGTATTATGGGCATAACAGCCACAATACGTATTGTTCTTCGGTCGATGCGGTGCACTCTTCTGTTGTTGCTGCAGAATTATCTACTGGATAGAATCACGCCTTCACAAAAGACCCTAATGTGATATTAAGAATGCGTTCCCCGCGTTCACGTATTGTCTAGTCGACGCCAATAAAGAAAATCCGCTCTTCATCCAACTGGCTCCCGGATTCCAATAATCCTTTTCATCCCATTATGCAACTCGTTGCTAAAGAAACGGTTCACTCCAGTGCGATCTTCGATAGATTGGATGCAGATGTGATTGGAACGTTGTTACTACATCTCAATTTTGGATGCTTGGAAATCGTTGAGGAAAGCAAATATAATTTAGGGGATGCGGAATGAGTTTGTATTTTTGCTGTTGCGTTGCGAGTGGATGAACAAACAAATAGTAGTTTGCGGATCGTCGTCGTAGACACAATGTCAATTATGAAACCCTTTAGGAAACCAAACATTGGTTGGGTTGTTACGGATCCTCGGGTATAGCGTGTCAGGGCTGCGGTTGTTATCAATTAGAAAGCGCCTTATTTGCACGTCTTCATCAAAGTGATGGGGCTCGTTCTTATTAAGATGTAAACCAAGGAGGAGGCACTAAACTCGGGCTTCCGCTCTGAGGGATCGGGGATAATTTACAATATGAGTTGAGATGTCCGAGGGGAGACAATCCCCGTATCGTGTGGCCCATTAATTACCTTAGTAATCACTCCGCCGCCCCAATTAGCACAGCCTCGCCAACCGCGTCTCATACGTCACTTCACCAGGAGGCACAGGAGGATGCCACACATTACTCCTGAAAAAAAATCTATCCCTCCACTAATTATTTGATCACGTTAATGAACCAAATTTATAACCTCCTTCAAACGAATATACGGCTTCCTGAATTAACTTACAAACCATCTTCAAAAAAAAGTAATAAACCATCTCAAATTAATTATTTACAAACATCCAAAGAAAAATACTAAAGAACCTAAATTAAGACAAGATTATCATCTATTATTACTTTAAAATATACAGTAATACTTTTTTTAGCGCTACCTCGATTAACGCTGATTCAATTGCCTAATAATAATCTAAATTTACTACGTAAAATTAAACTAATTGTGACTAAGCGCTAAACTTAGAAAAAAAAAAGTAAAACAAAAATAAATATATCGAATCAACAAAATACAGAAATACCTCGCCTAGTCCGGTTTATAGATATAATTTGGACTAAAAAAGTCTATCTGACTACATTAATAATTTGTTAAATTATATAAATATTTCATAAGGCCAAGAAAGGGTTACAAATAGTTACCTAAAAATTATTTAAAGCTTAATTTTGTAATTTAAAAATAGTCAAAATTATGTATTACGTTTATTATTATTATGTTATGTTATATAAGTAATAAAAAAAAAATGAAGCGGAAAATTGAATATGTATATAGGAAATGTATTTGAAGGGAGGAAAAAGAAATGATAGACATTTTTTTTAAGGATAAATGATCTGTTTCGACGTCGCCTTTAAGTGGAAAAGAATCATCGGAATTGGTATACATTTACACCCCTTGCGGTTGGCCAATAACGTTGTTGATTCGAGCTAATAAAAACGCCAATAAAACGTCAAGTTATCGATGATGTGCTGTATCGGAACTCCAGGGGAGGGTTCATGAACTTCTCATCAAACTAATAAACCATAACGAATTATAATTACATAACTTTAGATTGGTTATTATAAAATTAAATAGAAATATTCACTATTTAAAACCATTATATTTTCGTGTAATTTATTGTCAAACTTAAAGAAACTTTTTTGTAAGTTTTCACATTTTTGCTTATATCTCAAAAAGTATGCACAACAAATTCATTATGAAGCAAGCACATTAATGAGAAATGTTCACTCTTTGAAACGAGTATATTGGTATTATTGTATCATTTGTCATTTTCTTGTAATTCACTATCAAACTTTAAAAAAAGCTTCGAAGAAACAATGCCATCACATTTTTATTTATATCTCAAAAAGTATGCAAGACAAATTCATTATTGCATACGCAAAATAAAGACAAATGTTCAGTCTTTAAAATGAGTATATTGGTATTATTATAACATTTGTCATTTTCTTGAAATTCACTCTCAAACTTGAAGAAACTTTTTGTTGAGCTTCGAAGAAGTAGTGTCTTCACATTTTTGCTTATATCTTAAAAAGTATGAATGATATATTTATTATTGAGCACGCAAATTAAAGATAAATGTTTACTCTTTAAAACAAGTCTAATGGTATTATTATAGAATTTGTCATTTTCTTGAAATTCACACTCAAACTTGAAGAAATTTTTTGTTGAGCTTCGAAGAATTAGTGTCTTCGCATTTTTGCTTATATCTTAAAAAATATGAATGATATATTTATTATTGAGCACGCAAATTAAAGATAAATGTTCACTCTTTAAAACAAGTCTAATGGTATTATTATATAATTTGTCATTTTCTTGAAATTCACACTCAAACTTGACGAAACGTTTTATTAAGCTTCGGAAAAGTAGTGTCTTCATATTTTTGCTTATATCTCAAGAAGTATGAACGATAAATTTATTATTGAGCATGTAAATTAAAGATAAATGTTCACTCTTTAAAAATAGTATATTGGTACTATTATATCATTTGTCATTTTTTTGCAAATCACTGTCAAACTTGAAAAAAAACTTTTTTTAAGCTTCAAAAAAGCAGTCTTCACATTTTTGCTTATATCTCAAAAAGTATGAACGACAAATTTAATATTGAGTACATAAATTAAAGATAAATGTTCACTCTTTAAAAATAGTATATTGGTACTATTATATCATTTGTCATTTTTTTGCAATTCACTGTCAAACTTGAAAAAAAAGTTTTTTTAAGCTTCGAAAAAGCAGTCTTCACATTTTTGCTTCTATCTCAAAAAGTATGCATAAATTACGCAAATTAAAGAGAAATGTTCACTTTTGAAAACGAATATATTGGTATTAATATAACATAATAATCCTTGTCCAAAGTATGGGACAATTCAATTGGTCTTTGATATCCATTTAAGCATGTATGAAAATAATGGACACAATTGAAGTGGTATCACCATGCATGGCGATTCCCAGGAGACAGAGTCAAACATCTGCGGTACTCCAAGGCTTAAATTCTGCAGTTAATCTCCGTTGCAAATGTGGACGTTATGTTAAGCATACATTTCATATACATATACACACATACAATTACACAAACGCTCTCATACACACAACGTGCTAATTATGTTAATTGAAATGTTAACGCAATGGGTAGTGTAAACGATGTAATGAAAGTAATAGCACAACATAGCTTGTATTTGAATCATCAAAATTAATGTGAAGAATTTCAATTTTAATTAGTCGAGAAGACGCAATAATGTGCACATTTTTTTTAAAAAAATTCTTTATTTCTCATTCCAGCTCTATTTAAACTCGAGTGTGAGTATATTTTAATTAATTTCTTAGAAAGGGAAAACTGCGGCCCGTGGGCCATAATTTGATGCGTCACTTATTTAATTGAAGCATTTAATCTATTCTGTTTAGCAGTAAAATAAAATTGTATTCTTCAATAAATACTTCATTTCTTTGCAGCAGTTAAAGTTTATTTCATTTTTATTATTGTGTTATAGTATTAATTTCATCAAATTTTTATAAAAAAAATCTTATTTATGTTTTTTTTTCGTTAATTAAATTTAATATCCAATTAATTTCATAAGCTACATGTTGAAACGACTAAAAATTAACACATTAATATGTAATTTCAGTCTATTTCAGTATATGCTTTACTAATATTAGAATTTTTCAGTTTTATAACAGATTTTTTTTCAGATACAAATTCTAGAGTCAAAGGACAGCTCCAAGGACTACCAACAGTTTTTTTTTTAATAATTATGTAATAAAATAAAAATCTTGAAATAATAAAAAAAAAATGTCTTGCTTGTATTATATTTTTCAGGATTTAAGCTAAAATATAAAGAAACCAAAAATATTTTACATTAAATAATAATTTTTTTTTGCTGAAAAAATGAAAAATTCATATCTGTCAAGATTGTTATTGTTAATTGATTTCAGATTGTTGAATAGTTTTCAGGAGTATTGAATTATTACTGCAATAGTAAAATGCCACGTGTACTATTTGAAAAAATAATAATAAACATTTTCTTTGATGAAAATTTTTAAATATTATCAGTAATTTACTTGCTCAACATATTGATAAAAATATAATGAACAGAGGACATCAATCATTTAAAATTAGACGCGCCCTAATTACATCACAGCCATGGATTTGAACTTACTGTTTGATATATTCCAATTTACAATCTACCATTGTAAATCTTTCTTTCAGAGTAAGTTTGGAAAAAATGCTTTCTGAAATTTGATACTTTTTTCCTTCTTTCACACACAGTACACATACACCATTTATATTGTATAATACTTTTTTTTTTAATTCTTCGAGACATAAATAAAAGTAGCTGACGTATCGTTTCATACCTAGATGACAAATCACCAATTTCTGGTGCCCTGGGAGAGGCTGAGCGCCGCGCCAAGGGACGTCATGGCTCTCGCCGCAGCCCTCGCAACACTCCCCAGATATCAAACCATCAACCCCCACAAGAATTGGCCATGTACTCTATTGCTTTTTAATTCATTTGTCCGACGCAGTTCATCCTCGTAACTTCGTTATACCCCCGCGACAGTTAATGCATCTTGCAATAACCGAAAGGAAATAAAGGAATACAGCAGAAATCGGCAATTAAACGAAACGCTCTGCGTATCTTTCGAAAGGCGCTTCATTTTATCTGAAGAGGCATGGCCTTTTGGCCTCTGTCAATTTTTCTATATGAGATACGTTATCTTCTGGGTAAAAAAAAAGAACGCAACGAAGCCAAAAAAAATGAGTGTCTATACATATATATATACACATATGTAACTTGCACGAGTAAGAGAGAACGAAAAGATAAAAGCATGATTTATGGATGTTTTCGAAATGGGAATATTGATGCTGTTTCCAAGCACTAGCCATCTTCTTGTTTTACTTAGCAATCATAGAAAACACATAAATTCCAATCCCTGCTTGTCCTAAACAAAAGCTGTTGAATAGTACATCTTTAAGTTCCTTTTTTTCCTTCTTTATAATCCAACTTTAATTTTGTCCTACTGAATGATGAAAGTTCTTTTTTTTTTTAAGTAAATAATAAAATAATAAGAAAAGCATTTTTTTTAATAATAATATAATAACTTCATATAAATTTACAGTTCTTCATTCCTAGGAAAGATGAGAATCTTACAACTAAATATTAAGAAAATCATATTTCTAATAATAGTAATTTCATGTCTATCTAAAGTACTTCATTTTATAATATTTATTTATTTTAAGTGTCTTTGGTCTTTAATTTTCTTGATGAAAAGATGTTGGAAGTTCTCAGTTTCATTTGAGTCTCAAGTTCAAGATTATTTTTTTATTGTTAAGAACATTAAAACTAAATATTACAAAAATGTAGTAGTATTACTTTAGATGTTCTTCATTGTATGAATAGTTCATCTTTAAAAAATTATTTGAAGAGCATTTGCTTTTTAAGAACATGATATTATTTTAAGTGCCTTTGGTCTTTAATTTTCTTGATGACAAGATACTGGAAGTTCTCAAGTTCAAGATTATTTTAAGAGTTTTTGATTGTTAAGAACATTACAACTAAATATTACAAAAATGTAGTTGTTCCTCATTCTATGAATAATTTATCTTTAAAAAACAACATGATATAAAGAAAATCTTGATTTTTTCTTGAAGTAAAATAATATGGATTATATATTTTTTCTGCTATACGAAAATATAGCTTAAATTATTATTTTTTTTTACAAGATGAAAATTTGACTTGTTATTGCGCAGTGTCGTAAGCGATAAAAATAAAGAAATAACGCTTCTTACGAAACACTCTTATCTGTCTGTTTTCATGGCAATCAAGAAACCGATTTTAGCTAAATTATTTCATTTCTTATATACAATGAAATCCAATGTTATGCAATATTAAAAAAATAAATACATATATATGATTTATTTATAGTTGATAAAACTTTTTTTTTTTAGTTTATGTAAATGTAAATTTTAATTAATTATTGTATATTTATAATTAAAAAAGGTATTTGTATATTTAAAATATATGTTAAAAATATTAGTGAATAAAGAGAAGAGAATATAAAAATGACAAAAGTCTTTTGGTTCGTTCGTTTCGTTGTGTTTCTGTTTGACTTTGGTGCTCTGCGTGGCTGCTTTGCTTCGTCCTGTTTAAAGTAAAAATTATGTGGAATTGTTTCGGAGTGAGACAGTGGGTTTAAAGCCGGTAAAGCACATGAGCGTATTCCACAAGAATAGTCTAGATCTAAAGATCGTAAAACATACGAACTTATTGTTCAAATGCAAAGTTGTACAATGTTCGGATAGCGTACACAAAGAGAGTTGAGACGACCTCTGGAAAAGAGGTATAATGAAGTGTATTTAGATCTGCTCGTCAAGATTATGTGCGCGCATTCACATTAAACTTTCGCACAATGAGGTGGAAAAGATTACCATTTTCTGGCTATTGCGACTTGTTCGCATATCCTGAAACGAGCTACTAAGAAGGAATAGGTAAAAGTAACAAAATGCAGAATTTGTGTATAATATCTAGACCTCTAATCCTTGTAAAGTCGTTCACAACAAATGACGTACAAATTGTTATCGGAATCGTTTCATTAGTCAAAACATATTCTCTTTCATTTCGTGTTTGCTACTTTCATTTCCACGTTTACTGAAAATAAATTCTTGCAAAACACTATTAGCATTTACAATCACTGATATTTATATCCAACGCTATCATTTTACTTATTTCAAGACCATTTCTCATTTAGAACACTTTTCATTATGAAAGTTAAACAGTTCAACAAATAAGTTGTTTTATAATTGGTATAAATGTTAGATATTTGAAGTAATTACTTATGTGGGGTTGTAAATATTTTATATTTTTTTTGTTATGTAATATGTGCGTGTATAAAATAAAATGTTGTTTGGGTGTATGAAATGTCTGCGTGGTGATTTTGTTGTTTGCGGTCGAGCTGAAAATTCGTACGCAGCCTTTCGCGAAAGTTATATGGCAGAATATACATGCAAGAAGATAACATGCTATTGTACTGTTATCTACTGGCAATATGTCTTACTGCGGAGATAGCATCTGCTAAAGTTACAGCATAACCTATCTTTAAAACGGGACGGAGGTGGAGAAGGTGAGGTGAGGAGAAGCTCAAGAAGAGGCCTTGGCCGGAGCTTGGGATGCGCTTTCTGCATATGCACGGCCGTTCGGGCTGCAGGAAATTTGCATCAAAATTGCACGGCTACTGAAAATAATAACAATAATAATATCATGAAAGATGCTCTTCCTGCCTGGCCTGCAGGATGATTAATGCCGTTTCACGTTTTGTTGTTTCGTCCGGGGGGTTGGGGTTGTTCGGTGGGGTTGCTTTTCGGTTACAATTTGCAATTGTGTGATCTATGCGCCACCGGGGCCGATTATAAATGACCATTGGCCGTGGAATTCCAACTATTTATCTAATTAAATTTTGGGGTGGTTTTGTTGCGTCGCCGCCGCCAAAGCCACCTCCTCCGACGCGTCGCGCGCCGCCTCCCCCGCACGACCCCAACCCACTCACATCGCACCACCCACACACATACATTCACACACACTCAAACGTTATATAGGAAAGATCAAATTTATCCTCAATATTTAATGGCGCGATAATTTCATAGTTTAATGTGCTCCGACTTGAATCCAGATGATACAACAATAATTAGTATCGATTCCAGTCAGTGATATCAACTTCTCGGGCGCATTTGGTATGCCCTAATTAGGGCCGAGATTAATTCGTTCGTTAGCGGCGGCTCTATTTCAGATTAATTGAAAATTGATTACGTAACTATACGTTTTGTCTCTTTGTTAAGCAATATTGAATATCACACATATGTTATGAATTCTTAATACATTTTTTTATTATTAAAAATACCAAAATATTGCAATTTTAATTTAATAAAAGACTCGTTTTATACAAATATTAATGTTATATAATTTTAAATAAATTCTATTAAGTATTGTAATTTGTATAAATTCTGTTATAAATTTAAAAAAATCATATTTTTGTATTTATAATTTTCTTCAAATTAATTGTTATATTTCATATTATTACTAATATTACTTGTGTTTGTCATTTTCAAAAAATATTTTTTTAAATACTAAAAATTTTAATACTTTCAGTTTTAAATTACCTTATTCTCAATCATAATTCTGAAAAATATACCTAGTTTAATAAATTTAAAAAAAAAAACAGATTATTTGTTTTAATAGAAAAATATGATGTGAAAAAATTATTTTAAATTGAAATTAGAATTTTCTTGTGTCTATTTTCTGAATTATATAAAATAATCTTAAGTTTTATTCATACGTTTTTTAAAATACCTGAAAACCTAGGTGCGTCTTATACAATGGTGCGTACTATATAAAGAAAAATCTATTTATGAAATGCATGTTTTTTTGTTATTATAACTTTAAATATTATCTTATAAGTTTAATAATATCACTACTTTAACACTTTTGTAACTTTTTTCTTGTTTTATATAAAAACAGTAAAGTTTATAAACCTGAACCATAACAGTACTTTCAACATAATGACCTAAAAATTGTTATTATCATTTGGTAAGTTGTGATGTAAGTTGTTTAGTAACATAGTGAAGTTGAACACCATCAAAGATCTAAAAATTACATTGTTTTTAAAAATAAGTTACAAACCTAAACCATTATTGTCAAACAATATAATCACCTAAGTAATAATTATTATCGTTTGGTAAGTTGTGATGTAAGTAGCTGCGAAGAGGCCTAGTAATATTGTGAAGTGGATCTATTTATTGGTATAATGGGTATTGATTCCGGTATAGAGAGCGTTCACTTGTGGTAGAGGTTGGAAGTTTATGAATTTCGCAGGGCAGAGCCGGTCCTGAGGGGGATGAAGGGTGCTGTTTAATTTAGGGAATGTCCGCGCGCCCAGGGACGCAGATGTGGCCGTTGTCAGGCGGTAAGAGTCGGTCGTTGGTCATCCTGACAATGGGCAATCCACTAACAGCAGCACCCCCGCACAGTAATCATCATTTAGCAATATCCCAGTTAATAACTCTAACTATTGACGACCACAAATAATAATAATAATAATAATGGAAGCACGAAAGAGTCCTTATCCTCTACTTATTTATTTGACCGTACATTTCCTTTCTTTCTGTTTAGATGTATATCTATATATGTGTATATATATATATATATGGTTGGTGTATGTGTATCAGCGGGGGAAGATCTTCGAAGCCGCCCCTTTGCGATAGGATTGCGCGCATATACATGACTCTTTTTCAAATCATTTCCCCTCAGTCAATGACCATTGTGCAACGACAAAGACCATTCTATGATTATTAAAATCCGACGGGGGCGGTTAATTATCAGGAATAGAACACCTGCTACCCTTTTCCGAAATGTCAGATGCGTTTGTGTATTATTTTCGTCGTTCAGCTACGAATTGGTATATGAATATATATATATATAGAAAAGGAGATAGGGATGGAAAGGACGAACCTGTTCGTCCTTTCGTTCGCTCGGCATCGCTAATTATTATTGGGATCTTCGGTTGAAGACGCGCTGCGCCGGATCCCAATCCTGTATTCGTGCAGGTCTATTTCGGATGTGATATATGACCCCACTGATATAATATAATTAGAAGGAGCTTTGAATCAACCCCTTATCTATTTGAATAGTGGTGAAGGGAGCGCAAAAACCATATTAGTTACCCTTTGCTCGGCCGCCGCGGCCGCAATTCCAAACCGAAATCCACCCCCTCCCCCAACCACGCCGCCTCCACCATCGCAACCGCAGCCGCCGCACTCTCTCCCCCCTGACCCATGGCGGCAACCCACAAATTCACCGACCCCATTTTCCAATACATTTCAATTATTCTCCTCTCCACTCCTAGTACCAAAGCGACAACAACACCGGAAAAAAATCAAATGTGACGAGAAAGTAAAGTTCATTAGACGCGTGCACAATTATATACTTGAATCAATTCTTTTACAAACTAAATCGACAAAGATTTCAATTAAAATAATGAAATTTTATTATTTTTTTATTAATAAAAAAAAAATAGTTTATCCATATAAAAATAGTGTTTAGTTGAATTCTGAATCATTTTGTTCAATAACTTACAATTGTTTTACTTACCTAATAAAGTATATACAAAGTGTACGTTAATATGAATATCAAGTACGTTCGTGTGAACGAAGAGACACGTATATACCAAAATTTTTTACATGCAATTGATCCAAGTTAATTATTTAAAAAAAATTGAAACTGCCGTAGATTTGAGTAATTTCTGTAAGCATTTTGTACGTTAAGTGAGCACTGTTATATATATTGCAAAGATTGTAGAGATATGATGAATACATCCGGAGTTCTTGAATCAATTCTTTTACAACTTAAATCAACAAAGATTTCAATTAATGTAATGAAATTTTACTATATTTTTATTAATAACAAAATATTGATCCATATTAAGTGCATTAAAAATAGTAGTTAAATTCTGTATCATTTTGTTCAATAACTTACAATTATTTTACTTACCTAATAAAGTATATACAAAGTGTACGTTAATATGATTATCAAGTACGTTCGTGTGAACAAAATTTTCACAAATTTGAAACTGCCGTAGATTTGAGTAATTTCTGTAAGTATTTTGTACGTTAAGTGAGCGCTGTTATATATATTGCAAAGATTGTAGAGATATGATGAATACATCCGGAGTTCCGTGATGGAGCAAGGATAATCTCGGACGTTGACAAAATCCTGGTCAGTAGCAGGGTACGATTTATCACAAATGGCAGAATTTATGTCCCGTAAGACTTCTGAATTCAGTGAAACGTATGGCCTGAGGAAAAGGGGAGCAGAATCTCCTGGCATGAATAAGAATCGCCTCCATCTAGCATTACCATAAAGGCATTAAACAACAGGCCGCAGAGAAAAGGACAGAATAAAGAAGAAAAAGAAGAGGAGCCGATGAAGAAAAGAAGGAGAAGCTGAAAAAAAGTAGATGGATAGGGAGAAGGCGACACGCGGAAAGAAAAAAGAAAAATGGGTGAGCTTCGTTCGAGAAAATAGGAGCTTATTAAAGAAAGTTAATTGAAAAGCGTTGGTTTTGTAGGCTGACTTCGAGATCTCCCTCTTGTTTTATTATAAAGGTTGTATTCCCCCGTCGCGGTGTGAACGATAACTAAGTAATTAATCATTGGAATTTGGACGGTATTTGCGGTGGTAAGCGATGCAACTTAATTTGTAAGATAAATACCTATATTAATTAGATTCCGTCAACGGGCGCAAGATCGAATAATTACTTAGAAACAGGACAGTTCTCATTCTTAATACTTTATCGCCGTAAAGCAGCTTTTCATTTGCATAAATATCCAATGAAGATGTTTCCGAAAACGCGACGCACGGAAACCAACCCCAAGCATCCGGATCGGAGGGGTGAGAAAAATTCCAACCAATTACACAAGCAGAGCGAAAACTTTCGTTTTCCTTGATTTTCATTACGTGCTTGTTTTTCTTTCCTCTAATCCGCTTTCGTTCAGATGTTTTCCTTTTACGATAATTTTTATTATACCATGGCGAGGTGGCACCTGCCACTTAAACTGCTCATATGGCCGAAGATGATCCACGCAATCCTTAATCTGTTTAGGCACAAGCCGCCACTTTGCGGCTTGTCACTTTTATTACCAGAAATACAGAAGCCAGACACACGCGTATAACCCGCAATATTGCTTACTTTCGCATTGAGATAATGGTCTAAAATTATATAAATACAGCCGCTCCGATCCTAGAACCTTAGTTCCGGAATCAGATGGAATAAGAGGTACGTCCGCCGCGATTGGGTTGTGTAACGATGTTATCGGGAGCAGTGATTTGCAAGGGTGAGGACCCTTATTGCATTGTTCTCACTTTTGAATCCGGGGGTGGTCTGGCGCTGATAATTTAAAGGCCGCACCGCACTGCCATCCCCAAAACTATCCCCCGCACAATGGGACCCACCGAAACCACTCTTAATATTATTCAAAACCACCCCCACCCTTCCCTTAACCATCGTACTCAAATAATCGTGCCGTTCTTTGCACAGTGTTTTTGTTTCGCACTGTCCTTTCCTTTTTGTTTTCCCTTCAACAGCAATCCAATGCTGATATTCATATGAGTCACCTTTCACTCACTCATAATTAACCCCTTACATCCACTTTTTTTTTCTTAAATTAAAATTTTTGTAATCAAACATAAAATTTTTTTTTGCTAATATTTTTATTTTATCAATAATTTTTTTTTATATCAGATTTTTCATATTATACAAAACACTCAGTATATTTATGTGTAAAATGTTTATTAGCAAACTGTCGCATGTTATATCAAAGAATAAAAATGATGAGAACAATACTGTGGTTTCATGTGATTATATAAAGATGTTGAATAAAATCATTTCGAAGAAAGTCCAAGAGAAAGAGATAAATAACTAGAAGCATTACGACTGTGATTTATGTTGCCTCTAATCTGAGATAAACGTATTCTCTGTATTCCGTCTTGAAATGAGAAAAAAGAAGAAAAACGAGATTATTCCTATTTTCAAAAGTAGTTTTCTCGATTTTTGGAAATGAAAGAACTTCTAATTTTATCGAAACGTTATACTTGTTTCCTCTTCCTGTAAGCTATACTCACGTTATGTTTTAAGTAAATACATAATAATTTGTTTCACTATTTCAGGAACCTAATTTCAGTTTTGAGATCCTTTTACCATATACACTTCAAAGAAATTTAAATCCAAGAAAAGAAAAACTTTTATGTTTTATGTATATTATTTTCTAAGTAAAATATGTTTTCGTCAATATCAAATAAAGCTAAAATATATATATATATATATATCTATATTGAAACTAAAATATTATAGGATTGGGTCTATTCGATGCAAACATATTGAATAGAAACTTGTAATTTCATCCAGGCTTTTTTCCTTTCCGTTTTCCCTTTTTTATCCTACCGAGTTTTCTATGGAAAGCGATACCTGTCGCCGATGAAAATTGTCCGCGCTCGGAATGCGGGTCATGTACCCGTCTCCATATTTTGTCCTCCCGAACTTCGCGGCAAATTTGATTTGGCTCCGGCCACCCGGAAAGTTTGCCAGGAAAATGCGAGAGTGAAAAAAAGTGAAGTGGTAGGTGGAAGATCCGACCTCTTCGTACTCGGTTTAGGAAATACTGTCCGCTGACCTCTCGACCCGCTTATCTTTTAACGCAGCTGCGTTACAATTATATACTGTGACCACTGAACCCGCATTCAGAGAATTAATGGGAACGCTGTTAAAATAATATTAATTAGTTCGTTCGAATTCTTCCACAGATACAAAACGTTCATTTATGTTAGAAAGTTGCCTAATTTGGACCGGCGCCTAAGTTGGACCACTCCCGTAACTTAGGCGTAAAGCATTAACTTCTATATCATGGATGAACAAAAAAAAGACAAGATTTTGTATTTAAGTAATAAAAATTAAATAATGTGTTCCAACAACTTTCCTTTGACTTAACTTAATTTTAATTGTCGAAATTTGATAATCATCACTTATTACATTTTTATTTTAAAAAAATATATTATATCAATTTCAAGAAGCTAATAGTTTCCTTGACTTCATTTTCTTTAAATATTTAAATACTAATATGAGGTCCAAATTGGGCAACTCTTTTTATAAACGTTATTGATTATCTGTAACAATATAGAACGAATATCTGTTTTCACAAAGGTGGTCCAAATTGGGAAACCCTCCCCTATAAACCTAGGCGTCGAAACTTATCGATTATCTGTAACAATACTATACGAATATATTTTCCACGGTATTGCAGCTCCGAGTTCGGGGCACTTTTTTCCTGCAACCTCTTTGTTTCCATCGGGGGATGATGATGATTTTGTATTTTGTTTTTTTTTCTTTCTTTTTTGGTTGGCGGCCGAGGGGTGGTGCTTTGTGGCGAGCCATGCGGTCATTGTTATTTTAATTGACACATGATACGGTTGTTAACGCGTGTACAGACTGCGGTTGACGGCTACACAGAAGCATCTGCCCGAGCGAAGATCAAGTTACGGAGGCTGCGAATGGCCCCGGCAGATCAATGACAGATAAAAACTTGTACACCTATTGTTGCCTTGTTTTATCTAGGCTTCGGCCTAAAGGAGAAGAGAGGAAGAGGAGAGCGGTGAGCTCGAACGCCGGACGATGCATGAAACCCACCCCTGCGTCCAGTTTCATACAAAAACAAAAACCAACAAGGAAAACATATAAAATAGAGAAACGTGCACTGTATCATATTTGTATTTATAAAAAAGGGGCAAATTTAAAATGCGGATCGGATGGCAAATTGAAAGCTTGACACGTTCTTTACCCTTTTAATTATATAACCCCTTTTTGTATTCCGCCACGCATTGGCTGTAAGTTTGCAAAAAATTCATGCAAAAAAGCCTGGAGATTTGGTTTTTAACGGTTTAAAACATCATTATTTCACCCTACTTTTAATGAGAAATTGAAAGATTTTTTCCACAAGATTTGCAATTATTTAACATAAATTACTCATAATTTAATTTTTACTCGATTCATTCAAATTATTAAATAAAAAAAATCTTAATGAATTTTTAATATCTTCAAGGTCAAATTAAATAATCGTCAATTTTATGGAAAAGTACAAAATATTTTTACGTAAACAGGATTTATATAAATTTTTCAAATTTTGTTTTCTAAAATAATGTTATCTTGTTGGTTATATAACATATAAAAATGAAGTTGAAAGTGAAACAAAAGTAACATAGGGAAGTGACTTTTATAGGATTATTGAATATTGGGGAAAAGAGTAATGGTTTTGGGTGCTTGAATCTGTATATTACGGTATTGAGGAATACAAAACTGCGAGAGGGAGATAATATTGGATACATTGGAGATAAATTTAAGGGTAAGGGTGAATAATCTTTATAGTAAGGGAGTAAAGTGTTATTTTATTTAATCAATGTAAATTTATTGTGCAAATTAATCATTCTTTAACTAAACCTTAAGTAAGAAATAATGGATCAAATTATTTTAATCTATGAAACTGACAATTTTTATAAACTTTCAATATTACTGTTAAATTTTCAATTATTATTAATCAAAATTAATTAACCTTAATCTAACCTTATGCATGTTTATGATTACATAATTAACCTAGGTTTCAATAAAATCATTCTACAAATGCTTTTCAGAAAAGAACTATCATAATTACATAATTGATCTAGGTTTCAAGACCATCAATTTCCAAAAATTCTTTTTAGCAAGAAACTAACATAATTAAGTTAGGTTATAATATTTTCAATGATGATGATGGGAAATGTTTATTAAATTGTAACCTTTTGCAGATTTAAAAAACATCTCAACTGCAGCATCTCATGGTTATTTAATTAACATGATTACATAATTAACTTAGGTTTCAACACCCTCATCCTACAAATGCTTTTCAGTAAAAAATTAACATGATTACTTAATTAACCTAGGTTTTAACACTATGCTTTTCAGCAACAATAATTAATCTAGGTTGCAATATTATCAACCTACACTTCATCTAAATTTATAAGAACTTAAATCATATTATTTTAAAGATAAAAATTGATTGATGATGGGAAATGTTCAATAAATTGTAACTTTTTACAGATATAATGAGACATCTCAACTGCAGCATTTTTGAACACGCAGATTGCTGTTTTGGAACACCTCTTGCTGGATGTTATACAAAACGAGTGACCGAAGTGGAGGAACAGCAGCGAAACGAGCAAACAAACGACAAGAAGATGAAGAAGTAAAAAAAAAGAAGACACAGGCAAGGTGATTAAAAAAGCGCACAGGCTGCGAGGAGGAATAACTGTATATCATTTTATCTGTTCCAAAAGCAAGATTTGCGCCGTAGGATGTGTACATTATCAGCGTATAAATTATCTTAGTTAATTAATAACGAGAAGAGACAAGGCGGTCTTGTGTAATTAGGTATACACCGTAAAATTTCGCGCATAAATCACGGTGATGTAAGACGCACGGAGCCCGGTTATGTAAGGGGGGGAGGAAGCGGAACAAGGAGAGGAAGAGATGGTGCGGAGACAACGGCAGAAGAGAGGAGATGGGGCAACAACAGAAACAAGAACAACGAGATAAAAAAAAATGTATGTGGAATGAAATAAGAAATAAACGTCGGGTGGAGAGAAGAAACGCGAGTATGAAATAAAGCGTTGTTTTCACGAGTTATGCTTTGAATGTAATGCACCTGTACTGCAGTTAGTTTTTTGTTTCATTCCAACTCTGTCTCTCTATTCACCTCTCTCGTTTTTCCCTTCTTTTTTTTTTGGACCCCATCCGTTTTATTTATGCGGACGATGATTTTCCCCGTATGTATGTATTCAAAAAGAGCGGGAATAACATTATGTAAATGGCAGGAAACGCGCGGGGGCGGCGGGGTTTTGAAAAATTTAGCGCGCCGTTCCAACGCTCATAATCGAATTATCATAAAATTTTTGCCCGCCGCGGAAGAGATTCGGTTTTACATTTTATTGGCCATTTACGGTTTCCGCTCTGCAGGGGCGGCGGCAGGGGAATCCCCTATTCGAAAAATGATCACCGGAAAATGTACGTTGCACGACCGATAAAGAGAGGGTAGGAAGAACAAGAGAGAAAGAGTAAAAGGTAGAAAATGGGAAAATTTATCCTTCTCGATAACCTTTCGTCCGTCGCGATTATCGCCTCCAATTAGGAGGCGCCTTGCGGCCTCCACCGGCTCCTGGGGGTCAAAACAATTGATGCCGCCATCAAATGGACGGAAAAGTCCAAAACCGGGACTCCGGCCATAAATCCGAAACACCAACGGAGCGGACTCAGAAATTATCCTCACGTACGTACGCTCGCTTTACGACTTCGAGGAACACAAAGTTATGTAAGATTTCAGTTCATAACAACGGCGATAAAAAAATAAAGAGAGAGAAAAGAGAAGTATGTACGTATACACACAGACAAAAGCCGGTGGTGCAACTGCGTTGATAGGGTAAAATTTATTATTATTATTATGATTCCATTTCTTCACGTAATTGCTTCGAGGTCGTCCGTATTGCATTATCTTATTACGACCACATTCGAAACTTTGGAAGACAAAAAATACCCGATTAATGTTTATCCTCAAGTAAATACATGCATAATTTCATATTCATAATTATTTTGCGATTACACTGTTTGCGCAAAGCAACGAAACGTTTTACGCAAAAATAAGACGTTTATTTTATTTTTCAATTTATTTGTCAATCTCTCTCGATTTGCTTCCATTTGTTTATACAATCCATGTCGAAATAAACATGTTTACTTTAATTCGCTTGATGTGCGTCGCGGATACACGGGCGGCGCAACATCAAACTAATTGATTTACTAGTATTGGCAAAGCGCATTGAAAACACATTGTGTTTTATTCTATTTATTTATAATCTATTCTTTAATTTACCAATAAGTATATAAAGCAATCCGCAAGGGCTGCAGCCCCAATATAAAATGTAAAAATGAATTGATTTTTTATCGCTGAAACGATTATTACGAGTCTTTTAAATTAATAAGGTTTTCTTGGTACAATCAAATCGACGTTAAATGGACCATTGAATCAATAGTTTATCAAACCATTTAACTTTAGTACATATGCTGATGATTATAAACTTTAACCTTTAGCCTTCATAAATAAATATCCGCAATTCATGTCTAGCTTCAAATCAAATATACAAGACTTTTTTAAAACTTTATCAACCTAAAATATTAAAATATATACATTATAAAATAATTTATAAATATTGAAGCCTTGTGGTACTACTCATCTATAAGTGTTAAAATTTTAATTTCAGTAAAAGTTTGTAATTGAATAAATGAAGACAAACTGTGAAATTTTTTATGTTATAGTCCTTTGAAAATGCATAGGTATAATTTGATTTGGAGGAGCATCCTGCGATCGGAATTACAAGTGGTATCGATACAAGGAGTAGGAGGGAACAGCCCTAAAATGCATACAGAGAAACACGTGCGGTCGTCCATATTTTAGTGTATATTTTACATAAGATTAGCCTAAAGGAACAGGACGCCGTTACACGGAATTGAATAAAGTTTCGTCCTGGCTTATGTAAAATTCAGCGCGCGTCTCGGATGTGTGAAAATTCCGCAATGCAACTCGTAAAGAAATCCAGCCGCAACAATGACGGAATTTCCCCCTTCGCACTTACAAAATCAAACTACATTTAATCGAAACTTTTTCAAATCAAATATACGAACCCTTCACGCTTCGCCAAACTTTCTGAAGAAAAATACTTTATTTTATATTATTTTCCAATAGGATTTTGATCCTGATACATTTTTGTACCTAGTTGATACTTTAAGTATAATAACTACAATATTTGGTAAGACAAAAGTTCACATAAAAATAAAGGTTTTCAATTTCTAAATAAATTTCAAAATTAAAAAAAAAACAAATATTTTCTGTTTCCAAAAATTACAATATTAATTAAAATCTCTGTTGTCATTTTTTTATATTTTTTCTTGCAACGTGAGGGTCTAAGATTGATTTGGGGTAGTTAATGTATTTGTTTAGGTTCACGCCGTGGGGTGCAAGCATAGATTGGACCAAGTAGCGGGAGTGAAAAAAAAAACAAGGGTATAATGTACATATTACGTAAAATGACCAGAGGGGACTTCACCCAACGCATTTTTTTTTATTTCTTCGTTTATTTTATTTTTTTGTTCACGCTTTGGGTGAATATAAAAATATGTAAATGAGAGGTGGATGTGCCCAAAAAAGGAGAGAAGAAAGTGGAGCGAATTATTCGGGTGATGTTAAACTGCGTGCGGTATTAATTTGTCAAAGTGGGCGCCGAAAGTGATCAGATCGTGGGTGGCGAGGAGGGTGGCGTGGTAATTACGGGTAGGCTACTAAGGTCACTTAATTCCCACAAACCCCCCGGGGACGTTGGTCTGATTGAATGCTATCTCGATTTCTCCCTCTGCTCTGACAGATTTCCACTCTCCAAGTCATACATGGCAATTATACTAACCAATTTCATTACACGACACCCAATCTCTTCATCCCTTCTCACCTTCTCTCCACTCCTCGCCACTCCAACGATCCCTTTTTTTATACATATACTCGACGACCTTCTGTTCAATCGAATATTCACCACTCATCAGTTTTGGAATAAATTAAAGCTCATCTGCTGCACTCTTCACATGCTCCATAACCAACCCTAGCCAAATTCAAGGTCAACTTTTACAACACAGACCTAAAATCAAATTTGACTATTCCATACTTGACAAGTAACTTGTGAATATACGTAAAACTTGACCTAACTGATTTATTTTGCTAAATAACGCAATGCGAGGTCTAGATGTATATTTGATTATTAACATTATCTCACAAAATAACTCAATGCGGAGCTTTATAAATTTTACAATCAAATTTAAATATTTTATACGAATGCAGCTTGTTGACTTATCTTAAAATCAAGGAAAAATATATCAGATCCTTAAAATAAATGTTTAAATAATTAGTCCTCATTGTCACAAATCTTAAACATCGATTAAAATCTAACAAAACGTCAGAAGGGTGAGGTTCTCAAAAATCATCATTTCCTTGTTTTCATTCCTTATTTGCTCGTCCTTTTTTGATTTCATCTACCTATACACAATACTTTTTTTAGTCGTATTCAAAGACGAGACTGCCTTCTATCCGATCCATCGTAGATGCCTCGCCGATACATAACATTTGTATATCTAATTCGTACATCTTTTAACATCTTTCGCCGAAATAAAAAAAGGACGAACGACTCGCAACTAGAGGATGAACGCAGGACGCACGTAAAAATAAACGCGCACAGTGGAAATAATGCGCATTTCTGATAATGTGAAACATGCATTATTGCAATTTATTGTGTTCGATAAAATCAGCGTAAAATTTCCAGCCTTTCGGAATGCCAACGTTTGAATAATAAACTCCATTTATTATTATCATAACGGACGATCGACATCCGTTTCAATTTTTTTTTATCACCCTGAAAAAATATTTTTTTACATTTGCCTAAATTTGACCCAATCATTATGGAAAATTATTTTTATTTTTGAATTTCCTCAAGGAACTGTCTTATAAGTATTAATATTACAACAAATATTTAGTTATATAATTGTTTAAAAATGTATCGCAAACCAAGGTCTTGACGTATATTAAATTGTTATACTCTCCTATAAAAGTAATTTTATTCTGACATAATTATTATTATATATTAATTTGTTATTTTTCAGCTTAAATATAGAAAAAAATGTTATTTACAGGATATATTTAAAAATAGTTTTGTATACCAAATGTGTTTTCAGTAGTTTTTGTCTTTCTTTGTAAAATAAGTATCGAAATGTTTGTTGTGTAGAAATTAGCCACTGATGGAATGCGAAGGAGCTTATGGAAGTAGGGAAGCGAGTAAGAAGGGAGAGGTCCTGACAAATGCGGATACATACATAAAAACAAGGACATGTTGGAATCGTTGTCGGGGAGCTGGAAGTTAATGAATTGTGATTGGGAGAGGAGACATACCGTGTACGTGGATGGGCAACATCCGTGTGCACGGCTTCTAATGCATTTTTCGCAGCAGTTGGGGGAGTTTGGTGCTGTAGCTGTAGTTGTTGCGGAAGGCGGGCGAAATTTTCACGTTTCCTGGTTCTCACGACTTTACCTCGATACCATCTCATGCAGTCCCGGCATGTTATGACAGCCATTAGATTGGACCACATAAATCACACCGCGCCACATTTACTTCCTTCCATTAAATCACTTGCTCGAAAATCACCGGCTCCAACTCCATCTTCAACTACAACTACAACAGCTCAGATCTCCCGTTAAACAAATAAATGAAAGGCACACAAATGAAACCTGACCCAATACGCCGCTACCATCACGATATCATTCATACCAAACCTATCCACCATTAATCTATGTATTCTTTTGGTAACAGCAACCAAACTCTTGCGTAACAATCAGCTGCTAAATCCCTTTGTCTGTTATATAATAACCAATTCATCTTTACAAATACTAATTAATATTACAAACGATGTATTTTTTAACAGTATTTATATTGAAAGTTGAAATGGGCTCGAAACTCGAATTACAATTATTAAGTTATAATTGAAACTTAATTATATTTATGAAAATTGTGTACGATATTTGTTTTGTTTATTAAAAGTTTGCGATTCTTGGAAATCGTAAAGCAGACAAACAATTGTTTGGCCGTTGCGTAATTCCGAGCACGTGATTTCCGTTTCAGCGCTGTGTGGTCTTAAGTTTAATTAATGCCAATTGGAATGAATTAAAATAAATTGGAATGCTGCGGCTCGAAAATAAGAGATGTCCTCACGTTTCCGGCACATTTTAATTTGTCTACCATTTAATAATAAATTTGATTTGAAGCTGTCTCCAACTGCCACTAATTCTCCAACTCAAGATCAACCGTCCCCAACTGAAAATCAGCCGTCTCTGACTACGAATAGTCGGTTTTATGTTAGGAAGAAAAGACGTTTCGCAATATTTTCCGAATGCATTTCCATCTACATATTTATATTCGTGTCGCGGCGGCGGCGAAATTCCGTCACAATCTGTCACGGAATATCTTTATAAATTTTATATGAAAATTGTCGACTGGAGCGGCGATACATTCGTGATGCCATCCATAAGGATGTAACATATGCAGCTCGAAACTAGATCGACGTATCAAATTGAATTTTTCCTGCGCCACCCCTTGCGGTCGTCGCGGGCGGCATAAAAAAAAAAAAAAAGGAAAATACGTAAGGGGTGGGTGAGAAATGGAATGGCTTTATTTGGGACGGCGGGAATTGGTTTGGCCTTATATTTTTGCGCGAGCGCTGAGAGTCGATTTCACGGGCCATAAAGACTAAAGACACTCCCGGTCACAGTCGAGTAGCTATGTAGAATCCAGAAATGTATCGAGGAAGTGGCTAGGAACAGGTCATTGGGGTTCCCCAGGAAGGAAGCTCTGATCCCCACCGGAGGTTAAAGAACACCTGAGAGACACGGGACACCCCACATCCTCGCCGCAAACACCGAAAACCTTAACGATGGGGGAAAAGAATTACAAAAGAAAACACTAATCAAGTAATTAAAATGGAAATTTCAACATCCCCCGCTGCGAGAAACGAATCTAAATTTTCTTTTACAATTTTACTTTTCGTTTCTCGTGATAATTAGTTTTTAATTGATGCAAAGCAGAAATACGTAACAGGTTTTTTTTTTAAGCACATGTGGATTTGGGGACTCCCCCGGAAGCTATCCGATTCCCCCAGACTCCAACTACTTTGCAGCGAAATTCCCACAGATCTTGGGATATGCAGAAACAGGATATTTTCACACACATACATATGGATCCATGCATTACGGAACACACGCACGGGATTAATACGTAACCGAACGGAGAAATCCCCGAGATTTTCAATCCGAAAATAGCTGTAGGCTTTGACAAATTTAATGTGCCGTATGGAAAAAATAAGACGTAAAGATGTGACGTGGCAGTTAAAAAGAAAACGCATTCAGATGAGAGAGAAATGCTGTCATTGACGTACTAATAAATCTCTAGCGTTTCGTTTACTTTTTTTTATTCCTCCTCTTCTACTTCTTCCTCCTCTTTAAACTAAAGTAAATATAAGATCCTACAATTCAAATCATTTTTATTTACAAACTTCAAATATTCACCAATCAATTTTATTAATTAATTAACAGTAATTTAACAAATTATTAATATTTTCTTAACTTTTTACGTTGCAAATTATATAATTTTGACAATAATACCAATTATATTATACTTAAAACTAAACTATTAAATATAAACAAAATAATTGCAAAATTATCAAAAAAAAAAATATATATATATATTGTAGTAATGATATTTTATTTTTTTTCTTCTGTACAGCAGTCAATTATTACGGACGTATCTGATAAAATGTAAAGACGTACGATAATTTGTGCTCATTGTATGTACTTTTTTTTAAATTTGTTTCCATATTTCCTGCATACGCAAATCGCTTTTTAATTGATGCTATAATTATATCTAGATGAATCACTAAGAATTATATGTATATATCAAATGTAAATTACAGTATACTTTACATTATCTTCAGAATTTTCATATATTTTTTTTACAAGTTTATAAACATTTTTTTTATTTATATAATCATTAAAAAAATAATAATTTTTCCGAATAAATTTTAATATATATTAAGAAAATATATCATTTCTAAAGTACTTGTTAAGTAACTTGTCAAGTAATTTACATAACGCACACGTAATTTACAATAATTCTCACAACTCCGCATTATGTATTAGTTGAAACGTTACTTGACAAGTTACTTGTTAAATTACTTGTTAAGTTACATATTAAGGTATTTGTTACATATTAAGGTATTTGTAAAGAATTAAAAAGAAAACGTATTCAAATAAACTATTTAAAACAAAATGTAAAGAAGATTTCTTATTATATTTAGTTCAAAAATGTATTATAGATGGCAGCACATATGACAAGAAATAGTGTTTAATGGAAATTAATAAAATAATTATTTCTGTTTCACTTTTATGTATTATAATCAATATATTTATAATAATTTTGAAAAATAAAATCAAATAATCTAATTTTCCAAATTTCATTTGTTTCTTTTTCAATAATTCGAATTTCAACGCAAGACGGCAGCAGTGCAGCCAACCTAAAATTATTTTCTCTAATTTATTTAATGAAATCAGCAAAATTTCTTACTTACAACTTTGTTATTTCATTTTAATAATACTTTTCTTACTTTACATATATGGTATAAACAAATATATTTAATAAAATTTCAAATACGAGTCAACAATTTTCTAATAGGATGGCAATACTTTAACGGCCATTTCTCTGCGACGTGTCATTGTTCAGAAAAGTACAGCTTTGGTAAGTTCATTATTTATTGTTATATAATCAATTTGGAATATACAATATTGCATAATTTCATAGTTAAAACCTTCTCGTGCCTTCAGCAATATTCCAGTTACATTTTGGTGTTTCGCATTATTAGTATAAACAAATACATTTTCGTTGAGGATTCAGTGGCACATGGCAATTGTTTAACGGCCATTTCTCTGCGGCGTGTCATTGTTCAGAAAGGTACAGCTTTGGTAAGTTCATTATTTATTGTTATATAATCAATTTGGAATATACAATATTGCATAATTTTGCAGTTAAAACCGTCTCGTGCGTTCAGCTATATTCCAGTTATATTTACAATATTAGTATAAACAAATACATTTTCGTTGAGGATTCAGTGCTACATGGCAATTGTTTAACGGCCATTTCTCTGCGACGTGTCATTGTTCAGCAAGGTACAGCTTTGGTAAGTTCATTGTTTATTGTTATATAATCAATTTGGAAAATACAATATTGCATAATTTTGCAGTTAAAACCGTCTCGTGCGATCAGCTATATTCCAGTTATATTTTGGTATTTACAATATTAGCATAAACAAATACATTTCCGTTGAGGATTCAGTGCTACATGGCAATTGTTTAACGGCCATTTCTCTGCGACGTGTCATTGTTCAGCACGGTACAGCTTTGGTAAGTTCATTGTTTATTGTTATATAATCAATTTGGAAAATACAATATTGCATAATTTCGCAGTTAAAACCGTCTCGTGCGATCAGCTATATTCCAGTTATATTTAGGTATTTACAATATTAGCATAAACAAATACATTTCCGTTGAGGATTCAGTGGTACATGGCAATTGTTTAACGGCCATTTCTCTGCGAAGTGTCATTGTTCAGCAAGGTACAGCTTTGGTAAGTTCATTGTTTATCGTTATATAATCAATTTGGTATATACAATATTGCATAATTTTGCAGTTAAAACCGTCTCGTGCGATCAGCTATATTCCAGTTAGATTTTGGTATTTATAATATTAGTATAAACAAATATATTTTCAATTAGGATTCAGTGGTACATAGCAATATTTTAACGGCCATTTCTCTGCCACGTGTCATTGTTCAGAAAGTTACAGCTGTGGTAAGTTCATTGTTTATTGTTGTATAATCAAATTGGAATCTACAATATTGCATAATTTTTTAGTTAAAACCGTCTCGTGCATTCAGCAAAAAAAATTGAAATAAATTTCGGCCTGAAGTTAACTCCTTGCTGTTAGAATTGGACCAAACATTGAACTATTTACCACTGAACGTGGTAAGTTCATTGTTTATTGTTACATAATCAATTTGGAATATACAATATTGCATGATTTCAGTTAAAACCGGCTCGTGTGTTCAGCAATATCTAATATTGAAATATATTTTACCTGCAGTTAATTCCTTGCTGTTAGAATTAGACCAAACATTGAACTATCCGAAAACGTCACTGAACGTGGTAAGTTTGTTGTTTATTGTTATATAATCCATTTGGAAAATACAATATTGTATGATTTCAGTTAAAACCGACTCGTGCAACTCCTTGCTGTTGGAATTTTATAAACTTAGATCAACTATTTGAGAACATCACTGAACATGGATTCGTCAAAGAGTAAGAATGAAATTCATTTTCTATAATAATAATTAACTTAAAAAAATGGTTTAGATCAGTATTGTTCGGATTGTTTGGCGAAAGGTAGATCTAAATTTATAGCTGAAAGTCATACGAAGGACCAGTGCTATTATTTGTTGAGCAAACGTAGAAACGCCTCACATAGGAATGTAGACCTTATGCCAAGGCCAGGTAATTAAATACAATATCTATATTTATTTATTTCTATATGTAAAGTTGAAACTAAATTGTCTTAAATATCAACCTAAAATCTGTTTTAGTAGATGGATGTATCGAATGTTGGATTAAACGTAGGCCGATGACGATAATAAAAAGCCACAAAAAGTACGGGGCGGACGGAGCTATAGAATGTAGATTTGTTGCTAAAGAACGATTTAGCAGGCTACAAAAAAATCGTGCTGCAGGAGAAGTCACTGGTAAATATTAACATTTCAATAATTTCCATTTTCTATAGCATTTTATAGAATAAAGGAAACAAATTGTTTGCTACTTGTAATATATATAACCAATTTTTGCTTTAGGTGAAAAACAGGTGTCTGATAAATTGAAAAAAACTAAATCCGGTCCTATAACGTATAATGAGAATGTAAAAGATCTTTTGGTTAAGAGCAAAAGTGAACACTCTGGTATATATATAAAAACATATAAATAATGTAAATGTGTACTGAATAACTGTTTTAGACCTTCCAGTTAAACGTGAATTAAAAGATAGACCACACATTAGGTTAAGTCCTATAAAAAATAGACCTATTGTTAAAATGGATCAACAGATTGACAGTAGAGATAATTGTAGAGGAATGATTCCTGAAGTAAAACCCAAGTTATATCCAATTGGGTCTAGGAAAAATAGTAATGTACCTATTTTAACAAAAAAGAGGAATGAGGCTACTGGTAAATATATAATAACATATAAACAATTTCATATGAACTTATAATTTGTTGTAGGTTTGAACAAAATTCAAAAAAAACCTAATGACATATCTCAAGAAAAGACAATTCTTATTGAGTCTGGGTCAAATAGAGATGCACTCCCTATGATATCAAGAGACAGACATGAGGCTACTGGTAAATATATAATAATATATAAACAATTTCATATGAACTTAAAATTTGTTTTAGGCTCTGTACAAAGAAAAACGAACGACAAATCCCAAGCAACATTAAAACCTATTGGATCTGGTTCAAATATTGAAACACTTCCTATGTTGTCAAGAAGCAAACATGAAGCTACTGGTAAATATATAATAATATATAAACAATTTTATTTGAACTTAAAATCTGTTTAATGTAGCCCAAACTAAAAGAGTAACAACTGATAGATCCGACATTAAGTTAAATCCTACTGGATCTGGGACAAATAGTACCTTGGCACCTAACTTAATCAAAAACACAAATGAGGCTACTGGTAAATATATAATAACAATTTCATATGTAAATATGTCCTTAACATCTGTTTTTGGTTTAGGCTGTATTAAGCGAGTGTCGAAAGGTAGACCGAAAACTAAATTCAGGCCTATTAACTATGAAACTGACACAAATGAATCAAAGCTGATGCCTGAAAGTAGAAGAAAGGAGCCAACTTTTCGTTGGTCGAAGTTATTCACTAAAAATGTTGAAATAGACGTGTTAACTGAAACTGATTTAGAAACGTCAGTGTCAGGAAAGGAGCCAAAAAATTCTTGGCCAAAGTTAGCACCTATTACAACTAATAAACCAACTACAGGTATTCTGTTTGCATACAAATTTTTACAACAAAAATGCATACAAACGTTTGAATATGTTTTAGGTATAGGCTATATTGATCAAGAAAACAATGATAAACCAAAACAACGAAGTAAAAAAACAAATAAGCCTGGTAAATACAAAATAATATTTAAATATGATAATCTTTTAATATTTTCAAAACAAAAAAGTAACAAGAATTATGAACTTATTAATAGTTTTAGGATGCTGTGAATGTCAAGCTAAAGGAAGACCTGCTTATATTTTCCAAAGTCATAAAAAATATCGACTAGATGGTTCAATAGAATGCCAATTTCTATTAAGAGAGAAGAAACAAATCAGTACAAATGTTGCTGAAACCAGTTGCCATAAAGCTACCGAAGATGGAACATTTATTGGAACCGGTTTGTATTTTTGTTTTGATTAAATAATGCGAGACAATTTTGTTTAATTATAACAAATAATTAAATGTTTGTTTTAGATTACTGCTCTTACTGTGCGGAAAAAAATAGGCCGAAAAACATAACACATAGTCATACTATGTATACTGAGGATGGTACAATAAAATGCCCATATTTTATTGATGATAACGGACAATGTGATACCCCATTGCCCGCATGGTCTACAAATGAATAAGTTTTATTTTACTTTTATAATTTTATATTCAATATTTAGTATTTATATAAGTTTTATGTTATGTAAATTATTTATAAAAACGTTGATTTCTTCAACTACTTTTGCAGTTTTTAATAATGTATTGTATCCAACCAGTTAATTTATTAACTACTATGCATATCCTATTAAAGTATTTCCTTTAGACTATAAAACCTTTGTATATTTCTTAATAAATTATATTTCCAAGAACAGATAAATAACATTAGGTCCATTTTTAGTATTAAAGACCACACTTTATCCATTAGAACTATCTTGTTATTTTTACTCTAAATCAACTACTTTTAATTGAAGTGTTTTAGTTGGTGGATCAAGGGAACAAATTTCTTCCTAAATATTAAGAGAATGTAACTTTTTATTTATATAGAAAAAAACACTATTTTTATCAATATCACTACTAAGACTTTACTAACACCTAACTATGACATTCCACAATATCCAGAGATTTTTAATCCCGGGACACAATGTGTCAAGTATAAACATTTTGTACCTCTTCGTAAGGGAGTGCGCAGGGTCGTATTAAGGTTGTTATAGACCCTAGGCAACTCAGAAAAGAGAACCTGGACCTGACTTGTGCAACTTTACTTATGTAGTCAATTTATGTAAATGAATAATGTAATTTAAAAAAAATGGGCGGATATATCCGCCCATCAAATTATAATAATTTTTGTATTATTTTTATTTATTATAATATTTACAATCATATAAAATTGAATTATTATTTTTTTAATAATTTGAATTTTAACGCAAGGCGGCAGCAGTGCAGCCAACTCAAAATTATTTTATCTAATTTAATGAAATCGACGAAATTTCTCAATTACAACTATACTAATTAATTTGTATAGCATATTACTGCTTTACATAATTGGTATAAGAAAATATATTTAATAAATTATGATGCAACAAATTTCTTATAGGATGGCAATACTTTAACGAAGCCATTTTCTTACGTCGTGTCAAGGTGCAATAAGCTGCAACTTTGGTAAGTACATTATTTATTGTTAAATAATAAAAATTGGAACTTTCAATAATTAAAGTATACATAGTTAAACTCGTCTTTTGCTTTCAGCAATATTCGAATTGGATATATTGAAATATAATCAGGCCTGTAGTCCAACGAATGCGGTTAGAATCATGTCGTTTAACAAGTATCCCAACACATCACTGACAATGCAGACGACAAATCGTAAGACTTGGCCTGTCCCAAATTTCTAATTTTCTTCTACCCTTTAAGAAATCGAATGAACCAAATATTTAACTTATTACAATCGCTACTTATGATGTCACCCCCTTCACCTCAAGTTGTGGCGTTAATTATTTTTAATTAATTTGCTAATACTATAAAATTCTAAAAGTTATTGTTGAAAAAAAAAATATTATTATAAATTAAAATATATTTTAGGATTAGGCTGTCTGGAATGCCTTTACAAAGGCAGGCCAAAGGAAATAGTATATAATCATACTTTATATGAAGTGGACGGAAATATAAGGTGCTACTACCTAATAGGTAAAGAAAGAAAAGCACTTACCAACAGTCAGCTTACAGCAGGTAAACTATTATATGCCCATAAAGATGAAACCAAATATAAACTTCAAAATCTATTTTCAAGACCTAGAAAATAATATTTATATGTCAAAAACGTAGCAACTAGAACTATGAGCAAACCTATTAAACTTAAAATTTGTTTTATATTTAGGTTGTGTATCCAACGAAAGGCAACAGAAACAGTTAACCAATTTTATGCATGATAGTAATGTGGAAGAGTTATATCATAGTAGAGGACGAAAAATAACAAAGAAATATGATGCATACTCAGAAACAACGCAATATTCTGGTAAATATATAAATAATTTGTTTCTATTTACAACTAATTTCTATTTATAACTTAAAATCTGTTTTATGTTTAGGTAATATGGAGTGTGTACCTCTTACGTTCGAAACCAATGCTGTAGAAAGATACGTACCACCTAAGATTGATAAGATTGGTAAATATAAAATAATTCAATAATTGTACTTTTAACCATGCAAATATTTTGTTTTGCAAACAAAATGGTACAAATAAAGTTGAACCAAATTTGCAATACTTAAATATTTAATATCTGTTATAGGTTGTGAGGAATGTTTATCTCGAGGCAGATCTTATCAAATTGCCTACAGCCACAAAAAGTATGCTTCAGATGGTAAATTTGAATGCAATTATCTAAAAAAGATAGTGAAACGCTCAAAAATGTATTCCGTTATCAAAAATGGTAAATAAAATTTAGCAAAATTTTCATCATTTATTTGATATTAACAACAAATTTGTTTCAGGATGCGTAGAGTGCAGATCTCAAGGACGGCCACAATCAGTTATTTTTAGTCACTCCAAATACTCAGATGATGGAAAAATCGAATGTTACTTTATGAAAAGTAAGACAGACTGCAGACAAATGATTCCTAATAGTTTAAAAACGAATGGTAAGTAAACAATTACATTTATATCATTTTGTATGCAAATTAATTTCTTTTTTGCATTTTCTTTTTCAAGTAGGATGTATCGAATGCACAATGAAAGAAAGACCGCCCCATGTAATCAGTAGCCATTCAAAATTTGCTAAGGATGGTAGTATTCAATGTAAATTCCTAATGTTATCTAAAAAATAAAATATTTGTTTACATATTTCTTACAATTGTTATCCTACTCAACTCATTATATAATGTTGCTACATACTTACTCCTAATTAGTATTTAATTTATTCCTACCAAAGTAATACTTGTTCCTACTAGTAATATGAAATTACCTTTTTTACTGGTAACTTAATCATTTGATTTCTTGATTCAGACTTCACTAATCAAAATAAAATGTCAAATAGTTACATTATATACAAGGAAGTTTCAGAAACTTTAATGAAGTCAACTAAACAACTTAAAAACAAGTAAATGGCTTTTTTAACTATATCTTCGAAAATAACCAACAGTAAACAAGGCTTATCAATACAAAGTGAAGTAGGTTTTTTTTAAAATTTTTGGTTGAGACAAAGTTTTTCTGCCTGAATAAAATAAAAATAGTAGAATTATTTTATTTCCATGAAGCTTCGATAAAATAGTTTTGTCTTGTTTTTTTTTTAAGGATATAAGTTTTTCTGTGAAGGTATTAAAGGACTGAGTTGAAGTCCGTGCGTGCACAGTTTAATCCACTATAGGTTTGTCTGTGTGTTTTTTTGGGATTAAGGTGTTTCTTTTGAAGAGCCGGTGTTTGAATTAGAAGGGGGATTCCCCGAGCTCGGATTTAGCGGCGCATAATTGATGTTGTTTTCCTATTCCGGTGTATGTGCAAATGAGAGTGAAGAGCCGCGACGGACAGATTTAAGACGCCGCCGCCGACACGCCGCGTGTAAATAACTTAGGAGAGGGGTGGTGGTTGTAGCCCCATCATCATCATCATCATCCCCCTTCCGCATGAGAGAATCGTCGATTATATTCCTTATATAAGCCGACGAATTTGTAGAAACTTAATTCCGCATTTTTTTTCCTTGTCCTTCGGTACCTATTTTTAAAGTCCCCCGACGCGCACATTTGTCTCAGCCGGAAGGAACAGGAAGAAGAGCGAACAACCAAAGAAGAAAAAAAAAAGCAGAAACGTTTTTTTCTTTCTTCTTCTTTACTTTTTCTCTCGGTGCATGATGCGTGAGCCAGATGTAAAACGTTACAGAACATCCCCCTTTTTAACGCGTTCTAATTTGGCAGAAACTCAAGATATTTGTTTTATTTGTAAACTACTGAAATTACGGATGCAGATAATAAAAATACAAATAAAGAAGCCTAAAAAATATACACATTTACGTCAAAGATCCACTTGGTAATTGATATATTGTATTTTGAATATTACTTTTAATACCTACAAATATAGTAAAACCTCGTTTAACGCAGTTTCGTTTAGCTTCATTTTAGCAATGATATTGATATAACATGTTACAAATAAATTTTATTGATTAAATAGTTTTGTTTTCTGTAATGTATAATATTAGGAGTGATGGTGAAAAACTGAAGACAGGTAGAGAAGATGGAGGAGATCTTGGGAAATAAAAACAAACTGAAAGCCAGTTGAAAAGAGGAGCGACGTGAATCGATGGCGCACATAGTGTAATCTGTTTAGAGCTTTTCAGGACCCTCAGGATGTGTGTGCGGGAGCGAGTGAACGTTTCCCTATGGGTGTATGTCTATATATATATATATATATGTGTGAGTGTAGTACATAGGTCTGAAAGCTCCGTCTTGGAGGTTTACAGCAATTCCAGCTTTTCAGTCGCTGCGGGGAGTGGTTTAAGGCGGGGCCTTTCCGCGTCTGGAAATCCTTTGAGTGATCCGCACGAGTGAAGTAATTATCCTGGCGGCAAAGGAATCCTGATACCAACCGTCAACAAACCGCGCGCCGACCAAATTCATAATTGAAGAAGAAAAAACGGAACGGGGAGCGGCCTGAAGAGAGAAGGATAGAGAGATTTTATTATGCAACTGGGAGCGCTTTCAGCAATATTAAAAATCTCATATACACAGGGCCCCCGCTGTCGATCAATCGGGAGAGATTAAATCATCAATTACACCCGACCACTTCTGTTCCTGTTTGTTCCCGATTCCTTTTCCTGTTACGAAAGCCTCGCCGCCATCTCCAACCCTCCCACATCCACAGACCAGTTCATTATTTCCTTTCAGCCCTTCATCTCCCGATGGGCTTAATCGCACTGCGAACTAATCGTTTTAAAAGATACAGCTAATAGGCTTTGGGCATATTAAAATTTCACGAATCTGTCAAAGATTAAGTATCGGCGACGTCACTTTAAACAACCGCGATCAGCCGCTAATCCTTTGGGCTAGGACCTCCTCCATCTGCATCCTGCGACGTATTAAAATTTAATCCCCATTCACCAACTTACAGCAAACTCAGTTTATAAATATTTAAAAGCCAGGACACCGACCAAACAACGTATAGCGAATCATGGACTCATTACACCGTCAATTATTCATCTGCTCGAAGCGCTATTTCTATTAGAATCAATTATTCCTCTATAGAACATAACTTCAACTCACTTAACCTTCATTATCGTATTTCAACATTTTTTTTAATATAAAGTTCACGATTCAATTTTTACAGACTATTGCAATTCAATAAAAGATAATTCATTTATATTTCCTGTCTAGAAATACAAACAAAATAATTAAATATGACTTTAATTTATTACATCATTAAACTTTACATGCAATTAACTTATCTAGATATGCATTACTAATTTATTTCAATATTTTCTCTTCTTAGTTCAAAACATATTTCATAAATATCAATAATAATGTAATTATTACAGTAAAAATTTTCATATCTGTAATAACCTGAAAATTAAAACGAATTGAAAACAGTAAAGATACTTATAGAAAGAAACAGTAGCAGCAGAGTTTCCAATTCCTCACAAATGTTTTAGCTATAAATCTACTTGACAACAGCTTAACAACTCGAGGACTGAAATATTTCAAAGCACTTAATCTACTTTTAAGATTTGTTTAATACCATATGCATTGTACTTTATTATTATGTAACTAAAAAAAAATGTTGTTCATTTCATTAATTATATAAAAATAATATTAAATTGTAAATTTTACTATTTTCAAGTAACCCTAAAACATTCTTTACTTATCACGAATTTGGTAAAAAAATGCTTCAAAACTTCTACAGAACCATTTTCAAGATCAACATTGATCAATTGTGATAATGATCATAAATAAATATGTACGTATTATCGAATGTACGTTAAGTGTAAAGTATGGTTGAAAAACAATCTGAAAGTAGAAATTTCCCAAGTTGATTTTGAATAAACGGTTGGTTGATAAGGGATTGGTTGGCCTATTAATCTTTCGCTTTTACTTTATCGGATTGATTTCTTTAGTTTCACCGAGTGGTTGTTTTATGTGTGAGCGTTCGAAGGGAGGAAGCAAGTTTTTTTTTCAGATCACCCCCAATGCTCACCCTCGCCATGCCTCTGACCACATCGACCCCACAAATATCCCATAACTCATAAATGCCGAAAACTATTTGGAGCGGATTTATTTGTCGCGGTACGACCACCCCTCAACCACAAAGAATTCTTTAAAAGAGAGAATACAACATTAAAAAAAAACTAGAAAAAAGAAGGAGAGAGAAGAAAAAAACGTGTAATTATTAATTTTAATCAAAGTCCGCATGAATGTCGTCGGTCGAGGGTTGCGGCTTTGGGGGTTTTGCTAGTTGGCCACGAGTAATTTAGGGGAAGAGATTCGTTCTTTGCAAGCGCGAGGGCGGCGTTCAATGCCCACGATCCTTCGACGTTTGATGCACATGGTCGCAGCCCCCCAAATCACCCGTACCCACAAAGGATTTTTTTTTGTAGTTGTTTCCATGCATCGACAACGACGAAATAGAAATAATAACACCGTCCAAAACCCCCTCATTATTAAAATTAGAGCCGTTCCTATATTATTAGGTCCTTAACGAAGTGTGACATTCGCCCGTAAATCAACCAAAAAGCAGCCAAGAAGACAGACCGAAAAAATAAAATGAAAAAATAAACACGAAAAGGAACCTCGTCCGATGGATCGGGATTAACGCAATCCGAGATAAATCTATTTATAAACATTTATGTTTATGAGCGAAACGGAGATAAGGCCTCGTGGAAGATTCCTCGGTGCGGAATAAATCTTGGAACGTAGGAATTGCGATGGCCGATCCGGATTTAAAAGTACGGATTTAAAGGCAACAAAGAAGAAACACATTGAAACGGATCTCTCCCCCCTTATCCCTGCATTCCGATTCCCCCATCGTCGGGCTTTAAATATATGTTTTATTTTCCTTCTTCTTTTTTTAGTATATAGAATATAAAATAATGACATCTTTGTGACCACATTACTATGAAATATTCGCGAAAAACAGAAAAATACATTTACTCTAACTATATTCGTTTCGAGTCATTTACTTTATGAAATAGCTCTCAAAAATGAGATTCTGCGGAGCTCCAGCATATTCTTTTTATATCAGCTGTACTTAGAGCTCAAAGGACGAGTGGGACACAGCGGGAAAAAATGCAGAAGAAAAGGAAATGGCGTGTGTGTAGGGAAGGTGGGGGTGGATGGTTCGGGCAGAGGATGAAAAGAAGGACTGCGAAAATGTAGATTTTTCCTGCATGGAAAACCGTGAATGTGATAGTTAGATCTCTCTTGTGCGAATCTGTCAATCATGTGCATTGGTTGGACAGAATCTGACTCGATGTTAAAACGAAAACTAATCCACGCATTTTTATCGCCTTATCAGATACGAAATGGAAAACCTGTGTATTTTTTTTTTTTCCTCCTCTAAATTTACTCTTTTTTTTTTGAACCGGATATTAGTTACACGTTCCATTTCCAGGCAATCGAGACTGGGTTGAATACAGAAGGATACGGCATAAAAAAAATCGCGCTCCGTGCATGCGATACGCGTAGATAGATAATGTTAATCGGGACGAAGATTATCGTTCGAGTTTCAATTATCCTGATTCGGTTTCCTGCGAGGTTGAGCCTGTTTGGTGGGGGGACAGGTTGCAGGACATCCAACCCCCGCAGGCGCCGAATGACCGCGCAATAAAAAATACCCTTCACTGGATGCGCTTCATTTATTCGCGCTGCACTTCTATGTCCTCCGCACCGTAACGAAACTGTAATTAAATTACAAATCACCAAACACTAAACGCCGTCACGTGTCCACGGGCGCATTTCCACCCCTAACACCTTCGGATTCCTGTCCCTAACTTGCTAACAATTCTTGCTTAACTGCAAAGCCATACATTATCAATTTGATTGTATCAAAACTTACATATTTTTTGTATCAACTTATTTACAATCCTTTCCGTACTATATAATATAGTTCTTTTTTTATATAAACGACACCTAAGTTACGATAGGTTAGTAAAATTTGTATAAATTAGGATTAGGTTGAAATAAGTTAGGATAGGAACTACAGGACAGAATAAGTTAAGACAAATAAGAAAAGAATATGTTGAGATAAGTTATAATATATCTAATTATGTTAATAAATATTACTACACTATACAAGATTTTGAAGAAATTTCTGATTTATTTATGTTTTACAAAATATTTTTTCATAAAATACTCTGCTTTTTACTAACAGCTATATATTTTTTTTGTATGTAATTGTTACATAATTTTTATAATGTTGCTTGAAAAAATTTTAGTTTTAAGATATTTTGCTTTGAGTATCATAATTTTATATATAAAACTGTTGTTTTAGGAAAGGCTTGTTTTCTTCCTGAACCGTTTAAATCGACTATTTTATTTTTAACTGCGGTATCAGCGGTAGTAAGGAAACTAAGGGCCCCTTGGGAGAAGTGCTCCATTTTATCTATAGTGTTTTATGCCCCGGTTGACAGCTAGATAAAATATTACAAGTGAGTGATAGAGCTCGGCCATGGCAGAGCGATCTCGATGAAGGAGGATATATATATATATACATTTTTTTCCTTCTTATCCACCCACCCTCTTGTTTTCTCCCTTCCTCCCTCATTCTCCAACCTAACTCTCTCTATTTCTCAGTATTCCCGCAACGAAGGGCACGCTGAATGAGGACACGAACGTTACATCGAAGACAGAAGAATGTGATCTGAACAAGGGACGTAAAGGGAGAAGAAATGTTAGAAGATTTTAATTAGTGTGGCACATATTTATTAATGCGAAATACAATATCGTCGAGGTTGTGGCCCAGCCACCGGCTCCGCATCTCATCCACAAAAGATCCCAGATCCCAGAGGGAAGCATTCATCTGGCTCGCTCAGCCCGCCACATATTAAGATCAAACGAGCTTTTCCTATTGAAAGTAGAGCTTTTGATATGAACTTCATCGGATGCTTTGCGGTTTTGTTCAGTACATTCAAGAAAGTCGTGTTTAACCATACTCGGTTAAACATGCTGATGTTTTTAAGTCTCATTAAACTATAGTTTTGGATTACGGAACACCATCATAAGTATATATTTGTATACAAAACAAGCGTGCACATACAACACAATGCAGCCTCGAGCCAGTTTTCTCTCGGTTACATCCCATTATGATCGTACGTATTCTCTCAACCCCTATATTTTTATTGTTCCAAACTTGTTTTCTTTAAAAAAAAACCTATACTGATAAAATATCTTCGAACACAATTTATTTTAAACAAGATATTAACATATTTTTAAAACAATTATAAATCAATATTGATCCACAAACTAACAAAAAATATTTTATTAAATACTTCATATTTCTTATCTAGTAATATTTATTATGATATTGAAAATTTTAAGTTAAAAGTTGTTTCAACATTTCAGCTAACTAAACTACAA